>OY728159.1:1161159443-1162409443 GCA_963277665.1 Viscum album
TATGTTTGGTTTCAAACAATACTAGAAATGGTGGTTTTTCACAACGGATATATACCAACATTTTGATGAAACTATTGGTATACTATAAAGAAAGCCACATTTTCCAAAAGTTTTATCAAACTATTGGTAAATGTGTCAAAATAGTTTATCTTTCCCAACGGTTTTAACAGAACTATTGGGAATGCTTCAGTTCCTCTAACATATACTTATGGTTTTAATAAACTATTGGTAAAGAGTGTCTTTCCCAACAGTTTTGAAAAGTTGTTGGGAAAGTTTTCCCCCAAATACCCAGTGCCCCAGCTGCCAGTACACCCGACTGTAGACCTAATCTAGACCTCCTCCCAAAGTCTTCTCATCCTCAAAACACCATCCAGCCGAAGATTCATCTTCAATCAAACAGATTTTTATTTCTACACTTCAATTTAGTAAGTTATTTTTACAATTATTCATGTATTTATTTTATGTTTGATGTTTTGATTTCGTGTAAATTAGAATTAGTTTTGTTGTAGTATGGAACCCTTTGTTTGTTTTATGTTTTTTTTGTTCTACACTTCATATATAATAAATGGTCTGTTTAGTGTGGTTTTTTTAGTTTAGGGGTAAAGGGTTTATTTTAGGTTTTTGTTTAGTGGGGTAAATGGTGTGTTTTTATGTTTGTTTTATGTTTGTTTTATGTTAGTTTTATGTTTGTTTTATGTTTGTTTTATGTTTTTTATTTAATGGAGTTTTATGTATTATTTTTTAGTGGGGATTTATGTTTTTTTTATAGGTAAGTGGATAATGCATGATAGTTTGGCTCTCTTAATGAATAAAATGATTTTAAATAAAAATATCCAAAGGGGGGTACAGGAGGGTTAGCGGGCTGTCCAGGTCTGGGGTGTTGTCTCGGTGTGGGGGGTTGTCTAGGTGGGGGGTGGGGTTTGTCCAGGGGGTAGGGGGCTCTAGGGGGGGATATAGGGGTGTAGGGGAGGGGGTATGGGCTACCACAAGGAGGTGTGTGGGCGGTCCCAGGGGGTTTGGGTGGGGTGTCCCCAGTGGGGGAGGTAGTGTGGGGGTGTCAAGGGAGGGGGTGGGATTTCCAGCTAGGGGGGGTGTCCAGGTGGGGGTGGGGGGTAGGCTGTCTAGGTGGGGGGGCTGCAGGGGAGGGGTGTGGGGTGTCTAGGGAGTGGGTGGGGCTATCCTGGGTGGGCTATCCAGGTGGGGGGAGGGGGAATGGGCTCTCCAAGGAGGGGGGGTTGTCCAGGGGGGGCTATCCAGTGGGGGGTTGTCCAGTGGGGGGGGGTATCATGTGGGGGGGGGGGGGTTGTGGGCTATCCAAGGGGGTGGGGTGGGCTGTCCTAGACACCTCATACCCCCTGGACACCCCCACCCCTGGAAATCCACCCCCCCCAACCCCCTGGATAGCCCTGCCGCCCTCGTGGACAGCCCGCCCACCCCCTGGACACCCCTTACCCCACTGGATAGCCCCATCCCCTCCTCCTGGATAGCCCGCTCACCTCCCCTGGACACCCTGTAACCCCCTATACACCCTCTCCACCCCCGTGGACAGCCCGCCCACCCCACCCCATAGCCCCTTGGATAGCCCCCACCCACCCCCTGGACACCCCCTCCCCCCGTTGAAAGACCACACCCCCCGTGGACAGCCCATCCACCCCCCGGGACACCCCATACCCACCTGGACAGCCCCCGCCACCCCCCTGGACAGCGCGCCCACCCCCATGGACAACCTCGTACCCCTGGACAACCCCCAGAAAGACCCTACCCCCTGGACACCCCCGACCCACCTGGACAACCCCGCCACCCCCCGTGGACAGCCCGTCCACCCCCTTGGACACCTCATACCCCCTAGACAACCCGCCACTTCCCCAGGATAGCCTTCCCACCCCCCTCGACACCTTGTACCCCCTGGCCAACCCCCCCCCCCCCCCCCACCCCCTGGGAAGCCCCCACACCCCCTAGGCCACCCCAACCCCCTGGACAGCCCCACCACTCCCATGGACCAGCCCGCCCACCCCCTGGATAGCTCGTACCCCCTGAACACCTCCCCCCACCGACACTCATGGACAGCCCCCCCCCCCCCCTCTAACACCCACCCACCACCCCCAGACACCCCCATCCCCCCAGACGCCCCCACCCCCTAGAAAGCCCCCCCCCCCCACCCCCCTTGACACCCTGACCCCACTGCATAGCCTCACCACCCCCCATGGACAGCTCGAACACCCCCCGTGGACAGCCCGCCCACCCCCTGGACAACCCGCCCACCCCCCCCTGGACACCCCGTACCCCCCCTGGACAGCCTTTCACCCCCCATAGACAGCCAACCCACCCTCCTAGACACCACGTACCCCCCTGGAAAACCACACCCACCCCCTGGACAACCTTCTCACCCCCCTTGGACAGCCCGCCCACCCCCCCCCCCCCCCCAAGACACCCCCTACTCCCGGACACCCCCCTACCCCCTTGGATAGCCCAACCGCCCCCGTTGACAGCCCTCCCACCTAGACACCTTCTCCCCCCTTAGACATCCCCCACCCTCTGGATACCTCAGACCCCCCTTGATAGCCCTACCACCCCCATGGACACCCTGCACCCCCTGGACACTCCTTCCCCTTGGTCAATTTATGTGATCACTCGAATTATCTACTAAAATATAAAATTTCTTCGATATAAAATTTAGTCAACTTCTAAATAATTCCCCTCCACAACTGTACATGATCTTGTCACTCATGTGTAGTTCTTCAAAGATATTTTGTTATAAATATAGTATTTTTTTTATTTTATATTATGATTCTTATATAGTGTAGTGTGTCAGTTATGGTTTCATATAAATTAAACAATTCTTGTTTACATAAATATATTTTCGATGAAACTTCAATCTTATTGAATTTCTTTTAACGAAATGACTTATAACAGTAAGTTTTTTACAGAATGTATAAAAGTTGGATATATGAAATCTATCAGATTTCATGCAATTTTCAAAACAATTTGGAGAGTTTTTTAGATTTTTCCTTTCAAAACGCTTCAAATAGTAGTCTCATACATTGCACATCATCCAATTGTGTTGGCAGACCTTGGTTGAGTTGTGAAGAAGTCAGCTACCACATAACCAAATATGGTTTTCAAGAAAACTACTATGTGTGGTATCACAATGGGGAGAAAATGAAATCTCAAATTGTTGATGATTCAAATGAGAGGACTGGAGTGGAGAATTTTTTATAAAACTGGTTTCCATTTATTCATATTCATGAAAAAGAAAGGATTCCATCCCAAGAAGACATCGATTTGAGCACACATGATGTGTCTAATGAAAATGATGATGTCGTAAGGGTGAAAAAATTTAATGATGCTGCCACAACTCCAGTATATCGACAGTGCGATAAGATGAAGAAGCTGTAATTTTTAATCTGATTGTTTCATGGGAAAACTATGTATGGGATTTCTAATATAGTAGTCAATTACATTCATACCTTCTTGAAGTATTTACTTCCAGATGATGAAGATATTCCATCAAACCACTATATGGAATGGAAGTTAGTTGAGGAACTTGGATTTTCAAGAAACAAAATTCATGATTTCCCAAAAGACTACTGTTTATTCTGGGAGGATACTATAGAATGAAATCATTTTATAAAATGTGGCACATCACGTTGGAAGTCAAAATCTGATGGAACACTATCCCGCATGCCACAGAAAGTAATGTGGCACATTACATTGAACCCCATACTCGATAATCATTTTATATTTAATGAAATATCAATAAAAATGAGATGGCATGATACCAAGATAAATAAGACTAATGATGAGTTGGTTCACCCTTTAGATGGATTTTCATGGTAGATATTTGATGCTCGATAAACTAATTTTGCAGCTGACATGCGTAATGTAAAGCTGGGTATTTCATGTGATGGTTTTAATCTGTTTAGGTAGATACTTACTTTGCACTGCACATGGCATGTTTTTATACACATTTATAATCTTCCCCCATTGTTGTGTATGAAAAAACCTTTCACTTTTATGAGTATACTCATATCATTCCCTTATGATCTCGTCGTTGATATTAAACTATACATGAAAACATTAATAAAAGAGTTGAAACTTATTTGGGATGTGGGTGTGTGAACATTCGATGCATATTCGAAAGACATATTTCATATGCGTGATGCGCTTATGTGGACGATGAATGATTTTTCGTCTTATGCAATGATGTCTGGATGGATAATGAAGGGAAAACTATCATGTCCTGTTTGCATGAATAATACATGATTCAGAAGACTGAAACATTATTGTTGTTTCAGTTTTATGGGACATTGACGATTCATTCCAATGGACCATCCATATAGATATAATCGTCTAATATTTGATAATACCATAGAGATAAATGATCCACCTCATCCTATGAATGGAACTGATGTGCTTAGTGAATTGAAAGATTTAGGTTTTTCATTTGGGAAGGGTCAAATGAAATAAGGAAAGAGAAGAATGTTTCCACTGAAACCTCTTACAATTGGAGGAAGATGATTATCTTTTTGGATTTTCCTTATTGGTCAAACAATTTTTTATGTCATTTATTATACATAATGCACATTGAAAAGAATATATGTGAAATTTTTCTTTTGATGCTTCTAAATATTAAGGGAAAAACTAAAGATGATTTCTGGTCTCGGTATGACATGGTGGATTGGGGCATCAGACCATAATTGCATCCTGTGTGTATCAGTGAAAATAAATGGATATTTTGATGTGATTCTTATGTGATGAAACCTATGGAAAAAAATCAATTTTTTAAGTATAAGAGACTATTAGAGTTCCTGATGGCTATTCAAGAAACATATCTAAATGGTTCAATAGAAGAGAGTTGAAGCTAAAATCTTTAAAGACTCTTGATTATCACGTTCTTCTATATGAGTTGATTCCTATAGAAATCTATCATATTTTGTCCAATAATATAAGGGTGACTGTTATTCAGTTGTGCCATTTGTTTAGAGATATTTGTGCTAAGAATTTATCCAAGTTGTTCTTGCAAAAAATGTTGACAGATGCCTCATTAATTTTGTGTGTGTTGGAGAAAATATTTCCTCTATCATTATTAACATGCATGATGCATCTGACTTTCCATATTCCCACTGAAATACTTCTCGAAGCACATGTTTCTTTTTTTTTATATCCAACTGAAATAAATATGTACACATTAAAGTGTTATGTTAGGAACAAGAATCATCCCGGAGGTTCTATCGTGAACGGTTACATCACTCAAGAATGTATGGATTTCTTCTCAATGTATTTGTCTGATCTTACTACAAGAATGAATAGACCAATGATAAATTAATAAGAATAGTATTAGAAATTTGATCTCAGTTTTCCATCACTTCCTCAAATAGGAGAAATTCCAGGATCATATACGTTGAAGACATTAATCCTTGAAGAGCGGGAGATGGAACATCACACAGTTTTGTTCAACTATTATTTGTTCGATGACTACATCAGGTAACTAAATTAAATATGCATGTCTTACATATATATCTGCTAAACTATTCATGTTTTTATCTACAAGGAACATAAAACAATGACAAATAGAAAGCATCGTTATTTATCTTTGAGATGGAGGGAGAATTTTCATAGAAAAGAGTTTTCGGCTTGGTTAAAATTTAATGTAAAAATATTACTATTTAAAAAACTTAAATCAATATTTAATTAAGTTTAATATTCATTTATATTGTAGGTATTGAGTTTTCCTGCTGACTCTGTCTGTGAGGAAATAAGAGATTTGGCTTTTGGTCCAAATACCGTGGTTCGTGACTGTAAATCAATTATTACCGATGGTTACAAATTTATTGTCACTGAACAAGAAAATAACATGAGAACACAACATGATGGTGTTATGGTTATTTCCACAATAGATTGTTATTCTAGTGCATCAGATAGTAGACCATGATTTGAAAATGTGGGTTATTATGGAGTCATTGAAAAAATAATAATGTTGGATTATTACTCTCATAGACGAGTCACGATGATGAAAATGCCATTGGTTTGATTCGATGAAGAGACATGGCACATTTATTGATGATTGTGGATTTCGAGTAATTATTATGACTCACACTCTTGCTATTAAAGAACCATATTTATTGGCATCATTGGCTAAACATGTTTTTCATGTCAAAGACCAACTTCGACCTGAATATTGTGTTATAGTTGATCTAATTCCAAGACATATTTTTGATGATGGTGATAATGGAATTGACACCATCACTACTGCCATTGGAACCAATCCATTTATTTCTTTTGATAACTCCAATAGCTCAATTGTCAGATTTTACTGTGAACCTGAAGTTTGGTGGAAAATATATAAAATCATCCATTTATATTCTCAATTCTTTTTGTTTACCTTGAGTTGGGTTGTTAAGGTTGGTTCTATTCAAATTGATTTAATATTGAAACCTGCATCATCTACTTGAGGTAAATAAATTAAATTTTTCCTTAATTTTGACAATTGATTTTCCACTTATGAATCTCGTAGAATCAATGTTCCATGATTTTAATAGTTTGATGATACTTAGTAAATAATCATCTGACTAAAAATTAAATTTCTTTATTGCATCTTGTACGATTTATTGAGTTCATTATATATTTTTTCAAGATCACCTAAAACAATGGTTAGTTAAATTATCCATGAATCCCCCTATTCCCTCTCATTTTTTTGGGTTACACATTAGTTATCCTTTTCTATTTACTTGCATATTTGTTTTCAAATGCAAGAAATGAAACCAATTGAAGAGAGGTGACGGAAACAGATTATGGACAACAATCGTTGCATGACCAAGCCGAGAATTCCACCACTAGTGCCTACAGTGAGTATTTTATTTCTAATATATTTATTTAAATTATATATTATGTCATGTGATTAATTTTTTTTAAACATTTTTTCTGGATCCATCTATTAGGTGACAATCATTTAAGGAGAAGCTGAGTAGTGGTCCCAGTACTGGGGGTGTTCGTGGGGGGTGTGGGGTATGGGAGCAAGATGATATGGTCGGCGTACCAGATTAGACCCTGCCACCCCCCCCCCCCCACTTACATACCATCCATCTCACATTCTGATCCCGGTGTGTCGTTAGGGACACACGGGATATTTAGGCCTCCTATGTTTTCACCACCATTTATATCTGCCCCTCCTCACCCGTCTATATCATATCCGTTGATGATTCCCACTCCCCATCCAGTATCTGGACAGCCATCCCTATCATCTTCTTTTACTACTACTTCGATCTCTCAGTTCTTTTATATTCCACCTTCTTCGACTACTACTCTGCCAGAGTATGTCCCTATAAATCATACATTAAGACCCACTCCATCTATATGAGGTGTTTCTTCTGTTTCTGCGAATCCAGTGGTGCCCATTGATCATACTATCACAAGTATACTTATACAACCCTAAAAAATTGTTACACCATTATTTATTTTCATTATAACATGTATTGATAAAATATTTATTTTTATTTCATAATAGATACATCTACTGATAGGAGGCGGGGTTCGGGGCGTACATGCAGGCGTTCAGCGTTGATCCACCGCATGCATTTGATGGTGGAATACAATGATGATAGTAATATGATTGAAAAGTCAGGGCAAAAATGTTGGATTTTTTTGGCGACACTAGCCAAATACTCCGACATCATTCTTCTCAACCTGCTCTCATAGAGATAGATTCCAAATGAAGTCAAGGATAAAGCCTGGGTAGAGATATGGGTAAAATAATCAGTTGTATTTAATGATATATTTTAATTTTTGTATTTATAATAATTCATATCTGGGTTTCATCTACGGTTTAATTTTCCTGATGGTGAGGGTACATGGCCAACACATCAAAGGGATTTAGGCATGCTTTAAAGAGCTTATAACCACGAGTTGTACATCGGCTGGTTTGATAGAGTGGGCACAGAGTTGGAAGCAGTCCCTGTCATGGATGATTTTCCATTAGAATAGTACCGACAGATGATTACTCATTGGGAAACTATCCAATTTATTGTATTAGACAAATTAAAAGTATTTAAATGAATATTTTCCTATTTTTTTGTTAATACTAATTATTGAATTTTATTTATGATGCATCTGGAAGAAATAAAAAAACATTTATGCTATGAAATATGTCAACACATTGGGATGTACTATGATGCCAGATCAAGAGAGATAGCTAGTTTGACATTTTATATTCTTTATTTATGACTTGCACTTTCTATTGCTTCCTACTTAATTTATTCAGTTGCTAAAGTTGTTATATAATTTTAGTTAGGAAATTACTATTTTTTGTATCCTATTTTTAATTATGGTTTCCTACATTCAATGCCGTTGTAAATGCATAAATTTAATATAGAAGGACATGTTCCTCGAGCAAAACTGTTTTGCTCGATTAGAAAGAAGAAAGAGGGATGTCCGGTTAATGAACCGACTCAGTAGTAGATTGAAAGTTTTAATTTGTAGATTTAAAATTTTAATCTCTATTTTGCAACTTAATAATCAATTTATATTTGTTATAGGCTGTTTTATAGGCCCTTGATGCCCAGGAACCTGACAATTTTGGGCCAAACGATCACTTACATTAGGTTTTGGGAGATGAGCACCCTAATAGAGTAAGTTACCAGTCTGGGAAGAGTATAGTTTCGATGAGGTATTAGACCTACTAAGGTACAAGTTGTAGTGCCACCATGTTGCAGCAGGTTAAGGCACAGGCATAACAGGCTGAAAAAATGGCCCCAGATACGGCCGTATAGTCTGTTATGGCAAACAATGCATTTATGAAACTGATGGAAGATTTCTGTCCAACACTTCCACCATAGGCTAGCACTACTTGTGAGTAATATATTTCATCGATGCGTTCTATATATGGTTCACTAGGTGGTAGTTCTAGTGTTGGTCAAGATGATGGGGAGGAGGAGGACGAGGTGGAGGAGAAGGAGGGAGAGGAGGAGGTCGAGGTAGAGGAGGAGGGAGAGGAGAAGGCTGAGGCGGAGGAGAAGGGAAATGAGGAGGTCGAGGCTGAGTACGAGGGTGAGGAGGGAGGGGATGATGATGGGGACGAAAATGAGGATGAGAGTGAGGGTGAAGATGATGGCGATGATAGTGATGGTGATGAGGGATAAATTGATCTGTTACATTTTGAATGATATTACTGACCTTTGATGTCTATTGATTTGTTGTGCCTCAATATATGCGTGATTGGGTAGGTCACATTATCTTTATTTTTTATCTATAATAATAAATATTGATTTGATGATGTTTTTTGACATCCCCCTATTTTAATAAAATTGTAATTTTTTAGTGGAATTTAAAAAATTGGTGGTCTGATTAGAAGTTGATTTATGAAACTATTTTTTTTAACTTGAAAGATTTTTCATAGAAAATATGTAAATACCATCCCAGGAACTCGGGGTATCCCCTCAGACCACCCCATGGACAGCCCCCTAGACAGCCCCATAGACAGCCCCCCGAATAGCCCCTCCACCCTTCTCCCTTGACCCCGGACAGCCCCTCGGACAGCTCCACGGACAGCCCCCCAGACAGCCTCCCAGACCACCCCCCACCCTCCTCCCTGGACCCCGGATATCACCCCAGACAGCTCCCCAAACAGCCCCCTGGACAGCCTCCCAGACATCCCCTCGGACAGCCCCCCCACCCTCCTCCCTAGACCCTGGACATCCCCCCGAATAGCCCCCTGAAGAGCCCCCCACCCTCTTCCCTGGACCCTGGATAGCCCCCCACCCTCCTCCTACCACACATAACCCCCACCACATATATCGTCATTCTCAACTGGGTTCCTCACACAACTATGTATTACCGACATCATTACACCAATCACTACATCATAAGGTCCCTGAGTCCAATCTAAGCTCTCATTAAGATTCACCCTAAATCCCAATCTAATTAAAATTTCATTACTATTACATCAGTACCAATAACCAACCACCTACCTTGATTCTGGAGACAATCTCACTCTTAATTCTTCATCTCGGATCCCAATCTATGCTCTCTTCAATATTCACCATAAATCCCAACAGAAAATTGGGTTTTTGAGCTTCGGAAGATGATGAGAGAAGAGTGGAAACCCTAATAGAAACGAGGAATAAAGGATAGGATTATACTCACTCAGATATTCAATATACACTTTAAGGAATTCAAAACACCCAAGTGATGTGTACGAGTCAACCCCACCTCAATCCGAGGCACGGTGTGGCCGGTACCACTCAAAGTGTCTCACTTTTATTTGAAATAGACAACAGTTTAAGTGAAAACAGCAACTGGCATACGAAAAACTGAACAACATATTCAGATTGTGTTGATACATTAGAAAAATGATCCATGGGTCATTTGTAACATGTACGAGTCAACCCTACCTCAATCCGAGGCACGGTGAGGCCGGATCCACTCAAAGTGTCTCACTTTTATAGAAAATGGACAACAGTTTAAGTGAAAACAACAACTGGCATACAAAAAACCGAGAAAACTAATTCATATTTTGTTGATACTTTAGGAAAGTGATCCTTGGGTCATTTTTGATGTGTACAAGTCAACCCTTCCTCAATTCGAGGAACGGTGTGGCTGTTACCGCTCAATGTGTCTCACTTTTATTTGAAATGGACAACATTTTAAGTAAAAACAACAACTGGCATACGGAAAACCAACCAAACTCATTGGGAATCTATTGATACTTTAGGAAAAGGATACGTGGGTAATTTTTGACTTGTAAGAGTCAGCCCCGCTTCAATACAAGGCACAGTGTGGCCGATACCACTCAAAGTGTCTCACTTTTATTTGAAATTGACAAATTTTAAAGTGAAAAAAAAAACTGGCATACGAAAAACCAACCAAACGCATTCGGATTCTATTGATACCTAATAAAAAGGATCCATGGATAATTTGGGATGTGTATAAGTCAACCCTACCTCAATATGAGGCACATTGTGGTTGGTACCACTCAAAGTGTATCACTTTTATTTGAAATGCATACTCTTTTAAGTAAAAACAATTGGCATACAGAAAACTGACCAAACTCATTAGGATTCTATTGATACTTTAGGAAAACAATCAGTGGGTCATTTTTGATGTGTACGAGTCAACCCCACCTCAATATGAGGCATAATGTGAATTGTACCACTCAAAGTGTCTCACTTTTATTTGAAATGGACAACATTTTAAGTGAAAACAAAAACTGGCAGACGGAAAACCAACCAAACGCATTCGGATTCTATTGATACTTTAGGAAAAGGATCCATGGGTCATATTTGATGTGAATGAGTCAACCTCAAATTAATCTGAGGTATGGTGTGGCCGGTACCAGTCAAAGTGTCCCACTTTTATTTGAAATGGAAAACATTTTATGTGAAAACAACAACTGGGATACGAAAAACCGACCAAATGCATTAGAATTATGTTGATACTTTAAGAAAAGGATCCATGGTTTATTTTTCATGTGTACGAGTCAACCCCACCTCAATTAAAGGCATGGTGTGGCCATTACCACTCAAAGTGTATCACTTTTATTTGAAATGGACATCATTTTAAGTGAAATTAACAACTAACATATGGAAAACCAAACAAACATGTTCGTATTGTGTTGATACATTATCACAAAGATCCATGGGTCATTTTTGAAGTTTACGACTCAGACTTGCCTCAATACGATGCAGGGTGTGGCCGGTACCACTCAAAGTGTCTCAATTTTATTAGAAATGGGAAACCTTTTAAGTGAAAAAAACAGCTGGCATATGGAAATTGACAAAACACATTCGGATTCTATTGATACTTTAGTAAAAGGACCAATGGGTCATTTGTGACATGTACGAGTCAAATCCATTTCAATCCGAGGTATAGTGTGTTTGGTACCACTCAAAGTGTCTTTCTTTTCATTAAAATGGATACTCTTTTAAGTAAAAACAATTGGCATACGGAAATCCGACCAAACATATTCGGATTTTGTTGATACATCAAAAAATGATCCATGGGTCATTTTTGACATGTACAAGTAAACCCCGCCTCAATCTGAGGCATGATGTGGCTGGTACCACTCAAAGTGTATCATTTTTATTTGAAATGGTCAACATTTTATTTGAAAACAACAACTGGAATACGGAAAACCAACCAAACACATTCATATTGTCTTGATACTTTAGGAAGATGATATATGGGTCATATGTGATGTTTAGAATTTAAACCCACCTCAATACGAGGCACGGTGTGGCTAGTATCACTTAAAGTGTCTGTCTTTTGTTTAAAATGGACAACATTTTAAGTGAAAGCAATTGGCATAGGGAAAACCAACCAAACATATTCAGATTCTGTTGATACTTTAACACAAAGATCCATGGTCTAGCCTCATACAATCCACTTCTCATGTGAGTAAATCCAACCCCTATTCTAAAACACATGACATTTAATATACCAATACCATCCTCAACTAGGTGGTTCTAGGACCAAACTAAATTCTCTTTGGGAACCCAATACCAAAGACATAATTGAATATTCAAACCCACAACACAAAATGGGGATTCATCTCACATAACAGTCAGGAGACCAAATTACAATTACCCACATACCCCCTTGTTCCAATTGAAAATTATATGAAAAACATGTATGTTATGATGGTAACCCATCTCATATGTCGATCTTGGCCAATGTTTCCCACTAACACATCAGGAACCATTTATACATGGATACATAGTCACTAGAGGAATATAAACATCCCATGTTCTTCCAATAACTCATCTTAGGTCTAAGCACATGAACACTACTATTGTCTATCTTATGGGTATCATGATTCTTTCCCACTCTACCCAAGATTTTCTATTGGTTTTATGATATTCAACCCAATACCATGAGTAAACATCCCATGTGATTCCTTTAACATGTAGGATTTTTCTCTTCTGTGTATTGGTGTTGTGGTTTGAGTTAGGAGTGAATTCTAAATTTTGAATACAGTTATGGGTGTTATTGCTTTTCAATTCTAAATATCTTAATTCTGGATGTATTGGATTCTGGTTGTATTGGTAATGAATTCTAAATTTTCAATACTGTTATGTGTATTGGATTCTGGATGTATTGGATTTTAATTTTGTATTGGTGTTATGGGTGTTATTGAATTTCAATTCTGGATGTATTGGATTGTGGATGTATTGGATTCTGGATTTTTCTCTAGTGTTGTGGTTTTAGTGAGGAATGAATTTTAAATTTCTAAATTTCTAAATTTTGGATTAATTTTAAACATCCAATATAGGATTGTAGATTCTAGATGTGTATGTGTTCTTGCAGGTCATGTAGAGTTGTTGGTTGGAGGGGGTTGTTGGCTATTGTGGACCTGCAGGGCTGCGGGCTGCTGTGGAGCTGCAGCAATGTATACCAATAGTTTTCCAAACCATTGGTATAGCATTTTGATGTATATTATACCAATGGTTTTGTTATAATCGTTGGTATAAACTTGTACCAATGGTTTTCAAAACCGTTGGTATATGTTTTGGATGAATATTGTACACTATATCCCAACAGTTTTGAGGTATAAGGGTAACATATACCAATGGTTTGTAAAACTGTTGGTAAATCTATTACATTAACACATGTACCAATGGTTTACACAGAACTGTGGGTATAAGACTTTACCCACAGATTACTTGGACACGGTTTTGGAAACCGTTGGTAAAGGGTAGAATTCCAGTAGTGAAATGAATGTTTTAGTCATCATTTGGAAACTATGAGGATAAATCTTAAGTGATATCCCTAGGTATATTTCTAAGGATATGTCTACGTATGTCTCTAAGGATATGTATAATGATTAGTCATCATTTAGGAAAATGTCCTTGAATTTTGGTAAAGTGTAGAGGGAGTTGTTTCCTAGGAATACATAAATATCTAGATACTATATGTGGATGTGGTTATGGCACAAATGTACCTAGGGGTAATAACTCTAATAAGATGTTCTGGCCCTGACTCGGGTAATCTTGTACACAAAAATGGGCCTTATTGCACACCAAGTTTGACACTTTTGTGAGATATGCTTTGTGAATTCACAAACTCTTCACAAACCATCATTAAGGATTTAATAAAACTTGGATATGAATAACCTTGTATAAGCATGTGGTTTCATAGATTAAGTACTATGTCAAACTTTAAACATCATATAAGTGATATTTCATGATTTTTTGGTTCCTCATTAGGATAACTGCTTCTTACTATATGTATTTGGTTTTAGCTAATGGCAGGAACCCAAAGGAATCACATTAAAGGTGATTACAACAGAAAATGAAATAACTTTTCTCCTGAAGATCTGAATTCCATGGGGGATAGAATACAAAACCTCATTACTGTACTATCCCATGATTCTCAATTTGTGAATCATGTAGAGTTTCCAAACTAGAAAAAGAGGGGACACCATTCTGTCAATCCCTTCATGAGGTATCATCCCCCTTATTTCAGTGGTTTGTATGATCCATTTTGTTTTTTGAACACTGGATCAATATAACTAAAAATTTATTCTTGGTTCTCAAGTTTTTGGATAATGATACAGTCATTCTGGTAGTTTATTATCTATAGTGTGAAGTAACATGTAGTGGACTCTAATCAAGAATACGAGTAAACAAGATGATATTAAATCCATTGATTAGGATGAGTTCAATAAAATATTCTTGAATAAGTATATTCCATGTGTTCTTCGTATGATGATGGAAAAGGTGTTTCTTGAGTTGAAGAAAAAGGATGATGAATCTATCAGTACCTATGAGGACAATCTCACAAGACATGTGAGGTACACTTCTATTATTATCATCCAACCTAAAATTAATGTTGAAAGGGTTTTCAGTGTATTAAAACCAAGTCTTATAAGTGAATTGCCCATAAAATAATTTAATAGTTGTGAATAGATTTTACATTGTGCAATCAAAGTTGAAATGGAGGATTGAGTTATATATCAATCTTATAATTTTAACAAGAAGGGGAGGATGGAGTTCAAAAGAGAATTTTAAAACCATGGAGAGAAGAAAATTTTCAAACTCATACATTCCAAAACAATGTGAAAGAGAACATAGGAGAGTGACTAAAATGAACAAGAACCTATTTCAAGTATGGGAATCCTAGCCATCGAGCAAAAAAATGTGGAATTTATCATAATAGGAAACTCAATGAAATTATTGGAGAGAAATATCTACATAATGAACCACCCACTCTTTAGTATTTAAAGTCCATGGAGTTTTGGCATTATGTTAATCAATTCCCCAATACAAGGGATAATATGGATGATAAGACACAATAACCTCTAAGTAAAAAGTACAGAGGGAAAGCTTGTGAAATCATAATGGATGAAGTGAATAATAAAATTAGGGGAAAACTTATCCCCCCCTACTTAGTTGGGGAGTTCATGTTTGGTTTTTATATGAATAACACCTATGATGGCATTTTTGTTCATCCTTTAGTGAAGTTTCATGTGATTACATCCCTCTACCTGGATTTTGGAATAAAAAAAAGTTCATTTAATATTCTATAGATGCATGGATAAACCAAAGTATTCAATAAAAACTCTTTTGGTATAATAAAACAGCATATTTTGGGAGAATTTTATTTTGGAAGGGTTATTAGGTTATCCATTTATGGAAATTTTATGTCATTTTTTCAAATAATTTTTTTGATATTAATGTATTATCTCACCACATGATGAATTATGCATATTAGATAACCTATTTGCGTTGATGGTAACTCAAGATATATGGGTTAACTTATGATGAGTCACCTGATATGTTAGTCCATTAGTAATGAAAAATTAACAATCCTTTTTTGATAAAGAGGCTATGTGGATCAAGAAACAAAAAAGGGTCAGGATGTCTCGAAATCATGAAAGTATATCTTTTCCTAAAAATTCCTTAACTTTTGGAAAAAGAATATTGATAAAAAAATTGTTATCCTAGTACCACTATTTTTTATGAATTATAGGGTCCCTTAGTTCAACTAATATTTAAGGATTTATGATTGATAACTTTCTCCTGGCCTTTCTTTATCACTCTTCATCATAACATGATACTTAGATTTTTCTTCCATGTTCATGTTTTCACTTTCTAATTATGTTATCTTATGTGGGAACCTAGTTCTATGTTACATTGGGAGGCCTTTTGTTTCCTAAATTCCCGTTTAATGAATGTTTTAGTATTCATTTTTAAAATTTGGGTCTCGATGAATGAAAATTTCAAGTATTAAACCTTTGATAACCTATAAAACTTTTTAGGGAAAAATTAAATTTAAAGGGGGTAGAATGTAACCCCCTGAGATTTTGTGAATTATTTTTTTGAATTAATTTATCATTTTGATATTGTTAATTTCACTTGACACTATTAATTTATATTTATATATATATACATATATATATATATATGTATTAATACACAAATCTAACCATTCCTTTCACACGCAATACTGAATTAGCATGCGCTACACGTAATACCTACTTGGCTTGCGCTACACACAATACCAAATTGGCTTGTGTTATACACAAGACTGACTTGACTTATGCTACATGCAATCCCGAATTGGATTTCACAGTATTAAATACCTACTTTTCTTGGGCTACATTCAACACCATCATGGCGTGTTCTGCCCACAATACAAAATTTGCATACTTTACATTCAACATAGATGTTTATACAAAACATTATTTTATTGGTATAATTATTTAAATGATATAATTATAACCTATCTATTAAACATATTCATGTGAATTGAAATAAATAATTTTAAAATATTATTTATTGTTTTTTATATAGATAAAAAAATTTGATAATGAAAGATATGATTTTTGGTAAAGTCATATATGTTTAGAAATCATTTTTTCTCAAATGATCTACTTTTAAAAATAAAATTATTTTATGAAAAAACTGGAATCCTAATTTGATAAAATAATTTTTTTAATTTATAATTTTGAAATTATATTTGGGTGAATTTTTGGGATTTTTCTGAGAAACATTATTTTCTGGTGAATATTGAAAAATACTATGTTTTAGTTAATAACTGCCATTTCATTTAAATAATTATTAATGAAAAAGTATAATTTAATTTTTTAGGGTAAAATTAGATCAATTATAAATATATTAAAACAATATAGGTCTTTATAAAAAATTTCACTTTGAAATTGAATATGAAAACTCAATAAACTCTTGAACTTATTTCTACTCTAAAGACCTGTAATTTCGTGTAAAGGCCCGTAAATTTCAAGGAAATTTTTTTTATTTTTCTTTGGAATTTTACAAGAATGCAGTTTCTGACGGAACGTGATTCTGAGGCCCGGTGTGCCCGGAATCATTTTCTGAAATTTTGCTCGGGTACATTCAGTGAACGAACGAGCGGGTTTTTCTAACTTTTGAACCGGTGCTCAGAATCAAATTCCGAGGGCACCGATGGAATTGCAGTGCCGTTATTTTCTTAGAAACGCCTCTTCTGGAGTTGCGTTTGCTCGGGTGTGGTTTTTAAATTTTTTGGGGTTAAGTTAAGAAATAAAATAAAGTGTGCGACAACATTATTTTTATTTCACTTAAAGCCACTTAAAGCTGCTTAAACTGAGTTGAAGCGGATAGGGTGAAAATTAAAAATATCCTACCCTCTTGGTAGGATATTTGTGGGGTAGGGCCCGCACAAGCCCCACCGTTTCTTTTCCGCTAAGTAACGCACCCGCGAAAACCCTTTTTAAATGAAAGTCAACTGACACGTTTTCTAAGATCTTAACGCCCCTATTAATTGGGCGGTTAATTCGTTGAAATTAATTCTATGAATTAATTTTGTTCGTTTCTTAACACGTTTTCAATTTGATGGCATGTTAATAAAATAATACCAACACACCTTCTTCGTGGATGTTGTGTTAAACCTTTTTATAATCTCTAAAGATCTTCATCATCCTTAGCAAAGAACGCGAAGAACGTGAAGAACGCAATGAACGCGAATAACGCCGGCATCCGACTAAGGGTGACGAAGAACGCCAGACCCCCAGAGATCAACGACGTGACATCAGCGATTCTCCCATTGCGACGCTTCTTACACGACGATCCATCCCCGTGACAATCTTCGATCGAAAACTTTAGTTTTTCTATGTGACATTGAGTGTCGCGCGACAGTGACGCCCTTCCGCGACGCGACTATCGTTTTCTTCCGCGACGGTCAATTCCGCGACGAACTCACGTCCGACGACGACGTTGAGGTAGGGGTCGTTTTGAAAATGATTTTTCCCATGTTTTTTTTCCTCCAAGGCAAGAACTCGGACCAACCAATTAACAAGTTGGTCTGCAGATTATTATTGTGGGTCTAGGTTTATCAATTGCTTGGATTTTTGGTGTTGTTTCAGACCGCTAACGCGGTGGGTGCGGACCAACGAACAAGTCCGAACCCACCGCCCTTTTGTTCTTGGTGTGCGGAACGGAGAACGATGACAAAACGGGCCGCAGAGAAGATTTGTTGATTCCACAGTGAAGAACGGGACCCAGGATGAGCTACAGCACAGACGGAAATGAAATCGGACCACCAGAGCAACTCTGGTGGCCCGCGGACTCCACCGGCGGTGCCGGCGGCCGGAGGCGGCGGTGCCCCAGTGTGCCACCGGACGGACCCGCCACGGCGGCAGCAGCGCGGTCCCGTGACCGCGTGGAACCGGAGGAGTGGGACGCGGCGGCCCGGCCGCGTCCGCTGGTGAGGGCGGCCCCACGCGGGGCCATGGCTTCTCTTCACGCGGGGGTAGCACGCCCCCCGCGGCTTCCCTTGCTCGGCCGCTCGGCCGAGCCGAGCTAAGCCGACCCGCCGGTCGGGTCGCGCCCAACCGGGTCGGACCCGGACCTGGGTCAGGTTTCCACGGTTCGGGCCGACCCAAGGGGGGTCGGGCTGGGTCGGTCCGGGCCCAGACCCCCCGTTTCCGGACCTTTTCAGTATTTTCCTCATAACGTGAGCTACGAGCCTCCGAACGACGTGCCGTCAACGGCGATGCGATACTTGGATCGAGACGGTCGTTTCGTTATACCACACTCAAGGTTTTGGAATACTTTGGGTTCGGCCGGGTTGGTTCGTACATGAAACCAACCGGGCCCTCAGAGCGGAAACACTCATATCTTGAGCTTCAGACGTCCGTTTGATGTGTCGTCGACTTTGTTGAATTCCTCTAAGTGAGAAGGATCTGTTGGCATACTCTGCCTGAGGTTTGGACGTAGGTGGAGTATGATCGAGTAGTTTTTTCATTAAAAACCAACCGGGCCCCTGGGACGAAAAAGCCAATAACTCTCAGACCGGGCGTCTGATTGACGTGTCGTCTGCGACGTTGAGTTTCTATTGACGATACAGAACTTTTGGATACATCAAATCTAGACTATGTGTCATTTGATGTATCAGACACTCGGCTCGTGGAGCGGACCCTCCCGAACGAGCTTGCTGTGTGCGGAAACCCTAGAGCTGGCTGCGACTGCTACTGTGACGACGACGACTGTGCAGAGATCCTCAGTGGATTTGACGGCGACGACTACAGCACTCAACGATCCTTTGTGGGTCAGGGCTACCGATCCTGTGTGGGTCCGATCCTATGAGGGTCAGCACTCAGCGGTCCTGTGTGAGCCAGCGCCTACAGATCCTGTGTGGGTCTGATCCTGTGTGGGTCTTTGCGGGGGTTAGTTACCTATCTATCCTTTTTGGGTCAGATCCTTTGTGGGTCATTGAGGGGGTTAGTACCTATCGATCCTTTGTGGGTCCGATGGCTTAGATGAATCAGTGGCAATATCTGGTCATCTTTATCGTCATATAAAGAAGTATACCTGTGTGAGCTGAATCCTGTTTTGCTTTCCTTATTGGATTGTGTTATGCTATCCTGTGTGGATTTACGTTTTGCTTTACTGTGTGGAATGGGTTTTACTTGGGCTCGGATGTTGGAGCCGAACGAGAATTGATGACTTAGGTATATCAATGGACATATACCTAAGAAGTGTCAGATGTTACTTCGTGATTGTATCTTTCTTCTGTGGATTATCCTTTGTGGATTCTGGGAGACCACCGGGGGTCTCTGGGTCCCTACTTAGTAGCTTATACTCACCCCTACACGGGCTATGCCCACACTACGTTGTGTTGGTTGCAAACGATGGACATCGCTGATCGTGGTGGAGACTTGCGGAGTAGGACGATACCTGTAGGTGGACCACTGGGCAGGACGTACTCAGAGCGGTCGGCTGCACCCGAGGAGCAGTGGAGGCTATCTGTACCCACCCTTCATGTGGGATTTCCAGTGGACAGCTCGTCCTTGCGGCTTTACTTTTCAGTTGCTGTTTTCCCTTTCCAGTTGTAATTTACTTTCAGTTTGGGTTTGTTTTCTAGCCCAATTACTTTTCCGCACTTACTGTTGTACCAGTTTCTACTTAGTGTTTACTTCTGCCTACTTGCTCTATGGTGTTTGTTGTTTACTTTACAAAGGCAATGACTTCCCTTTTTCTGAGATTTACGCCTTGGTGCTAGTCACCATCCCCTGGCATATGGAAGGCGGGCTTGGGGTAGTCACGGCACGGGCCCCGGGGACAGGTCGTGACAAATTGGTATCAAAGGATTTCGGTTCTACCGCGGACTCTGATCTTTTCTATGTGAAGCAATAGTGTTTAGCGTATTGGGTGTGGTTATCCGTCCAGGGAGTCCATTGTTGGTGCGGTGGCCGACGTATCCATACACCAGGACCCTGAATTCTGATTTCCGACTAAATGAATGAAAACATTGATTGCATGTGTGTTTTAAGTTTTCTTTGTGATTACTTGTATCAGCTCACCAGGTATACTGTTCTGACCATGGCGCACCTATTTCTTTTTCAGGATGGCCCCACGATGGCAGCCAACTAGGGTTCCTAGAGTTGAGTGTGACGATAGCCTGCCGAGCGACGAGGCCTCGGTGTAGGGCACTTTGACTGCAGAGGCACCGGTGGTACCTCTACCCACCGATCCACCGATGCTTCCAGCCCCAGCCGCTGACGATGCACGTCTCCTTAGTGCACTGCATGAGTTCCAGCGCCAGCGACAGCCCAGGTTCCGCGGGGTGACGGACCCCCAGGCAGCCGAGGACTGGCTGGAGGTAGTTGTACGAGTTTTCAGGCCAGTGAGGACACCAGCAGACCTCATGGTGATCCTTGCAGCGAGCCTACTGCACGCGGAAGCGGCCCGATGGTGGAGCTTGATGCTCCAGGTGCACGATGAGGCATCTCTCCTCTGGACAGACTTTGAGGCCCTCTACCAATCAGAGTTCATCCCGGCCACCCTCCGTGCGGTGCGCATCCAGGAGCTTCTTCAACTGCGTCAGGGAAGCTTGACGGTCGCCCATTACTCGGCGAGATTTACCGATCTCTCACGTTACTTGACAGACATGGTGCGGGACCCATTCTTCTGGGATCGGACCTTTGAGCAGGGATTGAGACATGAGAACAGGGCATTGCTGATCTCCCTCAGCATTCCGACCCAGGCAGGAGTACTGGAGTGAGCCCTTTGGATCGAGAGCTTCCTTTCTGAGCCTTCATCAGCAGCGATACCTACCGCGGGGCGGCACGTAGCAGAGTCTTCTGCGGCAGGCATTCGACGGATGACTCAGGGGTCCAGGCTGGCTAGACCCTCACGCAGACGGCCTCAGGACACTGGCTCAGCAGTGCGGGGCACACAGCGCGGAGCCAGTCTTTCGAGAGGCAGGCAGTGCTACACATGTGGAGGACAGGGTCACATGGCCCGTGAATGCCCGACCCACCGTGCCGAGGAGTAGAAGACGGTTGAGGTCCACCCAGGCAGAGGTAGAGGGTCGACTGTGGTGGTCCGTATGGAGGAGGTGGACGAGGCAGAGGAGCTTTCCGAGCAACAGGTGGTGGGCGACGCTTTGAGGCTCTACCACCACCACCACCAGGAGGTCCACCCCGGCCACAGGGAGCTGGCGGGTAGGGATGGGCACAGCTCCAGGCAGCGGAGGCCTACGACCACGGCACACCCGAGATGATTCTAGGTACTATCTGTGTCTATTCCACCCTTCCTGCAGTTTTTATAGACATAGGAGCGAGTCACTCTTTCATAGCTGCTGCCCTTGTTCGGAGCTTGGAGATTCCGACAGAGCCGTTGGCTCGATCTTTATGGCTAGAGACTCCTACGAGAGTAGACTCGACGATTACACATTGGTGTCGACAGTGTGATCTTACTCCGGGAGGCGAGAGCTTCAGCTGGGATGTTCTTGTAGCGGCGTCGAGGCCTTACGATGTCATCTTGGGCATGGATTGGTTATCTACAGTCCATGCACAGATTGACTGTATTAGGCGCAAGGTGCGATGTGTACGCACTGACGGGAGCAGGTTCACCTTCACCAGCGAGAAGGGAGCCTTCGCAGCATAGGATGGACTTCCGCAGAGGAGAGGACAACCCATCACTCATCAGTTGGCTAGTCTCATCCTAGGATCATTTGACGCGTGGAGTCCTAGTTTTCCTGCAGTGGTGGATCAGTACGCGGGCGTCTTTCCCGAGGATGTTCCAGGACTACCTCCTCGCAGAGAGGTAGACTTTCATATTGACCTGTACCCCGGGACAACCCCGATATCGACTCCAGCATATCGGATGGCCCCCGCGGAGCTTCGAGAGCTACGGGTATAGTTGGAGTACTTGCAGGGCAAGGGATTCATCTGACCCAGTGTTTCACCCTGGGCTTCCCCGATATTGTTCGCCAAGATGGAGGACGAGAGCTTGCGACTTTGTGTCGACTATCATCACCTGAACCAGGTGACAGTGAGGAACAAGTCTCCAATACCAAGGATTGATGAACTCTTCGATCAACTCAAGGGAGCACGGTGGTTCTCGAAGATAGACATCAGGTCAGGCTATCATCAGCTCAGAGTTCGGGACAAGGACGTGCAGAAGACGGCCTTCAGATGTCGGTATGGCCACTATGAGTTCTTTGTTATGCCATTTGGTGTGAACAACACTCCAGCAGTGTTCATGGGCCTCATGAATGGGATCTTTCAGCCATACCTCGATCGATTTTTCGTGGTCTTCATCGACGACATTTTGATATACTCGACGACTGAGGAGGAGCACGCCTACCACTTGCGTGTTGTACTGGACACACTCCGAGAGCACCAGCTTTATGGAAAGCTCTCGAAGTGTCAGTTCTGGATACGTGAGGTCAACTTCTTGGGACACGTCATCTCTGAGGTGGGAGATGCAGTGGATCTTGCGAAGATCGAGGCAGTACTAGCTTTGGAGCCACCCAAGAGCATGACGGAGGTGCGGAGTTTCTTGGGACTAGCTGGATACTATCAGAGATTTGTGCCAGACTTCTCCAGAGTTGCGGCACCACTCTCTTCTTTGACGAAGAAGGGGAAACACTTTGTGTGGTCAGACATATGTCAGCAAAGCTTCCAGGAGCTGAGACAGAGATTGAACAGCGCACCTATCTTAAGGTTGCCAGAGGAGGGAGTAGATTACGTAGTCTACCACGATGCATCAGGGACCAGACTCGGATGTGTCCTGATGCAGGAGCAGGAAGTGATCACCTATGGATCACGTCAGTTGTGGCTGCATGAGAAGAACTACACTACCCATGACTTGGAGTTAGCAGCAGTGGACTTCGCTCTGAAGACATGGTGACACTATCTGATGGGCGAGCGCTTTACAGTCTTTTCTGACCATCAGAGTCTCAGGTACATCTTCTCTCAGAAGGACCTGAACCTGAGACAGTGGCGATGGCTCGAGTTCCTCCAGGACTATGACTTTGAGATAGTCTATACTCATGGGAATGGGAACGTGGTAGTTGATGCTCTCAGCCGAAGGACAGGCATTCAGCTACTCGAGGAGGCGACAGAGTAGCCAGCCGCTTTTCAGATATCCATCGTAGATAGGGATGGAGCAGCCTTCCTTAAGTCTCTCATAGTCTCTCCTCCATTACTACAGCGGGTCAGAGAGGCATAGCGTGGGGACACTGACTGTGAGACGCGGCATGCATAGTTATCCTCAGGAAAGGAACCTAATGGATTCTCTTTTGGAGCAGATCACGACATCATTTTTAGAGGACGTACCATGGTACCAGTTTCTTTACAGGAGGAATTGCTGAGGGAGTTTCACACTTCCCCCTTAGCGGTACATCCCAGAGTGGTGAAGATGTATCCGGATCAGAGACGACAGCACTGGTGGCCAGGCATGAAGAAGGCTGTGGCAGAGTTCGTTTCACGATGACTCACCTGCCAGCAGGTGAAGGTAGAGCATCAGGTACCAGCAGGCTTGGTACAGCCCATGGAGGTCCCTGAGTGGAAGTGGGATTGGATATCTATGGACACCGTGACTGGACTTCCACGCACTTCCAGAGGTCACGACTCCATCTAGGTGATTGTCGACCGACTCACCAAGTCGGCTCACTTCTTACCCATCAGAGAGCAGGGATCAGTGGAGAGCTTGGGGAGTCTTTACATTCAGGATATTGTACGGATTCACAGTGTGCCATCATATATCATCTCCGATCGAGATGCTCTCTTTACTTCCCGGATTTGGAAGGGGTTGAAGGAGGAGTTCGGGACGCAGCTACGTCTGAGCACCGCCTTTCACCCTCAGATGGATGGTCAGACGGAGAGGACCATTCAGACTCTCGAGGACATGCTCCGCACATGTGTCCTTGACTTTGGTCGTAGCTGGGAGGACCACCTACCCTTGGTGGAGTTTGCGTACAACAACAGCTACCACCCCACCATTGGGATGGCACCATATGAGGCGTTGTACGGCAGACCTTGAAGATCTCCTCTGTACTGGACAGACCCTGGAGAGTCAGCACTTGTGGGACCAGAGATGGTCCCGGCCACGACAGAGAAGGTCTAGGTCATCCAGGAGCGGATGAGGACAGCTCAGAGCCGGCAGAAGTCTTATGCTAACAGGAGGTTGAGGCCACTAGAGTTCGAGGATGGTGACCACATCTTCTTGCGTGTCTCACCTCGACATGGTTTACAGAGATTTGGCCAAGCCGAAAATTTGTCTCCATGCTTCATCGGACCATTCTAGGTCCTAAGCAGGATTGGCGAGGTGGCTTATCGCCTGGCTCTACCACCTCAGTTGAACCGGGTGCACGACGTCTTCCACGTATCCCAGCTGAGGAGATACGTGCACGACCCGACACACATCATTGACCATGGGGATCTAGACGTGGATGATGGAGAGATTTTTGCGGAGGTTATGGTGGAGATCGAGGATCAATAGGAGTTCATCCTACGTGGACGATCGATTCCTCTTGTGCGCATCATATGGCAGCACGGGAACCTCCAGGAGAGCACTTGGGAGCGGGAGGCTCAGATGCGTGCTCAGTACCCACTTTTGTTTCCCTAGTTTATGATGTATCTTTATGGGGATGTAAAGCCCAATGGTGGGAGTGATGTAAAGACCCGTAAATTTCAAGGAATTTTCTTTATTTTTCTTTGGAATTTTACAAGAACGTAGTTCCTTACGGCACGTGATTCCGAGGCCCGGTGTGCCCGGAATTATTTTCTGAAGTTTGGCTTAGGTACGTTCAGTGAACGAACGAGTGGGTTTTTCTAACTTTTGAACCGGTGCTCGGAATCAAATTCTGAGGGCACCAATGGAATCGCAACACCAGTATTTGCTTAGAAACTCCTCTTCCGGAGTTGCGTTTTCTCGGGTGTGGTTTTTAAATTTTTTGGGGTTAAGTTAAGAAATAAAATAAAGTGTGCGGCAACTTTATTTTCATTTCACTTAAAGCCACTTAAAAGACACTTAAAGCTGCTTATGCTGAGTTGAAGTGGATAGGGTACAAATTCAAAATATCCTACCCTCTTGGTAGGATATTTGTGGGGTGGGGCCCGCACGAGCCCCACTGTTTCTTTTCCTCTAAGTAACGCACCCGCGAAAACCCTTTTTAAATGAAAGTCAACTGACTCGTTTTCTAAGTTCTTAATGCCCCTATTAATTGGGCGGTTAATTCGTTGAAATTAATTCTATGAATTAATTTTGTTCGGTTCTTAACACGTTTTCAATTTGATGGCATGTTAATAAAATAAGACCAACACACCTTCTTCTTGGATGTTGTGTTAAAACTTTGGAGAATCTCTAAAGATCTTCATCCTCCTTCGCAAAGAACGCGAAGAACGCGAAGAACGCGAAGAACGCGAAGAATGCCAAGAAAGCCGGCCTCCGACGAAGGGCGTTGAAGAACGCCAGACCCTCGGAGATCGACGACATGACGCCGACGATTCTCCCTCCGCGACGCTTCTTCCACGACGATCCATCCCCACGACAATATTTGATCGGCATCTTGAGTTTGTCTAAGCGATGCCGAGTGCCACACGACAGCGATGCCCTTCCGCGACACGACGATCCTTTTCTTCCGCAACGGTCAATTCCGCGATGAACTCACGTCCGACGACGACGCTGAGGTAGGTGTCGTTTTGAAAATGGTTTTACCCATGTTTGTTTTCCTCCAAGGCAAGAACGCGAACCAACCAATTAACAAGTTGTTCCGCGAATTATTATTGCGGATCGAGGTTTATCAATTGCTGGGATTTATGGTGTTGTTTCAAACCACTAACGCGGAGGGTGCGGACCAACGAACAAGTCTGAACCCGCCGCCTTTTTGTTCTTGGTGTGTGGAATGGCGGACGATGACAAAACGGGCCGCAGAGACGATTTGTTGATTCCGTAGTGAAGAACGGGACCCGGGATGAGCTACGGCGTAGACGGAAATGAAATCAGACCACCAGAGCAACTCCGGTGGCCCACGGACTCCACCAGCGGCGCGGGACGCCGGCGTGGCGGCGCCGGCGGCCGGAGGTGGCGACGCCCCGGTGTGCCACCGGACGGACCCGCCGCGGCTGAAGCCGCGGCCGCCGAAGCGCAGTCCCGCGACCGCGCGGGACCGTAGGAGAGGGAAGCGGCGGCCCGACCACGTCCGCTGGCGAAGGCGGCCCCACGCAAGGTCACGGCTTCTCTTCACGCGGGGGCAGCACGCCCCCCTGCGGCTTCCCTTGCACAGCCGCTCGGCCGAGCCGAGCCAAGCCGACCTGTCGGCCGAGTCGCGCCCAGGCTGGGCCGGGCTGCCCGGGTCGGGTCACTCCCAACCGGGTCGGACCCGGACTGTAACACCCCAAGCTTCTACGGTACGATTCTTTTTGAATAATGCGATAGCGTGTGTTGTACGCAACATCGAGTTCTAACAACCAATCAAACTAGCCGTTATGAATAGTAATACCTAATTTTTAAAATTATATATATTTCATATTTCAAAATAGACTTCATTTTTGGATTCGGAATATCTAATTTAGCCTAAGGTGAAATTTTGGTACTTTTCGGATAACTTTCATATTTTGATAAATAGTGAAAATTACTAAATTTTAATTAAAAACAACTTTTTTAATCAAAATAATTAATAGTGATAAATTAAGAATTTTAGTAGTTTTAAAGTATATTTAGAATATATTTTTACCATTTAATATAATGTTGGTCATTGGACATAATTTTACAATTAAACCGAACATAAACAAGTGTCAATCTTTTGATAGTTATTATCTCTTAAAAACACGCTTTTTGTTTTGACAGCGGGAATTAATTTTAAATTAATTTCTGCCACTTCTGTGTTTTGAATTCATGAAAATGGATTCCATATTTGGAATCAGGATTTTCAAATTGTATAAATAGGTAACTTTTATTTTTAGACATTTTGAATAATTACTGCGGTAAATATTTTATTTACCATGGTTAAGGGTAAATCCGGTAAATAAGGGTTAAAAAATAATATTATACTAATAATAAATTACCCTAAAACGTGTCTTAACCCTATTGGTTGATATATGGTAGACCATGGGCATCTTTGGGTCGATTTTGGTACCCCATGGATCCACTTGTAAGTGATAATGACACTTTATTTTAATTAAGTTAAAATGAATACAAAAATGACACAAGCATATATCTTTTATCAAAACAATTGATACATAGGGTTATATATGTTGGATTTTAAATTATAAATATTCATTAGAAAGATAAAATTATTTCCTACATAATGATATTTTATTTTTAATTTTTAGACATTAAATAATATATTTTATTTATGACACAATGATGATGCAGTAATTACTATAATAGTGACAAATTAAAATAATTGATATTATAAATACCCAAATAAAAATAATATGAAACTTTTAATTAATTAAAATAATTTTCTAGGATAATATGATATATTAGGATTGATTTAATTGACTGTGTTTGAAGTAATCAATCTGTTATGAGTTTTACAAAAATCAACTATTGAATAGTGTCAAAATTGACATAAAAGCGTTCTTAAAACAAATATTATATTATTAATTGATATTAAATTCCTAAAAATCTAAGGTTCGGCCAAGAGACTTATATCATGATAGTTTCATCATTAATGGACCACTTGGGGGTCGCTTGGATGTATATAGTAAGTTTATTAACCATATTATATAAAAATACAAAGAGACATTGTAAAAGTGAAACTAATTAACTTAGAGTTAATACTTAAAGATAAGGTTAATATAAGTACCCAAACCTGTCTAAATTCTATTGGTTGAGTTTTTTTCGACCCATACCCACCTTAAACTTTGAATAATCAACTTTTGATCCATTATAAACCGAATATGAATTTATTATAAATTAATATTTTTAGCTTTTCCAAAGGTGCCCCTCACCCCTCTTATAAAAGGGCACTCTCCTTATCATTTCTTCACACCTTCAAAGCCTTTTGGTTCGGCAAAACTCTGCCCAAATACTCTCCCAACAGCCCTCACTACAACCTAGAGGCCTTATTTTGATCATAAATCCAACCTAATGAGCCCTTTTGATCAAATCAAAAGGAAGAACCCGAAGAAGAGGTAATGTTTTCACCACCCCTTTTCAAGTTCCTTTTTTCTTCCACTTCTTCTTTCTTTGTTCTTACCATTATAAAATAATAACTCCATTATCTCACATATACTGTGATGTTATTATAAATATGGTACAACCATATTCAGTATTCTATCCACCCTTTGAATAACATGTCACCATACGTGCGTACGTACGGCTTACCGTCTCCACGTCATGGTGTAATTGTTATTCAATATAATATTATTTGGATGGGTATAATAATTATGTTTAACTCAGGTAAATAATAAATATAACATTTTAATGATTCTGTATATATGATATACCATCCATTTATATATTATTTTAATATCAAAAGAATGACATTGTCGCTCGTGCGTACGTACGGACTACCGTCTCCACGAACGCGATGAGATTCATTCTCCATCGTATCCATTCAAGTATAATTATCATTTGATGATTTAAAAATGATGTTTAAGGACTTGATATCATTATGGATATGAATAAGATACAACAAACATGGCTTATGTAACAAAAAATATAAAAGAAAATGAGTAAGTTAACACCCGAAACGACGATAATTCTAAGATATTATTAACAAATAAATGTTAAAAGATCATATATGATATCATATTAATATATATGATTCTTGTATAATTTAATAACAATTATTTCACCATTATACAGGAGGTTAACTTACCCAAACCAAGGAAAAGTACAAGGTAAGGGTTATTTCACAATCTCTTCATTATCCGAGGTTGTTTATACGTAATAATCTACTGGGATCTCTTTATCATCCACATCCATGTTTCTTAAAAATGTATTTCAAAACATTTTTACTATTTACTAGAATATGAGTTAAAGTCATTTATACCCTTTTTGACTTTTATAAGTGGTTTATAAAGGAATCTTTTGGTCGTTTTCAAAACAAGGTCCTTTTTAACCTTTTCGACAGAATTAAGGTAAGAATGTTTTTTAACTTATACGGAGGGTGCGGCTATTTTCCGCCGTTATAAAATCTTCAAAGTTTCCCTTACAAGCTTATAAGAATATTTTCAAAGAAAATGTTTTATTTTATATGGATCTTAAATGATTTCAAATTAAAAGGAGATATTTCTTTAAAAAAATATTGATTTCATCTATGTCAACATCCTTTGATGGATTTTAAGATTATTTGAAGTTAATTTATTATGATACAAAACTTCTATATTGTATTGAAGGTTTTGTGATATGTTTGACTGTGGATGTGCTATTTTTATACCATTCATAGTTTATGGTGAAATTATTTACATTTCGTATGCTAGTTTTAATACGAATGTTTATGTTATGTTTAAACCTTTTCATATGGGAATGCATTGGACTTAGTAAGTGACGGGTGGAGCCTGCTATAGCTCCTCGATGCATCGGTAGGTCTCATGAGACAAACTAGTGTCTTGGCACAAGGCCTTGACAAAATATTATTTGTAGTCTTGGCACGAGGCCTTGACTATGTGGTTATGATAGTCTGGCATTATGCATTCCAACATTATGAAAGTGGTTATTGATATTGCATGTGATTATTTGATTAGTAGAATATCAATGTGAATAAGTAAATGGCATTATTTAATTTTACCTTTTCCATACTATGTTGAAGTTCAACTTTAAAAGGCTTTTGTTTTAGTAATGCATTGCCTTAAATGTTTATACTTATTTTGAATGTTCCGCTATATTGTTATGCTTACTGGGCATTTGAGCTCACCCCTTTTCTATGTTTTATTTTTCCCAGGAAGAGAGGAAGTAAATTATGAATTACCTAGAGGGATATTATGTGGGGATATGAGTGTGGATTATGGAGACAATATGTTGTTGTAGTAGTTTTTCATTTTATGATGTAATGTGAGACTTATGAATATATCTAGTGTTTCCAAGGCTACTAAACCAATCGGTCTTTCGAGATTTGATCTTTCTTGTGATCATGCCAATGTTATGTAATAATGCACCGACTCTGGGCAACTAGGGTCGGGGCGTTACAGTTGGTATCAGAGGACGTTTAGTAAAAACCTTGGAAGCTAGATTTAGATAAACTCTGATTAGAGCACGTAGACCTAAGATGAACTTTGAGGATTAGTGTAGAAGAACATCCTAGAATTTTGGTATTGTAGGGATTTTGTGAGTTTTCCGAGCAATACATCCCTTTCTGGATACGAGCAGGTAGAGGCGGATCTGGCACAGATGTACCTAGGGGTAAAACCCGAAAACACCTCTTTGAGCTAGACTCGAACGGGAACTGGTGCACGACAACGGGCTTTGCTGCACTCTTGGTTACAACACTCCCGGGGGATATGCTTAGGATAATTCTCATTTTCTTTAAAAAACCATTATGAAGGGTTTATGAGTATATACATCTTCAAAGGAGACATTTTTATGATTATGGATTATATCCACAAATAGTTCAATTTATGTTAAGTGTTTTATAAGTATGGGATTATGTATTTTGATTCATAAACTGATCTAGTTTATGCCATTGTTTAGAAATGGCGCCTAGTGGAAGAAATGGAAACCGTATCAATGCACGCACTCCATGTAGGAATTGCCCTCCTGCTCAAGATAATTATAGTGGAGTTGGTGATGCAACTGGAGTCGATCAGCTAATCACCATACTGGGACAACTTACTCAGGTTATGAATAATAACCTTACCCGTATGGAGCACCTTGATCCACAGCGTGGAGGATCAATGTTAGATCGATTCATGAGGCAACAACCACCAACGTTCAATGTGAGTAAAAATCCCTTAGTAGCCGAGCAGTGGATAAATTCCCTAGAGAAAATATTTCAGGCTTTGGGGAGCAGTGAAAGGGAAAAAGTTATCATGACAGTTTACCGCCTCACTGGAGATGCTGATCAATGGTGGTCATTGATTCAAAACATGAAGGAAGATGATGAAGTATCAAATATGGAATGGAGGGAGTTCAAAGATCTGTTTTTAGAAAAATACTTTCCTCGTGACCATCGAGCAGATATGGAAAGGCAATTTCTGAGTCTGAGACAAAAGGAGGATGAGAATGTCACAAAGTATGAGGCTAACTTTACAAGGTTAGCAAGGTACGCTGGTGATTATATATGTAACCAAAGACGTAAGATTGATCGTTTCATTTATGGGTTAAAACCATTTCTCCTTCGAGCATTAGTCTCACAATCCTTTTCGTCGTACGAAGACATTGTCTCATGTGCTATCAAGACCGAAAAGGAATTCTCTAAGTCTTATGACTTTAAAGCAAAGCAAGAGAAGAAGAGGCATGATGATCAATCTGGGAATGGAAATAAGGGGAAGAAAGGAAAGGTTGAATATCCATCTTGTGGTAAATGTGGGAAGAAACACCCCGGTGCTTTCTTGAAGGGAATGGGAGTCTGTTACAAGTGTGGTGAAAAAGGCCACCAAGCTCGTGATTGCAAAGGGAATAAGGAAGCCACCAACGTTCAGTGCTACAATTGCAGAGAGATGGGACATTATGCGAATGAATTTCCTAAGCGTCAGGAGAACTTACCTCAGAAAAGGCCAAGGGATCAAGGCCAAGCTTATGCTATCACTACTGCTGAGGTAGAAGCTCTGAAAGACGTGGTGGCAGGTAATTTAATGGTTTCCTCAAGTTTAGCAAATGCATTATTTGACTCTGGATCGTCGCATTGTTTCATATCTTCCCAGTTTGCTAAGAAAATTAGATATTTCCAATTTGATTTAATAAGGGAGTTGTTAGTTAAAACACCTAAGGGAAGTATCATTGCAACAAAGTTTTGTGAATCAGTCCCCATTAGAGCACATAAATTTTCTTTATCTGCTGATCTCATCGTCATACCTATGATTGAGTTTGATATAATCCTCGGTATGGACTGGATTTCTGACTATGATGCGAAGATTTATTGTAAGAAGAAAGAGGTTACGATTCTTGATGATAATTATAAGGAACACCTTATCTTTAGAGCAGAATCGTCACCACCTAATTCTTATTTAGATCCACCCCCAGTAGCTCAACTTAATTCAATTATTGGGGAGGAAGAGAATGAAATAACTGTCGGTGAGGAAAGGAATGTTCAAATAGAGGATGTACATGTTGTGAATGAATTTGTAGATGTATTTCCGGAAGATTTACCTGGACATCCTCCAGAACGAGAAGTTGAGTTTTCCATTGATTTGATTCCTGGATCAAGGCCTATATCGAAGAACCCTTATGGAATGTCCACTGTAGAGTTAGTCGAACTAAAGAAACAACTAGAGGAATTGAGTAATAATGGATTTATTCTCCCTAGTGTTTCTCCATGGAGAGCCCCTGTTCTTTTTGTTAAAAAGAAAGATGGATCTATGAGGTTATGTATCGACTACAGGGAGATCAGTGCTATAACGATAAAGAACAAGTATCCCCTACCTCGTATAGATGATTTATTTGACCAACTGCTTGGAGCTCAATACTTTTCAAAGATTGACCTTCGATCTGGATACCATCAGTTGTGTGTGAAGAAGGAAGACATTCCGAAGACAACATTTCGAACCAGGTACGGGCATTACGAGTTTACTGTAATGCCTTTTGGATTGACTAATGCACCCTCTGTATTCATGGATCTGATGAATAGAGTTTTCAAGGAGTATCTCGATGAATTTGTGGTGGTATTTATTGATGATATCTTAGTATACTCCAAAACCTACGAAGATCATGAAAATCACTTGCGCATTATCTTGAAGACTCTGAGGAGGCATGAATTATATGGGAAGTTTAGCAAGTGTGAATTCTGGCTTCAAGAGATTTCTTTTCTTGGCCATATTGTCTCTAAAGATGGAATCTCTGTTGATCCTTCTAAGACCAAGGCAATCCAATAATGTCCAGCACCTACGATTATAACTGAGGTACGCAGTTTTATTGGTTTGGATGGTTATTATCGACGTTTCGTCCAGAATTTTTCCCGATTGGCTAACTCATTAATGAAGCTCACATGTAAAGGGGTTAAATTTTTTTGGACAAAAGAGTGTGAAGAATGTTTTGAAGAACTGAAGAAAAGATTAGTCAATGCTCCTATATTGACTCTACCATCGGGGAATGATGGGTTCGTTATTTATAGTGATGCATCAAAGAAAGGACTTGGTTGTGTCCTTATGCAAAATGATAGAGTTATTGCCTATGCATCACGACAGTTGAAAATTCATGAACAAAACTATCCTACTCATGATCTCGAGTTAGCAGCTGTGATCTTTGCTTTGAAGATATTGAGGCACTACCTCTATGGTGAAAAATGTGAGATTTATACTGATCACAAGAGTTTGAAGTATATTTTCTCACAAAAAGAACTCAACATGAGGCAAAGGAGATGGCTTGAATTACTCGAGGATTATGATTGCACGATACACTACCACCCAGGGAAAGCATACAAGGTGGCAGATGCTTTGAGAAGAAAAGACCATGGAGTTTTGAACATGATGAGAATTGAAAGGGATCCAATTTTCATGGATCTAGTGAAGATGGACATGGGAATAACCAGGGAAGGTGAAACATCAATTCTTTTTCAAATGGTTGTCAACCCATCTTTACTAGAAAGGATTAAGAGTTCTCAGACCGATGATGAAGAATTTGAAAAGAAGATTAAAGCTGTGAATGATGGGAGATTGAGAGACTTTGTGTATGAAGATGGAATTTTGAAATTTGGGAAGAGACTTTGTGTTCCCGATTTACCTGATCTAAAAACGGAATTGCTGGATGATGCTCATAGTTCCAATTTATCTATACACCCTGGGAGCACAAAAACGTATAGAGATTTGAAGGAACATTTTTGTTGGGACAACATGAAGAGGGAGATTTATGATTTTGTGTCAAGATGTATGGTTCGTCAACAAGTGAAAGCAGGAAGGCAACAGCCTGGAGGAGTCATGCAACCTCTTCCCATACCGGAGTGGAAATGGGACAATATTACGATGGCCTTTTTCATAGGGCTACCAAAGACTCCTAGAAGGAATGATGCAATATGGGTTATTGTTGATCGCCTTACCATGTCAGCACATTTTTTTGCTATAAGAGAAGATCTACCCCTGGAACGTCTAGCAAGACTATATATTAATGAAGTTGTGAGACTTCATGGAGTACCCTTATCAATTGTTTCTGATCATGATCCCCGTTTTACTTCAAGATTTTGGAAAAGTCTTCAGAAATCCCTGGATACTAAACATCATTTGAGCACTGCTTACCACCCTCAGACATACGGACAATCAGAACGGACTATTCAAACCTTATAAGACATGTTGAGATCTTGCTCACTTGACTTTCAGGGTATGTGGGATCAATATTTACCACTGGTAGAATTTTCCTATAACAATAGCTTCCATTCGAGTATACAGATGGCACCATATGAAGCGTTATATTGAAAGAGATGTCGTACACTAACCTGTTGGGATGACGTTGGTGAAAGAAAACTTGTAGGCCCAGAACTGGTGGAGGAAACGGTGGAAAAGGTGAAAGTAATCCAAAATCACATCAAAGCAGCTCAAAGTAGGCAGAAGAGCTATGCCGATAATCGAAGGAAGGATTTGGAATTTCAAGTCGGTGATCATGTTTTCCAAAAGGTATCTCCATGGAAGGGAGTCATACTTTTTGGTAAGAAAGGTAAATTGAGTCCCAGGTACATCAGACCCTTCGAAATTCTAGAACGAATTGGGGTTGTAGCTTACCGATTGGAAATGCCGCCAAGTCTCTCTAAAGTTCACGATGTGTTCCACGTATCTCTGTTGAGGAAATTCATGCATAACCCAACGCATGTACTCACCAATGAAGAATTAGAACTGGAACCTGATCTTTCTTATTGAGAAGAGCCCGTCAGGATTCTTGATACGAGAGAACAAGTACTGAGAAACCGGACGACGCGTCTGGTAAACATTTTGTGAAGAAACCATAAGATGGAAGAGGCAACGTGGGAACCCGAGGAACTTATGATGAAGAACCACCTGAGTCATTTCATGCGATAGTATTCTAGAAATTTCTAGGATGAAATTATTTGAAGGAGGGTAGAATGTAACACCCCAAGCTTCTACGGTACGCTTCTCTTTGAATAATGCGATAGCGTGTGTTGTACGCAACACCGAGTTCTAACAACCAATCAAACTAGTCGTTATGAATAGTAATACCTACTTTTTAAAGTTATATATATTTTATATTTCAAAATAGACTTCATTTTTGGATTCGGAATATCTAATTTAGCCTAAGGTGAAATTTTGGTACTTTTCGGATAACTTTCATATTTTGATGAATAGTGAAAATTACTAAATTTTAATTAAAAACAACTTTTTTAATCAAAATAATTAATAGTGATAAATTATGAATTTTAGTAGTTTTAAAGTATATTTGGAATATATTTTTACCATTTAATATAATGTTGGTCATTTGACATAATTTTACAATTAAACTGAACATAAACAAGTGTCAATCTTTTGATAGTTATTATCTCTTAAAAACACGCTTTTTGTTTTGACAGCGGGAATTAATTTTAAATTAATTTCTGCCACTTATGTGTTTTGAATTTAGTAAAATGGATTCCATATTTGGAATCAGGATGTTCAAATTGTATAAATAGGTAACTTTTATTTTTAGACATTTTGAATCATTACTGCGGTAAATATTTTATTTACCATGGTTAAGGGTAAATCCGGTAAATAAGGGTTAAAAAATAATATTATAATAATACTAAATTACCCTAAAACGTGTCTTAACCATATTGGTTGATACAAGGTCGACCATGGTCATCTTTGGGTCGATTTTGGGACCCCATGGATCCACTTGTAAGTGATAATGACACTTTATTTTAATTAAGTTAAAATGAATACAAAAATGACACAAGCATATATCTTTTAGAAAAACAATTGTTACATAGGGTTATATATGTTGGATTTTAGATTATAAATATTAATTAGAAAGATAAAAAGATTTCCTACATAATTATAGTTTATTTATAATTTTTAGACATTAAATAATTTATTTTATTTATGACACAATGATGATGCAGTAATTACTATAATAGTGAAAAATTAAAATAATTGATATTATAAATACCCAAATAAAAATAATATGAAACTTTTAATGAATTAAACTAATTTTCTAAGATAATATGATATATTAGGATTTATTTAATTGACTTTGTTCTACGTAATAAATCTGTTATAAGTTTCAAAAAAATCAACTATTGAATAGTGTCAAAATTGACATAAAAGCGTTCTTAAAACAAATATTATATTATTAATTGATATTAAATTCCTAAAAATCTAAGGTTCGGCCAAGAGACTTATATCATGATAGGTTCATCATTAATGGACCACTTGGGGGTCTCTTGGATGTATATAGTAAGTTTATTAACCATATTATATAAAAATATAAAGAGACATTGTAAAAGTGAAACTAATTAACTTAGAGTTAATACTTAAAGATAAGGTTAATATAAGTACCCAAACCTATCTAAATTCTATTGGTTGAGTTGTTTTCGACCCATCCCCATATTAACCTTTTAATAATCAACTTTGGATCCATTAGAAACCGAATATGAATTTATTATAAATTAATATTTCTAGCTTTTCCAAATGTGCCCCTCACCCCTCTTATAAAAGGGCACTCCTCCTTCTCATTTCTTCACACCTTCAAAGCCTTTTGGTTCGGAAAAAATCTGCCCAAATACACTCCCATAATCCCTCACTACAACCTAGACTCCTTAGTTTTATCATAAAGTCATCCTAATGAGCCCTTTTGATCAAATCAAAAGGAAGAACCCGAAGAAGATGTAATGTTTTCACCACCCCTTTTCAAGTTCCTTTCTTCTTCCACTTCTTCTTTCTTTGTTCTTACCATTATAAAATAATAACTCCAGTATCTCACATATAATGTGATGTTATTATAAATATGGTACAACCATATTCAGTATTCTATCCACCCATTGAATAACATGTCACCATACGTGCATACGTACGGCTTACCGTCTCCACGTTGTGGTGTAATTGTTATTCAATATAATATTATTTGGATGTGTATAATAATGATGTTTAACTCAGGTAAGTAATAAATATAACATGTTAATGATTCTTTATATATGATATACCATCCATTTATATATTATTTTAATATCAAAAGAATGATATTGTCGCTCGTGCGTACGTACGGACTACCGTCTCCACGAATGCGATGAGATTCATTCTCCATCATATCCATTCAAGTATAATTATCATTTGATGATTTAAAAATGATGTTTAAGGACTTGATATCATTCTGGATATGAATAAGATACAACAAACATGGATTATGTAACAAAACATATAAAATAAAATGAGTAAGTTAACACCCGAAACGACGATAATTCTAAGATATTATTAACAAATCAATGTTAAAAGATCATATATGATATCATATTAATATATATGATTCTTTTATAATTTAATAACAATTATTTCACCATTATATAGGAGGTTAACTTACCCCAACCAAGGAAAAGTACAAGGTAAGGGTTATTTCACAATCTCTTCATTATCTGAGGTTGTTTATACGTAATAATCTACTGGGATCTCTTTATCATCCACATCCATGTTTCTTAAAAATGTATTTCAAAACAGTTTTACTATTTACTAGAATATGAGTTAAAGTAATTTATACCCTTTTTGACTTTTATAAGTGGTTTATAAAGGAATATTTTGGTTGTTTTCAAAACAAGGTCCTTTTTAACCTTTTCAACAGAATTAAGGTAAGAATGTTTTTTTAACTTATACGGAGGGTGCGGCTATTTTCTGCCGTTATAAAATCTTCAAAGTTTCCCTTACAAGATTATAAGAATATTTTCAAAGAAAATGTTTTATTTTATATGGATCTTAAATGATTTCAAATTAAAAGGAGATATTTCTTTAAAAAAAATATTGATTTCATCTATGTCAACATCCTTTGATGGATTTTAAGATTATTTGAAGTTAATTTATTATGATACAAAACTTCTATATTGTATTGAAGGTTTTGTGATATGTTTGACTGTGGATGTGCTATTTTTATACCATTCATAGTTTATGGTGAAATTATTTACATTTCGTATGCTAGTTTTAATACGAATGTTTTTGTTATGTTTAAACCTTTTCATATGGGAATGCATTGGACTTAGTAAGTGACGGGTGGAGCCCGCTGTAGCTCCTCGATGCATCGGTAGGTCTCATGAGACAAACTAGTGTCTTGGCACAAGGCCTTGACAAAATCTTATTTGTAGTCTTGGCACGAGGCCTTGACTATGTGGTTATGATAGTCTGGCATTATGCATTCCAACATTATGAAAGTGGTTATTGATATTGCATTTGATTATTCGATTAGTAGAATATCCATGTGAATAAGTAAATGGAATTATTTCATTTTACCTTTTCCATACTATGTTGAAGTTCAACTTTAAAAGGATTTTGTTTTAGTAATGCATTGCCTTAAATGTTTATGCTTATTTTGAATGTTCCGCTATATTGTTATCCTTACTGGGCATTTGAGCTCACCCCTTTTCTATGTTTTATTTTTCCCAGGAAGAGAAGAAGTAAATTATGAATGACCTATAGGGATATTATGTGGGGATATGAGTGTGGATTATGGAGACAATATGTTTTTGTAGTAGTTTTTCATTTTATGATGTAATGTAAGACTTATGAATATATCTAGTGTTTCCAAGGCTACTAAACCAATCGGTCTTTCGAGATTTGATCTTTCTTGTGATCATGCCAATGTTATGTAATAATGCACCGACTCTAGGCAACTAGGGTCGGGGCGTTACACGGAGCCGGGTCGGGTCGACCCGGTTCGGGCCGACCCGGGGGGGGGGGGTCGGGCAGGGTCGGTCCGGGCCCAGACCCCCCGTTTCTGGACCTTTTCGGTCTTTTACTCATAACTTGAGCTACGGGCCTCCGAATGACATGTCATCAGCGGCGATGTGATCCTTGGATCGAGACGGTCATTTCAGTATATCACACTCAATGTTTTGGAATACTTTGGGTTTGGCCTGGTTGGTTCGTACACAAAACCAACCGGTCACTCGGAGCAGAAACGCTCATATCTTGATCTTCGGACGTCTGTTTGACGTGCCATCGACTTTGTTGAATTTCTCTAAGTGGGACGGATCTTTTCGCTTACACCGCCCGAGGTTTGGACGCAGGTGGAGTACGGTCGGGTTGTTTTTTCCTTAAAAACCAACCGGGCCCCTATGATGAAAAAGCCAATAACTCTCAGACCGGCCGTCCGATTGACACGCCGTCTGCGACGTTGAGTTCCAGTTGACGATACAGAACTGTTGGATACATCAACTCTGGACTATATGTCAGTTGATGTATCAGCCTCTCGGCTCATGGAGCGGACACTCCCAAACGAGCTTGCTGTGTCTGAGAACCCTAGAGCTGGCTGCGACTGCTATTATGACGACGACAACTGTGCAGAGATCCTCAGTGGATTCGACGGCAACGACTACAGCACTCAGCGATCCTTTGTGGGTCAGTGCTACCGATCCTGTGTGGGTCTGATCCTGTGTGGGTCAGCACTCAGCGGTCCTGTGTGGGCCAGCGCCTATAGATCCTGTATGGGTCCGATCCTCTGTGGGTCTTTGTGGGGGTTAGTTACCTATCGATCCTTTGTGGGTCAGATCCTTTGTGGGTCATTGCGGGGGTTAGTACCTATCGATCATTTGTGGGTCCGACGGCTTAGATGAATCAGTGGCAATATATGGTCATCTTTATTGTCATACAAAGAAGTATACCTGTGTCAGCTGAATCCTGTTTTGCTTTCCTTTTTGGATTGTGTTATGCTATCCTGTGTGGATTTACGTTTTTCTTTCCTGTTTGGACTGGGTTGTACTTGGGCTCGGATGTTGGAGCCGAACGAGAATTGATGACTTTGGTATATGTATGGTCATATACCTAAGAAGTGTCAGATGTTACTTCGTGATTGTAACTTTCCTCTGTGGATTATCCTTTGTGGATTCTGGGAGACCTTCGGGGGTCTCGGGGTCCCTACAAAGTAGCTTATACTCACCCATGCACGGGCTATGCCCGCACTACATTGTGTTGTTTGCAGACGACGGACAGTGCTGATCGTGGTGGAGACTTACGGAGTAGGACGGTACCTGGAGTTGGACCACTGGGCGGGACGTACTCGGAGCAGTCAGCTAGACCCGAGGAGCAGTGGAGGCTATCTGTACCCACCCTTCAGGTGGGATTTCCAGTGGACAGATCGTCCTTGCAGGTTTACTTTTCAGTTTTTGTTTTCCCTTTCCAGTTGTACTTTACTTTCAGTTTGGGTTTGTATTCTAGCTCACTTACTTTTCTGCACTTACTATTGTACCAGTTTCTACTTAGTGTGTACTTCTTCCTGCTTTCTCTGTGGTGTTTTTTGTTTACTTTACAAAGGCAATGCCTTCCCTTTTTTCGGTATTTACGCCTTGGTGCTAGTCGCTAGCCCCTAGCCTATGGAAGGCGGGCTTGGGGTAGTCACGACACGAGCCCCGAGGACGGGTCGTGACATTTCGTCCTGTCTGTGGGATTAGCATTAATCTTATTTTTTTACACTTATGTGGACTAAATTTAAAAATACCTAAATAAATAATTTTAATAATTATAATTTATATATTTTAATTAGATCATTTTTATTTTTTATCAAAAATATTAGTAAAAGAGATTAAAATTAATCACAGTGATTAACGTCAAATTTTGTTTAATTAGAGACTAAACCTAAATTTTAAGGGGCCCAATGACCTATAGATTTGTCCAAAAAAATTGGAGGGACATAAATCATCCATAAACCTTACATTATTTATTTATTTATTTTTATTATTTCTTTTAGGTAATAACATGTTTACACCTGACTTGTTTTCAAAAATTCTATGTGAGTCCTTTTCCTTCCCAATAAAAGCCCCCACCAATCCCACTTATTCAAACCTATAAAAACTCTTGTGTTTGGCCAATATCTTCCAAATACACTAACCATAATCTCCCAATTCCTTATAGAAGCCTTCTCTTGGGAAGAAGTCAATCCACAAAATCATTTTGGCACAATCCAAAAGGAGTTACTCAATTGAGAGGTAACATATTCGCTCAAGTCCTCTCTTTTTTTCCATACCATCCCCTCCAAAAAACATTATTATATGATTATATAAAAACAACAAATATCTTAAATATTCTATTATTATTTTAGGTAAATGGTTCAACCTACACTTACAAACACCTCCATCTAATGGGAAACAAACATACTGTATCTGTGTACGGCGAACTACTTCCTCACAAAATGATGATTGTTCATTTTCCCATCACCACATACCATGATGGAAATTATGATGAAAAATACATTTAAATATTTAATATGTTAAATATATTATTTATTTAAACCTTTATATTCCTTTTTACAACACATGTCTTTTTTACTTTCCATTTTTTGTTAATACGTTAGTTTTGTCTAAGGAAGTGTGGAGTACCGCCCCCTCAAAGCGATATGATTTTTTCATAAACCACATGGATTTTATTTACAATTTATTTAGTGAATATATATGATATATATTATATCATAAATATAGTATAATAATGAAATATACACATATATCTTTTACTTTTTTTCTTTCATCCCGATAATTTAATAGAAATAGCGCTCATGCATACGTACGGCTTACCATCTCCATGAATGATGTATTCTATTTCATAAATATATATTATATATATTATTATAATTCACATATAACGTATATATATTATATTTATATCATGTTATACATTCTTTAAATCATGATATATGTATAAGGACCAAATATATAACAAATTAAGACACATGTGAAAAATAAAGTGAAAACTATCTAAAGTTATTCCCTTATATAGGATCGTTAAAAAATGAGTAATATAAGGTCATAATAAAACAATATATTGTATTATGTATCAGAATATAATTATGTAAAATATTTATAACAAACTTATATTTATTATATAGTAATCTTGTGTGTGTACGAAGAGAGTCAAGACACAAGGTAAGGGGATTTTATCTCTCTTTTTATTTCTGTGAGACACTTGCTATGTTTTACACGCTCTACTTTTTTGTGGTATATGTAATTAAAATTATTGATTTATTTTTATAATATAATTAAATTTTATTTGTACTCATATATATATATTTTATGATCCTTATGTCATGGGTTTTATTTTTTAAAAGTTACCAAATCGGTAAAATAGTTGCGTCTCAATTTGTCTTCTTTGAGACTCATGTTTTGTTATGCACCTTATTTCTTTTCTGAGGTTTATATTCTTCAATTTAACATGTTATATCATTAAATTTCATCTTTTCATGATATTTTTGGCTTCCTTTAAGTTTAATTTTCTTACATGGAGAGTAGGATCCCAAGTTACCGTGTTATGAGAGTGTACTAAGACAACTTCATTGATTTTCATGATTGGTTATGTTTATGCTACCTTTGATGAAATCTTATGACCCATATCTCAAGAAAAGTAATTATCCTATGGTTATTAATAATTTAATCATGCATTGGTACCATTTTTATACTCTATGGTACATAATATATTTAATAATTTTCTTTTTAAGAAAGCTTCACTTTACCCTCTCTTCAATCAGAAATTTGTGTTCCTTTAAAACATTGTTTTCAAAAAAAAAGTTTCCAAAAATATTATTCTATTCACCTATGATAATTAAAATTAATTTTTAACCTTTTTTATTTTACTAATGTTTTCAAAGGAATGTTCTTGCCAATTTCCAAATAGGTAATTTTTCTAACCTTTTTACCATGGAAAATTTATTCTCTTTTTACCTCGTATGATCTGCTTTCGAGCCTCGAAGGGCTTTGAGTCAGCTGGAGATGGACCCTATTATATTCTAATAGTTGACGATACCAGTGGTTCGGGATGAAGGCTTTAGATTGATTGGCTTACTCGCCTCTCATCCGGGAGATGGAATGGGATTGATAGCTGCGCCTGGGAAGGTTCATAGTTATGCTTCTCCAGCCCCTGATCGCCACCTAGAATGGGATGAGTTGGTCTCTCTCCGCCCGAGAATGGATATGGAGCAAAGGTCTCGAAGCTCTGGGGGTTGGGTTCCGAATCGCGGTTCTTTACCTATAGTAGTTGATATTTATCTATTAAAGTCATTTCTCAATTACGGAATTCAAGGATACGGTTCAAAGAGCGAGACCGAAACAAGCTAACTACCTAGTCCTATGGCCGTAGCGACCCGAGATACTTATCGTTATATGAGAATACGATCAATGGAATTAACAATTAGATATTCATATTCCACTATTCCTATTTGAACTCTTGGTTAACAAAATCAGTATGCCTTCTCTTGAGGGGCTCGCGTTCGTTCGTGGCTACAATGGTCACTTACGTTATGAAAGGGAAGATCGATCACCCGAATCTGACAGTCCAAGTTTCAGATTGGCTGAAGTACCCTGGCCCTTTGCCCCCAGCTCTGAGCAGGAATGTGGGGAAGACTCTGACTCCACTATCACTTCACTTCCTGAAACCGCAAGCATGTCCGCAAATCGTATTCATGCCTATAGCAGGGGTGCTATAGGAATATTCATTGAAACAAGCCACTCCTACCAGCTCAGCTAGAGACGGCTCAAAGCAGAAGCAATCGGAGGTGCCGTAACGGAATGCTCAAAGTGGAACATAGAGCGGAGTCCAATCCATATCTCTATTTATTTAGTGGTGAGCTTGCTTTCCTCTCTTTCAGTCAAGTATTTCCTATCTGCCTTGACAAGCCAGACATGCTCACTAAGCTTCTAGAGGTATCCTCTCATGGGGCAGCCTTCTTGCTTCCCATCTTTGCTGGGCTTGCTCCTCCTTCTAGTTCCGTTCCGACCAGCAAATGGAGGAGATGAAATCCGCTCGACTAAAAGGTATTATTATCGCTTAGCGCTTGTGCTAAGGAGAGGAGATGAAAGAGAAGAGAGAGAAGATGGAGCAAACGTAGGATCAACAAACTAACAAAAAGGGATACACCTGAACTAAAAGGTTAAGGAGAGAAATAAGGGGGCTGAAAAGCAGTCGTTTGCTACTTGCTTGTACGCTAATGTCATCTATAACAAGCTCGTGTAAACGAGCGATTGTATTAGCTAAGATCGGCCTTTTACAGGCTTTTATCAGTTGATCTAGTAGAACGTTCAGTTGAATCAGGGGATAGAGTTTCATCGGCAGCTTTATTTAGTTTAATAATATCATCGGTTGATTCTTTATTTGCATGTTTCCTGAGGTCAAAGCACCCCGTAGTAGCCGCACTTTTGGGCACTTATAGGTACTCGTTACGAGGTGAAGGATATGAAAGCAGATTGACCTCGGGGAAGGTGGTTCCAGCATAAGTGGGACTCTTGAAAGTGGACTTCACGGTGACAGGCCTTGGAAGAATGTACCGGCTTGAATTCACTTTAGGAGCACTATATAGGAAGAGTACCTGTCTGACCTTCCATTTCACTGGATTCAGAACCAGCCTATAAAGGGGAAAACTTGGAGTCGCCCCTCTCGTCAGGGGCTTATGCACTCCACGTTGAATCAAACAGCGCCTATGGATAGACTAGTTGGCAAGATGACGGTTGATTCTTTTGATCTAAAGTCGGCCACGGTCCCTCTTAGTTCTTCAAGAGATAACCGGACTTTATAGGTATTCTAGCATATAAAGTCCTGTCGATGATGGTTTTGCTTCTGGGGCTATAGAAACTTCCCTTGCTAGCACCATGTTTGAGGTCCCTTTTATTCAATAAAAAGAATGGGTCTCATTCATGGCTGTTCAACCTCTCGGATACTATTCGTCATGGCCTCTCTTCGCTCTATCTCACCACGTCGTGGTGTGGTATTGCGCCGAGCAAGTTCACCCTGGTGTTTTATTCAATGATTATGCCATTCTAGGCGATGATGTCATCATCACTGATGAGAAGGTGGTGCACGTCTATTCTGACGTTTTGTCCAACTTAGGGGTCACTATATCAACCCAAAAGTCGTTGATCTCTATGACTGGGGCCGGGGAGTTCGCAAAGCGTTTCCGGGTTCGAGGGATGTCGGTGGACCTAAGTCCTGTGTCTGCTCTACTAAGGCTCTCAAGAATTTATATAACCCCTATGGCCTGATGGCTATTGCTGAGAAGTACTCTATTCAGAGATTCTCTACAATATGTCGGGTCGGAGGGGCCGGTGACAAGGTACTCTCTAGGTTAGACCATTATAGGTAAAACAACTACGAAAGAGTTAGGTGGATGCGTCTTGCTTCCCAATTCCCAAATATAGAATTTTGGTTAGGGAGGGGAAGACCTTTGAATCCCTATCTCCGAGGTTGAGGATGGTCATGAAACCCAAGGAGTGAGTCTTGACCCCAGAGGAATTCCACTTGACGGAGTCATCAAAATACTTCCAGGAGTGGACCCTTCTTCGGGTTTGGGTTAAGCAGTGGTGAAGTTATACACATTGGTACTGGAAGGTAGCTATGTAACCTGAGGTGACCCTAACAGCATTCTTTGAAGCACCTGTCCTTCAAACAAGCTGGAAAGATCGATGAAGAATTGGTCCGATGGTGGATAAGAAGTGGCATATGCTTCTGGTAGTGCTGCAGAAGGCTGGGCGAACTGGCAAGTCAACTGTTGGCTCAACCCTTGATTGTTCTAGGACCGGCAATGTGACAAAGTTTCCCGGTGGGTAGATCACTCGGGGAGGTCGTGGTAGGCGAGATGCTCGTCGGGGATCCATCTGTGGAATGAACCCTGCCATGGCCACTGTTGGTTCATCGGCGGTGAAGTTCTCAACGTCCCGAATTTTGGTGATCTTGATGTGGGGGTCAGCCAACGTGCCTTCTGACCAAGACTGTATGGCTGAAAGGATTCCCAGTGTAGTCTGCTTGTCAACCTTGGGATAATGCCCCGGCTTGTCTCCGACGGCAATCATATCCTTGATTCGGGAACTGGAGCTAGTGGAGATTGTTCCGATCATGCATGGGTGGATCCATGGTGAGATTTTGGATTTGAGAAGTCAGATCTTCAGGAAGCTGGAATCCTTCTTCTTCTGCAAACTCATCGCCCCATCCACTGACCGGGTAGGAAAGTCCCAGTATGGCTCTGAAACGCCCTCCTTTCGGAAGTATCCATTCATTGATAAGTGAAAGGGTCGAGACCTCCGGAATTCGTCTTCGTCCCAGGGATTACGTTGATACTCTATGCCAAACCGGCAGTCATTTCTGTGAGCTTCGACTGGCTCATAAATTCCCTGTTGTTGCTTTCCCAAACCGGTTGAAGTCTCATGTATTTCCTCACAAGAGGGCTTCGCTAAATTTCCGACCTCGGGACAGACTTGCTTTCCCTCTTGGTCCACTGTGACCGTTACTACCGTGCCGGGAGGTCCAATGAAAGGACTGGGGTCTTGAATTTCCTCGTCATCCGACAGGACATTCACCGCTCCGTGATCTGGGGGTTGTCACATTAGGCTGTCCTGGTGGTGTCACCACTTCCTTCCCAACTCTTTGATAATCCAGCAAGTCCTGACACGGACTTCAAATAGTACCTAGCTTGAGTGCAAAACAAGATTCAATGTAATGTCCTGGTTGTACGGAATGATACGTACACCGTTGATCAGGATTGAAATTTCTGGGTGGCGGGTTTTGAATAGGCAGTGCTGGAACTGGCGCAATCTTTCCCGCTTCTAGAAAATGTTTGTAAGCCTGTGCCATAGTAATGGCCAAAGGAGTGAAGACTCGATTCCTTCTGACATTCTGTCTCTGCTGATTGATTCGAGCCATTTCAGGCGGTGCAGGAGCGTTTGCCACAGGCTGTGCTGGATGTACTGGAGCTTGCTGAACAGGCGTTTGATTGTACGGCAATGTGGGAAGGATGCAACCTGCGACTCCTTTTTCTCAGGCTTCTTTGCTACTGGCTTTTTGGCGTAGGACGATGATTCCCCTCCGCTTTGGATGAAGTTTCCAGATATGCGACCTTTCTTGACAGCAGTCTCGACCTTGTTGGATGAGTTGGGAAAAGTTGCTGGTGACACTGGCACACATTTTATCAAAGTATACCCCCGTGAGAGTTTGTATGAACAGTTGGGGATATTCTGACGGGTGGATGTACTTGAATTGCATAATCTTTCCATCTGAGAGCGCATTCCCGGAATGATTCCTCGAGCTTACGGCTCATTCCCAGGAGGACACAGCGATCCACAGTTAGTTCGCAATTATGTCGATATTGTTCAAGAAACGCCCTAGATCATTCCGGCCAGGTGCGGATTTGCTGAATATTCAGACGGGAAAACCATTGCAAAGATCCTCCCTTGAGACTCCGCTGAAAGAGTTGCGTTGCATGCAGAGCTTTCTATCGATAGCATGTCCGCAAAGTGCCCCAGCGTAAAGCCGGAGATGCACAACTGGGTGACCCGTACCGTCGAATTGTGCAAAGTCAGGGATTTTTCATTTCGATAGAAAGATAATTGTGTTAAATTCATCATACATTGAGAGCCCTTGCATGTTTTGAATAGGGCTTTGAATGGTTGTGGGCCAAATCATCCTCTTTTTGTTTAGAGGAGGTGACATGCTCCCGCCTTTCCTACACATTCGATCAAGTTCGACGTAGTTCTTCCCATTCTCATTCACACTCCTGTTCCGCGCTTTCCTGATATAGTTCTCCGCCCTCTGAATTCCAATCCGCCTATCTCCTTTCCGTAGGAGAGATAATTCATTCCTTTTTGGAGCTTGCGGATCAAATTATACCAACCGTATATCCATCCTTTCAAGCGAATGAGTATACGAACAATAGAGAAGAATCCGAGCGATCGAATGACTATGAAAGACGTCATGACTCTTCTAATAGTGAGTACTCTACTCTAATAGTAATGCAACAATCGAGATTAGAGAGATTCTCCGTTGTTTAATGGGAACTGCGTGGGAGAGTGGTACGCGCAAGGTCTCGCTCTTCTTTCTAGGTTTTCAAAGTCCTGTTTTTTGGGGTATGCGAAGCTCAATATCTAGAGTCCGGGGCCTTTCCAATCAAATCTTATCTGTGGGGCCGATAGTAGTACTTTTTCGCTTATTCTTTATCTTTCCATCTTTCCTCCCTTATCACACTCAAAGGCACCCCTCAATATATAATATATAAGTACCAGTTCCTTAGCACAAGCGCTAAGCAATAAGAATTCCTTTTGAACAGTCATTTCAATCTTTTTCTTCTAAGTGATCGGTCCAGCCGGAACTACACCTAGCAAACCTAGGCCCAGAACAAGCCGCCCGACGGAACTACATAATCAGACACGGAGTCGGCTTTCCAGCAGCAAACTACTACGATTCGAGTCTTTCAGTCTGCAAGATCTGATCTTCCCTTAAGCCGAGCAGACGATCAGACCAACACTAACATTGAGTCTGCTTCATCGTCTTTGAGTCTTATCTAGTCTTTGAGTCTTCATTGACCTTGTCAGCTAGGCACAACCTGAATATGACCTCCGTGCCTGACCCTCTTTCCCTCTTTCATTCCTTTGCTGCTTTCCGGTTAGGAGAAAGCTTCAGCTCGAGATCGATTCGACTTCAAGTATGAATTCCCCGCTTACCCCTTGAAACAGGAGCACGAACTAGCGGCTTAAGCGAGCGGATAAGACTGCCCGCCTTTACGCCCTTCTTTCAAGTAGTCTTGAATGATTGCCTGCTTCCCGCATCCAACATTCCTACAAGCGTTCGTTCTCCCCCGTTAGCTAGGTCTAGTTCAGCTTGAAGTGTCTAGCCCAGTCGAATATCAATAACAATATATATAAGTACCGGAACTAGCATCGTAGATAAAGGAAGAGTCTCTCTCTTGGTTTTGGGGTGGCTCTTAGCAGGCACTTTTTGCCCTGCTGCTCTAGCTGGAGTTATAGGCTTAATAGCTATGAATCGTTCTTTGCCTGCCCTCTTTCAAGTGTGAGGGATCGGATTGTCAAACAAGAAGTCCAATATAGCAGCAAGAATCATACTTGATCTTTGATTCCCTGTTGCTTCTTTCATGTAGTGTAGTGACTGGGACGAGGGCATCGATCGTATGAAGGGTCTCTATATGGTGCCTTTGCCTTGTTCACTGCTTTCTATTGGCCTTTCCCTGCCTACCTACCTACCACGTTACTCTTCTAATAGTGTCCATATAGGAAGAGTACCCGGGCTAACGCGCAACGGTGGTCGTAGATCAGGTAGGGCGCTCATATGTTGGCTGCTTGTTTGGTCCCCTTTCACCGCACTATATAGGAAAAGTACCGTTGGAATTGAGGGCAGACAGTACAGAATGGGGGGCTGGTGAGGCACGGTCCGGGGACGGAACTAGCATTCGTAGTCATTTAGCTTAAAGTTCCAGTAGTATAGTAGTCGACTGTATCTGTTGCAATGCCTATTCAACTTCATTAAGTGCCTGCGGAGGAGACCGCATTCTATTAGGTGTAGAGGAGCAAGGCAAGCAAACCGAGGTGCCGGAACAGAACTATCAAACGGAGGCCCGGGTGCCTAAGTGGAAAAGAGAAGGTTGGAAGGTCAGTCTACTACCTATATTATACCGATATCGATTTTCAAATAGAACTACGGATGCTGGGCCACGCCCCTTCATCAACCACTCGAACCAGATCAGCAGATAAAGAAGTACGCTACATGTCAGACCAAGCCAATCCAGATTCAACTTGGTATTTAGTATATAAAGTCATAGGATGCTGACGTAGCGGGTTCCGAAGAATACACTTCTTAGGGGTAGTGGAGTCATGATCTTGCCTCTGTGACTATTAGAGTAGAATACTGCTCTCCCCTTTCTTTTGAGAGGCTTGCTTCTGTCCCTTTTCATGCCCAGGCATGGCAATCCCATATTCAGTGGAACCGGGGTCAGAGGCGGCTGATGTATCGTACTACTGTTGTGTTTCCATGTAAATATTTATCCACCATCAATCCATGGAAGATTTATTTTCGTTATTAAAGATTAAATTTTAAGAAAATGTTTTTAATATTGATTTTAAAAATAATGTTTTTCAAAACCATTTCAGGATCCTCTAATAAGATTCACAAAAAATAGTTTTCAAAAGTTTTTTCATGATTATTTTATATGTTTTCAAGGAAAATGTTTTCAAAATATTTTTAAGCATATTTTATATGTTTTTAAGGAAAATGTTTTGAATAATTTTTCAATCCTTGTTTATATGTTTTCAAATTATTTTAAAAGGAAATGGTTCACAAAATGTTTTATGTTTTTAATTGAGTATTTCAAATAAGAAAAGATATTTTCCTCAAGAAATGTTATAAAAATATCCTTCTAAGTTATTTTCATTCTAAGATGAGATCCATTTATGTTACTCATTCTTATATAGGAAATTATCCAAAGTTACCATTCATATCCTTTATTTAATGTTTATTTTATTTTATAATGGCACCTATGAAACCCATTTCTATTCCACGAGTTACATGATTTTGATAACCACTTATTTTCATGGGTTATGCTTTGATTAAATGAAACCTATATATTTTCAATAGGTTATTATTTGAGTAAATGTTAATGATTCCCAATTAATTCAATTCATTATTATTTTATGTTTATAAAACCTATATCTTTTTTGGGTCATGATATGATGAATTTGTATTACCATGGGGTACATGTATGTATGATTTTATTACGAGATGTGTGGGGCCTATAACTTTATAAAATAAATTCGGTAATGATGGATGACTTATAAGTATAAATGTTATGGGTGATCCTTATTACATGTTCAAAATGTTATGCATGGACCTTTTTTCTTGTCCATAATTTTATGAGTGAACCTGATTTCATGTTCACACTGTTATGACTGAACCATATTACATGTTAACAATGTTATTCCTGGACCTGGTTACATGTACATATGTTTATGTGTGAACGGCATGTTAACAATTTCATACATTAACCTGGTTACATGTTCACAATGTTATTCATGTACCTAGTTTCATGTCCAAATGTTTATGCGTAAACCCAATTACATGTTCACAATGTTAAACATGAACCTAGTTACATGTCCCGAATGTTATTCGTAGACCTGGTTTCATGTTCATAAGGTTATACATGAACCTGATTACATGTTCATATTATTATTCATGGACTTGGTTTCATGTTCATAAGTTAGTGTGTGAGGGGATAATTTCACGTTATTAACATAATCAGTGAACGTATTTCTACTTATACATGTTCAAAACGTTATAACCCAATGTTCATGAAACAAACTCCATGTCTTATTAATATGTTATTATTTCATGACTTATTCTCTTAAAACTATAATGATCTAAACCTTATGAACTTTCAATCCTTTTTAGGATGTCTGATATGAATTGTATGATCTTAAAATATTATACTCAAGGTCCATACCCTTTTGTTTTACATTATGCTTACAGGTTTCCTTTATCTACCCTTACTGAGCATCTGATCTCTCCCCTATATTATGTGTACTTCCCACATGTTATTAATAAATTTTTTAGTTAGAAGTAATAAAGGTGGAGATATTTATGAGAGATGTTTAAGATCTTTCACCATGATAGAATATTTCGTTTCCATGTTTCCAAATTCACTACACTATTATGGTCCTCGAGGATGTATTTTTTGTAATATAATTATTATTCATCTTAAATGATTTATTATCCATGTATTTTAATATATTTCCACTTTACTCTATTTGGACATATATCCAACCATTAATTACCTTTGGTTACAACCATGAGGAGTTATCCAAAGAAGAGGTAACATCCTTCCACGAGCTCTTTTGTTTTATTTTCACTCTCTACCCCCTCAACTCTTCTTAGTACATGATTATATAATAATCTCAATACCATAAATATTGTGATATGTTTTTATTATAATGGTTTTAAATACACTTAAACACACTTCCACCTAATGGGTAACAAATTTACCATTTGTGTGTACGTTGAACTACCGCCTCAAAAAACGATGTCGTTTTTTTTCTTTACTACCTCTCATGTTTTGAAATTATGATGGAAACACTATTTTTATATGTTATAAATGATATTAATGATTTATTTATAGTTATTAAGATTTTATATAGTAAACATATCTTCATGATATTCATTTTTTTAAACATGATAACTTCATTTGTGGGCATGTGGAATTCGGCCACCTCAAAGAGATGTGACTCATTCACACGTTACATGGAATGTTTTAAAGATGTGTTTAGTAAAATTATATAATATATATGACATAATAATTATATTGAATGTATATTTTATTTATGTACATATATTTAATTTACTTTCTTTATTTTAGTAGTATAATATAGAAGAAACAAAGATTATGTGTACGTACAGCCCACCATCTCTATAAAAGGTGTATTTAATTATTATATATTAATTTTATAGATTATTATAAATATTAATATAGTAAATATATAATATATTTATTTAATTTTATACATCCTTGAATTAAATAAATCATGATCAAAGTTATAGGATCAAGAACAACAAGTCAAAACATATATGAAAAAACAAGCGGATATTACCCAAAACATAACATTAAAATGGAGTTGTTAATAAATGGTTAATAAAATGTCATAATAAAATAATATATAGTATTTGAAAAATAATATTTTTCATTTTTAGATGTATAATAAATTTATATTTATTATATAGAAGGTTTTAAAATGTACGAAAAAGACAATACTTAAGGTATGGGTTTCTCATCTCACTTTTATTTTTCGTCAGACCCAAGCCATGTTCCCATATTATTTATTAAATGTGGTGTGCATACATCCCATATATGTATTATATGATTGTTTTAATTAAATTTATGGTTATTTACATACACATTTGATGACATTTATTTCATGTGGTTATGTTTAAAAAGTTACCAAATCTATAAGTAATTCTGTCTCAATTTTAATTCTTTGAAAAACATGCCATGTTACGCACCTATATTCTTCTATGAGGTGTATAAACTGCCCTTTGAAAAGTTATATCAGGAATTTACTTATTTAAATTATATTTTAATAATCATTTAATTTCATTTTCTTTCATGTTTAGTATGCTTCAATGTTACTAAGTGGTATGTGTTTATTGCAATAGTCAAATCGTTTATCGAGATTGATTATGATTATGATTTCATTGGTGAAACCTTATGATCAATATTTCAATAAAACTTATGAATTTTTTTTATAATATACTTTTTATGGATATCTTCATGTATTAGTAACATTTTTCCATTCATTGGTACTTAATATAATTATGAACGTGGTTTAAAAAAAAATCACTCTCTATCTCCCACTTTAGTCAGAAATCAGTGTTCCTTCAAAACCAGGTTTTCAAAGAAATATTTTCAAAAATGTTATAATATTCTCCTATTATATTTAAAATAATTTTTTACCCATTTTTTACATTTTAAAAGTAATGTTTTAATAAAATTAATCTTCTTTTAATATTCCAATCAAGGCACTTTTCTAAATTATTTATAGTGAAGAAGGAATGTTTAGCGTGAACGGATTTATCATACATCATGTTAGTCCTTAATTTAAACCTTCCTTTTGATATTTAAATTAACCATTTTTAAGAAATGTTTTTTCCAAAAATTTTATATAGTCATTATTTTTAAAGTAATGTCCTAGGAAAAATGTTTTTTTTAAAAAAATCTAGCTTCCTTTTCAAAGAAGTAGTTTTAAAAAAAATTCTAAGATACTTTTCACAGAAATAGTTTTCAAAATGTTTTCGAGTTTATTTTGTATTTTTTAAAGGAAAAATGTTTTCAAAATGTTTTCTATAATTTATTATAATTTTTTAAATTATTTTAATATAAAAAGATTTTCAAAACGTTTTTCATCTTTATTTATTAGTTTTCAAAGTGTTTTTAATGAAAAATTATTTCAAAATGTTTTGAAGCTTCTCTTAAATGTTTACAATGAAAAGCGTATTCTTGATTATTTTATAATTTTTGAAGTTTATTTACATAAAAAATAATTTAAAACAATTTTTATCTCTTAAAATAATTTTTCAAAAAATAAATGATATTTTTTTCAATAAATGTTTTTAAAATATATTTCAAAATTATAATCCATATAAGATTAAATCGGTTAGATTTTCTCATTACTTTCTATGGAAATTATTCAAATGTTCCATTCATATTATTTCCCTAAATAGATTATTTTTTGATGGTATGATGTTTATGAAACTCATTACACTTTCATTGGTTATATGCTTATAAAACCAGTTTCTCTTTTATGAGTTATATTTTTATGAAACCCATTTTACATTCATGGGTTATTTCTTATGAAACCCGCTTATTTTCATGGGTTATTATTTCATTAAATAATTATGAAACCTGTCTTTTTTTACATGGGTTTTGATAGGATTACAATTTTATGGTACCCATTTAATTTCATGGGTTATTATATGGTGATGTTTTATGTTCTTGTAGTACACATATGTATGATTTAATTATGATACGGGTGGGACCTAAATCTCCAACCAATTAATTGAGTAAATATTTATATCTCATGATATAGAAATTTATTGATTGAGAGGTAAACTCAGTTTGGTAAAGGACTTTATCTGTTAAGATGGTCTTGGGAGTAAACCTTGACTACTAAGATGGCCTTGAGAGTGAACCTTGACTACCAAGATGTTATGGGGAGTAAACTCATACTACTAATATGTCCTTATTAGGGATTACTTGACTATTATGGAAATAATTTTATATGTCTATGGGCTTCCAAAATTCCACATCTTAACTCCTATGTTATTCTATTATGGCTTGTGCTCTTGATTCCCTTATGATTCTGGAATTTTGGACTACCATTATTTATACCATGACTCTTTTTTATGATATTTTATATACGAGTTGTGATCTTCTATTTTCACGATCATGCATTCATACACTTATTCTCTTGATTATGCTTAAATATAAACCTTTTTTACCCTTATTGATCATTAATTTTCACCCCTTTTTTGTTTCCTTTCCCTAGGTTATGAAGATAAGTATTATGTACGATGTGTCTATGAAGGGTTATATTCATGAAGAATCTAGTGAGACATATTCTATCTCACTTATGTAAATATTTTTATATTTCCATGTTTACAAAAATACTAAAATGAAATGGTCTTTAGGAATCTATTTGGGTGTTTTATTAAGTATTCTTCAAAACAGATGAAATGTTAATGTATGTTAAGAAAGGGTTGAGATAGTTCGTTTCAGAGAAGAAGATTATTTATGCATTGGAAGCTAGGTTGAGAAATCCTTAGTGATATCCCTTGGAATATTTCAATGTATATACCTAGTTATGTCTCTCATGATAGGACTAAGGTTTCATAGATTTAGATGTTAGTGTCCTGATTTAGGCATCCTATAAGTAATTTTTTGTGATTATGAAGATTTACACCATGATAAGTTTTTTCCACACTACGCTCCCTAGTGTTATTCAATAGTGGTAACTAGATAGAGCTGGGTTACAAATGAATATGATTGAAAATTTAGTGATTACGAGAAACGAAATTGGATAACTACTAGAGAGAGATATATAACGATTATGCTGAATTAGTTATCACAATATTTGATTAACAATGTTGACTTGGGTGATATTCCTAACACATCAACTGAGTGTAATATAGACTTTTATAATTTTTCACATCATAAGGAGTAGAGAGTAAAGAATATTTTCCTTCCTAAATGTCAATAATAAGGTAAGAATAATCTTGAGGGATACCACAAATAGTGGGTAAGATGTTATATGTGTGGTAAAAAAGGTTATATAGTGATGAATCTTTAGTGAATTCAATGCCATATGTTTGTATAACATGGGAATTACCCAAATCAATGACCTTGACCTAATAATTTACTTTTAAACCAAGGATGGACCTATTATTTTCATATCATTAAAGAGGAAGTATTGAATTATCTATGTATTAATATTTAAGAATTATGAATGGTGAATTATATAAGGATTTTCACATTTATGTTTTTCATTAAGGATTTAAAAGTTTTTGTTAAGTAGTTCTGAAGGACTGGAAAATTGATTTAATGGAAAGGTGGTATTCATGGGAAACACATTATAATGGGAAAGAAAACCCTAAATATATTTCTAGTTTTGAGAAAATGATGTTTGGATAATGTTATGTAGGATATTAATACATAAATTTGACAGAAATGATCACCTTCTAACTGATTAAGTATTTGTTGAAAAAGTTGTCTATATTATCACTGATAAAGTTGTAAACTTCTTATATTTAAGGAATATATCCAGTAATATTTTGAATAAGGAAGAGTTCATTTTTTCGAAAAATATTTATGATAATTCTGGTTATTACCATGTTTTAAGAGAATACATTATGAAGGTATTCACATGGTTAGTATAAGAAAAATAAGGGAAAATTTATTTTATATATGGTATCATTATTAAGTTGATTTTAAATATGGTGACCTTATTTATATAGTTCTGTACTTTCATATATCGAATGGGTTATATGGTTAACCATTTGTTGAATGGTTTAAGATAAACTATGCATGAGGTTTTAGAGATTCAGTTATTATCTCACCATATGAGGATTTATGCATGTTGAATAACTTTTGATAATAATTTTTGTGTGATGTAAACTAAATATAGATGGAATGAATGATCAACTTTTTTATGGATCTCAGGATATTTTTTTTCTTCAGGAATGAAAAATTCACTTTCATTCCCTAGAGTAAGAGATGAAGTGGGAATTAATAAAGGTACAACTAAAGGATAATATTTTGTATATGGAATAGAACGAAATAAAGTAAGTATATATTCTATAATAAAAGGGTGTTGAAATAAAATGTTTCCCTTTTATAATAATATTTAACTATATCAATGATCTCTTTCATGCTTCTTCATTTTATTGTCTAATGATTGTTAAATTTCTATAGATCACCCACATTCTTATGATCAGTGATATTTATCAACCCCTATAATTGTTTGCACCTTTATTCAATGTATACTTTTTCTCTTCAAATCTATGTTCTCGTACATGTAAAATTAATTATGAGTTACTTTTGGTAATCGATATGGATCCAAATTTTTTATTTTAATGGAATTTTTAGTATTCATTTTTAATATGTGGTTTTATATGAAAATATCTTTTATGTATTAAAATTTTATAACCTAGATGAATTTTGAGGGATAAATTAACTTTAATTGGTTTGAATGTAACACCCCAAGATATTTTGAAATATTTTTTTCAAATTCATGTATCCTTTTTGATATTTTTCATTTCACTAAACACTGAATATTGTTATATATATATATATATAATCACTATGTTTTTCTTGAATTTTATTCAACACCAAGTTTCTCTTTCACTACAAGAAACACATATATTATATTTTGGTACACACAATGCTATATTAGGATTTTATTACACATAATAATGAGTACCTTTGATAGTTCACATTACAAAAAAGGATGGATTTTTACCGAACTACACTATACTATTAATATTATTTTTAAAATACTATTATAGCTACCCCCAAGATTTTGGAAATTGAAGATATAAATAAGATTAACTGAATTGTGAAAAAATTATTGAAAAATTTATATAAAATTAATTCTTTGTTTATAAATTATTATAAGTCAATAAAATAACTATTTGAAAATAAAGAAATGACTTTTCTAAGAAAAATATTTTTCTACATAAAAAAACAATTTTGTCCAAATGAATTAAAGAACCCACTTATGATAAATGTTTTAAATAAAATTTATATTCTATATATTCAATCAGTATTTTTTATACTTATCCAATATATTTTATAGAAATGAGTTAAGAAAAAAATAATAATTATATGTATATAAATATGTGTTTTTATTTAAGGTAACTTTACCACCTTTTATTGGAAAACCCATTTTAAATATATTTTTTGAAGGATTTATAATTTTTATATGAAAAAATAATGTTCCTTTTTGAAAGAGTAATATCAAAATTTACTTTGGGTGAATTTTTTGTATTTCTTCGAGAAGTTTCCGATTTTGATGAATTGTGAAAAACATTAAATTTTAATTCAAATCTTCTTTTTCATCTATAAATTTTATAGGGTTATGTTATATTTTTAATTGTTTTTAATGGTTAATTAGATAATTTTTACAACCATTAACCAAATTTAGTTAGATAAATTCAATTTATCATTGAATTTGGAAATAAAAAAAATTTAGATTTTGAACTTTTTTTCTTTAAAACGCAATTTAGTTGTCCCGTCTGCTGGATTAATTTTAAAATTTTCCTACCAATTTTATGAATAGAATTTTAAAAAATGGATTTAATATTTAAAATAATCATAATAAATAGTTTCTATTAATTTTAACTTAGTTTTTTACCAATAAATCATTAGTGTAACTGGTTTAATTTAATTGTAGTCATTAAGAGAAAAATTAGCTTATTAAAGGACTAAACCTTAAACATAAGGCCTAAAATGACTTAGAAACTTGTCCAAAATTCTTTGCATGTTCTTATTTATACCTTATACTACCTCTTATCAATTTTTCCATTATTAGGTCCACTTTACATTGAAAAAATGTTGGTGGAATTACATTTGAAAAAAAATCATGAATGGCACTCCTCTTACACTATAAAGAAGAACTCACACCCCTCACCTACTCACACCTCACAAGACCTTTTTCTAAAAAATATATATTCCCAAATATCATCACAAATAACTTTTATTAGTCATATAGTCCTATATTTGGATATAAATTTAACCAGATAATCCCTTTGGTACAAACTAAGAGGAGTTACCCAAAGATAAGGTAACATCCTTCCTCAAAATCCTTTGTTTTATTTCCATTATCCACCACCTCAAATATGCTTATTGAATGATTATATAATATAATAAGTATTATAAATATATATTTTTTATTCTATGTTTTCTACCTACACTTACACACAATTCCATCTAATGGGTAATGAACTTACCGCTTTTCTGTACGGCGAATTATCGCCTCATAGAATGATATTGTTCATTTTTTCCTTCACCACCTCTCATGGTTGTGAGTTATGAAGGGGAATATATTTTAATATTTTATATATTATGTTTATTATTTATTAATTATCATGGAATATTTATATAAATCATACCTTCATTCTTTCCATTTTGTGTAAATATGATAAATTTGTTTGTGGAAGTGAGGGATACTACCTCCTAAAAGTAATGTGATTCATTCACACTCTACTTGGAATGTATGAAATATGGGTTTAGTAAAATTATATGACATATATGAAATAATAATTATATGATAATTATATTATATATATATATATCATTTAGTTTCTTTCATTCAATACGACAATATAACAAAAATAGTGTTCATGTGTATGTGCATCCCACCGTCTCCATGAACGGTGTATTTCATTTTTATTTATAACATTAATATATTATTATAAATATTTATATATATAATATATTATATTTATATCATTTTCTAAAATATTAAAATAATTAAATCACTATATATTTTAGATTTCCAAGAATAATTAGTCAAAACATAAATGAAAAACAAAGCAGATATTACAAGAAACTTAACATTAACAAGGAGTTGTTAATAAAAAGGTAATATAAAGTCATAAAAAAATTATATAAGGTTTTATATATAATAATATAGTTCTATTTTAGATTTATAATAATGTTATATTTATTATATATGAGTTTTTAATGTGTATGAATAAATTCAATACTTAATGTAGGGTTTTTGTCATCTCACTTTTATTTTCTAGGAGACACAAGAATTGTTCACCTCCTATTTATTATTTGTGATGTGTATACTACACATGTATGTATATTATGATTCTTATACATAAATTTATGGGTATTTAAATATCAATTTTATGATCTTTGTTTCATGGGGTTATGTTTCAAAAGATACTAAATTGGTAAAGTAATTTTGTCTCAATTTTAATTCTTTAAGACACATGCCATGTCCTGAACCTATATTCTTCTATAAGGTGTATTCACTACCCTTTGACATGTTATATCCTGAATATACTTATTTACATGTTAAATTAATCTTCATGTAATTTCATATTCATATATAGAGAGTGTGATTCAAAGTTTCCTAGATGTAATAGATTATTGCAACAATCTCCTCATTTCTCGAGATTGACTGTGATTATGCTTTCATTGATGAATCCTTAGGATTCAACATTCAAGAATACTGATGAATTTTATTCTCCTTTGGATAGTATTTTTATATTAATTCATTATTACCATTTTTTCCACTATTTGGTACTAATGATAATTAAGTAAGTGTTTTTATGAAAATACGACTTTATCTCCCTCTTCGGTCGAAAATATGTGTTCCTTCCAAACCATGTTTTCAAAAAATCTTTCCAATAAAATTATAATATTATCATATTATCTATAAATACATTTTTACCCATGTTTAACCTTTTAATGAAAATTTATTTATAAAATTAATCTTCTTGACTTTTTCTAATTGAGGAATTTTCTAAATGATTTATGGGGAAAAATGGAATGTCCATCATGCATGGCTTTATTTGTCGTCATGGTCATCTTTCCACTGAATCATCCCTTTAAAGTTTAAAAAATTATTTTTAAGGAAAAAATCACATATTATGGAATTTGAATGCTTTTAAAGTGATTTTCAAGAAAACTATTTTCAATTTTTTTTTCAACAATCCCTTTAAAATAAATGGTTTTCTAAAATGTTATCGAGATTCATTTTAAAATAAATGGTTTTAAAAAAAACTTCATGTTTATTTTTAATTTTTTCAAGTAAAATGGTTTTCAGAATCTTTTAAATAATTCTTTATAATTTTTTAATGTATTTTCAAATAAAAATTTGAAAACCTTTTTAAACAATATTTATAGGTTTTTAAATTTTTTTTCCAAGAAAAAAGATTTCAAATTTTTTTTCGGATTCTCTTGTCTATTTTCAAGTAAAAAAGTTTTCAAAATGTTTTTAGGATTCTCTTATATGTTTTCAATTGTAAAGGATTCTTATATTCCTTTATAATTTTTCATGTTTAGTTTCATAGAAAATTATTTTCAATAGTTTTTATGTTAGAAATATAATTTTTCAAATAATTAATGATATTTTTCTCAATAAATATTTTGAAAACATATTTAAAAATTATTATCCATATAATATGGTATATGTTGGTGGCACTCATACCTCTTTATGGAAATGATCCAAAGCTTCCATTAAATTATTTCTCTAAATGGAATATATTTTTAAGCAAGGATGTTTATGAAAACTATTTCTCTTTCACATGTTAAATGTTTATAAACCCTCACTCTATTTTAGGGGTAATATGTTTATGAAACCCATTTAGCATTATTAGGTTATATTCTTATGAACCCCACTTCTTTTCACAGGTTATACTTTGATGAAATTATTATGAAACCTATCACTTTTCCATAGGTTATGATCAGATTACCTATTTGTGATACCCATTTCAAATTCATGGGTTATGATATGATGAATGTTTATGATCTTGTGGTGTGTGTATGTAGGATTTAATTATGAAATGGGTGGGACCTATATACCACTATAATGCATTGGGTAAATATTTATATCTCTCGAGATAGAAATGGATTGAATGGTGAGTGAAATAGGTTTAGTAAAGTAATTTTTCCACTAATATGGTCTTGGAAGTGAACCATGAATACTAATATGTTCATGTGAGTGAACCATGATTACCAAGATGGTATGGGGAGTAAACTCATACTACTATGATGACCTTGAAATTAATTCTCTTACTACTATAGAAATAATTTTATATTCTTATGTGTGTTACACAATTCCATGTCTTAATTCTTATGTTATGCTTTCAGGGATTATTCTCTTGATTCCCTTATGATTAATGTATTATGAATTTACAATATTTATACGATGAATATTGTTTATGTTCATTGATTTGAAGGGTATGATCTTCTATTTTCATGATCAAGTTATCATAATCTTATGATCATTATTATTCTTACATATCTCCATTATTTAACCTTACTAAGAATATGACCTCAACCCATTTGTGTTTTCTTTCCTATGGTTATGAAGATATATATTGTGTATGATTTGTCTAAGAAAAATGATAGTAATGAAGAGACTTGTGGTAGATAGTACATATCACTTATATACTAGTGTTTATGTTTCCATTCTTATGAAGGTATTAAAATAATATGGCATTTGGGTTTCTATTTGTGTAATGTATTATGTATTCCGCAAAACAATGATGAAATATTAATTTATGTTAAATAAGGATCACTAAAATATACATATTTCAAGACTTATGTGGAGAGATTCCCATTTGATAACTAAGCTTGGATTGATTCCTTCCATCAATGGATACATAATGATTCTCATAATGTAAGGACACAGAACTCCCGTGGAATGTTTTTTTATACATGGAATTTTTTTACAAGTCCGCGAAAGTTTACGGTGCTTGATTCCAAGGACTGGTGTGCCCTGAATCAATTTTTGAAAATTTGTTCAGGTACGTTCAGTAAACATATGAGCTGGTTTTTATTACTTTTGAACCGGTGCTCATAGTTGAAATCTGAGAGAACCGTTGAACTCGTAGCTCAGATATTCGCTTAAGAATACTTTCACTTCAACGGCAGTGAGTCGAGGATAAAAGTTAGTTTTTGGGTTTTTGTGTAAAGTAATAAAATAAAGTAATCTCACTTTATTTTATTTATTTTTAACCGCCATGTAGAGTTTGGGTGGTTAAAACCTCCTCATGGGAGTTGTAAGTGGGACCATCACACCTCAACCTCCCTTGGGAGGTTATAGTGGTGGGGCACACCCGAACATAACCTCCTCTAAGAGGTTACGACATGGGGACCACCCGAGACCACATATCCTCTTTTTTAAATAATAGGGGTGGGGACCACCTGACCCCTATTGATAGAGGAGGATAAAACCTCTCAACTTTAATTCATTAATGAGGGAGATCCACTTGAATTCCTCAGCCCCCATTAAATGCAGAGAAACCCCTTGACCTCCCATAATTAATTCATGACAACTCTCATGCATTCATTAGGTGGAGCCACTTAATTTAATTCTCCAAATTGAAATGTTATGCCAACGTAATATTAGAAAACCCAATCTAATATTATTTCACATGGCATTTTGGTGGAACTGGAGAAGAGGAAAGCTTGGGAGGATTAAAATTCTTCCAACTAAGAATGCTCCTCCCAATGAAGAATGCAAAGAACGTCGACGACTATTTCTTCTTCGACTTCCTTCTTCCAATCTTACCGACGTTGAGAGTCTTCCAAAACCATCGTGAGACATCTTCTTTCAACGAATTCACCATCAATGACAAATTATCAATAGTTAGGGAGTTTATTACCTGATTATGTTAAACCTTTTCTTATCTTCTTCATCAGATAGAAAGGGTTTGTTGCAGACATGTTAATGATTAACTTCTTATCTTGTTGATCCAACTGATACCTCCATAAACGCGGAGGGTGCGGGACAACCTTAAATGGCCTAAAATCCTCCGTTGTTTTTCCTTCTTGTGGCATTCTTCAGCATGGTGACGTTACAATGAAGAGGCAACGGAGGCGGCAATGACAAAGGATGCATTACTCGTGTCCTCCGTGAATTGCACCGCCCCTGCGGCATCCAGTACTACCTCCATCCAAGCCCACGTGCTGCCATCGCCCAGCAGGCCTACCCGTGCACTACCCGTGTGCCCTGCAGCCTGCCCACGTGCTGCCCGTGCTCTGTTGGCCTAACCGTGCCCTGCCCAGCGCCCCTCTGACCTCCCCGAGTGCTGCCCGTGCACCCCGTGGTTTGCCCGCGCGCTGCCCATGCCCCTCCCGGCCTACTTGCGCGCTGCCTGCGTGACCCACCGGCCTGCATGCGCGCTGCCCACACTGCTTCGACCTCACCATGCTTTTTATGGTGCCCCACATCCTGACCGCGTGTTGCGCACGCATCCCACCAGTTTTCCCGCATGTTGCACTCGCCCCTTACAGCCAGCATGTGCTTTGCCTGGCGCCCTGCCGACCTGCCAGCGCCCTGGCATCCGTCTGAAATGGCCGAGCCGTGCCAGCCACCTAAGATGGTCTGTGGTGTCCTTCACGGCGTCATTGGCCGAACCGACTCAGCTTTCTGGGTCGATCCGCCTGAGTGGCGCCCCACGTGGTGCTGGCTGAACCAGCCCTGGACTCCAGGTCGAGCCGCCTACGTGGCGACCTTTGGGCCGAACCACACCTATAGTCTGTTGGGCTAGGCCTATTAGACCGGGCTGAACCTAGTGGGCTAACCAGCTCCACGGGCTGGGTCAGACCCAGCGGGTCTGACCAAGTTGGCCCAGTCTGGGTTGGGCCGAGTCAGTTTGACCGGGTCGGACCAGGCCCAGACCCATTACCGACCCTGTTACTTTCTTTTTATCATATCTTTGGCACCAGAAGTCCATTTGAAGAACCGTTAGTGGTGATGGTATTCTTGGAACACGATGATCCCTTTGAGAATACCCCACTAGATTTCGGTGAAATGATAAGATATGGTTAGGTTAAATCATATACAAATCCAACCAGGCCCCCATGACTAAAAGGCTAATAATTCACAGACCGGGTGTCTGATCACTGCGTCGTATGTTGCATTGAGACCCCTATGATGAGGAGGACCTCTGAGATAATTCTACATGGGAATTCATGGAAGTTGATATATTCACATTTGGCTTGAGAAGCAGACCCTCCCAGAATCAAGTGTGCTTTGCAGAAACCCTGTGGCTGGCCGTGCACTGTTGACTGTTCCTGGATCATGTGTTTGTCTGAAAGTTCTAATGACTATTCCTGGATCATGTGTTGGTTCGACAGTTATGACTTCTATTCCTGGATCATGTGTTGGTCCAATAAAATATATGGTTCTAGATCATGTGTTTGTATAACATCTTAGCTAGACCTAGATCATGTGTTGGCTGATAGCTCCAACTTCATTTCTTAGATCATGTGTTGGTTCGAAAAAACAGCTGGTCCCAGATCCTATGTGGGTCTGATAGTTCAGATGATTCAATGGCTATATCAGATCATCTCTATATCTCTACATAAGTTGTATACCTATTTGAGATGAGTCAGTGACTTCTGTGTTTTCCTTGTGATTGAGATGGGTTACATGATAACATAGGTATATGTATGGGCATATACCTAAGTAATGGATTTCCATTCATTTATTACTATGTAGTTTATACTTGGTGGATTTTTAGAGACCTTGGATGTATCGGGGTCCCTACTAAGTATCGTTATACTCACCCCTGCACGGGATATTCCTGCACCTCATTGTGTTGGATTCAGACGACGGATAGCACTGACTGAGGTTGAGAGCACCAGGACTGGACGGTACTCAGAGGTAGACCTTATAACGAGCCGGTACATGGAGGAGACTAACGAATGTGGAGTGCTGAGGAGGTTATATGTACCTACCCTTCAGGTAGGATCAATGGTGGAAGTTCAAGGAGCTTATTTTAACCTTTCCGCTATTTACCTTTCTTCAATTGTACTTGTTTTCAGTCTCCTTGTACTTTATAGTTGGACATGTATTTTCAGCCCCTTTACTTCTCAGCACTCCTTTTGTATACATTATTACTTAGTGTTTTACTTCCAGGTTACTCTTTTGTGTGTGTTTCTAGTTTATATAGGTAATGCCTTCCCAGTTTTAGGGATTTACACCTTTGGTGCTAGTTGCCAGCCCCTGGCCTATGGAAAGCAGACTTGGGGTAGTCACGACACGGGCCCCAGGGGATGGGTCATGAAAAATTGCTATCAGAGGAGTCGTTTCTACCTCAAAACTCAATACACTAATCATTATTTTCTTTGAAGCAATAGTGTTAAGGGTACTAAGTGTGGTTTTCAGTTCAGGGAGTCCAGTGTTGGTGTGGCAGCCAACGTATCCATACACCAGGACCCTGACTTCTGATTTCTGACATAGTGCATGAAAAAACTGATTGCGTGCATGTTTTCAACAATTTTCTTTATGATATATTGGGTCAGCTCACCAGGTATAACTTATTAACCTAGGCGCAGCTGTTTCTTTTCAGGATGCCACCATGCAGACAGCCATCCAGGGTTCCGAGAGATGTATGAGATTGCAGCCCACTGAGTGACGAGGCCTCGATGTAGGGCCCCATCACAGCGGAGGCATAAGCAGTACCACTACCCGTTGGGCCACTAATACAACCAGCCTCAGCAACAGAGATTATCGTCCTCTTGAGAGCATTGTACGAGTTCTAGCAACAGAGGCCACCCAGGTTCAGGGGTGAGATGGACCTGTAGGAAGATGAGGATTGTCTAGAGGCTGTGGTGAGAGTTTTCAGACAGGTAGGGACACCATCCGACCTTATGGTGATCCTTATTTTGAGTCTCCTTCAGGCAGTAGCAGGAAGATGGTGGAGTCTGATGCTCCAAGTGCATGATGAGGCAAGACTACTCAGGGCAGACTTCGAGAGCCTGTTTTGGGAAGAGTTTTTCCCAGCCACCCTACGTATGGTGCAGATACATGAGCTACTGCATCTACAGTAGGGTATCATGACGGTGGCACAGTACTCAGCGAGGTTCACCTACCTCTCATGCTACTCCACCGATATGGTACGGGACACATTCTTTAGGGCCCGGTCCTTCGAGCAGGGGCTCAAGTAAGAGATCAAGTCCTTGATGATCTCTCTCAGCATATTGACATAGGAGGGGGTGTTAAAGAGAGCCCTCCTAGTAGAGAGTTTCATTTCTAAGCAGTCACCAGTATTGAGACCCCTCACTAGTCGACATGCAGCGGAGTCCTCTGCAGCTGGCAGTATAAAGATGTTGCAGAGGTCCAAGTGGACCAGACCATCCGGTGGACGACCTCAAGACACAGGTTCAGTTGTACAGGGCACACGAGACATAGTTAGTCATGCCTGGATCGGACAATATTACTCTTGTGGCGGGAAGGGTCACATGGCTCGTGACTTTCCGACCTATCGTACTGATGATTAGAAGACAGTTGAGGGACCTCTCAGATAGAGGAAAAGTTTCAATTGAGGTGGTCTGAAGAGAGTAGGTGGACGTGGGAGGGGAGCTGGCCATGGAGATGGTGGTGGACGACGATTGGAGGTGTTACCGCTACCACCACCAGGACATCCATCCCAACTGCAGGCGGCCATGTGGAAAGGGGATAGCACAGCTCTTGGAAACTGAGGCATACGACCATGGCGCTCTGGAGATTATTTGAGGTATGATCTGTGCCTACTCCACCTTAGCTGAAGTTCTTATAAACACAGGTGCATGTCACTATTTCATTTCCACTACCCTCATTCGGAGCTCAGAGATTTTGATGGAGCCATTGGCTCTATCCTTACGGCTAGAGACTTTTACAGGAGAAGAATCAATGATTACACACTGGTGCCGGCAGTGTGAGCTTACTCTAGGAGGCGAGAGCTTCGGATGGGATATTCTTATAGCAGCATTGAGGCATTACGATGTCATATTGGGTATGCACTGGTTATCTACAGTCCATGCTCAGATCGACTGTATTAGGTGCAAAGTGTGGTGTGTCCACATGGATGGGACCAGGTTTACCTTAACCGACAATAAGGTATCCTTTACAGCACAAGATGGACTTACTCGGAGGAGGGTGTAACCGATGACTCGTCAGTTGGCCTCCCTTACCCTCAGAGCAGTTGATGTGGAGAGTCTGAGCTATCCTATAGTGGTGGACCAGTACGCGGATGTTTTCCCCAACGATGATTAAGGACTACCTCCTCACAGAGAGGTGGACTTCTATAGTGACCCGTACCCTAGCACAACACCGATATATACACCAGTGTATCGGATGGCTCCTGCTGAGCTTCATGAGCTGCGGGTACAGCTGGAGGACTTGTATGGGAAGGGATTCATCCATCCCAGTGTATCTCCCAGGGAAGCCCCGATTTTGTTCACCAAGAAGGAGGATAGAATCTTGAGGATTTGTGTCGACTACCATCTCCAATACCAGGTGACCGTGAAGAACAAGTACCCACTCTTATGGATCGACAACCTCTTTCATTAGCTTAAGGGAGAACGGTGGTTCTCGAAGGTAGAACTCATATCAGGCTATCACGAGCTCAGAGTTTGAGATGAGGATGGGTAGAAGACAACCTTCAGATGTTGGTATGGCCACTACCAGTTCTTGGTTATGTATTTTGCCGTAACCGATGCTCCAGCGTTGTTCATGGGACTCATCAAGGTGATCTTCCAGCCATACCAGGATCGTTTTTTCATAGTCTTCAACGAAAACATTCTAATCAACTTGACTACTAAGGAGGATCATGCCTACCATTTGTGGGTAGTACATGACACACTCTGAGAGCACCGAATTTATGGTAAACTCTCGAAGTTCCAGTTTTGGATCCGAGAGGCTCACTTTCTGGGACACGTCATCTCAGAGGCTAGAGTTGTAGGGGATCTAGAAAAGATTGATGTTGTACTTTCTTGGGAGCCACCCAAAAGTGTGACAGAGGTACGGAGTTTCCTGGGTTTGGCTAGTTACTACTGGAGGTTCATACCAGAATTATCCAGTGTTACATCACCACTATCATCCTTGAAAAAGAAGGGGAAACACTTTGAGTGGTCATAGAGATGTCAGAATAGCCTCCAAGAGCTGAGATAGGGGCTAACTACTGCCTCCATCTTGAGTCTTCCAGAGGAAGGCATACGGTACGTAGATTACTGCGGCACATTAGGGACCAGACTCAGGTGTGTCCTGATGCAGTAGAGAGCAGTGATCACGTATGGTTCTCAGCAGCTGAGATAGAATGAGAAGAACTTATCTACTGATGATGTGGAGTTAGCAGTAGTGGTATTCTCCTTGAAGATGTGGTGACCCTATCTGATGGGAAAATGTTTTACCGTCACTCTAATCACAAGATTCTCAATTATATCTTCTCTCAAAAGGACCTGAATCTGAGACAACGATGATGGCTTGAGTTCCTCTAGGACTATGACTTCGAGATAGTCTATACTCCTGGGAAGGGGAATGTTGTTGTAGATGCACTGAGCTGGAGGTCTGGTATACATATGTTAGGAAAGGCGACAGAGCAGCTGGCTACCATACAGATATCCATTGTGGATAGAGACGTAGCAACCTTTATATAGTCTCTTACAGTCACCCCCCCCCCACTTCTTCAATGATTTAGGGATGCATAACATGGAGATGCTGACTGCGAGACACAATGTGCTCAGATTTCCATAGGGCAGGCACCTGATGTATTTTATGAAGATGGGGAGCACATCATCCTCTTTAGAGAACGTACTATGGTACTATTTTTACTTCAGGAGGAAGTGTTGAAGGATTTCCACACATCCCCTTTAGCGGTACATTTAGGAGTGGCGAAGATGTACCAGGATCATTGATGTCAGTACTGGTGGCCAGGTAGGAAGAAGACAGTAGCGGAGTTTGTCTCTCGATGCCTCACTTTTCAGCAAGTGAAGGTGGAGCACCAGGAACCAGCAGGCTTGGTTCAGCCTTTAGAGGTCCCATAGCGGAAGTGGGATGGGATATCCATGGACTTCGTGACGGGTCTCCCACGTACATCCAGGGGTCATGACTTGATTTCGGTGATCATAGACCGACTCACCAAGTCATCCCACTTCATACCGATCAGAGAGAGGGTTCAGTAGAGAGTTTGGGACTCCTCTACGTGCAGGAGATTGTGCGGTTACATGGAGTACCTTCTTCTATTGTCCCCGATCGTGATGCACAGTTTACATTATGGATATAGAAGTGGTTGTAGGAGGCTTACGAGACACAGCTTCGTCTGAGCACCGCCTTCCATCCTCAGACAGATGGTCAGACTGAGCGGACCATTCAGACCCCCAAGGACATGCTCTCTGCTTGTGTCATCAACTTTTGTTGCAGCTGGGAAGATCACTTTCCATTGGTGGAGTTTTAATATAAAAACTGTTATCACTCCACCATTGGGATGAAACCTTTTCAGGCCATGTATGGTCGACCTTACAGATCGCCATTGTGTTGGACAGACCTAGGAGAGTCAGTACTAGAGGGACCAGTGATGGTATGGGCTACCAGAGTGAAGGTAAAGATCATCCAAGAGCAGATGAAGACTGCACAGATTAGGAAAAAGTCGTATGCTGATAGGAGACGGAGACCTATAGAGTTTGAGGATAGGTACCAAGTCTTTCTACGGGTCTCACCCTGACGAGGTTTATGGAGATTTGGCCGAGGCAACAAGTTATCTCTGATATTCATCTGACCTTTTCAAGTCCTCAGTAGAGTTGGAGAGGTGGATTACTACTTGGATCTTCCACCTCAGTTGCACCAGGTGCATGACGTCTTCCACATATCTCAGCTGAGGAGATATGTGCACATCACTTCCCACATCATTGACCATGGAGAGCTGGACATCGATTATGGGGCAACTTTTACCGAGGTTCTAGTGGAGATTGAGGATCGAATGGAGCGGGTCCTATGTGGCTAGTAGATACCTCTGGTGCACATTTCCTCATAGCACGACAACCTCTTGCAGAGCACATGGGAGCGGGAGGCTCAGATGCATGCTCAGTACCCCCATTTGTTTCTTTAGTTCGAGTTGTAGCTTATGGGGACGTAAATCCCTGATCTGGGGAGAATGTAAAGACCTGGAAATCCCAGGGAAATTATTTTTAATACATGGAATTTTTTATGAGTCCACGAATGTTTTTGGTGCTTCATTCTAAGGCCAGGTGTGCTCGGAATAAATTTTTGAAGTTTTGTTTGGGTACGTTTAGTAAACGTACGAGTGGGTTTTTATAACATTTGAACAGGTGCTCATAATTGAAATCTGAGAGCACCGTTGAACTCGCAGCACCCGTATTTTCTTAAGAAGACTTTCACTTCAATGGTAGTGAGTCGAGGATAAAGTTTAGTTTTTCGGTTTTTGTGTGAAGTAATAAAATATATTAAGCTCACTTTATTTTATTTTTTTAACCACCATGTGGAGGTTGGATGGTTAAAACCTCCTTATGGGAGTTGGAGGTGGCACCACCACACCATAACCACCCTTGGGAGGTTATGGTGGTGGGGCCCACCCGAGCATAACCTCCCATGAGAGGTTACGACATGGGGACCACCCGAGACCGCATAACCTCCCTTTTAAATAATAGGAGTGAGTACCACCCAACCCCTACTGATGGAGGAGTAAAAAACCTCTCAACTCTCCCTCATTAATGAGGGAGATCCACTTGAATTCCTCAACCCCCCATTAAATGGGGTGAAACCCCTTGGCCTCCCCTAATTAATCCATGACAACTCTCGTGCATTAATTAGGTAGATCCACTTAATTTAGTTCTCCAAATTGAATTGTTCTGCCAATGTAATATTAGACAGCCCTATCTAATATTATTTCACTTGGAATTTGTGTGGAACTGTAGAAGATGAAAGGTTTGGAGGATTAAAATTCTTCCAATGAAAAACAGTCCTCCCAACGAAGAACGTGATGAACGCCAGCGACGATTTCTTCTTAGACATCATTCCTCGAATCCTACTGACGTGGAGCATCTTCCACAACCATCATGAGACGTCTTCTTGCCATGACTTCACCGTCAACGACCAGTAATAAAAAGGTAGGGGGTTTATTACTTGATGATGTTAAATATTTTCTTATATTATTCCACGGATAGAAACGTTTTGTTTTGGACGTGTTAATGATCAAATACTTATCTTGTTGAGCCAATTGATACCTCCCTAAACGCGGAGGGTGTGGGACAACCTAACATGGACCAACGTCCTCCATTGTTTTTCCTTCTCATGGAATTATTCAGCATGGCAACGTAACAACAATGAGGTGACGGAGGCAGAAAAGACAAAGGTTTCACTACACGCAGCCTCTGTGAACCTCACCGCCCCCGCGGCGTCCCGCCCCGCCTCTAGTCGAGCCTACGCCCCGCAGGCCTACCTGCGTGCAGCCCGCGCACCCCACGGCCTACCCATGTACTGCTTGAATGCCCCTCTGTCCTACTCGTGTGTTGCTCGCGCCCCGCCGGCCTAACCGCGACATGCATGCTTCTCTGTCAACCTCTTGCGTGCTGCCCGCGTGCCCCGCGGCCTGCATGCGTGCTACCTGCACGCCCCGTCAGGCTGCCCGAGCACTGTGCGCACCTTTCGGGCCTAACCGCGCCCTGCCCGGTGCCCCACGGCCTACCCGCTCTTCCCTCCAGCCTTCCTGCATGTTGCCCATGCCCTGCGCGGCTTGCCTGCGCCCCGACTTCTGGCCAAACCGGTCGCGTCATGCCGGCCACACGAGCCGGTCCACGACATCTTTCAAGGCGTCATAGGCCGAACTGGCTCAACATTCAAGGACGAGCAGCCCGATCCGTGACCCACATGGTGCTGGCCAAACTAGCCTCGACCTTCGGGACGGGCCGCCTACGTGGCGACCTTCAGGCCAAACCGCCCCTACAGTCTACTAGGTCGGGCCCAGAAGACCGGGCCGAACCAAGCGAGCTGACCCTCCCAATGGGTTGGTTCAGACCCAGCGAGTCTGACCAGGTCGGCCCTTTCTGGGTGGGGCCGAGTCGGTCCGACCGAGTCGGACCAGGCCCAGGCCTAATACCGACCGTGTTACATTCTTTTGGTCAAATCTTTGGCATCGAATGTTCATTTGACGAACCGTCAGTAGCCCTAGTATTCTTGGAACGTGAGAGTCCCTTTGAGAATACCCCACAAGAGTTCGGGGAAATTTTGAGATACGGTCAGATTGGATTGTACGCGAATCCAACCGGGCCCCCGGGACTAAAAGGCTAATAACTCATAGACCGAGCGTCCGATCGACATGTTGTCTGTTGCATTGAGACAAATATGACGAGGCATACCTTTAAGATACTTCTATGTGGTAATTTGTGGTAGTTGATGTATCAGAACTTTTCTTGAGAAGTGGACCCTCTCAGAATCAAGCATGCTTTGTGGAAACCCTATGGTTGGCCATGCACTGTTGATTGTTCCTAGATCGTGTGTTGGATAACAGTTCTGATGACTGTTCCTGGATCATATGTTGCTCTGACAGTTCTTACTTATGTTCCTGGATCATGTGTTGGTCTAGCAGAATAGATGGTATTGGATAATTTGTTGGTCCGACAACTTAGCTGGTCCTAGATCATGTGTTGGTCCGACAGCTCCAACTTATGTTCCTAGATCATGTGTTGGTCTGACAGAACAGCTTGTCCTGGATCCTATGTGGGTCCTACAGCTCAGATGATTCAGTGGCTATATCTGATCATCTCTCTCTCACTACATAAGTTGTATACTTGTGTGAGCTAAGTCGGTGACTTCTGTGTTTTCCTCGTGATTGAGATGGGTTACTTGATAACTTAGGTATATGTATGAGAATATAGATATGTAATTTCTATCTATTGGTTTCTTACTCTATAGTTTTTCCTTGGTAGAATTTGAGATACCTTGGTGGTCTTGGGGTCCCTACTGAGTACCGTTATACTCACCCCTGTACGAGTTATGCCCGCACCTCGTTGTGTTGGATGCAGATGACGGATAGCACTGACGGAGGCTGAGAGCACCAGGACTAGACGGTACTTGGAGGTGGACCTTACAATAAGTCGGTGCACGGAGGAGAATGACTAATGTGATGTTTTGAGGATGCCATCTTTACCTACCCTTCATGTAGGATCCATGGTGGATTTTCTAGGAGCTTCTTTTTACCTTTCATTTGATTAACTTTCTTCAGTTGTACTTGTTTTCAGTCTCCTTGTACTTTACAGTTGGGCTTGTATTTCTGGCCCCTTTACTTTTTAGCACTCCTTTTGTATACAGTATTACTTAGTGTTTTACTTCTTGATTACTCTGTTGTGTGTGTTTCTAGTTTAGAAAGGCACTTCCTTCCAAGTTTTAGGGATTTACAACTTTGGTGCTAGTCGCCAACCCCTGGCCTATGGAAGGCGGGCTTGGGGTAGTCACGACCCGGGCCCCGGGGGATGGGTCATGACATGGATCTTCAATCTGAGGTCCATCCATAAAAATAAACATTAAAATGTCCCCCACCCTATTAATGGGTCAGAACTACATAATGATAATTCATGAAATAACTATATGTGGATTGATTCCAAATATCATAGGATATGTTATAAATCATGGATATTCAATCATGGGTTCATAAAACACATAAAAATGATAAAAATACACTTGTAATTTCATATGGTATGGACCAATTCAACAATCCAAATGAGACATACTCTCATAAAGATTTATTAACTTCCCAGTTGTCCTTTTTTTATCATGCCAAGAATGGATCATTTGACCTTACGCAACCTACAAGACACTCTCGATGATGTGACCGAGTCACACTTCAGATAAGGAACAATGTCCTTATCACATGACATTAAACTGCAAGGAAATCTTCCTTCCCTCATGAAATTAAATATAAATAAATTCATCCTCATCACATGATGTTAGCTTGAACGACAGATATTTCCCCAGCACATGAAATTAAAATTTGAAATCCATCCCCAATTATCATTCCTTATCAATGTAACTCAAAATATTGAACCTATTCAACTATAGAATGGGGTTCTTTCATCATCTTTTAATCCCCTCATACCATAAAATACATTTTGTGTCTTGAGTTCCTTGGTTCACCATGAACCTTCCATGGACCTTGTAAAAGAACACCCTACATTAAGGGACCCTTTGTTTTACTGTACATGTCTACCCATGGTTCCTACGTATGAGCCCCTGGCCATCAACCACATGCTTCATAACTTGAAAAAAGGTATTTCTGATCCTTATGATCTTGACATCATTGTGGTGGAACTCAACACATTAAAGTGTTTTGGTTCTTCCCCAGAATCGTTATCTCAAATCATTATTCATAATTCAAGAACCTTGGGCCATTATTTATATCATTTTCATCTCCTATTAAAAAAATGTTGGAGTACTCTTGATCGATGATATCCTAATTTGGTGGTTGTGTAATATTATCCTCATACCAGGTCCATCAACATCATGAACATAAACTGCATGCACTTTGGTAAAAGCTACATTAACATAAACATTATCCTTTGATGGACCAAATTTCAAGACCCTAAATTGATATTTAAATAGACATGATACTTGTTTGGATGAAATCTTGGAAATGTTTTCTTAAACAAAATTGATGTTTCTACTCGCTAAACTCATCATCTCTAAATTTTATTCAAAAGTTAGAGCACAAATTAACCAGGAATAAAGATCATAGTGCACACTTTGTGTCCCTTGATAAATTTTATCCAAGATCATTGCACCTCATTTTATATGATAGATTAAGATTATTAGTTTTCTACATCTCCTCTCCCATATAAAATGTTCACTAGGAAGAGAAACAACATTTTGGGTGCTCTAACCCTTCTTCTGTATTACATTTTCTATAAATCACACATCTTGATTTGAGCACATAAGGTCACTAAAAAACATCCATGGACCATGGAAAAAGACACCCAGCTTCAAGGAACCCTTTTTTGGATATGCATTTATTCATTCGGTTCCTACTTATGAGCCTTTATCAATCAACAAAATGTGACATAACTTGCAAAAAATAGATTTTTGATCCTTGTGAGCCCTGATGTCACCATGAAAAAACACAGCACTTTAGAGTTTTTTGGGTCATCCCAACATGATTTTCCAATATCACTACTTGATACCCAAGAATTTTAGATCATGATTTATAATCCCCATAACCATAATATTCAATAGGATTTCACATCCTTGATGTTACGACACCATTTTTTGCGACCTATCATAAAATAGGAATGAAACACCCCATTTCTAAACATTATTATGGTCTACACCACATGACTCAAAACCCTTGAGAGTAGGGAACGAGCCTCCCCATAAAAATGTAAACTGCACTATGGTTCTATAACCCTTCCTAGAAATCTATCACTGTAGGTCCAACTTCATCACCAAGATGTTTGAGTCTTCATAAATTTTTTTTGTCCCTTGTAAAAGAGAAGGGATCCTCCTTACTTGAAAATTCATGTCAGCCCTAAGGTCTCATTCATAGGGTATTGCAACCCACTAACTAGATACATCTCCTCCATGAAAGAAATGAACATTGATCCTCTTGAGCCTCGGTAACATCATGGATGAACTCAAAACCTTAGGGTGTTTTAGGCCATCCCTAGTATGTTTGCCTCATTTTATATTCATTGATTAAAAGTTTTGGATTATGAATTATACCACCCATACTTTAACTATCTAGTTTCACTAATCTTTCCTAATATTTTACCCACAATCCATACTATCCATATAAATATTTCATAGACCTCAGAAGATATTGGGGATCCTCTTTGATTGACCATGAATGTAAGACTTGTGGGATCATGAATGATGTTTTTTAGCCCACCAACTAGACGCATCTTCTCATTGCAGAAAAGGAACTCCCATCATTATGATCCCTAGAAACAACATGAAATAAATCTTCTCCTTATGGTTTTTTGGTTCATCCCTGATATTCATTCCCCATTATATATCCATAAATCAAATCCTGACATCAGGTTATTAAAATTAATAACATTTCACATCCTTATAGCATGATGCTAAACTACACCGAAGACATTCTTACCACAATAAATTAAAAATGCACTATACACATCCTTACCACATGATATTAAACGAAATGGATAATGCTACTTTTTAGGAAGTATATTACCAGCAACATAATGTCGAAGCTAAAATACCATAAACTATGACAACCACAAAAGTCCATGATAGAAGACCCTCAAATATAACACATGGTGAAGTTTGAAATCCCTTAAAACTGTCAACTGAAAGAGAATAAATTCTCACTAGGTTAAAAACATGATAAGGGTATCTTGGGATAATGTCGAGTCTCTTCTCATAGGACACACTATTTATGTGATCAAAGAAATATTGAGAACTCGTAAATAAAAAAGGTACAAAACTTTTCAGGTATATAACCTATAAGATGGAAGCCCAAGAATCCTAGACCACAACCACTAATATGTCCCCATTAAAAATATTTTGATAAATTTAGGTAATTAAAAACAATGATATACAAATATTACGGTCCCACCATATGGCCTTATAAAAAATCAAGATACACTCTCGAAGTCCACAAACATAAAAAAATTAGAGAATTCTCCCTCCAGTACATTCATATTTTATCCAAATTATCCTTTTAAATTAGGTGATCTCATGAAAATTGGAGTAGATACATCAATGAGGAATCTCATGTTAATGGGTATTCATTAGAATTACTAAGAAGAAATTATTGTAATTAAAATTTTAAAATACAAGATTTAAGGTATACATGGTTTTATACAAAGGATGGGAATCACTGATGATTCATGTGACATCATATCAATAAAATTTCAAGCATATCACGAATTAAAAAAATGGACAACGATTTGTAAATACTAAAAGATTAATTCATTGATATGTTTCACCAAAAAGGAAGAATATTCACATTCTAGAGCCTCTCCAAGGATTAAATCAAAAATTAAATCACTTGTGATTAGACTATAATAAAAATTCAATTTGTTGAATTGTTCAAATCATCCAGAGTCTGAAGAGAAGCATCGATTGAGTACTAAAGTGACACCTTCCCCACTTCTTATACTATTTACTACAGAAAAAGGGTCAATTAAAGAAAATAAAACTAAATAAATTTTTTTTGATTAGTCAATAATGAGTATTATGACACCGAAAGATCAGACTTTGAGAGAGCTATGATCTCTTCATTTCTCTCTATTTATGCGGTCAATTAGTCTATTTGGGCATACAATAGAGAGATTATCTAATGAATTTTTTGAGTTCCTACAAATCTTCCCCTATTAGTTTGAAAATGGAATTCCCATCGTCAAAATGGTTCAAGTTTCCCTTTTTTTATCGATTTGTTATTGGTTCAAAAAAAATTGTCACATGATATCATACAATGGTCGATGGTTAAATCCTCCCTCCCCAAAATCATGAAAGAGATGGTGAAGGCGTTCATATTGGTCACAAAATTTTTCTAGGGCATTCTCAGTTATTAGGGTGTGAATTTGTTTCCATATTATCATTCTTTATGCTTGGTCCTCTACAAATAAATAGATTGGTATGTCAGAAGGGGGAATTATTTACTTGGATAATTAAGAAGCAAGAGAAGAAGTTCTAGGAATTTATCCCCTGATTTATTCATTGTATTTTATTGATATTGAAGTAATAGTATCCTACAAAAACTGTTCTCCACTGATGTAATTCTCATTACTTGGATGAGGATTCTTCCTCAAAGGATCATCCAAATCTTGAATCAAATCCATTTTCTCTATATATAAGGGGTTTGTGAAGAACGTGGTATATCCAATTAATAGAAAAATCTATTCATCACACCACCAAAGTAAGCATCCACCCTAGTCAAGGCATAATCATAAGATAAGAATATAGTTGTTCCAAAAGGTGTAAAGATAATCTTAGATTTTTTTTCTTCATGCACCGATATAATAAAATATTGGTGACAAAACCCAAATAGTATTTTCATAGTATTCCAGCCGAAGGGAGATGATAAATCCTTTAGATGAAACTGAACTGATGATTGAACTGATAAGGGTTATATAGATTTAAAATAATCATCTTTTCTATATAGCTTTTGAGAACCCCATCCTCAAAATAGATTTTTTTATGACCATTCGGTGAGATATCCATCGCAATTATCAACAATTTGAATAGTCAGTGCAAGATAAGGTATAAAGTTGAAATTATCAAACTAGATCATCATGTTAATAATCTCATTAATGTCTTGTGGAGTCAACTCAACCTGAGAAATATTCAATAGTATAAGGTGAAATGAATCATCAGTAACCCCAATAGTGTTGTAGTATTTATAAAAACAATAATTATCTTTGATTCATATAAATAAAAACTAAATGGGGACACTAGTCATATATATAGCATTTCATTGTTAGATATGGCCTAGGAGTTGGTTGATGTGGGAATAGCTGTTGTGGATAGATTAAGAGTCCCCCATTGTGTAAGTTTTTTTCATCACCAACATGCTAACTCGAATTCTTATGTGTGCATCATTGGTCGATAAAATCATTATGTTCTAGAAAATGTCCAAAAAATCACCAGTCTAAGTCTCTAGAATATCTCAAGTCTCACCTGGTAACTCTATGTGGCATACTCTCCAACCTAAAATTTTTCTTAATAATAGATCACACTATCAAGAACATGTGGTTAAGGGTATTGGTGATGGTAAATAGCGATTTCAATAGCAATTGGAAAAGATATACTACATCATAGAATGATTTTTATCAAATCCTTAAAAGATATCAGTGATCATATATTCAGATACTTACTTAACTTGTCTTTAATAATGTTAATCATGAACATTTACAATACTGGAGTTTATACAGGGTCATCATAGACATATGAGGAAGGAAGGAACTCATTATACATCTCTCTAAGGAGAGATATCCTTCCCATTTGGTAGATATCCCAAAGGCTTATTCCTACTTATCCATGGTGTAGAAAGAATGAAGTAGTGTGTGGGAACCAATGGGTAATCAGTTATTTAAGAAGATCCTACTGATGATTGATGATGAAATGAGAAATCCATACTACCTCATAATGGTTAATATTGTATAGAAGGTCAGAAAATTGTGATCAGTTTTGTCTAACCTAGAAAGGTTATGACCATTCATCATAAAAAAATACCACCAGGTCATAGGTCCCATTTTGATCTCAAACCACTTCTTAGATTATTTTGGGAGGAAATAGGTACACTTAAATAACTATTCACAATTGGATGGAGTGAAAGGTAAAAATTATGAAGGAAATATAGAGCGCATGATCAGATCTCATGAATGATCCATAAGAAATAATCCCATGGAGGAGTCATGTGCTTGGTCTTACAATTGGATCTTCTATACAATTATTGTAATTGGATCTTGTAGAGAGTTTTTGTTAAAGGGATATTGTGATGAGATCTTGTGAAGTAATCAGATGATAGAATCAATTGCAATAGATCTATAAATTTCAATTCACCAGTGAAATGAGCCACCCCTCACTCCCCTATTTATATTACATTCCTTTTAATATAAATAGTCTCTTATAAGATCAAACTTCACCAAAGAAATTAATCAACAACAACCCCAAAGACACATGTAGACATTTACACTCCTCAAAACCAAGTCCATGTCTTTATAAAAATAACTCTTAGGTGAAATATGTTGATTCTAACCAAGTGAGAAATGGAAATTCTAGGATTGAATAAATACCCAAATCATGTGTATTATTTTATCCATAAAACAAATGAATGGAATTTTGATGATTCCCATGGATTGTGTAACCTTCATAAGGAAAAGTGATCATATGACCTATAGAAGGTCATGTTAATGGATCATGAAATATGTATGCTCAACTATTGATCATGAAATTACCCTCTGAAAAACCCTCTTACTCTTTAAAAGGTTCTTTGACAAGTGATGAAGGCCCTGCAAAGCCCCTGGATACATGTCTACATTATTGTGCGAGATCACGTTGGCTTGTCACGTTCATTATTCAAAGGTCCTCAGATATGTCCATTCGATAATATGATACCCCTTACATTCAAAATTCAAATGAATGGATTGTCTGTAACAGTTCACACACATGATTGTGAGATACAACATTGATCATGTGATGAATTATAGACAAGAAGAGTGATTTTACATGATAACACTCACACACCATCATGATATCCTCTATCCTTGTAAAATAATGAGTAAAATAAAATGAGAAAAGGTGGAAGCTTTTGGTGGGGGTAAGATATGTTTATCTTCATGAGAAAGGGATTATGCACCTCATATCATGTAAGAGACCTTTGAAATGACATCCTAACTGGTAGAGGACACTTTGATAAGCTATCATGACCTCATAAGAGGCCTTTTTCAAGCCGCCTTAGTCTGGAGAAGGAACCCCAGACAAGTTGACTTAAATTATGCAATATCCATTCCATGGGAATCCTCATCTCATGAAGACTCTTAGATATGTCAAATTAACCTTGTGAAGTCTCATTTACATAAAAACAGGATTAAAAAATACTTTTGGTTGATCAAGATTTAACAAACATGGTAATGGGAGAACATTCTCATGGTTGTGGAATATTATGCGACCCGTTGGATGAATTGCAGTAAGGTCATGTGAAACACGTGATGAAACAATCCCTCCACCAACTCTAGATCATATTTTAGAGATACATTCCATGAAAGGGGGTGTATAATCTGGGTGGTGAGGCATATAAATCCATTCCCCTCGTCATAATAAAATATGGAGATGATGAAAACTACTGAATGAGGTCACATGAGTGTACTTGTCGAAAAAGAAGGTCATGTGATAGCAATGTATTACACTAGGTAAAGCCTAAGAAACAAGCTAAGGGTTCACATAGCATGAATATGTGTTGTGCATGATTACTTATTAGATCATTTTAAGGACTTGTGATGTGTTATTTATATTATGTGAAGGGGTGTTTTTCATGTCGACTTGGTCACACAATACCCAAATAGACCAAATATTGAAAAAATATGGCGAACTTATGAAATAAAGACTAAAAAAGGTGGAATAATAATGCATAGAAGGATATGATAGTTTCGTTGTGGAGTGTGATTCACATGATCTATTAGGATCATTCGATGGTTCCATGTCATGTCAGTCAGGTCTCTTGACGCCCTCCAAACATGTCATTAAAGTCTTACGATGCCCTTATGACTTGATAGACATGTATTGTGACAACCTTCAGGAATGTCATCAAAATATCATGATGTCATCAAAACATATAAATAAAGTCCCTTGATTCCCTCATGACATGTCAACCAAGAATTGTAATTCCCTCTATACATGTAGCCCAGATCATGTGTGTAACACCCCGAGATTTTATGAGAAATATTATTTTTAATTTATTTGATGTCTTATGTTGTAAGATACACCAAGATTAGCTTGTGCTATATGCAACATCATATTATATTTTAGTATACACTAACACTATTCTTGGATTGTGTTGCATGCAAGAGCGGCCTTCCTCAATAGTGTGTTTTGTACGCAATATTGAGTTTCACTAAACAACGATATATTGTTCTTATGAACTATCTGTTATGAATAGTATTAACTACATTTTTCATTTTATAACATTATCATTCATCTTACACATATTCTAGAACATGGTATGATAACAAAATAAATTTTTCAGGTAAAATAAGTATTTTTCCAAAAAATGTTGTTTGCCGCCTTTTGATGGTGCATCCACTTTAAATCTAGTTTTTGATACATTTATGAGTTAAATTTGACAAAATATACTTATTCATTGCAATAAGTATATAAAAATTTACTTTGGATAATTTTTTAATATTTTTCTTGTTAAATTTCATATTTTGATTATTAGTAAAAATACGCTGAATTTTAATTAAAAACAACTTTTTCCATCATGATAATTTATATGGTTGAATTATAATATTGAATGGTTTTAAATTATAAATATAATATATTTATACCATTTAATATAATTTAATTCATTATCATTAATCCTATATTGAATTCATAGGTAAAAAAATTTCAATCTTTTGTATTGTTTTAACTTTTAAAACCCATTTTCTCAACAATAGGATTAATTTTAATTTATATACTGCAACTTCTATATTATGAATTTAGAAAATTTGATTCCATATTTGGAATAATTAAGTCAAAATTATGTTAATAGGGTAGTTTTTATTTTTGGACATTATGAATTGTAACTATGGTAAACTTTATTTACTACAGTTAAAGGAAAATCTGGTAATTAAGGGTAAAAATTAGATTATAAAATTACCCTAACACCTGAAAAAATTATATTGGATGAATAAAAGTTGATCTATATCACCTAATGGTTGGAATAGATTCATTTTACGGACTTTTGACCATGAAAATGATGTAATTATTATTAAACCCAAAGAAATTGACAACATGTCACTCTCTTATATCTTATAAGTGTAATAATTTTATTTTAGTGATAAAATTCAATAAAACATTAAAACTATATAGTAAAAATAAAGATAATAAAATTATATACATCAAGTGAATTTATTTAGAATTTTTAGGGATTAAATAATTAACATTTATGGTGACACAATAATGATGTTGACATTATTTTATTGACTGAAATATCAAATAAATGGTTTTAAAAATATTAAAATAATTATTATATAAACTATTTAATGTGATCCATGAATTTTCAAGATGCATATTACATGTTAGGGATCTATTAAATATTTTTTTTTGAATATATCTTCTTAGTGTATTTTATTTAAATTCAAATAATTGAATAGTGTCAAAATTGACACTATTGATATTTTATAAAAATAAAAAATTATTAAATTGTTTAAAAATCACAAAAATATTTAATAATTACAAATTAAAAATTTTATGGTCTAAAATTTAATAATTTATCTAATTATGGAAAATTCACAACACATATGTATGTATATATAACAATTTAAAAATTAGAATATTATTACCAAAAATAAAATTAAATAGATTAAAAAAGAATATATCAAAATGGAAAGTTTTAAAATAAAATCAAAACATATCTAAATTTTATTTTTTGATGAGATTAAAACCCTATCTCATCTAATCTTTGATGATGGATAATTTGGGACGTTTTTAAGTGTGGTTTGAGTTTATTAAAATTAATATTTTGGAGGTTTCCAAAAGTGCCCCTCTACTCTCTTATAAAAGGGAACCTCCTCCCTCCCTTATTCACACCATTTTGAGCATTAACTCTCAGAAAAACCCTGTATATTTATCTTCTAAACTTTTCTAAAACATAATATAGGTCCTGGTTTTCTTCAAAGACCAACTTTAGTGTCCTGAGAGGATGTTTAGAAGAGGCGCGTCGAAGAAGAGGTAATATCCTTTACCGATTCTTTCAAATTTATTTCTTCTTCTACATCCTATTATTTAGTTGTTTCATTATGAAGTAATAAAATCAGTATTAATAATATACTAATATGATATTATAAATATTAAAAACCCTATTTCACCTTATATCCATCCTAGGAAAAATGAAATCACCACGCATGCGTATGTGCAGCTTACCATCTCCACGTCGTGGTGTAATATGTTTTTCCACCACCACCTTACTTGGATGGGTATAATGGTGGAAATAAAAACTATATATTATTATTATAACATAATACTAATTCTGTTATATTATATCTTTCACTCCAATTGCATTCAATAATTATGGAAATGATATCATCGCTCGTGCGTACGTACGGATTACCGTCTCCATGATGCGATGAGATTCATTCTCCATTTTAACCATTCAAGAATGATTATAAAGTATATATAATAAGTAATCATGAAATATATGATATAATAATTCTACTGGATATATATATAAATATATATGTCATTTACATCCATTCAATTTAATAAGGAAATGAAAATTGTGTTCATGCGTACGTACGGCCTACCATCTCCATGAACGGTGTATTTCATTCCATTTATCGATATATTATATATATATTCTGAATATATATTATATATAAATCATGTTTTACATTTTAGAAGTATGTATTCATGATCTAAGTAATCATATGAATAATTAAAATTCAAAACACATATGATAAATGAAACGATTTTACCCAAAACCTGCTTTAACATGGAATTGACAAATGAAACGGTAATATAAAGTCGTAAGTAAAACATATATGATATCATAAATATTCTTATGGTTCTGTTATAAATTAATAATATTTTTAAACCCAATATAAAGGATTCTCATACACATAAGAAAGTAATTGGACATAAGGTAGGGGGTTACATTTCCAATCTCGTTTCTATCCAAGATTATTTATTTGTAAGTATGTATTGGGGTTATATTTATCATCCATGTCCATGTTTTATAAAAATGTTTTCATAAGGTGTTTACTATTCTTAAATGTGTGTTTAAATTCTTTTTTACACTTTTTTGACTTTTACCACATTGTATAGAAGGAATCTTTCTTTTGTTTACCATACAAGGTACTTTTTGACACTTCCGGCAAAAGTACGAGAAGAATGTTTTTTTAACTTATACGACGTGAATAGATTTTTATGGTCTCATAATTCCTTATTTACATGAAGATTATTCCAAAATATTTCATGATTATTTTCAACAAAATTCTTTTCTTTTAAATTTCACTACATTTAGAGAAAATAAAATGATTTTGAAGAACAAAGGATATTTTCCTCATGATTTCATTTCAAGTGTTTTATCAAAACTACTTTCCAAATAAGATGACATTGTTTAGTGTGTTTATGTTTCAAGTATAATGTATATATTATGTACATGGTTTGATTTTTCTTATGATTAAATGATATCCATTTGTTTTATATGGATTATGTTATCAAGGGATGATGTTTATGAAACCCATTTTATTCTTTGGGTTATGATGAATGATTTATGATTGTTTTGTGGCACATGTAAGAATTATTTAAATATGAGATGGGTGGGACCTATATCTACCTCTAATGCATTGTGTAAAGATTTATATCTCATGATATAGACATGCCTGGAACGGAAAGTAAATCTGGTTCTGTAATACACGGTCAGAACAGCAAGTAAACCCGGTTCGGTAATTGACTTTGTCCATTATGATATTCTTGGCAGCAATGACTTGTCTACTATGGAAATAATATCATGTACTTAATGGTTTTCCACAATTACCTATTTTATTCCCATGATATTTTATCATTATTAATGTTCCTTTCAGATCTATTCCTTACGTACTGCCAAAATTTATGACATTACTCATGTTTTATGTTCATGTTTTTATGTTCAAATGTTTATAGATTGTTTGATGTTCTCCATGTTTACCCTTAACAAGAATTTGAGATAACCATTTTTATGTTTTCTTTTCCCCAAGATATAAATAATGGTTTTAGGAAAGAAAAAAAGCGGAAGAACTTTATGGGAGATGTTGAAGATATTTCACCATGATTAGAAGATTTTGTTCCAAGTTTTCAAACACACTAAACTATTACGGTCCATGGGTGTCTGTTTTTTGTTATGTATTATGTATTCCGCAAAAGTAATGTAATTTCCATGTACATCAATCAATGGGTATCTATAGTTGGTATAAAAGGAATGGTTTAGTTAACCTTTAGAAACTAGGATGTGAAATCTTTAGTGAGATCCCTAGAGATATTTCTAAAGTATGTCTAGGGAGGTCCGTAAGAATAAGTATAATTATAGGTTACAGTACTATAATTATGATAATGATCATGAATAACCTAGAATTAAACTAGATATTTTAGAGATTTAAAGTACTCCCCTTTATTATGTTGTTTTCCGAGTTTGATTTTAGCCTCTCACACTATTCTTTTTGGGTTTTAGATAATGGCTGGAACCCAAAGGTGCCGTGTTAATGATCAATGCACTAGGCAATGCAATTATTGTCATTATTAACAACCAAATATTATGGTAAATGGAGTGAAAATCTTATTGTTATACATACACAAGATATGAATCATTATGGACTTCCAAATGAGCGGAGAAAAGAACAATATTATATTGAGTCCTTCATGAGACAATGTCCACCTTCTTTCAGCGGGTCTTCTAATCCACTTCTTCCTAAACAATGGATCTGTACCATTGAAAATATGTTTTCCACACATCATTGTTCAGAACATGAAGAAGTCATTTTGGCTTTTTACCCATTAGAAGGTGAATCAGACCAGTGGTGGACTCTAATTAAGAATACAAGGCCCCAATATGAAATTGAATCCATGGAATGAGATGAGTTCAAGATCTTGCTTTTTCAATAAGTACTTCCCTCATATTCTTTAAACAAATATAGAAAAGGAGTTCCTTGAGAAAAATCAAAAGGATTATGAATCTTTTGGTATATACGTGGCAAATTTTACCAGGCTTTCATGGTATGCATCTGGAATTATCATCCAACCTAAAAGTAAAGTTGATCGATTCTTCAGTGGCTTAAAACGAAGTCTTCAAAGGGAATTAGTTATAAGAATCTTCAGTAGCTATGAAAAAATTGTGTGTTGTGCTATCAAGGAATAACAAGTAGTTTTTTTACATATCCATTTCATGGTTTTGACAAGAAACAAAAGATGGAGTTCAATTAAAAATATAAAAACAATGGTCAAAGGAATATGAAGGTTTCATTATTCTCAAAGTGTGGAACGAACCATGGTGGAGATTTTTGTAAATGGACTAGAAAATGTTTTTAGTGTGGAAAAGAAGGTCATCAATCATATGAGTGTCGATGTAATGGAAAAAGGTAGCTAATTATGTAAATGGAGAAAAGACTACTGAGAACGCACCACCAACACTTCAATTCTACAAGTGCAAGGAAATGGGGAATTATGCTAACCAATGCCCTAATCCAAGGGTTAATGATGATCGACATCAACAACCTCTTAAGGAAATGGACAAAGGGAAGTCACATGCGATCACTATTGGTGATTTTGAATATGACATCTAAGTGGTGGAATGATTAAGTGTATATGTAATGGGATTCCAAAATAGTGTTGTGGAATCTCATTTATAGTATTATGGAATATTGGAATATCTATGTACTGGTGTTCAATATTTTTATGGTACCAGTATCCCTGAAAATTGATTGAAATATTTTTGTAAAGAAGATTATATGCACATAATTATGCGATATGGAAAAAATAATATGTTTGATAGTGTTAATGAGCCCATGACTAATATAAGGAAAAAGTGACATCATTGTTTTAGTATATAGAAATTTTGGGATTTTGGTATGTGGAAATAATTAACTTTTGACAGCATTCATGTTTTCACTAAGGTTCTATGTTAATTCATGTTCCAAGAGAATACATGATATAGGTATTCAGATGTTTGTAATATGACCAACAAGATATATCTTATGATATATGGGGGATAAATGATGGTGATCACATCCTTTGTATATGACCTCTCTAGTAATCTTTTTCTTTATACTATGAGATTGGACAGAAGTATTTTGGATAAGCCTAAAGTTGTAATGGATTAAGTTAGACATCAGATAGTATTTTTTAAGGATATAACTTTTGATATTATTTCTGAAATTTTATAGTAGTATAATTTTAGAAAAAGGACAACTCATACGACGAGCAAGAACCTGTCCCGTCGGACAATGATGCAGGAATCGAACCCACAACAGAAGTATGATAGGCCTTTATCACCTACCACTGGCCTACAGGAAGTCCCTAGTTAGTAGGAATTAGTTTTATTTTATTAAGAGGTATGATATTTGAAGTATAATTCCATTTTTGTAATCAAATATGGTTCATCTAACCATAGATGTACTTATGTATATTTAATAACTTTTTATAACTTTTTGAGATTTATAGAATAACCTATAATTCTATCACATGATCTACTAACATTTCCAGAGGGGAAAATTCATCTTCATTTCTTTAAATAAGAGATGAAGTGGAAATTGTTCATGGAATGAGAAATGATGATATTACAATGAAATCAAATAATTATTTATCCTTATGAAAAAATTCATCAAATTTAAGGAAATGATCTTGAAAACCAAAAATGTTGTCCTAGTACACTCATATCTGATGAATCAGATGATAACTTAGATCATCAAAAATTTATGGATTTGTGATTATTGGATTATTCATAGCCATGTTCTCTGCCACTCTCCATCAGAACTTGATGGTCAGATTTCTCTTCCATATACATATTTTCATCTATGTTCTCCTATATGGAAACCCAGTGATGAGTTAATTTGGATAACCGTTACGTTTCATACTTTAGTTTTTAAATTTAAGTTTTATTATTCCTTTTTATGATGTGGGTTTCAATGAAATAAACTTTCAAGTAGTAAACCATTTATAACCCCGACAAATTTCGAGGGAGAAATTCATTTTAAGGGGGGTAGAATGTAACACCCTGAGATTTTATGAGAAATATTTTTTTTAATTTCTTTGATGTCATGTGCTTCACGATACACCAATATTATATTGCACTATATGCAAAACCATATTAGCTTGTAGTATACGTAAACACTATTCTTGGCTTGTGTTTCACGCAAGAGTGACCTTTCTCAATAGCGTGTGTTGTATGGAATACCGATTTTCACTAAAAACTATACATTATTCTTATGAACTCATCATTATGAATAGTATTTACCACATTTTAAATTTTATAACATTATCATTCATCTTACACATATTCTAGAACATGGTATGAGAACACAATAATTTTTTTTTGATAAAATAAGTATTTTTTTTAAATAAGTTTGGTCGCCTTTTGATGGAGCACCCACATTAAATATAGTTTTTGACATGTTTGGGAGTTCAATTTAAAAAAATAAACTTATTAATTTTAATAAGTATATAATAATTTACTTTGGATAATTTTTTAATATTTTTCTATTAACTTTTATATTTTGATGAATAATAAAAATACGCTAAATTTTAATTAATTTTTTTTTTCATCCATATAATTTATATGGTTAAATTAAAATATTGAATGGTTTTAATATATAAATATAATATATTTTTAACATTTAATATAATATAATTCATTATATTTAATATTACATTGAATTCATAGGTAAAAACATTTCAATATTTTGCAATGTTTTAACTTTTGAAACCCATTTTCTCAATAGCAGGATTAATATTAAATTAAATACTGTAACTTCTATGTTTTGAATTTGAAAAAATGGATTCAATACTTGGAATCAGTATGTCTAAATTATGTTAATAGACTACTTCTTATTTTTAGACATTATGAATAGTAACTATGGTAAATTTTATTTACTAAAGTTAAAGGTAAATCTTGTAATTAAGTGTAAAAATAAGATTATAAAATTATCCTAACACCTGCCAAAATTCTATTAGATGAGTAAAAGTAGACCCATATAACATAAGTGTTAGAATAGATTCATTTCACGAACTTTGGACCATTAAAAGATGTAATTACTATTAAAACCAAAGAAAGTGTCAACATGTCACTCTCTTATATCTTATAAGTGTAATAACATTAATTTAGTGACAAACTTCATAAAAATTAAAACATAAATAGTCACAATAAATCTAATAAAATTATATACATTATGTAAATTTATTTATAATTTTTATGGATTAAATAATTATTATTATTGGTGACCAAGTAGTGATGTAGAAATTATTTTATTGATTGAAATATCAAATAGATGGTTTTAAAAATATTAAAATAAATATTATATGAACTATTTAAGGTGTTCCACAAATTTTCATGATGAATATTTCTTTTTAGAGATCTATTAAATATATTTTTTTAATATATCTTCTATGTGTATTTTATTTAAATTCAAATAATTGAATAGTGTCAAAATTGACACTATTGTTATTTTATAAAAATAACATATTATTAAATTGTTTAAAAATCAGAAAAATATTTAAAAATTACAAATTAAAAATTTTATAGTCTAAAATGTAATAATGTATGTAATTATATAAAATTAACAACACATATGTATGTATATATAACAATTTAAAAATTAGAATATTATTACCACAAATAAAATTTAATATATTAAAAAAGATAAATCAAAATGATAAGGTTTAAAATAAAATAAAAAATGTATAAATTTTATTGTTTGATGATATTACAACCCTATATCATCTCATATTCTAATTTCAGTAATTTTTGAAGTTTTTATGTGGGGTTTTAGTTTATTATAAATTAATATTTTGGAGGTTTCCAAAAGTGCCCCTCTAATCTCTTATAAAAGGGAACCTCCTTCCTCTCCTCATCACAACATTTTGAGCCATCATGCTCAGCCAAAACCTATCCGTTTATCTTCTCCACTTCCATTGAAACATACTAGATGTCTTGGTTTTCTTCGAAGAACAACTTTAGTTCCCTAATAGGAGGTTTAGAAGAGGCGCGTCGAAGAAGAGGTAATATCCTTTACCAATTCTTTCAAATTTATTTCTTCTTCTACTTCATCTTATTTAGTTATTTCATTATAAAGTAATAACATCAGTATAACTAATATAATGATATGTTATTATAAATATGAAACAACCCTATTTCACCTTATATCCATCCTATGAAAAATGAAATCAATGCGCGTGTGTACGTACAGCTTACCGTCTCTACGTCGTGGTGCAATCTGTTTTTCCACCACCACCTTACTTTGATGGGTATAATGGTAAAAATAATATCTATATATGATTATTATAACATAATACGAATTCTGTGATATTATATCATCCACTCCACTTCCATTCAATAATTATGGGAATGAAATCATCGCTCGTGCGTACGTATGGATTACCGTCTCCACGATGCGATGAGATTCATTCTCCATGATAACCATTATAGAATTATTATAAAGTATATATAATAATTAATCATGAAATATATGACATAATAATGCTACTGAGTTTATGTATGTATATATATATATCATTTACTTCCATTCAATTTAATAAGGAAACGAAAACATCGTTCATGCGTATGTACGACCTACAGTCTCCATGAACGTGTATTTCATTCCATTTATCGATCTATTATATATATATTATAAATATATGTTATATATAAATCATTTTTTACATTATTTAAGTAATTGATCATGATATAATTAATCATATGAATAATTACAAGTCAAAACATGTATGATAAATGAAACGATTTTACCCAAAACGCTTCTTTAACATGGAATTGAAAAATAAAAGGGTAATATAAAGTCATAAGTGAATTGTATATGATATCATAAATATTATTATGGTTCTTTTATAAGTTAATAATATTTTTAAACCCACTATACAGAATCCTCGTACACTTACAGAAGAAATTGGACATAAGGTAAGGGGTAACATTGCCAATCTCATTTCTATCCGAGATTGTTTATTTGAAAGTATTTACTGGGGTTATATTTATCATCCATGTACATGTTTTATAAAAATGTTTTTTTAAAGTGTTTTATATTCTTCCATGTATGTTTAAAGTCATTTTTACCCGTTTTTGACTCTTACCACATTGTATGGAAGGAATCTTTCTTTTCTTTACCATATAAGGTACTTTTTTACTCTTCCAGAAAAAGTACAAGGAGAATGTTTTTTTAAATTATAAGGAAAGAACGGTTTTTCAAAGTTTCATAATGCCTTATTTACATGAAGCTTATTCCAAAATATTTCATGATTATTTTCAAAAAAAAAAGTCTTTTCTTTTTAATTACATGACATTTCGAGAAAATAAAAATGATTTGGAGGAAGAAAATTTATTTTCCCCAAGAATTCATTTCATGTGTTTTATCAAAGCTATTTTCCATCTAAGATGACATTATTCAGTATGTTTATGATTCAGGTATAATTTCTCTATTATTTACATGGTTTTATTTTTCTTATGATGAAATGATATCCATTTGTTTTATATAGATTATGTTATGAGGGGATGATGTTTATGAATCCCATTTTATTTTTTGGGTTATGATGAATGATTTATGATTGTTTTGTGGAACACATAATAATGATTTAAATATGAGATGGATGGGATCTATATCTCCCTCCAATTCATAGGGTATATATTTATATCTCATGAGATAGACATGGATGGAATGACAAGTAAATTCAGTTCAGTAATATAGGGATGGAACGGCAAGTAAACTCGGTTCAGTAATGGACTTTGTCCACTATGATAGTCTTGGCAGCAATGCCTTGGCTACTATGTAAATCATATCATGTGCTTAATGGTTTTCTAAAATTACATGTTTTATTCCCATGATATTTTATCATTATTAATGTTCCTTTCTGATCTATTCCTTATGTACTACCAAGAATTCTGTCATTACTAATGTGTTATGTTCATGTTTTTACATTCAAATGTTTATGGATTGTTTGATGTTATCCATGTTTACGCTTAATGAGAATTTGAGATCACCATTTTGAAGTTTTATTTTCCCATGGATATTAGTAAAGGTTTAAGGAAAAAAAAGGGGAAGAACTGTATGGGATATTTTGAAGATCTTTCACTATGATTAGAAGATTTTATTCTGGGTTTCCAAAGACACTAAACTATTACGGTCCTTGGGTGTCTATTTTTGTTATGTATTAAGTATTAAGCAAAATTAATTTAATGTCCATATACATCAAGCTTTGGGATTCTATAATGTGATGTCTTCTAATCATGTTAGTCAGGTCTTGTGATATCCACATGACATTCTATTCACATCATGAGATGTCCTCCAAACAAGTCTGAGTTGATCGTGTGACATACTCCCAAACATTTCATCCAAATCATGGGATTCCCTATAGAAACATCAATGCTAATCAAACAACATCCACCAAAACATTCAATCCATATCATACGAGTGTATTTTGATAAGTCCTCTAGAAAACCAAGACATGCCCATACATCCTCATACATGTCCATACATCCTTAGACATGTGTGAAAGATGATCAACACATGTTAAGAAGATAGTCACGACATTTCAATATGAAGTATCAGGACATGAAAACCTTGACATGTGGATATATTAGGTCATACCAACTATTTAACTACAAAAATCTAATTCCCACCCAAACAGGATATGTAGGATGCATTAATAAGGCCCAATCTCAAATGCTCATCCACATCAATTTAGGTCAGTCTGTGTATATGAAATTCTAATCTGTGGAATCCATACTTCCCTATGAGTACATCTTTTTTCAACATCTACTTATGGATTTTTAAATCAAATAAACTTCAAAAACTATGATTCCTGCTATAACTAGGATACATAATACTATTTTCTAGGTCCTATGATCTGATTGTAATATACCTTATTTTAATCCCCCTCCAATATCAGACATTCTATTCCATAGAACCAAGTATCTCCCATGTGTTTATCATCCTTCTAGCCTATCAAGATTATTGAGGATCTAATTGAACTAGGGAGTATTTTATTCCTACTATAACTATGATATGTTTTATTCCTTACTAATTCTCAAAAAACATATAAAACACCCCATTAGTATCACTTCAATGCATAAGTCCCAAATCCATATGCGATGAGACTGATAACTTATTATCCCTTGTTTCTCACACCGAACAGGGATCATATGGGCTTAGGGATTTGAAATGATCATATCATTTTAATCATTAATTTTACCCCAGCCAAGGAAACCCCATTGTTTAATTCCTTAATAAAAATATAATATGACTACCCACATATAAGGGAATCCACCATGGGGTATGTTTTGGTGGAATATCAAACTACGATAGCTATTATTCCTTCTATAAGTTGGATATACAGGATTCCTTTATAAGGATTGAGATTGATACCCAGTTCCTAAATGACCTAATATATGTCCTTCCACATGATGTTAAATAGAACATTTTTAATGAACTATGTGGGTTTTTAATCCTATTATAAAATGAAGACATATGATACGTCATAAATTTTTAATCCCATCTTCAAAATATTAACTTCTTCTCTAGAAGACAATAATCTCTGGAGTGCCTAGTTATGTGTCATCAAATTTAAGAAGCTAACCATTTCTAAGAAGTAAAGGAAATGGATGGAGAAACTCAAATACATATAAATGGAATAGTTAATAAAACCCCCTCTTCATATAAAATGATTCATCCCCTAATAATTTTTTAGGGTAATTGGTTTTTTATAGGGATTAAGAAGAGATTAACAGACATATCCTAAATATATAAGAGAGCCCCAAAGAAGGTAATAATTTCCCCCCCCCAAAAGGTGTGATGAATCTGACCTCCCATCCTCTCAACCAATTTGAGTTACTAAGTTTCATCAGTTCTGGATCCCTAAATGACCACATACCTTTAAAAATAATTTTCATACTTAGTTATGGATGTGGGAACCATTGGAAGTTTCTATGGAATATAAAAAATGGTAAAACCGGATGTAAAGGATGTGAAACACATTCAACACCATACAATAAATCTTTATTCCCTAAGAAACCATCAAATGAAAAAACATGGTAAACAGTATGTGAAATCATGTAATGATATAATAACTAAATTATTATAGGAATTCGGTATCCGGACTTTTAAACTTGGGAGACAATGCACATCTTTCTCAGAAAAAATGGCAGTAAGAACATTCAAATCAAATCCCCCTGAAGAATATGACTTCAAATGAAACATTAAATACCATGAATAAAGATAGAATCATTATAAAAAAATTTTAAGGGGTATTAGATACACTATTTCAATGAATTTTTTTTCTATAATTACAATTATGTCTCATGAAATTAATTATGTAACAATAAACTCTTACCTAGTTTTCCTTCTTAGTCAATTAAACTCTGTCATTCTATTAAGAAAACTAAATAACATAATATTATACTTTATAACATTATTGAAATAAATTAGCTTTCATATAATTTATTTATAATCATTTATAATGAATACACTAGATAGTTATATATTATTATTTTTACTATTAGGTGTTTGTAATTGTAATGGTTTCATGCATGTTTATAATTTCAACTTTGGTACCCATTCATTGATATCAAGTTAATAATTACATTATCTATTAAGGTACTAGATTAGATAGTTAATTTTAATTGAAAATTCTATTTTCTCATTCGATTATTGTGTTAGTTACATTTTGTGAAAATGGAATCAATGTTGGATTATTTTGGAAATTTTAGAGATTGAAGATGATATTTTAATAATGATTTAAATACTTAACAAAGACATTCTAGAACCATAAAACAATCAGTATTTTTTATTAAATTATAATAATATTATTATTTATATTCTTATAATCATGGATGATAGTTTTTTATAGTATCATTCATGTTGGTGGTTAAACCAACCCAAACCGGAACATGTTATATTGTAATGGGTGAGTATTGCTAGGAAATTGTTTATTTTAAAATGATATCATCATGAAAAGATAATAATGATGTTATTTATAAATATTTATTATTTAGAATACTGTTATAATAGGTTTTTATAAATAATGAAGATATTTATGAATAATGAAAAATGTTATTTTGTAGTGGCGACAGTTTTCACGTACTCACGATTGATGTTATTTTTCTTTTCAAAGTGGATAAGAATGAATAAATAATGGTTTTTACATTAATAAAATAACATTTTAGAATATTAATAATACTAAATAATTTATATGAGAATGTAATTGGGTGGTGGTGTAAGAATAAAGTGTGGAAGAAAAATCAAAGAGATGTGAGATATATACCAAGAGGAAATTAATCTTTTCTTGGAAATCTACTTTATTTTTTATGGAGTTTGGGAAATATTAAGGAACCAATGGAATAAGAACATAAGAAATATTTCTGTGTAAATAAAATGGAATATTTTCAAAGATAAATATTAAATAATTGGAGTTTCATGATGGGGTGGGAGTGTTCCCGATTTATAAGAGAGCATAAGGTAAATTTTGTAAGTACACAATACATTTGAATAATTGAATGTATACTATTCAACGATTAAAGGTTTAAAAAGTTTAAATATGAAGTTGAGATAATTATTAAGAATATCAACCTCTATAAAACTTGTATTGGAGACAAATTTGAGAGATTAACAGCTTTTTTCATTTTTATTTTTCAAATCCTACCATAAAATACTTTAAACTTGGTAATAAATTTTTAACATTGGTAGTTAATTTTAATGAACAAAATTTAAAATGATCTCATTAAAAAATATTAAAAATTATGATTTAAAAAAAAATTCTCAAAAAAACCTCAATTTTTTATAAAATATAATTTCAAAATTAACATATATCATGTGTAAAAATAGATTTTAGAAAATGTGTGTCTTAATGATTAAAATTTATGTGTAGGTTATATTTATCAATGTTGTTAATTTATATGAAAAATGTTTTTTATTGTTAAATATGTAAATTTTTTTGGCCTTAATAATAAGCCAATAAATTAATTTTATATTAAAATTTTTAATTAAAAGATAATACTGAAAATTGTTCTTAAATTGGAATAAAATGATGCCAGTACTTAAAAAATTATTCACATGTTATAAAAGTTATAAATAATATATTGAACCCCATATCTTTTCTCCATAAACAAATATTTAATTAATTAAAAGTTTTTATAGAATTTTTTGTCTTTCCCATATATTGATAATGTCGTAAAATTTATAATTTTGGTAAAAACTATATTTTTATTATTCACTTAAAATCAATTATATTAGAAAAATCACAAAAATTCATAATAAGATATTTTCTATAGTATAATTTTAAAAAATATATTCATTTTATCAAATTATAATTATAAAAATATTATATTTATTTTTTTAATGAAAATATTAAATATACGGATAAACTACTTTTATTGAAAAATGTCATTTCTAAATGTTAAGTTTTTTTAATATTATTTCATACAAATATCTATTTTTGATGAATGTTATAAAATTACTTCATATATTGAAATATTATATATTATTCTAATAATATTGTAAATTTTTTTAATGTAATTTATTATAGTAAATATCACAATATTTAAAAATATTTATTTAATAAAAATATTTTTTAATATTAATTATTTATCTTTTAAATTTATGAATTTTAAATTTATTAATATCTATTTATTTACTATTGGTTTTATTATTCTATATTTTTATTAATAATATTCATATAATATGTCACAAATACTTTTAATTTATTATTACATGTGAAATAACCAATCGAAGATAATGTTAATTTATAGAAAAAATATATTCGAAAATATCAGGTCATTGCATTATACCCCCTTACATAAATTATTTCCACTAAATTTTTTAATATTAATTATTGATGAACGTATATGAGGATATTCTTAAAATATTTATAATTGAAGACATAACTACTAATATTATATCTATTTTACTCAGTTAGACTATGTTAAATTACTTATCATTCCTTAAACAACATTAAGATTTCATACAATCATATACTCAAGTATATATATACCCTAATCATACATGCTCTATAATATACCTTTCCCAAAACCATATGAATCTCCAAGACATTAAACCACTATGAAACCATATAATATTTTAGAAGTTAACACTATATTTAACAATAAAATATTATTATTCACTAGATCATAAAATCACACACTGGCCAATATACAGAAAAATTCATAAAATTTGAGAGACTATATAGAAAATATTATGAATCAGTTATCAATATCAATACTACCAATACATTTAATCTTTTTCAAAATAAATAAACCCTTTATTATATTAATATCAACCATATATTAAACCAATAATATTTTCATCCCTAAATCTTGTGGTCTTTAATAGTTATCTATAAAAATATAGCAATGTCATATAATAAATTTTTAGGGTTAATCAAACCATTTGTATATGTTTCTAATAATTTACAGAAAAACAATAGAATATAAGTCATTAAATATTCCATATAATCCCCATAAATTTTAGAATATACTATAATATAATTAATAAATATCACGCAAAGATGAATTGAAGTAAGAGTAAATCTATTTAATTTATATTAAGATATCAACCTCACTACATTAGATAGTACTGGGAGACTCATCATTTCAATCATGAGAGTAAATACATAAATTAAGAATCATTTAATTATTCTCCCTTATTAGGTCATACGATATAGTGGTTTCTATATTCATATGTTTCTAATAATTTTTTTCATTATCATTTTTCAACTAAATAATTATAACAAAATAGTGGTGAAAATATCCAAAATATGAATATGAAAATGTAAATATGAATATTTATTCCCATTTAACATTTTTTTCTATATATGATACTTTTTGTTTAACCAATGACTCTTCTTTTTCAATCATTGGTTATCCTATATCATTTTTCTATGATATTATCTATCCTAATTATTTAACATGAAACAAAAATCCTTCATAATAATTTTTAATGAGAATTTTATTAACAAAATTATATCCCCTAGGAGTTTCTATACATATATATAGTCTTATGCCCAATTATTAAGAACTAGAGTAAAGATTGAGTGGATAATAAACTAGCAATTTTTAGGGTGATTTCCCCTAGTTGAATATCTGTAATAGAGTCATCAACTTTCCAGTATCTAGATTAGGATGTAATTTCTTGGAGAACCACACAATCATAAATTTACAAAAAAAAAATTAGGTTATTATATTTTACGTAGAATTATTTCTTTTAATTTATTTAGTTCATTCAATAAATTTATCTTATCCAAATCCCTAAAATATTCAATATTAACTCAATTTATTTTAAGGGTTACCTATATCTTTGACATTATGACCAACAATAACTTATTAAATCTTAAATTATCCTTAACTAATATCCTAACCTTTAAATTTATATAAACCTTACCCTAATACCAATTATGAAAACCCATATATGTTCCATCTCAATTGCATTAATTTAATCAAATATTTCATTATAATCACTACCCATGATTTTTTAGGTTTAGTGTTTTATAGAATTAGGAAATAACATTGATTAATAAAATAATCAATTTTTCATCTGAAAGACATTTTTACACTATATAAGAAAAATCTTAATTCATAACTAGTATTACACATCTTATAAAAATTATCTACATAATATACACTTATACATACATTATACACATAAATTATCTTCATATCCTTAGTAAATGGAAGAATAAAAAGATGGTGATCTCAAATGCTAAATATGTGTTAATAGTTTGAGAAAAATCATAATGTATGAACCTATGTGAAAAAAATCATTATGTATGTGCCTAATTTTTTTATCAAAATCATTCTCCCCACACCAATGTGGAAAAATAATTATTCTCATGCCTAATAGTTTCATGATATATCAATATATACTAATGAATTAGATGGATATATAGGACTCCACCCATCATCATCCTTAAATATTTGTGCCATAAGAAATAAATAATTCATCATAAATAACTTATGTAAATAAAATGGGTTTTGTAACATTTATAAATGTTATAACAAAAAAAAGACTTCAATATTTTGATCAGTTGATAAAAAAATCTCAACAATAGTCATAGCATGATAATATAATGAAAAATAAATGGCTAGAAAATGACATTAAGTAAATCTCTTGAAAAATAAACTTAAAATAAAATAAAACATTGTATTTACAGCATATAGATAATTTTTAAATTGTTCATTCCACACTTCCCAGATATATTTATGTATGCAAACAACCTTTAATTAAATGAATTAAAATAAGGTAATCACGTAAGAAAGGTATATCAGGAATAATTATGGATATACGCTGAGTGTGATAAAAAAATACAATGGTAATGATGGAACATTTTTATTATATAGTTTTAATGTTTCTCAATTGTGAAAAAAATATAAACAATCATTGGGTAGTTTCAAAAATATTTTTATAATAATAGGAGTATTTTACTTTGCATATAATGATAAAAATGGACCCTTTTCCCATGAAAACCATTTTAAATAATACTTATATAATAATATAATATTTTTACTTTTTAAAACCTTGAGAAATGGGAAATAGGTATCTAAATAATGAGAAATATCTTCTTATGAAAACATTTTAAAATTAAGTTTCATTTCAAATTTTTAAAAAGAATGTCTGAGTGATAAGTTCAGCAGTTTCTTTTGATAATTCATTTAAAAAAGGTGGAAAATAAAATATTTGATATATATTAAAATTTTGTTTTTAATAAACACCCAATAAAGGGATATTTAAAATAAAATAATATTTTTATAGAGAAAAGTTATAGTAAAAGATTAGAAATATAGCGATGATACATGAATCCTTTTAATATTTTGAAATGACTTTAATGAAAACCCACATTCTAAATATGGAAATAAAATTTTCATTCAAATATTGGTGATTATCAGTAATAGTATCACATGAATTAATCCATATATGTGTTCCTAACAAGAGAGGAAAACATTTTTAGGAAAGTAATTATGGACATGATGGAAAAAGATCCAGTGGAAAGAATGTGAGTTATTCTTACCAACCTCAAAATTTTATTTTTGAATGTATTTCTTCAAAGAATATGATAAAAATGAAATATAGTAAATTCACATAATAAAAAAGATAAATTATTATTATAAAAATTAAATAGATGGATAATATGTTCATATAAGATCATAACCATGTAGATAATTTATAACTCAAGGAGAAAGAATTTTTTCTAGAAAATAGTTAAAATTGAGTAACATTTAAATTGAAACCCATTTAATGAGATATATATTTAAATTGATCTAAAAATATCCTGAATTAAATTTATTCTATAGAATAATAAATCAAATTGGTAAATATAGACCATATAAATAAAATTAATTTTATAACATAAACTCATCTAAAAGATAGGAGTTTTAGATGAAGTCCACATTACCACTTTTGTGAATTATGAGTAAAACCCCAATGAGGTAAAGAAAATATAATAGAACATGGAATATCATGAAATATAATATAATAGTTATTAAAATTTAAAATGGGTAGGAAATACACAATAAAAACACATGGGGTATAACATAAACATTTCTTGGGGAATTAAAATTTTAGATAAATAACCTTGTCAATATTAGAAGCTTTTGAATCAACCCCCCTTCAAGGATATAGTTTCAACAGAAAAATTAAATAATAAAAATAAAAAAAGGATCATGGCTAAAAATATTAATGTTTTGGTAGATACACTATTCCTAATAATCTATGGTTTATAATAAGAAATATATCTCAATAAATTAAATTTTATATATGAAACTCTTACCTCATTTCCATACTTCGTCTAATTCACTGTAACATCATGATTGACAAACAAAAATATCATAATATTATAAATTATAAACATATATATATAACCATTTATATATATAATTTATGATCATTTATTATGAAGATATTAGTATGTTATGGGTTTTTATACCATCATGTGTTTGTAACTTCATTTGTTTCATGCATACTTTATCAATTCAATTTTACTAGCCATTATTTGATATAAATGTAATAATTAAAATATAATTTAAGATAATTTAATATAAAACTTATATTAATTTATAAATATCTTATCTAATTCCATAATTTTTTTATGTTTTGAAAAAATTGAACTCATGTTGGATGTTTTCATTAATTTAGCTATATATTATGATATTTTAATAATATGTTAAATAATTAACATAAAATTTCAAGAGACATAAAACAATAATAATTTTATTATTAAATTATAATAATATTATTATTTAATTTTCTATATTCATACATGATAGTGATATATAGCATCGTTCATGTAGGTTGTTAAACCATCCAAACAAGAAAATATTATAATTAAATAGGTGGGTATTTTTAGGAAATTGAATATTTTAGAATAATATAATTATAAAATAATAATAATGATGTTATTTATATTTTTATAATATTTTTAATTATATTTTTAGTCGTTTTGATAAAAATTTAAAAACTCTATGAAAAATAAAAAACATTATTTCATGGAAGTGGTAGTATGAATGTATGCATGATCGATGTTCTTTTGTTTTTATAATTGGATTGGAAAGAATAAATAATGGTTGTCAAATTAAAAAATATCATTTAAACATATTAATAATACTTCATTAATTATATTATAATGAATTCGGGTGTTATTGAATGAATAATATATGGTAAAAATCAAAAGTGAAGTGAGGCACTTATGTAGAATAAATTAATATTCTCTTGAAAATATCTTTGACTTTCTTGGGGTTTGGAAAATATTAATAACCCAAAGTATCAATTAATATATATAGGTTTATAAGGGAAATATAATTTCATAGTTTTAGAAATAAATTAAATATAATTTTTTTCATTAAGGGCTAGAAGTGCTTCCCATTTATAAGTGAAGAGATGGATATTTTAGAAGTACCGCTAACTTTTCAATAATGAAATGTTCCAATGGAATTTTAAAATGTTAAAAAAGTGGGAAATATGAATTTGGGATAATTATTTATACATTAATCTTCTCAAATAGTCATTTCTGAGATATAGGGGAGTGATTTAAGTCATTTTCCTTTTTTCTTCAAATCTTTTACCCTAATGAACTTTTACATTGGTCATAAATTTTTCACCTTACTGATTAATTTTAATGAATAAATTAAATATTACAGTATAAAATAATTTTAAAATTTTGATATCAAATAATAAAATCATTTTATCAAATAAAAATATAAGTTTTAGAAAATTTAATTTCATCACTAACGTAGTGGCGTGTAAAACCGTTTTTAAAAAATATGTTTTTTAAAAATTTAAATTTATATATTGAAAAAAATTATATATGTTATTAATTTAAATGAAATAAATAGATTTATTATTAAGAAAATAATTATTTTTCTTTTAAATCAGTCCAAAACTAAATTTCATCTTATTTTTTTAATTAATAGAAAAGGTTTAAAAAATTTAAATTAGAATAAAATGTTGCCTAATTTCTCAAAATTAAACATTTATTTTCTATGATCAAAATAATGTTTTTAATGAAATTTTTTACTCCTTAAATAAATATTTAATGATTTTAAAGGTTTTATAATCTTCTATGTCTTTCTCATATATTGAAAAATTCGTAATATTTATAATTTCTGTTAAAAACTGTATTTTTTACTATTCAATTAATATCAATTATTTCAAATAAATCACAAAATATCATTATAATATAATTTTGAAATTATAAATTCAAAAAATATTTCCACTTAATCTAATTTTTATTTTAAAATTTTTATATCTATCTTTTAAATTAAAATCTATAATGTAGTGATAAACTGCTTTTATTAAAAAATGGTCTTTTTAACATTAGGTGTTACTATTATTATTTCATATCATAAAATAATATAAATATTATTAACATAATATTTAATATATTTAGATCCCACATATTATTATAATAATATTTTAAATGTTTTAAATTTAATTAATTATGGTAAATTACAAAGCACATAAAAATAGTTTAAAAAAAATTCATTTTAGTATTAATTGTCTATCTTATAAATATAGTCATTTTAAATTAAGTAATTTTTATTTATTTATAATACGATAAATTATTCTAAAATTTTATTAATAATACTCATCTAATATGTCAGGTCTCATTTTTTGTTCGGAGTTGTGTATAAATCAATATATCGAATATGATATTAATTTAGATAAATAATATAATCCAAAATATAATTTTGTTACATTCAATCCTATTAAATAAAGTGCATTTGAAATTTTTTAAATTATGACACAATGAAGAAAGTATTGAGGGTATTCTTAACATATTTATAATTTATTGTATAAATTTTAATATAACATCTATCTTACTCTCTTATCCAACATTAAGTTACTCATCTTTCCTCAAAAAACTATAATCATGGATACAATTATAAACTACTGTATGTATATTCCGAAATCGAAAGTTTTTTTAAATTTGGTTCCATTGCATACTCACGCTATAAAGAAAAGGGTATGGGTAATTGACCCCATGACCCACACACCACAACCCACCCCACCGCGCCACCCCAACTTCATGTGGGGGGCATACACCTAAATCGTAAGTTATATAAAATATACATTTCCCCAAACAATAAAAATAGTACATGTTATTAATCCATATTAAAACCATTCATTCTTCCAGAAAGTAAAACTATATTTAACCCTAAAATATTTTCAATATCTAGGTCATAAAATAACACACATTTAAATATATACCATATTCTAAAAAAAATTCAATGAACTTCACAAAAAATATCATGACTAAATTATAAATTATAAGATTACCAAAAATTTCCAACATTATTTTTTAAAATCAATCAAACATTTACTATCTCAATATCAAAAGTGAATTAAACTAATGTTTTTTCCATACCTCAATCATATATAATTTAAAACTTACAGTAAAAAATATAAACATGATATACAATAAATTTTTGTGGTTATTAATACTATTTAATATATGATTCTAAACCTTCAAATAAAAACTAAAAAAGAAAAATCATTATATATTTCATATAATCCTCATATGTTTTAGAAAGTACCAGCATAAAATTGATAAATATCACTCACTAATAAAAATAGAAAAGATTACAAGATTTAATTTCTATAAAGATATCAAACTCACTACCATAGGTAAGACTAAGAAACTATCTTTTTATTTCATAATAGGTGTGTACTAAAATTATCAACCATAAAAGTTGGCTCCATTAATAATTTATAAAACATAATGGTTTTTAAATACATATTATCCTCAACTTCATTTTAATGATCATTTTTCATCCATATACTAAAACTAAATTGGTTATGATAATATCTAAAATATGAATATAAAAACATTAATCTGGATATGTCTTCCCATGAGAAACCCTTATTTTTAACGTAAGTTGCTTTTGGTTCATGTTTTGACTCTCTTAGTTCAATCCATGGTTATTCATTTCATTTTTCGATTAGGTTCTCTAAACAAATTAGTTAACATCCTACCCAAAAAATTCATAATATTTTTCAAAGACAATGTGAGTAAAAAAATATTTTCCCCTAGGAGCATCTAGGAATATGTTCAAGCTTATGCCCACCCATAGTGCACTATAAAAAAGATTGATTTGATACTCAACTGGAATTTTTCTTGGTGATCATCCCTTGGCCCATTTGTTCCATAGCCACATCAACATTCCATTATTGAGATAGGGGTTTAATTTCTATGATAACCATGAAATATCAAATTTACAAAAACATTGGTATATTTTCTCATCCTTAGACTTATCTCATAGACTTATCTATAGGGTTTTCACTAAAGTTATATTATTATAATCCCTAAAATATACCACAACTAGCATAAAGGGTTATCTATACCTATTAAATTATGATAAAACTTAACTTATCAACCCTTAAATTATCCTTAACTAACTTCATAGCATCTAATGTTATCTAAACTCTTTTTTGATACGAGCAATGACGCCCCACGGATGTGTTCTTCTTGGTTTTGTTAATTTAAGAAAATATTTCATTACAATATATTCCAAAATATATATATTTAGTGTTTTAAGGTATAAATATAAAATATTAACGAAAAAATCATAAATTTTTCATATATTTGACATTTTACACTATAGAAAAAAATTCTTAGTCCATTACCTTTCATCAATATCTCTCACCAATTCTCCATTCAATATACTATTCTAGACACATCATAATTATTATTTTTATTCATAAGTTGGTGAAATAGAAACATAATGAATTAGTGAGCTCAGATTATCGGTAAGTATAAACATAAGTGATAAAAGACAATGATCAAAAGTGAGATTAAGTTGATAAAATGGGTATAATTGGGATACATATGAATGTTATACCCCACAAATCATAAATCATGGAAAAAGAAATATAATAACATAAAAGTGTGTAATATCTCATAAAAATACATAAACATAGAAATATAGCATAACCTAGAAATGTAAGGTATCCTGGAATTAAGGCCTAACATGAAAAAAAACATAGAGATATTTCACAACCATAATCGAAGGAAAACCTTCTGAGAAAATTTATTATTCCCATACCTATGTGAAAAAACCAAATTTTTCCACACCTGACTATCTCGTGAGATATTAATGTAAACTAATGCATCAAATGGTTATCTCAGAACCGTCCCATAATCATTCTTATATATGTGTTCCATAAAAATTGATAATTAATAAAAAAATAACCCATTTAAATAAAATGGTTTTCATGACATATCAAAATTTTATCATATAAAAAGATTTCAAGGTTTAGACTAATACATACCTAAATTTCAACAATTGTTATTACAAGACAAACCAATGGAAAATAAATGGTTATATAATGAAATCAAGTAATAATATAGCTAAATTACCTTCAAATAATATAAACTAAGGTATTTAAGATCTATTGATAAATTGAATGAGATTTAGTCAAAACTTCCCCAATCAATCGATGTATGGGTAATAAGGGGAACACCCTTATATTAATGTAATTAAACTAGGGTTATTATAGTAAATACATTAGAAGAACAATTATGGCTATACAATTAAAATTATTTTTCATGAAAAAGTTAATGATGGATTATTTGTTTTATAGTGTTTTAATGGTTCACATTTTTGAAAAAAACAAAAGATTAAATATGTGGTTTGAGAAATATTTTAGGATAATAATAGAATTTTATTTGAAAAACATGATGAAAATAAACCTTTTCCGTGAAAACACATTTAAATAAAAAGTATAAAATAATCGAAAAATAATTTACTATAAAAAACTATGAAACAAGAGAAACAAGTTTCAAAATGATAGGGATATTAATTATTGTTAAAACATTTTAAAAAGAAGTTTCATTTTAGTTTTTATAAAGAATATATAATTGAAAAATACAACATTTTCCTTTGAAAAATCATTTTCAAAATGTTATAAAAGAAAATTTTCAGATAATTTAAAAAATGAATTTATAATAAAACTATAATAATGGATCAATAAAAAATATATCAAGTGTTTATATAGAAAACATGGAGTGAAATATAAGAAATATATGCATGATATGTAAAACCTTATAAACATTTCAAACACCTTTAACAAAATCCCAAATATTAAATAGGTAAATAAAATTTATATTTGAAAAGTGTTGATTATAAGTAATATTATCACATCAATTAATCCATATTTTAGTTCCTAAAAAGATAGTAAAATGTTTTGAGGAAGGTAATTTTGTATATGAAGGAGAGAGATATTTTGGAAAGAATGGGGTAATTCATTCAAATTTCAAACTTTTATTTGAGAAGGTATTTTATTAAATTAGATTATACCTATTAAAATATGTAACTTACATAGATAAAAATAGTAATCAATATTAGAAAAAGTAAATGTAAGGGTAAAGGGATCTTAGAAGATCACAACAAATTAGAGAATTTATGACTCAAGGAGAAGGAATTTGAGTTTGGGAATATATTTCTACTAGAGTAACATTTAAATATATATCCCTTGAGTGATATAGATTAGGATATTTAACACAAAATAAAATTAATTAAAGTGATTTCATGGAATAATAAATTAAATATGTATAACATACACTATAGAAATAAAATTAGTTGCATAATACAAATACATCTCAAAGAAAATATTTTGAGATGAAAACCCCCTAACATCTTTCATGAATTTTTATTCAAATAAAATTGAGAGAAATAAAATGAAATAAATTATTAAAAATATTTAAATATAATATAATAATGACATAAAATTTAATAGTGATGGTAAGTGCACCATACAAAATAAAACATGGTGTATAATAATAAAATGTCTCAATGAATTAAAATTTGAGACAAAGAACCATTACAACATTTTAATATTTATAATAAAAACCCATTAAAGAATGTTATTTAAAAATAAATACTTAATAACATAAATAATTAGAGGATAATGATATAAAATATTAAATTTTCAGCAGATACTCCATCCTAAAGAAAACATGGTTTATAATAAGAAATAGTTATTTATAAATTAAATTCGAGACAATAAATAATTACTTTATTTTCTAGCTTATTAGACTTCACTCTAACCTATTTTACAACAAAATAAATATATTTATATTATACATAATAACCTTATTTATAGACATTAACTTTTATATACATCATTTATGATCGTTTATTATGAATATATTTTTTAGTAATTTATTTTTCTTACCTTTGGGTGTTAGTAACAGATAGAGGAAATATTTTCCTAATTTTATATATGAATTTAATTTATTTAAACCCTCTATATTTATCAATTTTAGTTTATGCAGATCAAATTTTTTGTGGAGTGTTTTGAGAAAAAATGTAAAAAATTTCTTAAATCTGTATTTTTTATAGAATTTTATCACAAGGATATTTTGGGCATAGCATTTATAATATTATTCCAATTTAAGTGAATATTTTTTTAGGTTTACCTTATTAATTTAAGTAAACTTTTTATTTATGGTAATGATATTATTGAACCATCTTGAGGCCCATAAAAATCAATCAAGTTGAAAAGTTGTTCAGCTAGAAAATATGGACCCCACCTTTTTAATAGAAGCACATGTCAGGAAAAACCCATCCAATTGAGGTGAATCTACCTATAATGGAACGATGATACATAGGAGCATTGCATTAATAAATTTCAGGGGGGTTTAGAACCATTAAGGTTGAAAATGGACACTATAAATTGAAGTAAGATTCCCAGAAATCATAAACAGAAAACATATCAATCAATAAAAAATTAATCACTCATATATCTTGTAGGTAATTAAGATGAAACTTGGAGGTTGAACACAAAAGACATTTAGGAACCATTTTTATGAATAATGGAATGTGTGAATTCTTCATTATTGGGTAAAAATTGTGTAATATTTTATAGGGTATATTTTTTCCTATAAAAGGAGAAGAGATCCACTTGCCCAAATCATTCTATTTCATTCCATACAAGGCACTATGGAGGAGATCTCCATCGAGGGAGGCCAGTCGCAGATCATTCCATTTTATTCACAATTTCTTTTTTTTAATTTTAATTTAGATTTCTAATAAATTCATGAATTTTTTTTTAATTTTTTATTTCAATCTTCTTCACCCATATTTTTCATCCTTTTTTATTCTTCTCTTCTTTTCTTATTCACATCTTACCATCATGAACTATAATTCTCATGATATTAAGGAACTGATCCAAATAATATATTGGGGGATAAATTAGGTTCTCAAACTCAAGAAAACGTTTTTTATCTACTTTGAGATAATTATAAATATAATTTATCATTTGTGTAACCCTTAATGTGGTTCTATAATGTTTAACTTTTTAATATAAAACCATTTTCCCTTGAATGAGGAGGTTAATAGTGTGTGTCCTTGGTGATCTCTAAGTATATTTTTTATTCATAACTAGGGTAGGTTGAGGTGTACACACATAAGATATAGTGTGTTCACTAATGATATTTGAAGCAGGTCAATGAAGGTACTCCCTAAAAATTCTCTCAGGATGTCTTCCTTTCTTCTCTAATTACATTCTGTTCAGCATTACATGTTATATTGAATTTAATTTTTCATTCCGATATTTTATTAATTTATATTTCATTAATAATATATAAAAACAACAAAAGCGAAATTAATTATTATGTGGATTATATTAATTTGGTGAACAAACTAAGAAATACCCTTATGTGAAAAAACCATGGTCATCCACTATGCAGTACTAGGAAAACATAGAAATTTGATTTTTCTACGCCCTATGATAGGCATGTGTCAAAAATGGCACAGTTTTTGGGGAGCAAATCAATTATTAATTTACTTTTTTTATTTTCCCATATTAGCTAGATTTCATTTCTTTTTATAGAAAACTAATAAAATACATCCATGATTAATTTAAATTTTCAATTTTATGCGTTGATAAATTACTCACATGTGCAACAATAAAAATAAGATGATGGAGACGATTATAGTAGAGCTCAGTTGCAAGAAAATAGTGGAATCATAAAAATGCATTCAATAAATACTGATAGATAATTTGATTAAGTTCATTAATTAGTGGAGAAACCAAACCTAAGCCTAAGAAAGAACCTAAGAAATTGGTTGAAGAAATTGTACCACTTATCTTTGAAATTAAAGAACCTGAGGAGGCAAGGTAGGAAGATGTGACTATTGTGCCACATGTGGGAGATCAATTGGAATTGGATGAATTCTTGTGTGAATGTGAGGAACTTATTGACCTTCATAGGCCTTGAAAATAATAATATCTAGCACCACTGAAGGAACAAACCACCCTTGTTGTGTAATTTGATGTCAGGATAGAGGAGACCAACAACCTGCCTCCATCAACTAAGAGTCTACTCTAGGAGACATTTACCACTAAGGTAGAGATTAAATCTAAACAGACTCAAGGATTTAAACCTTTCATTGACTCTATCTCTTCATATTTAACTGAATTTGAATTGTACATCACTCCCTATTGTTTTGATTATACATAATCATATATTCTTTGTTATTCCTTGTAAGAAGAAGAAGAAACTAGGAATGCACCTATTTAGTAACATATAGAGCTCCCTGATTTCAATGAACATGCATTGGAGGCACCCCATCAGGAGATCCATGTATCCAAGACTGGGGAAATTAGATAATTGGGTATTTTTATTTAATCTCTCATGAATCCATCACTCGAAGATAAGAAGTTGGCACAAGTAGTAACCAAGGAAGATGATGGGCCATACTTCATCATACCTTCACCTTGAAAGGTATACCTCATTGTGCAGGGAGAGTAAAGGGTGTAATATATCTATAGATATTTACTAAACAACAAGGATGAAGCTTAATATGGGAAAATCTATGTGTGGTTTTCCAAATCAAAGCTGCTTCGTCCACCCTTTGATTTTGGATAACAGCTGGTACATCCCTCTGGAGGCAGTAAAAAATTTGGGCCCCCTTGTGGGATTGTACCAAGATTTATCCTTTAATTCCTTTCTAGTACTTTAAATTTCCCTCATTGGAATTTATATTTTAAATTTAGTCTTAGGAATATGTCAAGAATACATCTCCCTCCCTCATATCTTCTTGAGATTTAATGACATTATCCTTGTGAGTAATTGTGTGTTTTTTTCTTTTATAGGTTCTTAATGGAAGAAGGAATCCTAATATAATGGAAGAGAATGACTAATATTTATGGGAATTGGAGTTCATTTTTTTTAAATTATAAAATCCTTATATTTTTTGGTTCAAAACATGTTTTGAGCATTGATGATAAGAATTATGTTCTGACACTTGAATTAATGTTTTACATAACTTATCTAATAGACATGAGTTTATTTGGAATCTAGTGATTCCATGTTGTAGAATTTAATGTTAATTAAATTTAATTAGTAAAATTGATAATTTAATTTTTTTTAGTGAAACATGAATACTGAAATGAGGAATACTGATTTGATTGGATTTGTTGATTCATGAAGATAAAATTTTCTTATCATTTCTCATGCTTTAAAATTATGAAATTCACATGAATTGATATGTTATTTTTAATAATGACTTGAGTTATTATCCCAAATTATATGTCTTATTCCTGAGAGGATTTATATACCAAGTACTTCCTATTTATTCTTTGTCATATTTATTGAGTGATCTTGGGATCTTCCACCTACTTGAACATGAATTTTATATTTTCAAAGCTATGACTGTAAAAAAACACGTATAAACTGATTGAGAAATCCTTTGAAAATCATGTATCCTTAAAATACTAATTTTACATCAATACTTATTTTAGGCCATAGATACCATGGATGACCTTGTTAGGGATGATCCATATTTCAGTCCATTTTTATCTATTCCTACCCTACTCATAGTATATGCATGGTATTTTAAAGTTGTATTTTTTGGATAAAGGAAATCATGGTGGAAGGGATGTTATACATTGTAAGGAAAAGGTGGGGGGTGCTATTGTTGGAAATTTAAGTGGTTTTGGAATCATTAATTGTACTCAATTTTTTACCCACTTGAATATAAAAAAATTAAATTGACAAAAAGAACTAAAAAATCGAAAATGGGTTCTGATTTGGGGAAAACAAAAATCACCATTACCAGACCTATGATGTTTATCATATGTGGTTTGGTGGTGGATGTGAGTTTTATTCAAATAATAAAATTCAAAAAATAAAAAAAATAAAAGGTTCATTGAAAAATAAAAAATATATATAAAAAATACGGTGCATAAATAATTCATTATGCATAATTTGATCATGAACTAACATTGACTTTATGGGAAATGTGAGTTACTAAATTTAATGGGATAATTTAATTACACTTTTTGTTATCGTACATTGTACTTAAGAGATAAACCTACTCCTTGAGTCCTAATTTTTAAAATAATCAAATCCTACCAACCTTAATAATCATAGTCATTAGACCCTTTATTACAATTCCTCATGATTTTATGTGCCTTTTGTCTTTATAAAGTAGAGAATGTTGTTCATTTATAAGACCATGGATATAAAACATGTTCTCATGATATGATTATAACTCTATTTTATTTTTATCATGAGATATGAGAGTAAATATTCAAAGATTAGGTAAATCATATTGTGGCTTGTTTAATAATAATGAATTGAGGAGCTTAAATTAATGAAAGTATAAGTTCCATCATTTTTCAAAGGGTAAATGTAAAATACATGAATTGATTATTTTTTTGAAAAATTTGAAATTAAATTGATATTTTATGCGTATTTTTGAATGTTTTATTGGAAATTGATTTTTTTTATTTTATTACTTTGTAATTTGAATATTGGAAACATATGTGTCTTCAGAATTCCATGTGGGGATTTTATGCTTGAGGACAAACATGGTTTAAGTGTGAGGTAATTGATAGAGCTAATATTTTTCTCTTTTTATATATTAATTTCATTTATTTAACCCTACATATTTATAAATTTGAGTGTATATGGCTCAATTTTGGATTTATGGTGTGTTTTGAGAAAAAATGTAAATTTTTTTTAAATCTAGTTATTTGATAGAATTTAATTATAAGGGTATTTTAGGAATAACATTTATAATATTATTCCAATTTAAGTGATACTTTTTTAAGTATTAATTTTTTAATTTATTTCATCCTTTTATTTAGGATATATATCTTATTCAACCATATTGAGCTCCAGAAAAGCCATTCAAGTTGAAAAGTTGTTCAAACAAACAGCATGGACCCAACCTCCGTAATGGAAGCACAAGTCTAGCTACACACCACCAATTGACGAAATTCTACCTAGAATAGACTAAGGACACCTAGGAATATTCCGTTAATTAATTTCATACAGTTTAACAATAATTAAGGTGGAAAGTGGATGTTATACCATTAAGGAAGCCTCCTAGAAATCTTGGACATAAAAAGTAACATACAATAAAAAATTCATAACTCCTACATACTATGGAAAATTAATGTGAAATTTTGCATCTGAATTCAAAATACATTGACGATCCACTTTTATGGAGTATGGAATGCATGAATTGTCTATTATTATGTCAAAAACATTAAATCTTTTGTTGGAAATATTATTTCCTATAAAAGGAGGATAGATCCTCTTTCCCAAATCATTCAATTCTGTTGCATCTCATTTCATACGAGGAACTAAGAAGGAGATCTCCATTGAGGGAGTCCAGCCCCAAATCTTACCCTTTTATTATTAATTTATTTATTATTATTTTTTTAGTTTTAAATTTTAATTTGTATTTTTAATAAATTCATGCATTGTTTTTATTTTTGTGTCCATATTCTTCACCCATATTTTTCATCCATTATTCTTATTCACTTCTTTTTTCATCTCATCTTACCATCATAAACAATAATTCTCATGATCATGAGTAACTAACTTGAGGAATATCCTGGGGGAGTAATTAGGTTCTGGAACTCGAGACCATGTTTTTATCATCTTTGAGTTAATTATAAAGAAAATATATAATGGGTGTAATCCTCATTGTGCTTGTCTAGATATTATCTTTTTAATCAAAAATCATTTTCCCTCATTTGAGGAGGTGAATGGTCAGTGTTCTTGGTGATCTCTATTTATAGTTTTTATTCATTACCAGGTAGATTTAGGTGTGCACATATAAGATATAGTGTGTTCACTAAGGATATTTGAATCCAGTTAATAAAGGAGCTCCCTGAAAATTCTCTGAGGATAACATCCTTTCTTCTCCTAATTACAATATTTTTATCATTTCATGTTATTTAGAATTTAATTTTTTATTTAATTTATTTTATTAAATTCTATTTCATTACTAAAACCTAAAAACAACAAAAAGGGAATTAATTGATAGGTGAATTAAATTAAAGATGTGAAAAAACATGGAAAACACTTCAAGTGAGACAACCTTATTCAGCTACTGTGTTGCACTAGGAAAACATAGAAATATGTTTTTCCCACACCCTATGATAGGTGTGCATTAGTAACTTTAATGGTTTCACACAGGCTTTGTGACTTCTATTTCAGTATCCATTATTTGATATAAATTTCATCATTCCAAGATCATTTAAGGTACTAAATAGATAAATTATATTTATACATAAATATTTAATCTCATTCCAGAAGTTTTTTTGTAATGTTGCGTTAAAATAGAATTGGTTCCCTCTTATTTTAAAAATTTTAGAGATCAAAGATGTTATTTTAATAATAAGTTAAATTCTAAACATAAAATTTCTATAACTATAGACAAATATTTATTTTCTTATTAAGTTATAATAATATTAGTATTTAAGTTTCTATTATCACCTAATATAGTTTTTTTATATTATCTTTCATTTGGGTGGTTAAACCAACCCAAATAGAAACATGATATAATTTTATGGGTAAGTATTGTTAAGAAGTTTTTTATTTTAACATGATATAATTATAAAAGAAGATTAATGATGTTATTTAGATATATAATGTAACACCCCAAGATTCCACGATACAATTTTCTTTGAATAATACAGTAGCGTGTGTTGTACGCAACTTCGAGATTCTAACACACTATGACCAATCAAAGTAGCTGTTATGAATAGTAATACGCACTATTTGAAATTTTATAAATTTTATCTCTCAAAATGGACTTTATTTTTGAATTTTTAATATCAAAATTATCCTACGGTGAAATTTTGGTACCTTTCGGATAACTTTTATATTTTGATGAATAGTGAAAATTACTAAATTGTAATTAAAAACAACTTTTTTAATCAATATAATTAATAGTGATAAATTATGAATTTGAGTGGTTTTAAAGTATATTTAGAATATATTTTTACCATTTAATAATATGTTGGTCATTGGACATAATTTCACAATTAAACCGGACATAAACAATTGTAAATCTTTTGATAGTTATTATCTCTTAAAAACGCGCTTTTTGTTTAAACAACGGGTATTAATTTTAAATTAATTTATTCCACTTCTGTGTTTTGAATTTAGAAAAATGGATTCCATATTTGGAATCAACATGTCCAAATTTTTTAAATAGGTAACTTTTATTTTTAGACATTTTGAATAATTACTTCGGTAAATATTTTATTTACCCTGGTTAAAGGTTAAATCCGGTAAATAAGGGTAAACAAATAATATTATAATAATAATAAATTATCCTAAAATGTGTCTTAATCTTATTGGTTGATACATTTCCGACCATGGGCATCTTTGGGTCAATTTGGGACCCCATGGATCCACTCGTAAGTGATAAGGAACCTTTATATTAATTAAGTTAAAATAAATACAAAAATGACATAAGCATATATCTTTTAGAAAAAAAAAATTTACATAGGGTTATATATATTGGATTTTCGACTATTAAAATTAATTAGAAATCTAAAACAACTCCCTATATAATTTTATTTTATTTATAATTTTTAGACATTTAATAATTAATATTATGTATGACACAATAATGATGTAGTATTTTCCTTATTAATGAAAGAATCAAATTATTGGTATTATAAATGTTAAAATAAATATAATTTGAATGTTTTGATGACATCAATGAATTTTATTGGTTACTATTACATTATATGACTGATTAAATTAATTTTTTTCGAATTAAAAAGTTGTTAAGACTTTAACAAAAATCAATTATTGAATAGTGTCAAAATTGACATAAATGAGTTTTTAAAACAAATATTAAATTATTAATTGATATTATATTCTTAAAAATCTACGTTTCGGCCAAAAAACATATATCATGATAGTTTTATAATTAATGGACCACTTGGGGGTCTCTTGGATGTATATAGTAAGTTTATTAACTATATAATATAAAAATACAAAGTGACATTGTAGATGTCAAACTAATTAACTAAGAGTTAAAACTAAAAGATAAGGTTAATATAATGATCCAAAACTATATAAATTCTATTTATTGAATGTATTTTGACCCATATACATCTTATACTTTTAATAATCCACTTCTGAGCCATTATAAACTGAATATGAATATATTATAAAATAATATTTCTAGATTTTCCAAAGGTGCCCCTCACCCCTCTTATAAAATGGCACTCTCCATTCTCACTAATTCACACATTCAAACCCTTTTGGCTCAGCCAAAACCAGCCCAAATACTCTATAAACTTCCCTAACTTCAACTTGGAGGCCTTAGTTTGATCAGAAATCCAACCTAAGGATCCATTTTGATCAAATCAAAAGGAAGAACACGAAGAAGAGGTAATGTTTTCACCACCCTCTTTCAAGTTCCTTTCCTCTTCAACTACTTCTTTCAGTGTTATTTTCATTCTAAAATAATAACTTCGGTATCTTCAATATAATGGGATGTTATTATAAATATGGTACAACCATATTCAGTATTCTATCCATCCTTTGAATGACATGTCCCCATATGTGTGTACGTACGGCTTACCGTCTCCATGTCGTGGTGTAATTGTTATTCAATACATTATTATTTGGATGGGTATAATAATGATGTGAAATTAATGTAAATAATAAATATAACATGATTAAAATTCTTTATATATGATATAACATCAAATTATATATTATTTTAATATCAAAAGAATGATATTGTTAATCGTTCGTACGTACGGACTACCGTCTCCACGAACGCGATGAGATTCATTCCCCATCGTATCAATTCAAGACTAATTCTCATTTGATGATTAAAAATAATGTTTAAGGACTTGATATCATTCTGGATATGAATAAGATACAACATATCCATAAAAAACATGTCTTATTTAACAAAATATATAAGTTAACACCCGAAATGACGATAATACTAAGATATTATTAACAAATAAATGTTAAAAGATCATATATGATATCATATTAATGTATATGATTCTTGTATAATTTAATAAAAATTATATAACCATTATACAGGACGTTAACCTACCCCCAACCAAGGAAAAGTATAGGGTAAGGGTTTATTCCACAATTTCTTCATTATCCAAGATTATTTATACGTAATTGTCTACTGGGCCTCTTTATCATCCACATCCATATTTCATAAAAATGTATTTCATGTAATACCCCGACCCAAGTGACCAAAAGTCGGTGTATTATTTTAATACATTGGCATGATTACAAAGAATCAAGTCCCAAAGGACCGATCAGTTTAGAAGTCTTGGAAAATAGATTATATACATGAATGTTACATTACACTTCATAACATACAAAACAACATATATAATCCTTTATGAATGCCATTATTCCCTTGTCTTAACCCTGCATATCAATCACAATATAGTTCTTGTAATCCTGGGAAAAATAAAACATAGAAAAGGGTGAGCTCAAACGCTCCGTAAGGGTAAGCAATACAGCGGAAATTTTCATAAATAAGCATAAACATTTAAGGCAATGTATAACTAAAACAAAAGCCTTTTAAACATGAACATCAACATAGCATGGAAAAAATAAAATGAAATAATTACCATTTTCTTATTCACAATGATATTATACTAATCTAATAATCACATGCAATATCAATAACCACTTTCATAATGATGGAATTCATAATGCCAGACTATCATAACCACATAGCCAAGGCCTCATGCCAAGACTACAAATAAGATTTTGTCAAAGCCTAGTGCCAAGACACTAGTTTCTCTCATGAGACCTATCGATGAATCGAGGAGCAATAGCGGCCTCCACCCGTCACATATTTAGTCCAATGCATTCCCATATGAAAAGGTTCAAACATAACATAAACATTCGTATTAAAACTAGCATACGAAATGTAAATACTTCATCCATAAACCACGAACGGTATAATAATAACACATCCATAGCAAACACATCACAAAAACTTCAAAATAATATGGAAGTTTTGTATCATAATAAATCAACATCAAATAAACTTAAAATCCATCAAAGGATGTTGACATAGATGAAATCAAAACTATTTGAGAGAAATATATCTTTTTTTGAAATCATTTAAAAGTCACACATTTATTAAGGAAGTAATTTAAAAGATATTTTTGAATCAAAGTGTCCCATACCACTTCAAAACCTTTGAAAAGAAATATCATTTCAATACATTCATGTCCACATAAATAAATACTTAAAATAATTTTGAAAACATGGATATTAATTAAAAATATTTAGAAAGATAAATCTTTAAAACATTTAAAATTCTTATTTTGATAAAGAGTACCTTTCAGAAATTCATAAAATATTCATTTTGAAATCATTTAAAAGTCACATAATTATAAAATAAAACATTTACATTGAAAATATCCTTATAAGCTTGTAAGGGAAGCTTTGAAAATTTTATAACGGTGAAAAATAGCCGCACCCATCGTATAAGTTAAAAAAACAGTCTTACCTTAATTCTGTCGAAAAGGTTAAAAAGCACCTTGTTTGGAAAATGACGGAAAGATTCCTTTATAAAACTCTTATAAAAATTCAAACAAGGGTATAAATGACTTTAAATCATATTCTAGTAAATAGTAAAAATGTGTTGAAATACATTTTTATGAAACATTGATGTGGATGATAAAGAGATCCTAGTATATTATTACGTATAAACAACCTAGGATAATGAAGAGATTGCGAAATAAACCCTTACCTTGTAATTTTCCTTGGTTGGGGTAGTTTAACCTCCTATATAATGGTGAAATGATTTTTTATTAAATTATAAAAGAATCATATACATTAATATGATATTATATATGATCTTTTAATATTGATTTGTTAATAATATCTTAGTATTATCGTTGTTTCGGGTGTTAACTTACTCATTTTCTTTTATATGTTTTGTTACGTGAGCTATGTTTTTCATGGATAGCTTGTAGATTAATCATATCCAGAATGATATCAAGTCCTTATATACTATTATTAATCATTAAATGATAATTATACTTGAATGGGTACGATGGAGAATGAATCTTATCGCGTTCGTGGAGACGGTAGTCTGTACGTACGCACGAGCGACAATATCATTCTTTTGATATTAAAATAATATATAATTGGATGGTATATCATATATACAGAATAATTATCATGTTATATTTATTATTTAAATGAGTTACACATCATTATTATACCCATCCAAATAATAATTTATTGAATAACAATTACACCACGACGTGGAGACGGTAAGCCGTACGTACGCACGTATAGTGACATGTTATTCAAAGGATGGATAGAATACTGAATATGGTTGTACCATATTTATAATAATATTACAGTATATAGGAGATACTGTATTTATTATTTTAGAATGGGAATAACAAAGAAAGAAGAAGTGGAAGAATAAAGGAACTTGGAAAAGGGTGGTGAAATCATTACCTCTTCTTCGGGTTCTTCCTTTTGATTTGATCAAAAGGGATCTTATGTTGGCTTTCTGACTAAAGGAAGGCCTCTAGGATGAATTGAGGGAAGTTTAGAGAGTATTTGGGCAGATTTTCTCCGAAACAAAAGGCTTTGAAGGTGTGAGTTAATGAGAAGGGGGAGTGCCCTTTTATAAGAGGGGTGAGGTGCACCTTTGGAAAAGCTAGAAATATTATTTTATAATAAATTCATATTCGGTTTCTAATGGCTCCAAAGTAAATTATTTAATGGTTAAGGTGTGGATGGGTCTAAAACCACTAAAACAATCGAATTTAGATAGGTTTGGATCATTATATTAACCTTATCTTTAAGTATTAACTCTTAGTTAATTAATTTCACTTTGACAATGTCTCTTTTTATTTTTATATTATATGGTTAATAAACATTCTATATACATCCATGCGACCCCCAAGTTGTCCATTATTGATACACCTATCATTATATAAGTCTCTTGGCCGAACCTAAGATTTTTAGGAATTTAATATCAATTGATAATATAATATTTGTTTTAAAAACTCTTTTATGTCAATTTTGACACTATTCAATAATTGATTTTTGTAAAAAAATGATAACAGAATTATTACTTCAAAACAAGTTAATTAAATCAATACTAACATGTCATATTAACCTATAAAATTATTTTAATTCATAAAAAGTCTCAAATTATATTTATTTGGGTATTTATAATATCAATTATTCTAATTGTTCATTAATTAGGTAATTACTGCATCATCATTGTGTCATAAATAAATTAAATTATTTAATGTCTAAAAATTAAAATTAAAATATCATTATGTGGTAAATATTTTTATATTTCTTATGAATATTTACAATCAAATTTATCTTATGTGTAACCCTATATTAAAAATGTTTTAGTAAATAAACATTGATTTTAACTCTTTTAACTCTTCTTTGAATTAAATAATAATAAATGTCTTAATCTAATCCAAGTGGACCTAAATGATAATATTTTATTCCTAAGGTTGTTTTTGGTCGAGATAAACTTGTCCAATAGAATTAGGACATGTGTTAGGGTACTATTAATATCATTTTTACCCTTAATTACCCTATTTACTTTTAGCCGTGGTAAATAAAAGTAAAAAGTTACTATTCACCAAAAATTGTTTTCATCTCATTGAACCACATTTTACTACATGATATTAACCGTGTCTCTCGGATTTTCGAAATTCCAATCACAGAAGCGGTAAAATTATGTTTTATGAAAAATTCAGTTTTTTAACTACCACTTAGTAGTTTGACTATTCATCAAAAATTGATGTTTTTCAGAACAATGCCAAAATTCCACCCTAAGATATAATTGATATTCCAAATTCAAAAATTATGTCTATTTTACAAAATTCCAAACATATAATTTGCATCAATTAATTTTATAATTAATTCCCGCTCTCACAACAAATAGCGTGTTTTTTAGAAACAATATATATCAAAAGATTGACAATTGTTTATGTCCAATTTCAAAGTGAAATTAATTCTAATGAACACCATTGGATAAAATGGTAAAAATATATTCTAATTATACTTTAAACCCACTCAATAGTATAATTTATTACTAAAAATTAGTTTGATTAAAAAAGTTGTTTTTATGTATTTTTCCCTATTCATAAAAATTGGAAGTTCTCAGAAAAATACCAAAAATTCAACTTAGGATTATTTCAATATTCCGAATCCAAAAAAGAAGTAAATTTTGAAATATAAAATATATATAATTTTCAGAAAGTAGGTATTACTATTCATAATGGCAAGTTTCATTGGATGTGGTGTGTTATAACTCGATGTTGCGTACAACACACGCTATCACATTATTCAAAAAGAATCGTACAGTAGAAGCTTGGGGTGTTACATTCTCCCATCCTTCAATAAATTGCATCCTCGCAATTTGAAATTATTCTTTGAAAATAAAAGGTTGAAATTAGAAAATATCTTTGTGGGAAAACCCAAATCGGAAATTGGGATACTAAAATTTAGTCTTAATATGAGGAAAAGAGAAATGAAAGGGTCACCACCAAATTATGATCTCGATTAGGAGAACATTGGTGGAAATTAGAGACATATAATTGGAGGAAAAACATAAATATTTATAGGTAGTGATTGAGGTCATCAATCACAAACATGTGTAAAATTGAGGTCCTTATATTCATCAATCTATGATGATTTGAAATACCATCGGTTCAACAAAACATAGGGTATTAGGATAACACATTTTTGGTTTTAGGATTCCTTAAATAAAGCATAAGAATTAATTTCTTCATAGAATAAGAGAAGAAGAAAAATATATTCTTGACAAGTAGAGTTCCATCCTTTAACAAATTTCTACCATAAACTCATCTTTCACTCTAAAAGATAATAGAACGTAAAAAAATTCTATTTATACTATTCGTATAGGGTTCTAAAAAATGAATTTATAATTCATCTACCAGATCATTAAAAAAACTACATTATTTAATCTAGGACATCTCGTGGGCTAGTGGTAGGTGATACACCCTTGTCACCCTTCGGTTGCGGGTTCAAGTCTCACGGCCTTGCCGATCACGACGGATTGCCGCCCGACCTCCGGGTTGTCCTTTTATGGAAATCCAAAATTAATCTCAAACTAGAATTATCCAAAATACTTTTGTCCAAACTCACAGTCCAACATTTATAGGGAAGGTAAACATAATGTAGATCATTTTTACCTTGTAATATCATATGAATACCTTCATCATGTATTATTTTAAAACACTGAAACATCATGAATTGCCACAATCCTTATTGATTACATTCATGCTCCCTTATTCCATATAGAATGATGGATATACTTCATCCATCCAAAAATGTTGTAAACTCCAACAATTATGGAATATAAAAATCTTTAATCGGTTTCCAGGCAGTCAAGAATATCCAATATAATTTACCCAAACAACCATATCTTATTCCAAAATAAGTACCTCAATATTAGGACCATATTAAGGTTTATCTTTACTTCAACCATGTAATTTCCAAAAAGTTTCTCATGCTGTAGAGTTTCTTTTCGTAGTACCATTAAATCTCAAATCCTCAATGAAATAGTACTGCAGTACAATCCTTACATACTCCATAATTATTATAACAAGTACATTACTGATACAACACTCAAATGACATAATCAACATAAGAACTCTAATCATTCCTCTTCATCTGTGGTAGTATTATAACTTGATTGTTATCCAATAGCATCATTTGTGGCATAGTCTGATGATAGGTTCGCGTAGTGTCTACACTCCTTGCAAATGAATCATTGTACATTTGAAACCATTTTCTTACCCTCGCAGTCATGTACTTGGTGCCCTTTTTCCTACACACATGTAACAAACTCCCATTCCTTTCAGTAAAGTTCCAGGTTGTTTCTTCCCACAATTATCACATACGAGGAAATTCATATTTTCCCCTTTCCCATTATCCATCTTTCTCTCTTCCATCCTTTTCTTCTTTTGCTTCCCTTCAAATCCATTAGACTTAGTAAACTCTGTAGTTATCTTATCCACACATCATACTATTTCTTCATTTGATGACAATACGTGGGAGACTATTTCCCTTCTAAATGATGGCTTAATACCATGAAAGATATGATCCTTCTTACTCTTTGGATCATACGTATTATTGGAGTTCACATTCCTTCTACTAGGCACCATTTCTATATAATAGCATAAACTAGGTCAGTTTATGAATTGTAATGAATAATTCCAAACTTGTAAAATGCCTAACGCAAATTGAAAAGTTTATGGATATAATCCATAATCATAAAAATGTTTTCTTTGAGTAAGTATATACTCATGATCCCTTCATAAAGGTTTGTAAATAAAATGAGAATTATCCTAATCATATCTCCCGGGAGTGTCGTAACCAAGAGTGCAGCAAGGGCCGTTATCGTGCACCAGTTCCCATTCAAGTCTAGCTCAAAGCGGTGTTTTCGGGTTTTACCCCTAGGTACATCTGTTCCAGAGCCTCCTCTATCTTCTCGTATCCAGACAGGGATGTATTGCTTAGAAAACTCACAAAATCTATACAATACCAAAATTCTAGGAAGTTCTTCTATACTAAACCTCAAAGTCTATCTTAGGGCTATGTGCTCTAATCAGAGTTTATCTAAATCTAGTTTCCAATGTTATTGCTAAACATCCTTTGATACCAACTGTAACGCCCCGACCCCAGTGAACCAGAGTCGGTGCATTATTTTAATACATTAACATGATTACAAAGAATCAAGTCCCAAAGGACCGATCATTTTAGCAGTCTTCAAAAATAGATTACATACATGAATGTTACATTACACTTCATAACATACAAAACAACATAAATAATCCTTTATGAATTTCATTATTCCCTTGTCTTAGCCCTGCATATCAATCACAATATAGTTATTGGAATCCTGGGAAAAATAAAACATAGAAACGGGTGATCTCAAATGCTCCTTAAGGGTATACAATACAACGGAAATTTTCATAAATAAGCATAAACATTTAAGGCAATGTATAACTAAAACAAAAGCCTTTTAAACTTGAACATCAACATAGCATGGAAAAAATAAAATGAAATTATTTCCATTTACTTATTCACATGGATATTCTACTAATTGAATAATCACATGCAATATCAATAACCAATTTCATAATGATGGAATGAATAATTCCATACTATCATAACCACATAACCAAGGCCTCATGCCAAGACTACAAATAAGATTTTGTCAAGGCATTGTGCCAAGACACTAGTTTGTCTCATGAGACCTACTGATGCATCGAGGAGCTATAGCGGGCTCCACCCGTCACATATTTAGTCCAATGTATTCCCATATGAAAAGGTTCAAACATAACATAAACATTCGTATTAAAACTAGCATAAGAAATGTAAATACTTCATCCATAAACCACGAATGGTATAAGAATAACACATCCACAGTCAAACACATCACAAAAACTTCAAAACAATATGGATGTTTTGTATCATAATAAATCAACTTCAAATAAACTTAAAATCCATCAAAGTATGTTGACATAGATGAAATAAAAACTATTTGAGAGAAATATCTCTTTTTTTTTGAAATCATTTAAAAGTCACACATTTATTAAGGAAGTAATTTAAAAGAGATTTTTGAATCAAAGTGTCCCATACCACTTCGAAACTTTTGAAAATAAATATCATTTCAAAACATTCATGTCCACATAAATAAATCCTTAAAATAATTTTGAAAACATGGTCATTAATAATAAATATTTAGAAAGATAAATCTTTAAAACATTTAAAATTCTGATTTTGATAAAGAGTATCATTCAGAAATTCTTAAAATATTTATTTTGAAATCATTTAAAAGTCACATAATTATAAAATTAAAAATTTACTTTTAAAATATCCTTATAAGATTGCAATGGAAGCTTTGAAAATTTTATAATGGTGAAAAATAGCCGCACCCACCGTATAAGTTAAAAAACATTCTTACCTTAATTCTGTCGAAAAGGTTAAAAAGAACCTTGTTTGGAAATTGATGGAAAGATTCCTTTATAAACCTCTTATAAAAATTAAAACAAGGGTATACATGACTTTAACCCATATTCTAGTAGATAGTAAAAATGTTTTGAAATACATTTTTAAGAAACATGGATGTGGATGATAAAGAGATCCCAGTATATTATTACGTATAAACAACCTCGGATAATGAAGGGATTGCGAAATAAACCGTTACCTTGTACTTTTCCTTGGTTGGGGTAGGTTAACCTAATGTATAATGGTGAAATAATTTTATTAAATTATACAAGAATCATATACATTAATATGATATCATATATGATCTTTTAACATTGATTTGTTAATAATATCTTAGTATTATCGTTGTTTCGGGTGTAAACTTACTCGTTTTCTTTTATATGTTTTGTCTCATGAGCTATGTTGGAAATGGATAGGTTGTATATTAATCATATCCATAATGATATCATGTCCTTAGATACTATTATTAATCGTCAAATGAGAATTATACTTGAATGGATACGATGGAGAATGAATCTTATCGCGTTCGTGGAGACGGTAGTCCGTACGTACGCACGAGCGACAATATCATTCTTTTGATATTAAAATAATATATAATTGGATGGTATATCATATATACATAATCATTATAATGTTATATTTATTATTTAAATGAGTTACACATCATTATTATACGCATCCAAATAATAATTTATGGAATAACAATTACACCACGACATGGAGACGGTAAGTCGTACGTACGCGCGTATGGTGACATGTTATTCAAGGGATGGATAGAATACTGAATATGGTTGTACCATATTTATAATAATATTATAGTATATAGGAGATACTAGATTCATTATTTTAGAATGGGAATAACAAAGAAAGAAGAAGTGGAAGAAGAAAGGAACTTGGAAAAGGGTGGTGAAATCATTACCTCTTCTTCGGGTTCTTCCTTTTGATTTGATAAAAAGGGATCATAGGTTGGCTTTCTGACTAAACGAAGACCTCTAGGATGAATTTAGGGAAGTTGAGAGAGTATTTGGGCAGATTTTCTCCGAAATAAAAGGCTTTGATGGCGTGAGTTAATGAGAAGGGGGAGTGCCCTTTTATAAGAGGGATGAGGGGCACCTTTGGAAAAACTAGAAATATTATTTTATAATAAATTCATATTCGGTTTCAAATGGCTCCAAAGTGAATTATTTAAATTTTAAGGTTAGGATGGGTCGAAAACCACTCAACCAATCGAATTTAGACAGATTTGGGTCATTATATTAACCTTATCTTTAAGTATTAACTCTTAGTTAATTAATTTCACTTTTACAATGTCTCTTTGTATTTTTATATTATATGGTTAATAAACTTACTATATACATCCAAGAGACCACCAAGTGGTCCATTAATGATACCCCTATCATGATATAAGTCTTTTGGATGAACCTTAGATTTTTAGGAATTTAAGATCAATTGATAATATAATATTTGTTTTAAAAACTCTTTTATGTCAATTTTGACACTATTCAATAATTGATTTTTGTAAAAAATCATAATAGAATTATTACTTCAAAAAAAGTTAATTAAATAAATCCTAACATGCCATATTAACCTATAAAATTATTTTAATTCATAAAAAGTCTCAAATTTTTTTTATTTGGGTATTTATAATATCAATTATTCTAATTTTTCATTAATTAGGTAATTATTGCATCATCATTGTCTCATAAATAAATTAAATTATTTAATGTCTAAAAATTAAAAATAAAATATAATTATTTAGTAAATATTTTTATATTTCTTATGAATATTTACAATCAAATTTATCTTATGTATAACCCTATATTAAAAATGTTTTAGTAAAAAAACTTTGATTTTAACTCTTTTAACTCTTCTTTTAATTAAATAATAATAAATGTCCTAATCTAATCCAAGTGGACCTAAATGATAATATTTTATTCCTAAGGTTGTTTTTGGTCGAGATACACTTGTCCAATAGAATTATTACATGTGTTAGGGTAATATTAAAATCATTTTTACCCTTAATTACCCTATTTACTTTTAACCTATTGAGTCATAAGGAAAACCTTATTGACTCAACAATCGCCCCCTTTTTGGAAAGCACAAACATCCTTACGAAAATGAAATTATAAGAAGAAAGAAAAACATTAAGGCTTATCTCCCTTTGATTTAAGGATATTGATGAATACGACTAACTCCCTCTTAGGCTTTGAAACTCTAAGGATCGTATTCAGATTTCCGGAGTGATAAATAAGAAGGTCTTCTTTAATGAAAAAGCTCCCCCTTAAACAAACTCTTATTAGAGTTTTTCTTTTTCTTAAGGATCTTTTTCTTCTCCCCCTTTTATAAACTCTTATTAGAGTTCTTCTTTTTCTTAAGGATCTTTTTCTTCTCCCCCTTTGTGATTTTCAAAAAGAATTGGAGGGAATGGAAAAAAAATAACAAAGTACCTGAAAAATTAGTAATGACAACAATAGAAACGTCAAGCACGACTTTCATTAAATTTTAAATCTCAGTAACAAAAAGAATACAACAAAAAGATCGGATTTGGTTATTTCGGATCTTTTTCCTTCGACATGAGCCCCTTTAGAATAGTCTTGATCTTCTTCAGGTCTTTATGATCTTCTTCAGCTTGCTTCTCTAAGACAACTATTCTTGTGGATTGAGCTTAAATTTTTTCTTCCTGGGCTTTCAGTTTTTCTTTATGGGCTTTGATCTTTTCTTCCTGAGCCTTCATCCTTTCTTCAAAATCAATACGATGATCCCTTTCAAACTTCCAGTTTTGAGAAACGGAATTCAGCTTCCCATTCAGATCTCTCACTTCTTGAATCCGGAAGTTCTTTTCTTCTGTCAACTTTTCTTCAAAAGAAGGAAGTTAAATCATTTATCTTCTTGTCCTCGGTCTCAAAGGCATCTTTAACATTGTCTTGAAACTCATCGAATAACCTCATCTCTTCAACAGTCTTCTTCGACCAGTTTGTCATCCTCTTACAAGATTTTCTATGAGCTTCGTAGCCAACGAAAAACGTTTTTAACTGAGCCTCTATTTCAACACACTTGTCCATAACCATAGATACGGAGTTAGTATTCTGATTTAGAGCATGTTGGAGCATCTGGCATCTTGAGTCAATACTAGAGAAGGTCGGAATGGTTCCCACAAACTTCTTAAAGTACTGAACAACAAAGTCATGCCCCAACAAGGATGACTCTGAATCTGAAATCTTGCTTGGAGAATTTTCTTCCTCAATAAGCTCCAATTTCCTTTTAGACGAATCACCATATTCTCTTTTCTTGCTAGCCACTGATTTCGGAGTTTCAACAAAGAGTTTCTTTCCCTTGTCTTTTTTCGGAATTGATTCTTGATCAGGAGTTTTCTGCTCGCCAGTAGACACTTGAACAATCTCATCAACAACTTTTTGAACAACATATTCCTCATTCTTATCCTTCTCTGGAGTTACTAACTTAGAGGATTCATCCTCTGAAGTTCGGAGTGATTGATGTTCCGAAGGTGATCCTTTATAATCATCCACTTGTTTCAAAAGATCTCCTGTTTCACCACTTCCTTCAGCAACTTCTTCTTCCTCACCCACTTGTTGAATCTGCTCGATTTTCTCAACATGCTCAGTTGTAGTCTCTTCCGGAAAATCAAGGTTTCTTCCTGGAGTCTCAGGTAGAGATTCCAAGGAGAAAGATCTCGGAACTGGAATACTTCCGGATACTATTTCATTAAATTTAAACAAATCTTGGACTGCCACGGCTTCTGACATATTCTTCTTAAGCTTCTTTTCCATTACTTTTTTTTGAAGCTCATCAGCAGTTTTCTCCTTCAGGGCCTTAGCTTCCGCAGGGTCCAATCCGAACTGCGGATCCCCTTCTTTCCTTTTCTCTTTATCTGCTCTCCACTTCGCAATAACCTGATCAAGATAGGCCTTCTTCTTCTTTAGTTTGGGAGGAGCGGTTTGAACTTCCTTAGACTTAGGATGTTCGACATCAGCTGCAACTTCCTTCTACTTTCATTTCTTTACTGGTTTGGATGATTCTGGTTCAGCAGCCTTCGGAACCGTTTCTTCTTGATTAGGCAAATCAACTAACTCACCAATCTCCTTGTTGAAAGCCACATCCATCCTCTTAAGGGTGTCATAACTAACCCACAAAATTTTACAAACCCTTGGCTTAGATCTGCAAGCTTCCTTGAAAGATTCAAGGCACTGAACTATCAACTTTGATAATATTGCTGGGTACATTACGATCTGAGCTCTGAGATTTCCTTTCTTAAGATTCTCAATGGTTATAAGAATGTGCCTCATAAAGTTAAACTTCCTTAGATTTATAAGAAAATCTAAGATATAGATCTCACTCTTCTTCAAGCTATCTTTATCACCTTTCCTCGGTACGATAATCCCTTGCACCCACAACTCTAGAATCCGGAAGTTTGTGGATAGACTTGCAATCTTCGGAGCATTGTCATCAGCCAGTCCGAGAGTTTCTATGGCTTTTTCCTTATCGAAGCTACCCTTAGAGTCCGGCAATACATGAGAAATAAATTCGGCTTCTCCTTCATAGGACAACCCTACCAAGCTTGCTGCCTTGGTATAAGAAAGTTTGTAGTTCTTTCCATAAGACTTAAAAGAAAACATCTCCCTATTATCTTCCTAGAATAAGGAAACTGTTTCATAGAACTCAACAAGTAATTCTGTAAAAACATCGTCTTGAGTCCCCGGTTTGGATACAGCAACATCTTCCCAGCCATTCAACTTAATGTTCTTTGAAAGAATCACAGTTGTTGAAGAAATCAGGATGGACTAACCTTTCTCTGTAAACTAACCATTGCGAAATAGGCTTAGTGTATGACATTTCTTGAGACGCTAACTCCGCAGACATTCGGATCTGTAATCCTCTGAGATGTTCGGAAAGGAGACAACTGTAGTTCGGAATGGCCTTAAAACAGAGGGGCATAGATTTGGGACGCGAGATCTTGAAATCGATGTGGGAGGAGTATTTGGGTCCCCTTTATATAGGCAATGAAATGACGGTTCAACTTCCACGGTTGATCTAACGGTTTTGAAAAGCTGAGATCAGATCTGACGGTTGAAAACTTGAATCCGATCTTTTTGAGGTTTTTATTTAAACAAGGAATTAAGAAAACTAAAATCTGAAAACATAATAGAAGAAAATGCCAGCAAGTAAAATATGACTACGAAAACTTGAGTAAGGTAATCATACCTTTCGGATTGGATTGGGAGGATTATTCGTAATGGGTAATATATCAAAGACTAGAAAAAAAACTTTATTATGAGAAGATAGATTTCGCAAAAATTTTACTATGGAAAATAATCTTAGTATGAAAAACTCATTACGGAACATTCATTACTGAAAACTCAGTATGAAGAACAAACTTAGTAAGGAAAAAAATCAGTACGAAAAACTTAGTACGAAAAATACATTATGAAGAATTTAGTATGAAAATTCCGTTATGAAAATTATTGTACGAAAATTTTCCATTCCGGAAATTTTCAATACGAACACTTCCATTCCAGAAGTATTCTGTATGAACATGTCCATTCTAGAAGAATTCTAGTTCTGGAAATCTCCATTACGGAAATATTCGTTCCGAAAAGTTTGAATTTTTTTTTTGAAAAACTTTGTTAAACAAACAATCAAATGTACTCCCCCTATGAAAAGGAGTTTATTACTATAAGGAGACTTTTTAAACAGAAAGTTAATTAAGGAGTATTACCATACGGTTATCATTCCTAACTTCTGTTTAATATATTCAAATCTATGAGAAGGCAAATATTTTGTGAAAATATCAGCAAGTTGATCTTGCGTTCCAATAAACTGAAGAATAATATCTCCTTTAAGTGTGTGATCCCTAAGAACGTGATGTCTAATATATATGTGTTTTTCACGGGAGTGATGTGCAAGGTTCTTACTTAGGGAAATGGCACTTTTGTTATCACACAAAATTTGAGTTTTAGTAAAACTCAAGCCATAGTCTGTGAGTGTGTGTTGCATCCACAACACTTGCGCACAACAACTTCCAGCTGCTACATATTCAGATTCAGCAGTGGAGAGTGCTACGGAATTTTGCTTCTTGCAGGACCAAGAAACTAAAGAATCTCCTAAGAAATGACAAGTTCTGGATGTACTTTTTCTTTCCATTCTACATCCACCAAAGTCAGCATCAGAAAATATTTTTAGAACAAAATCATTTCCAGAAGTATAAAATAATCCTAGATCCATGGTTCCCTTAAGGTAGTGAAATATTATTTTTACTGCCTTTAAGTGAGATTCCTTAGGATTGGATTGATATCTTGCACATAAGCATACTGAAAACATTATGTCTGGTCGACTAGCTGTTAAGTAAAGTAGACTTCCTATCATACCTCTAAAAGATGTTTGATCTACTGGTTTCCTAGCTTCGTCAAGATCTAAAGAGTTTGAGGTACCAATGGGAGTACTTATACTCTTAGTGTTGTCATAACCATACTTTTTAAGAAGATCTTTAATATACTTATGTTGAGATATGTATGTTCCTTCTGGTTTTTGAGAAATTTGAAAACCAAGGAAAAATGTTAACTCACCCATCATACTCATTTCAAACTCAGATTTCATTAGATTTGCAAAAGAATCAGTCAAAGATTGTTGAGTTGAACCAAATATAATGTCATCAACATAAATTTGAACAATCAAAACATTTTTCTTATCTTTCTTTATAAAAAGGGTTGGATCTGCATTTCCCTTAACATAGTTATTTTGAAGCAAAAATCCAATGAGTCTATCATTCCATGCTCGTGGGGCTTGTTTAAGGCCATACAAAGCTTTGGTAAGTCTAAAAACATGATCAGGATGTTTTGTATCTTCAAAGCCAGGAGGTTGTTCAACAAAAACTTCCTCTTGAACATAACCGTTATGAAAAGCACATTTCACATCCATTTGGAAAAGTTTGAAATTAATGAATGCTGCAAAGTCAAGTAGAATAAGGATAGATTCAAGTCTAGATACTGGAGCATAGGTTTCTTCATAGTCTATTCCTTCTTGCTGATTATAGCCTTTAGCAACAAGTCTAGCTTTATTTCTTACTGTGACTCCATTTTCATCACATTTATTTCTGAAAACCCATTTTACTCCAATAACAGAAGCTTCCTTAGGTCTTTCAACCAAGGTCCAGACTTTATTCCTTTCAAATTCATTTAGTTCATCTTGCATTGCTTCAATCCAGTCATTATCACCTAATGCTTCATTAGTGCTTTTAGGTTCTAATTGGGAAAGAAATGCCAGATGTTCTACTTCATTTGTTAAGGAACTTCTAGTCCTTACAGGTTGGTTTACATCACCAATGATACTATCACTGGGATGATTCTTAAGAAACACCTGATTTGGGTTTTGTAAAACCTGTTCATCAACATAGGGTAGAAAGTCTTCTGGGGTAAATGGTTCAGAAGTATCTTCTAGAACAATTTCCTTATCAGAAGGTTCTTCTATCAAAGGTTGACAATCAGTTTTTGAAAACACATCTGAGGGAGAAGGCTGGGATCGTTTAAAAACAAAAGGATCTGATTCATCAAATTTTACATGTACCGTTTCTTCAACAGTACAAGTATTTTTATTAAAAACTCTATAAGCCTTAGAGGTTGTGGAATATCCTAATAAAACCCCTTCATCAGATTTTGGTGCGAATTTATGTAAATTATCTTTAGTATTCAAAATGAATACTTTGCAACCAAAAACCTTGAAGTAGGAAAGTCTTGGTTTTCTACCATTCCATAACTCATAAAGAGTTTTATTAAGAAAAGGTCTAATCAAAACTCGATTTATAGTATAGCAAGTAGTACTTACAGCTTCAGCCCAGAAATGTCTAGCAATAGAATATTCACTCAACATGGTTCTAGTTATTTCTTGAAGAATTCTATTTCTTCTTTCAACAACACCATTCTGTTGAGGAGTTCTAGGTGATGAAAAATTGTGAGTAATACCTTTCTTACTACAAAAAGTTTCAAAATCTGAGTTTTGAAATTCTCCTCCATGATCACTATGAATAGTTTTCAATGGAAGGTTTTTCTCATTTTTAACTTGAGCTCTAAAACTTTTGAAATAGGAAAAAGCTTCAGATTTCTTTGCTAGAAAATAGACCCAAGTAAATCTAGTGTAATCATCAACTAGAACAAACACATAGTATTTTCCTCCAATACTTCTAGTTTGTGTTAGAAAAAAAAGATCCATGTGCACTAACTGTAATGCATCGGTTGTTGAGAATTCACTGATTGACTTAAAACTATATTTATGTTGCTTGCCATATTGACAAGGATCACAAACTTTAGAAGAATCAAATCAAAGCTCCGGTAGACCCTTAACTAGTTTCTTCTTAGAGAGTTTACATAGGTTTCTAATATTACAGTGTCCTAATCTTCTATGCCATAACCAGGAATGATCATCCATTTCACTTAAGCAAGGTAAATCTTGACTCCTGAGGTCTTCTAGGTTCAAAGTGTATACATTCTCTTGCCTATTGGCTGAGAGAATAAATTCTTCCTTGGAATTGTGAACTAAACACTTATCATTCCTAAAATTTACAAGGTAACCTCCATCACATAACTGACTTATGCTAATGAGGTTGTGCTTAAGACCCTTAACAAAAAGAACATTTGAAATCAAGGTTTTACCAAGAAAAACAATATTACCAATACCAACAATCTCTCCCTTAGCATTATCTCCAAAAGTTACCTTTCCTCCTTTCGTTTTGATAATATTTTCAAAAAAGCTTTTGTTACCAGTCATGTGCTGGGAACATCCACTATCCATGTACCATGTATAGTTGCTGGTACTCTCTTTGTTTTCCTGAAATTAATAAGAAAATTAGATTTTCGGAATCCAAACTTGTTTGGATCCGAGATTTCCAGACAATAAAATTTTAGGTATCCACATCTTCTTAGAAAAGTAAGCTTTGTGAAATCCTAGAGATTGGATTTTGTTTAAGGAACAATTATTTGCCCGGTGACCACCATATTGACACTTGGTACAAAATGGGGCACTTTGAGGAAAAAAATAATTGTTACTAAAAATAGGTTTTGCATGGGTATAACCAAATCCGGATTTATTTCCTAAAGGTCGTATTTGGGAATACATCTTATCAAAATTTTCCTAACCATGGGTAATGTTTGATAAACACTTCTTTAAGGAAAAAATTTCGGACTTGAGTTTTACAACCAAGTTTTTATCCTCAAAATAATCAGTTTTAGAACTAGAGTTTGGCTCGAAAACATTTTTCTTATAAATTACTTTTTATAATTCTTTAGAAAGTTTGTTCTTCTCAGAACTTAATTCCTCAAGATTTTTTGAAATATTTTCAAAATCCGCATTTTTCTTATCAAGATCTTTAGAAAGATCTGATATCTCTTTCGTAAGAATAGAATTCCTAGAGTTTGCCTTATCAAGATTCTTATTGAGTTTGGAATTCTCAATCTCAAGAAGTTCAGCAAACCTAGAGACTTCTTCATAAGTAGGTAAAGTGTTTTCTTCATCAGAAGATGATTCTTCATCAGTAGAGTTATAATACTTACTATCATTGGAATTTAAAGAAACATTGGTCAAAGATTCATAATTTCGTACCTTAGCCATAAGAAAATGATTATCAATAGGTAATCTGGCTATAAGACCAAGATTCTTCTGTTCTGAAGATTCATAATCAGAAGATTCATCTGAAGAGTCACCACCACCGGCACTCCAGGTGTCATTAGCTTTCAGAACTTTCTTATCTTTAGCTTTATAATACTTCTTCCTGTTCCTGTCTGAATGCCTTTCTTTTCTTTCTTTCTTTTTGAGCATAGGGCAATCTGGTCTAATATGTCCAGCTCTCTTGCATTCATAACAAGTAACTTCTCCATCTTTCTTATCTTTCCTGTCCTTTTTCTTATACTTAGATTGAAAATTTCTCTGTCCAGCTATCTTTTTCATCCTTCGAGCAAGATTTGATAATTCATTTTCTGAGACTTCACTCTCACTAGATTCAGATTGGAAAATAACTTTCTTAGACTTGGATCTGGTTACTCTCTCAAGAGTCTTGGCTTTCATCTGATTTGAAGTTGTTGTAAAAGCAACAGTGCCATTTCCATTCTTTTTCTTGATATTGTCATCATCTCTCTTCATTCTAGTTTCATGTTGTAGAAGAGTTCCAAAAAGTTCATCAAGAGTAATTTTAGTTACCTTCCTGTTCTCATCTATAGATGTTCTCTTGGATTCCCACTCATTGGGCATAATATCAATTATTTTATCCACAAGAGCTTCATCATCTAATCCTTTTTCTCTCATAGATGGTAGACTATTGACAATAGTCATAAATCTCTGTTTAACTTTACAGATAGGTTCTCCATAAGGAAAATTGAAGCCATGATATTCAGCTCTAAGCATAGCTCTTCTAGTTTCAATCACCTTAGAAGTTCCAAAGTGTGTAACCTCTAACTTCTTCCATATACAATTAGCTGCTTCACAAGAAGAAATATGGCTATATATATTTCTGGTCATTGAACAAAGTAATGTATTGCGTACCTTATAGTTTAGTTGATATTCTTGCTTTTCCTGGTTAGTAAAGGTTCTAACTTCCTTGTCATGAATTTTATAATCACCAGTAATCATAACAAAGTTGTCTACTCCTGTATTGATAACAAAATTCTTCATACGATCTCTCCAGTATTCATAATCATTACCATCAAAGATAGGTTGTCTTGTCGGATTTAGATTGTCAATTGAACCAACATTAATTCCTTCCATACTTAAAATAACTTTTGACACACAAACTTGTTAGTAGAAAAGATTCGTAATAACAAAGTTCGGAATGAGAAAGTTCGGAATGGGGAAGTGAGCAAGAAAAACTTATATGTGAGTACAAGTATTTCAGAGATCTCCTCTGATACCAATTGTAAGATTGGTATAGAGTAAGAGGTTTCCAACCTCTGATACCCATTGTAGGATCGAAATAATGATGTAGATGCTCAATATACAAGAGGAGGGGTGAATTGTATACTTTAAAAATTCCTTTGGAACATTTAAAGTTAGTTAAGAATAACTATGTTTTCCTTAAGAGAAGTAAAGGGCTAAGTTTAACAAAGTTAAACTAAGTAGATTCACACCACCTCTAATTCCAAAAGCAAACATGGAAAGAGATTCTGAATGGTGGTTCAGGAAATATGGTTCCGGAAGTTGACACATAACAAAAGATTACAATATGAGATTCTACCTTAAAGCGTATAGAATCTAAATGAAACAGAGTACAAGTAAGGAAGTATAAGAAAGTTATACTTTCCTTATATTACAAAATTCAGCAGAATATAAACAAGTAGTAAAACTACAAGTAACAAGATATAAGTCTTTTAACCCAAAGAGAAGGGTATCCAACAACCTTGGATAAAGGTCCCTTGATTTATACTTTCAAGCAAGTATGTCTTACCCACACCAGGGTAAGCCCTCGATACGAAGATCCGAGTCTCTGTCTTTCTATCCCCGCAAGCCCTCAACTTCAAGGTAGTTAGCAACCTTTGTCTTCCTCAGCAAGGAAGCCCTCGAACTTTAAGGTAGTCGGCACCTCTGTCTTCCTATCCTCGGAAGACCTCGAATGTAATCACCAACATTCGGATTCGCACGAAGCTTTGAGAGTTAATAAGAGCCTCTCTCTCTAGAATTCACTTCAACAATAAGATGAATGTTAAACATTTTATTAAATATATAACATATATATTTCATTGAAACCTTCAACAAGAATTTATTTTGTTACTTTATTGATATAATATACACTTATGCACAAAAAAATACTTTTTAGGGAAAAGATTTACCTCTATTTTCAAAAGGTTTTTATTTTCATTTATAAATAAATTGTCACTAAATAAATAATTATATAGAAATGCGTATATAATATTTTAATAATTTTGTTAGTCATATTTTTAACCATAATTACAGTGTTTATTTAATAACTTTCATAGTAATACTATTCAATGATTGGTTTGAACTCGTTGCATGTTGTGCAAGTTAAACTCGAAATCTTACTTAACACAAGACAAAATTCATATTGAATTTAATTAATTTTAACATTAGTGTTACGTGTAGTGAATGATTAACTTTATTTTTATGAATAAAATCATATCTTTGTATAATTTATAACTTAAGACCTCATATAATTAAAAAAATCAGAAAAACTTATGGTGTTTCATTCCTCCCCCATAAATTTTATTTCTCCCCCAAAATTCATTTAGTTCATTAAAATTTTAATATATGAATGTTACTTTCTTATAAACCCACATTATAAAAAATGAATACAAACACATCCTTTAAAAAAGTAATGCTGGAAATATACTTGTTCCTCAAAGTAACTCATAATTATGTTTTCACATCGGATAACATATGTGATAGTTAGACATGGATGAAAAGCACAATAAATTATTTACATTGATAATGATCACTAATCACAAGAATGTGGGTGATCTAGAGAATGTTAACAATCACAAAAAATAAAAGACAAATGTGATGTGAAAGGGTTTACTGACATTTTTAGAAATGACGGCAATAGTAAAAAAAAATTCATGTTGATTTTCTTGAAATCGAAGAATTTTCATCATAAGATATACTCACTTGATTTTATTCCATTTAATATAAACAATATCACCCTTTTATTATGCCTTAATAAATTTTCTCATCATATATTACTCCAAGAAATGATGGTGAATTGTCAATCCTAAAGCACTAACATATCATGACATCCATATACAGACTGATAAGTCATTCTATTTGTATTTATTTTTCATCATATAAAAAAATATAGCATTTGTTTGTCAATATTCATAATTCCTCACATGTCATGATAATACTATAATCGATAAAATCCCATTAGTTTTTTAACATAAAACATTCCATGAATAGTTAACCTTGTGACCCTTAAAACTAAGAAAATACATAACATTTGAAATAAGGTCACTTAATTTTTCAAAATAATCATAAAATTGATTCACCATATATCATAAGGTAGCTCTGGGATTTTACATACCAAACGTGTGAAAACATTTATCATGTATTCTCTAGAAATATTCTAATATCCACATTTACTATTAAACCTTATTGAAAACATTCACACCTTCTTATTCCTTCAAAATGGATAGATTATTGGATAAATTCCTTAAATCTAAAAATGTTTCAAACTTCATCAATGAAATAATGGACTACTTTTTAAAAAATCAATAATCACTTCCATGGTAATCTGTAATATCCAATTTACATTATCCAATTCCATCATCTATTTATTTTAATATCCTTCTCTCAACACCATAATCACATTAAAGTATATATTTCCCTTAACAATGTGTTTTCCATTAATATCAATATTCCATTAAATCAATTTTACATTCTATTAGTATCTTTCAATATATCCTTTCAAACTCATACCTGGACACTTATTCTGAACAACCCTAATATATTTCATAATTTATAATTCATGAATCCAAACTCATAAATACGTTAATAATTTCACATCAATTATCGTAAAGGAATAGTTTATTCTTTGGTCTAGAATTAAATTCTAGATTTAGGAAGATAATTTGGATAATTCTCATATTCTCCATAAATAATACATTGAACCCCTCAACAATTTTTTAGTTTATGACCCTTTTTCCAACACAGATAACATATTCCTCTTCATTTGATACATTACTTTAGGTTTTTCATCTAGCCTTATTAAAATTTTGGTATCTGATTTCCCTTTCACATATATTCATTACCACAAGAAATTTCATAAAATTATATCTTCCTCTTATTTGTTTTGTCAGGAATCTCACAGATTTTCACATTGTTAATCATATATCATGATATCTGATTAGAAATAATAATAATTTCCCTCAATCTATTTATAATTACATTTTACTTTTATTAAAAAAATAATCATATTGAACAATAAACTCACTATTTATTTCTCTCATGATTAAGTAAAACTAGAAATAATATTATCAGAAACACTTATTATAGTAAAAAACCACATAATCATGAAAAATAACTTATATGATGTCTAAATTAAGAAACATACATTTGTAATCCTCAAAATCTGTGGTGAATACAATTTTATTCAGATTTATATTCTATTTAATTCCTTCATGTTGGTTCTCAAAGATTTTGTGAATTTCTAATGAATATCTCTAGGGAGTTTCAAACGAGGTGTGTAGCAAGGTCTATTGTCGTACACTAGTTATAATCAATTCTAGTTCAATAAATGGTTTTTTGGGTTGTTACCCCTAGGTGTATCTTTTCTAGAGAAACATCCACTTTTAGTATCTAGATAGTGATGTATTTCTAAGAACAAAACCTTTTATCATTTAGAAAAAAATTCTATGGTATCTTCTTATACTTCAACTCATCCTTATAATTATCCTTATAGACATCCCTAAAAATATCCATAAAAATATAATAAAGGTATATCATTAATGTTTTATCATCCTAGGTTATAATGGATGACTAAAAATTTCCATTGATACCAACAACAAAGATCAAGGATTCTCAAACGTTGTTATTATATCATTTTTTGTTAATATTCATTACATTACACAAAAACACACCTGAGGGCCATAATAGTTTAGTGCAATTGGGAACATGGAATCATAATTTTATAATATGATGAATATTCTTCAATGTATCCAATAATTATCTTCCCATTTATAACTTATACATAAAACTCTTCTTAATAATTTGGGGAAATAAAACATGGGAAATGGTGTTCTCATATTCATAGTAAGTGTAAAAAATGATTCCTAATCATAAAATAATCATAAGTATATGAGAACATAAGAATAACATTTGGAAAGCATAACCTACACATAAAAGATCATTATATTGTGTCATGGAATAAATATTGATATTTCATAAGAAATTAATCATAATATAATAAAATAAAATGATAAATGAGAGTACAATAAAGGAAACTAACAGAGAACGTGTGGCATATAAATATTGTTTGATAATATCATTTCAAGGACACCTACCATGACATTTATAACATGTTAGTTTGGGGATAATCACCCATATACCCGATTTGGGCTTGGTATTACCTAATCCGTACCTTTGTGTTTCAGTCTTAGGATGAACACTCATGCATCCTCCTATTCTGGGCTTTAGATGACCTCCCATTAAATCTCTTGTTGTGGGATTGGGTTGACCTCTAGTGTACCATCTTGTTGCAGGCTTCACGTGTCTTCCCTTTTACCCACTTATTTTAGGATTGAACTGACTACCCTTGTACCCTATTATATCATAGAACATTCATCATTACCTGATGAATTGGAGGGAGATATAGGTCCCACATACCACATAAATAAATAATACACATGTGTTTCACAAGATCATAATTATTTACAATATCATAAATAATGAATTGAAATTTGTATCATAAACATGTAAACATATAATAATCACTTGAAAATATATTGGTTTAATAATCATTTCATCATAGTATAAAATGTGAAAAGAAGCTGGTTTCATAAGCCTTTTATTATCGTATAACCTAGGGAATAGAAAGGGGTTTTATAAAAAACATGTCATCTTAAACATAAACCATTTAAATAAATAATAAGAATGTTGTTATTAGATAATATCTCACATAAATCATAAACTATATTAAATTATATCATATTATAAGGATATTTATTTTGAAATAACATTTGAACATTTATTAAGGAAAATATCCTTTCTTTGAAAATGAATTTCATAAAACATTTAAAAAAAATTCATTGAAAATAACATTGAAAAATTATAAGTAAATCATTGAAAATTAATTTAAAACATTTCATTTGGAAAAAATATTTTTCAAATTTAAAAACTTTTTTTAAAATGTGAAACAGTTTAAAAACATATTTTTTAAATATAAACATGAAATATTTAAAATTTATATTTGAGAAAAAATTTAAAGCATCATTTAAAACATAAATAATCTTGAAAATACTTGTCGTTTAATACTAATATAGAAAAACAATGGAATATATAAAAATAATTAAAAACCTTTTTGGAGGAATATATCAATTTTTTCATTTAAAAATTCTTTTTGAATAATAAAAAATATTGAAAAAACAAATATTTCAAAATAAGCTTGAAAATTTATAAAATAATATTTAAAACCCATTTTAAACAATGTGAAAAAATAATTTTTTTTAAAGAATTATTTCTCTAAAAATGAATGTACAATATCATTTAAAAACATTTTTTAATAATAATTTTGTAAAATTGTTTTTTGAATAACATTTATTTTTGACCGATGAGGGAAATAGTGTCATATTTTCTTAAAAACACATACTTAGTTTTCTTAAGTAAAAGAGAGAGGAAAGTGGAAACATTAAATAAATATATTATGAATAAAAAAATTATAATAAAATTAATGAGAATACTCGAGATATGAATCATAAGATTTCGTCAATATATGGATAATCATAAACAATCCCAATAAATGGTGAGGATGTAACCATAAAATCATACCACATTGCTAAAACTAAATTAAAATATCTATAAAATAATAACTATACTTGAAGTATACAGTATCATTAATAGATTAATATTTGTGATATTACATTTAAAGGCAGCAATATATAACCCTCATAAATGAATATAGGTTAATAACATAACATGGGTCTCAAAGAAGGAAAATTGAGATAAAATTCACTTACCTCTTTGGTAACATTTAAACTACTACACTGTAACCCCCCACACCTACCACATTGGATTGAGGATGTGGTGAGGGCTACATGGCCTTAAGCGACGTTCCCAAGATTCCAAAGGCAGGCAATAAATGTCGAGGGCTTGAAGATAATGTTGGGGAACAAGTTACCCTTATGACAAAACCAACCATACCAACAACTAATGATGCATGAACATTCAAACCCAGACATGTATTCCCAAAAGACAACCAAGTTGTTCCACAATACTACCCAAAACCAATACAACCAACCATATTAGAGTATAGGAGGAAACTAAACAACCAACACTATGATCCATGACACCACCCCTGCTCCACACCATGCTCCAAGCTCCAAGATCCACTGAGACATCATAATGCACCACTGAAGGAGGGAGATGCCTTACCTTTTCTCATGTCATGATATTCAACATCTACAAAGACACCAACGTGCCAAAGGTGAGTACTAAAACTCATTAGGATTTCCCCAAATGACTTCCCTACAGACACCACTAATATAAAACTGTTAGCAAGTTTATATAAAACAGTTTATATAAAATAATCACAAGTACAACCATTTCCATGAGCCCAAAATTCCCTTACCAAGACATCACACCCAAACTACGCAACCAAGGGAAATCCAACCAAACATGACACAAACCATCTCATCATTTACATGTTAGCACAATAACTTCCATCTTACAAATTAATGGACAAAAACAACCAAAACGGTGGGACTTCCTCCCAACCCGTTCACCCATTCACACCAAAAAATCAAACGGTGGGACTTCCGCCCAACCCGTTCACGCATTCACAATGAAAAATCAAATGGTGGTACTTCTGCTCAACCCGTTCACCCATTCACAACGAGTTCTACTTCCCGACGACTACTCATATGGTGGTTCTTCCGACCACTATCCATCACCTTTTATAGTGAGACTTCCCTCCCACTTCCACACAACATTTCAACCAATCACAACCATGCATAAAACCCATCAATGTCAAAACAACACGCAATCAACCAATTCTATTGCATAAAAATCCACTTAAATAAGTCATACATTTATTGGAAACCATTTTCCATGCCAAACTATATTTCAATAATAACATATTTGTTGAAAACCATTTTTCATCAACCATTTTCCCAAATCAATTTACACAACCTATTTTAAAATCACCATTTTAAAATCCATAACAATATAATTTCACCATGAAACCCCCTTTTCCCCCAAAATCCCCAAACAGATTTCCAATCAATTTCGCATAACAAATCACAATTAAATTTCAGCACGACAATAAATTGAAACAAAGACCCACTAGTTCTAACCTAGTGGAGTCGAGAGAGAATCCACCTACTTTAGGGTTCCCTATAAATCAACCCACGAACAACCATGCCACAAATCTGGTGAACTCACCTCCAAAACCTCTCTAGATCCCTTTCCCTAACATTCACAAGCCTTAAAAACATCATTCAAGGAAACCAAAAACCTAGATCTACACACATCAAGTTTATATCTAGAAAACCAAGAAATAGAGGGATATAGATCTAGAGGAAAACACAAGAGAAACAAGAGGAGAGACATACCAGGGAGAAACCACCTTCAAACCTCATTGAAACCTCTTTGAAATGCTTCCAAATCGAGTGGGAGAGAACCCTTAACCCCTGAGAACCCAAAATACCAAGTGAGGATCTAGTGGGAGAGAATTTTGAGTCAAAATAGGTTAATCCTAAGGTATCCCAGAACATATAACCATATTTCTAAGTAGCCACACGGTTAGCCCGCACGGTTTGGGAAACCGTGCGCTAACAGTGCACACGCTACTGCCTCGGGATCAAGGGTCCACACAGTTTCCTTGCACAGTTTGGAAAACCGTGCGCATGCCATGCGAAGCCTACTATCTCCCGTACACAGTTTCCTCGCACAGATTGGAAAATCGTGTGCATGCCGTGCGAATCCTACTATCTCCCCTCCACAGTTTCCTAAAGAATCCGCCCGGTTTCCACTATCCATTCTCAAACCGTGCGCCCCTTTAAAAGCCTCCAAAATCATCCAAAACCATTCCAAACTCTTCCAACCTCTTCCCAACTCATCCCATGGACTTTAAGCACATACATAATAAAAAAAATCCACATACCTCAAACCAGTGGTACTACATTATCCCCACCATTAGACTTTTCGTCCTTGAAAATTAGTGAACCTGCCCCTTGCTGAAAGAGCTCAGACCACTACTCAACTATCTCTTTCTCCCGCTCCCAAGTCTCCTCTTGAATCTGAACATGTTGCCACAAAAAATGAAATAAACCAATTATTTTACCACTCAAGGAATTATCTTGCCTATCCACAACCTGCACTAGAAAGTGCACCTTCAAAGCATTCGATTCTAGCTCAACATGATCCCATCGAATCACATGGTCATGATCCGGCTGATACTTTTTCAACTGCGACACATGAAAAACATTGTGCACTGCACTAAACCTAGGTGGAAAAGCCAAACAATAATCCAGCTCACCAAACCGCTCAAGAATCTCAAATGGTCAAATATACCTTGGAGAAAACATTACCTGCTTTCCAAACCAATGATGTCCCAACCTAGGAGAGATCCTTAAGAAAACATGATCACTCACCTCGAACAAAAATGACCATCGACGATGATCCGCATAGGATTTCTAACAACTCTAAGCCATATCCATTCTCTTCCTGATCATCTTGATCTTATCTGTAGTCTCCTAGACAAGGCTCAGTCCAACCATCAAGGACTCCCCCATTTCCACCCAACATGGTGGAGAACGACATGGACGCCCATACAACGCTTCAAACGGATCCATCTATATGAATGCCTGATAACAGTTATTTAAAGAGAACTCAACCAATGACAATTGATCCTCCCATGAGCCACCAAAATATATGACACATGCCCACAACATATCATCCATAGTTTGTATCGTCCTCTCAGATTGACCATCCGTCAGTGGGTGATACGTCATGCTCATAGTCAACTGTGTATGAATGGATTGCTGCAAGGATTTCTATAAATGGGATGTAAACCTCAGATCCCTATCTAATACAATCAAAACTAAAACACCATGCCTCTTTACCACCTCCTGGATATTGATTTTGGACAGATCCTCCACCATATGAGATTCACAAATCAGGATGAAATGGGTTGAATTCGTTAGCCGATCCACTATCACCCACATGGAATCGTGCTTTATGACCATTCATGGGAGACCTGTGAAAAAATCCATCTCTATTTTCTCCCACTTCCAAACATTGATTGGTAAAGACTGAAACATTTTTGCTGGAATCTGATGCTCTGCGTTGACCTGCTGACAAGTCAAGCGTCGCAGAACAAACTCAGCCACACTTCTTTTCATACCAGCCCACTAGAACTGCACTTTCAATTATTTATACATTTTCTGAATTACAGGATGAACATCCCACCTGGAATGATGATACGCCCTGAGAATATCCTCCTGACAGACAACTGGTTCAACAATCTGATTCTGAAAACACAAAACTGAATCTCCATTCACTTTCCAACCCTCTATGGTCTCCCCTGCATTGAGTCTCGACCCCATGGTCACACACTCAGAATCGGATATTTGTGCCTCTTTATCCAGGCCAACCAAGTCAAGAATCAACAAAACTGGAAATAAGACAACTCTATCACCCTAGTTCTCACATTCCAACCACATATCACCTATAAACGGCATCAACTGCCACTGTCCGATGCTTGTTTCAGCACCTAAGTATATGATTTTCTACTTAATGAATCCACCACCACGTTTCCTTTACCCGGTGTGTACATCAAGTCAAAATCAAACAACTGGAGATATTCCATCCATCTCCTTTACCTCAGCTTCAAATCCGTTTGTGAGAAAATGTGCTTTAAGCTCTTATGATCTGTATATATAGTGAATTTCTCACCAAAGAGATAATGACCCCACACTTTCAACTCATGGACCACTACTACCAAATCCAAATCATGAGTTGGTTAGTTCTTCTCATGAACTCTCAACTCCCGTGAGCCATCTGCAACCACATGATTTCCATTCATGGGAACACACTCCAACCCTAATCCTGATGCATCGAAATACACCACATACCCTTTTCCTAGTTCTGGAAAAACCAATATTGGTGCTGATGTAAGGCAACTCTTTAGCTCATCAAAACACTACTGGCACTATTCATTCCACTGGAATGGAACATTCTTTCTGGTCAAAGCTATCATTGGTGAATCCAAACATGAAAAATCACGAACAAAATGCCGATAATACGCAGCTAGACCTAGAAAATCCGTATCTCAACCACATTTCTTGGTGGTTTCTACGAGATAACAACCTTTATCTTTTCTGGATCTACTGAAACACCTCTTTTAGAAATCACATGGCCATGAAAACAAACTTCCTGTATCCAAAAGTCACACTTTGATAATTTGGAATACAACTGATGATCCTTCAAGATCCCAAGAACTCTCTCCATGTGCTTCTCATACTCCAACCTTGCCTTTGAATACACCAAAATATCATCTACAAACACTACCAAAAATGAATCTAGATATCTTTGAAATATATGATTCATCAATTCCATAAACACCACTGGCGCATTCATTAGACCAAAGGGAATAACCACATATTCTTAATGGCCATATCTACTTTTGAAACCTATTTTAGGAATATCTTCCTTCCTCACTTGTAATTGATGATATACCGACCTTAGGTAAATCTTGGAGAACCACTAGGATCCACTCAACTGGTCGAACAAATCATCAATTTGTAGAAGTGGATATATATTCTTTATCGTAACTTGGTTAAGTCTACAATAATAAACACAGAGTCTCAAAGTTCCATCTTCCTTTTTCAGAAACAACACCGGCGCTGCCCATGGAGAAGTTCTAGGCTGGATAAACCCTTTGTTTTCTAACTCTTCCAACTGGACATTCAATTGCTGCAATTCAGTTGGTTCCATCCGATAAGACGGAAGTGAGATAGGACTGTTCCCCGAAAGGAGATCAACCATAAACTCCACTTCCCTTATGGGAGTTAACCCAGATAATTCTTTAGGAAAAATATCAATGAAATTATCTACCACTACTGCAAGAACAGTCTTCTCAACACCCTCTACCGATTCCAACAACAATACCACCAACTAATACGACAACGTACCCACCGACGGTGCCAACAAACACGTTTCACCCTGACTTTCATGCTTCTATCATCTAAAGAGATGTCTAACACCATCGTGTGTCGTAAAATCAACTGTTCGTGCATCACAGTCGATGTGAGCCTTAAACACCACCAGCCAATCCATTCTTAGGATTACATCATACCCATCCATCTGAAGCATTTATAAATTCCACACTAGCTCCACCTCACCCCCAACGATAAAACATGCTCTACACAAGAAGGCTCGACACTCTCTTCGACCCAAAGGTGTTTGACGTTTTAAAACTGAGGGAATCATTTATACTCTTAAACCCAGAAAATCAACCACACGTGCAACAATAAAAGAGTGTGAAGAACCTGTATCAAACAACACTTGTATCAAGGTAGAATTTAGAAGAATAGTACCTCACAGTGTGGATGGTCCCGACTAATCATCCACCACAACCTACTCAGCTCCAGACACATGTTTTCTTGCCACACTCTACTCTTTATTTCACTGCTGAGGAATCATGGTATTCTGGGAATCACCATGACCCACTTTACTCTACTGCCGAGGGGTATGCTGTTGCACATGTCCCTTTGAAGCATACGATTTCTGTGATCCCTAAGAAGTGTCACACACACCCAACCTTAGAGAATTCCAACAATAATGTTGAAGATTCCCCATCTTCTTACAATTATGACATGCTCGAGGTTGTACCATACAATCCCTCTTGATGTGGCTTGTTGAACCACACTAAAAACATCCCGACGTGATCTGGGGCTTCAGAGGAATATTTACCAATCCTGCCATCAGATTATATGCCATATTCCCGCTCGGGGAATAATTTTCCCTCCTTCTCTTGAACCCAACATTAGAGATCCCACTATTCCCCATGGGTACCACCATGCTTCCTCCACCCAGAGCTCCCAACAGATCTCGCTTAGCCACTGAGGCTCTATTCACCATCTCCGAGTAATCATCTATACACAACACTGCTATCTTTGAATGGATTTCATTCCATAACCCCACTACAAAGATCCTTGCCTTCAACGACGTGCTACCCACCACCTCGGGTGCAAACCACAATAAGTTCATAAGCATAACTGCATAATCCATAACATACATAAGTTCTTTCTTCATACTGAAGAAATCAAATGTATGCAGAATTATGAATGTATGTGTGTAGAATTGTTTATTAAAAAATTCGTCAAAGCCTTACCACATCATAACCTGGTCAGTCCCCGCTTGTACTACCAACTCCCACCACTAATGGGCAAGATCTTCCAATATATACGTGGCCAACCTTACTTTCAGCTCTACCGGCGTTCCCATGAACTCGAAGATCTTTTTCATTCTATTCAACCATGCTTCTTCCCTTTCCGGCTCTGAATCACCCTTGAAGATGGGTGGATTTTCTTTTGAAATAGAACCATATGATCCACATGCCTTGGTTCATCCACTTTATTCCCACTTTCCACAGCCTGGAAAGATTGCACGATACTTTTCTCTAACAGTTGGTTCACCTGAGGCTCAGGTGCAACCACATTCTCAGCAGCCTCCTCCGGTTCGTCTCTACGAGGCCTAGCCGGTTCGATTTCTATAAGCATAAAAATAAACCACCATGAGTCTCACTTCCGTAGACATCACGAAATCCCATTTCAAATGACTTTACACAACACTATCACAACAAGGATTTCCACAATTTCACATTTCCCATGTTTCATCATTTTTGAAAATCATACCATTTTAAAAATACAAAATTTATTCACATTACAGTTTCACACAAAAACTATATATCAATTCAGACCATATATCATTATGTCCATTGAAATATACATCCTAGTGGGAAGTCATTTCTACCTTGCATGTCATTCTCATCTCATTGGATACACTCACGACAATGAGATATCCAATTACTATAAGTGTCTCCAAAACACTTATGTACCCAACTCCCTGGTAAATTGAATTTCAACATAAAAGGGTTAGCTACATCCTTTTATGATATACATTCCATGTTCAGACATTCCTACAACTTGCTACCATCCTGACTTAAGGAATGTACCACAACAAGTGTCAACACCAAATCTGAGAATCAACTCCAAAGGACCGAACGAACTGATACCACTTGTAACACCCCGACCCTTCCTAATTGACTTGAGGAGGCAGTGATGGCTACTTGGCCTTAAGCGACATTCCCAAGACACCAAATGCTGACAATAAATGACGAGGGCTTCAAGATTAAGTTGGGGAACGATTTTCCCTTATGAAAAAACCAACCAAACCAACCACTAATGATGCATGCACTTTCAAACCCAGACATGTATTCCCAAAAGACAGCCATGATGTTCCACAATACAACCCAAAACCAATACAACCAACCATATCAGAGTACAAGAGGAAACTAAACAACCAACACTATAATCCATGCCACCACCCCAGCTCCACACCAAGATCCAAGCTCCAAGCTCCACCGAGACATCACAATGCATCATTGCAGGAGGGAGATGCCTTACCTTTTCCCGCATCACGATATACAACATCTGCAAAGACACCAACATGAAAAAGTAGCGGGTGAGTACTAAAATTCTGCAGGATTTCCCCAAATGACTTCCCTACGCACGCCACAAGGATAAAACCATTATCACATTTATATAAAATAGTTTATATAAAATAATCACAAGTACAACCATTTCTATGATCCAAACATGCCCTTACCAAGCAATCTCACCCAGACCACACAACCAAGGGAAATCCAACCAAACATGCCACAAACCATCTCATCATTTACACATTATCACACCAACTTCAATATTGCAAAGCAATGAACAAAAAACAACCAAAATTGTGGTACTTCCGTCCAACCTGTTCACCCATTCACACCAAACAATCAAACGGTGGGACATCTGCCCTATCAGTTCACCCATTCACAACGAACAATCAAATGGTGGGACTTCTGCCCATCTCATTCACCCATTCACAACGAGTGTTACTTCCCGACCACTACTCATATGGTGGTTCTTCCAACCACTATCTATCACCTTTTATAGTGAGACTTCTCGCCCACTTCCACACAACATTTCAACCAATCACAACCAAGCATAGAAGCCATCAATGTCAAAAAAAACAAGAAATCAACCAATTCTTTTGCATACCAATCCACTTAAATAAATCATCCATTTATTGAAAACCATTTTCCATGAAAAACCTAATTTCAATAAAAACATCCTTATTGAAAACCATTTTTCATCAACCATTTTCCCAAATCAATATCAACAACCCATTTTAACATCCTTAACAATAGCATTTCACCATGAAACCCCATATTTCCCCAAAATCCCCAAACGAACTTCCAACCAATTTCGTTTAACAAATAACTTTTAATTTTCAAAAAAATAAATAATTGCAATAAAGAACCACTAGTTCTAACCTAGTGGAGTTGATATAGAAGCCACCAACCTTTAGGGTTCCCGATAAATCAACCCACAAACAACCATTCCTCAAATCCGGCGAACGCACCTCTGAAACGTCTCTAGATCCCTTTCCATGTCATTTAGAAGCCTTAAAAACATCATCCAATGAAACCACAACCCTAGATATACACACAAAAAGTGTAGATCTAGAAAAGCCTGAAAGAGAGGGATGTATATCTAGAGGAAAACACAAGAGAAACAAGAGGAGATACTTACCCAGGAGAAACCACCTTCAAACTTCCTTGAAACCCCTTTGAAATGCTTCCAAATCGATTGGGAGAGAACCCTTAACCCGTGAGAACCCAAAATCCTGAGTGAGACTTGAGTGGGAGAGAATTTGGAGTCAAATAGGTTAAGCCCGAGAGAGCCTAGAACTTATAACCCTATTTTTATGTTACCACACGGTTAACCCGGACAGTTTAGAAAATCGTGCGCTAACCATGCACACGCTACTGCCTCGAGATCAAGGTTCTACACGATTGCCTGACATAGTTTGGCAAACCGCGCGTAGACTGTGCGAAGCCTACTGTCTCCCCTACAAGGTTTCCAGGAGAATCTTCATAGTTTCCAATAGTCGTGCTCAAACCGTGCACCCCTTTAAAAGCCTCCAAACTCATCCAAAACCATTCCAAACTATCCCAACCTCTTCCCAACCCATCCCATGCATTTTAAGCACATAAAAAAGCATAAAAAATGGCCACATACCTCAAAATGGGGGTACTACATACACCATGAATGATAGATGCAGAAATGGATGTGTAAATACCATAAATCTTAATTAAATGACTAATAAATTAAATTCATGTGTAGTATATCCACCACATAGGTGAAATATTTGATCAATATATCATAAAGGTAAAAAGAGAGACATAAATATTTTACATCTTGAGTAATATTTGAATAATGATATATGTGAAACATGAAACCTTGAATATAATTAATTAAATAAAATTGATGATATAACATGTCATAGTATAATATATACACCAAACAAAATAAATTAGGGTTCAATATGAAATAAGTCTGAAAAAATAGAAGTGAATATAGAAATACACTTACATTTAGTCTTTATTTCATTCTTATGCATTCAAGCCTCCTATATAATAAATATAAGTTTATTATACATCTATCACAGAACCAAATTCCTATATATCATATCATATATGATTTATGTTTTACCTTTTATTACCTATTTATTTAAAATTCAATGTTAATGTTATGTTTCAGTTCATAATTGCTTTGCTTTGAGTATATGTTTTGACAAGTCTATTTTGGTACTCTTACATTGATCATGGTTTCAACAACTTCAGAATATAAACCATGGTATAAATATCATATATATTCAGTATATAGGTATTTAGAGTTCTCAATAGAATTTGGTTATAGGAAACAGAAAACACCATTCATGGAGACGGTTGTTTGTATGTACACATGAAGGTTGTTTCCATTTCCATATTATACTAAATAAAAAAAATTAATTGATATATATATATATATATAATAAATCTAATAGAATTAGTATTTCATATATATAACACATGTTTATTTACCCCATATTCAATACATTATATGAAAATCATGAATAAATCACGTTGCTTCAGGTTGCAGTGGTCCATAGTACACACGAATTTCATTATCGCATTCCCAAAATATGGAAATAAAGATGTTATGTGTGATATGTATTTTATTGAATAATAACAACATCATAAACATCATAAACATCAAATATAAATAGCATGTCATTGTTGAGACTCTGTTTTCTCACATGGATGAAAATGTAATAAAAGAAAATACCTTAAAGAGAAGAAAAATAGGCATGTGGATAATTTCAAAGGTCATAAAACTTTTCCAAAACTACTTTACACACATAAAAAAGTAGCATCGGTGCACAGGGAACCATCTCATCTAGTGGCATTGTGCATGCCCAGATTTTGGGTCACATAGTGGCTCATTATAGGGTAATTACATATTATCTTTCATGATAGACATATGAGAGATAACACCATCTACCAGGGTCCAATACATGACTAAAAATAAGACCACTGGGATTCTGATTTAAATAATAGAAAATATAGAAGAACACTTGATGATCAACATTCCGTATTTGTTTACCCTAGTCCTTATAAAACTTTTAGGTATCTCACCATAACCTGAGAAAATATGTATTTAATGTGGGTAGTAGAACTAAATTCCTCTCTATGTCTAAAATACATTACACTTTCATTAGGAAAACTCTCTTTTATGGTTGATGAAAACTAGTGCAAGGTCCCCATCCCTAACTAAGGTTCCATGTGAGATACTTTTGAGAAAACTAGTGGAGACCCCTAAAGCATTGAGAAAATACTCTCCTAATTTTTGTTCCTAGGTTGTCAATGTAACATCCTAAAAAAATTCATAAAGTATTTTTATAAAAAAATTTCTTCCAAAATATATGTTTTTATAAAACTGGAAAAAATAAGGGTCATTATTTTAATATTTAAAATCATAGATTATATTCTACTATTTAAATAAAAACTTTTTTATAGTGCATTTGGAAATTATAATTTGAATGGAAGTATTAATTTTTTTATAAATGTTTTATTTATATTTCAAAGGAAAAATAATAATATTATCATAATATATTAATTGTTTGAATTACTATTGAGTTTCAAATAAGGATGAGAAATTAATTGTTAAGAAAAAATTTAAATGATACATGTAAAATATATATAACCTCAATGTTTTCCATTTTTTAAATAGTTTGAAATTTTCTACAAAAAAAACATGTAATGGTGCTGACACAACACATACCCTGGGTAGGCTAAATACCATTGTTTAATAGAGCCACTACACAATCCCACTCATGCAACTGATCAGGCACCCTTGTAATCAGCCTTTGTATGATTTAGTCCACGTATAGGTGGGTTGAGGCCCAAGGTGGGATCCCATGTATAAGGATCCCACTATGTGTGTGTGTTCTTGTGTTTTCAAAGAAAGGAAACTAACTCTAGTGTAACATCGCATTTTTTTAGAAAAAATAAATTGAAATGAATAAAACACTTTTTTAAGTATATATATATAACTAGACATTAAAATATAATTTTTCTACTTCTATGTTTTGAATTTCAAGAAACTGTCATCTACAACAGTGTTAAGTATGTTATTTGGAGTCTATTGGAACCAACTTGTTTTTTAGGGAATAGTAACATATCCTTATGAATAGTAATATGACCCTGATGAATAGTAAATTTTATTATTATTTTATTTTCTTAAGGCTTTAAGATAATAACAACTTGGTTAATTTTTCATTATGATATAGAAGTAGTTATAGAATTAGAATTGTTAATTTTTGAATTATGTATGCTTTTATTTATAAATTAAATTAATAATATTTAGAAAATTATTTTCAAAAAATGGACTTAATTTTTGAATTCTACACATCTACAAATATTTAGGGTAAATTTTTGGAATTTTTCTGAAATCCATTAATTTTCGATGAATAGTGAAATACTATAAAATACCGTTTAATCAAATTATCAAAAAAATGCACTAATTATGACATACAAAGTGATGAAATTCCACTTGGTTCAAACTCACATTCCATTATCACTATTTTAGGTCCCATGATCTAATACTATTCATAATCTTGGGAAAAAATGTTATAATAATGATTAAAATAATGAAAAATACCATTCTCCTCCACAATAAATACCACTCTCAATCACCTCTTCTTCCCACAACTCTAAATCCTTGATCCATACCTACATTTTACCCAATACTCCCCCAAGGCTCTTACACACGTCCTAGATCTTCTGGTCTCACCAAAAGACCAAAACTGATGCCCTTAAGAAGGATAACACAGAGAAGAGATCAAGAGGTAAACAACCTCTTTTATTTTCTTTCTTTTCATTCATTTTATGTTATTTTCTTCCTTTTATAGTGGTTATGTTGGGATATTTCATTACATATCCCCCATTACTGTTTATATTTTTTAAGAGTGATGAGATATCTCATTTCTCTCATCAAACTATTTTTATGAAATTTAAGAGATGTCGTTTGGCTGCCGAATTTTGGTGACAAATTTGTCATGTTTTCTTTTATTTCAGGACTCCATTATTTTATTCTTCTTTCCTCACCTACTCTTAACCAAGAGGCATGAAATCTCCAGAATCCTGTATATTTTGGATTTTCTCATGTCCAAGGGAAAATTAATCATCAATCTTCTTCTCTCCCCCCACTTGTCCATGGAATTAAAAACATTGACTGTGATGTGTCGAATTACCGACATCGTGGATGATGTGATTTCAATTTTCATTAATTCCTTCATGTCTGGTCATGAAACCATTTTTATGGTTGAACCAGATTATAATATATGTATTATTTCAAATCAATGTTTCTGTAATTCTTTAGTACACATGGTTTGAATTTATAAAACAAAATGAGGGCGTTATTATCAAAGAACTACTAAAAAGATCTAAAAAACATCATTGATGTTTTAACTTATGAATCATCATCATGTAAGAATTCAAAATGATAAATGGTATAATTATGGTACATTAAATATGTAAATACTAATCTAATCTAATTATGTATTTTCACTTCCAATCGATAAGAACATCCATCATGAACCAATCATGAAAATCATGTAAAGAACTCACCCAAAACAATGCAAGGAACAAAATACTAACAATTAAAGGGTAAAATGAGGTTATTAGATGATCATATAAGATTTTATAAACATGGAAATGTTTCTGTAAAATACTAATAACACTCTTTTAACCATTATAAAATAATTTTAAACAAGTTTGATGTCAGACAAGCATGAGGTAATAGAATTATTAACCCTATTTCCATTCATTGGGTTAACCTTCTACTTTATTTTTTGTTGTATTATAAATTGATAGTGTGATGGGTTTGATTATATTATGTTTATTGATGGGTATTTAAAGTTTTTATACATATTACATCCAATATTTTAAGTTTCACTTCAATTATATGATATTTATAATAGACTTTCCTTTTAAAATCACCCTTTAAAATTCTATTTTACAAAGTTAAAAAGTAATGCTTTTATGATATTTCATGTTGTATGATTATATTCTAGTTCATGGGAATTATTTAATATGAAGGGTGAGACTTATATTTCCCTCCATGCATTAGTTATGTGTAAGTTGGAGGTCGGCCGTATGGTTAATCCATGTGTAACTACAATGGTTACAAAAATTGTAATGTAGTCATGAGGGTTATAAATTATGAAGAAGTCGCGAGGGTTACAATGTTATATAAGTAATTCCCCAAGATACCCTTATGATTATATTTATATTCTCATTTTTTTAGATATTTTATAAATCTCATGTTACACAAAGTAAGTATATATGGGTGACAATCATGTTTTTTTGAAAATTCCTCCATACATTATGAGTATTCATAGACTAATGTCTCTTTCCCTATTTTCCATCCCTTACTAAGATTTTGTGCTCATCTGAAGTTTTTAAATGATTATCACAGTTTAGTGGATGTGTAAGACAAAGAAGGAAGCCATTTTAAAAGTTGAAGAATTGTAAATGAGTCATGTTTATGTTTTAATGTTTTATATTTTAACAAAAATGAAACTGTTTTCATGATATCCACTCTGTAACAATGTGTAATGTTATGTATGTATTTTCCCAAATCTCTAAACCTATAACATGAAATTATCTTCAATGTAAAAAGGATATTATTTCTTGACTAAATTAAACATTATGTAATGTAATAAATAAGGGTCCTTATAGTTGGTATCAGAGGAAAGGTTTTGAAAACTTTGGGGATTAGGAGTTTTCGTTAAACATATGGGGAGTATGTTTGTCTATTCTTTAAGTTAAATCCGTTTTTTATAACTTTTCAGTTTAAAGAAGTTCAATTTCAAATGGAAGGATGAGGATCTCAAATGATATTTCTATCACCTCCTCATGAATTTCTTTCAATAATTATTGCAAAGTCATATCCAGATGAATTTAAAACATTTTCTAACATACAACTCACTTGCATGCAATTGTTTGAGATATCAAACACCACCATTATACCTCAATACCATTGTGGATCATGGGTTGTATTTAATCAAACCCTATTTTCTCAATATTCTCATATTTTCATTATTGGTAAATATTATCAAGGTATTTTTAAATATTTATCTTATCAATATATTTTTAAGCATATTATTATTTTGAAAGAGGTGCTGAAGAAGGAGACCCTTGCACAACCTATTTATATTTGATTTTACAGTATACTCTTTCATTACATTTATAAGTTTTTTTAAAAGGACTATTTATTGAAATTTTCAACTCCATCTCAGTCTTACTATGTTATAAAAATAATGTTTTATCAGATGTTTTGAAATTATATGTCATATGTGATTATTTTCCAAAACTTTTTTCTAGTGAACACCCATATGACCCAAGTTGTACAAGGTGCATTAGGATAAAGGAATAAAATTATTTTTAAGGACCTATAAATCATTGTTTCAATTCATGGACCTTCTATTTACGTGAGCAAGATGATGATGAGACCATATTGACACCATGATCAAGGTACCCTCACTTGTTTAATAAGTAAATAAAATTGTGAGGACGCAATTTCCGAAATGTTGGGATAATGTAACTATAACTCCCCGACCCCAGTTACCCAGAAACGGTGCATTATTTTAATACATTGGCATGATTACAAGGAATCAAGTCCTAAAGGACCAATCGGTTTAGCAATCTTGGAAAATAGATTACATACATGAAAGTTACATTACACATTATAACAAACAAAACAACGTAAATAATCATTTATGAACGGCATTATTCTCTTGTCATAACCCTACATATCATCCACAATACACTTCTTCGAATATTGGTAAAAATAAACCATTGAAAGAGGTGAGCTCAGATGCCCAGTAAGGATAAAAATACAGAGGAAACATTAATAAGTAATCATAAACATCTAAGGAAATGTATAACTAAAACAAAAGCCTTCTAAAAATAAACATATGAATAATATGGAAAAAATAAAATGAATTAATTACATTTAGTTATTAACATGGATATTCTTCTCGTCGAATAATCACATGAAATATCAATAACCACTTTCATAATGATGGAATGCATAATGCCAGACTATCATAACCATGTAGCCAAGGCCTCATGCCAAGACTACAAATAAGATTTTTGTCAAGGACTTGTGCTATGACACTAGTTTGTCTCATGAGACCTACTCATGCATCGAGGTGCTATAGCAGGCTCTACCCATTACTTACTAAGTCCAATGCATTCTTCATATGAACAAGTTTAAACATAACATAAACATTTGTATTAAAACTAGCATATGAAATTTAAATATATTATCCATAAACCATGAATGGTCTAAAAATAACAAATCCATAGTCAAACATATCACAAAACCTTCAATACAATATTGAAGTTTTTCAACATAATAAATCAACATCAAATAAGCTTAACATCCATCAAAGGATGCTGACATAGATGAAAATGATTTGTAAAACACTTTGAGAGAAATATCCATTTTTCATGAAAACATATAAAAGTCACACAATTTAGAAAGGAAGAAATTTAGAGACATTTTTGAATCAAAGTGTCCCATACCAATTTGAAACATTTTAAAATAATTATCATTTTAAAAAAACATTCATGTCTATATAAATAAATCCTTAACAATCATTTTGAAGACATGGACATTAAAGAAAATGTTTTAGAAGAATAAATATTTAAAACATTTTAAATGATGTTTTTGTTAAAAAAAAGTTACTTAAAATAATCCCTTTGAAAAAAAATTCATGAAACATGGACATGGATAAGAAATATGTCCCATTAGATACTTATGTAAAAACAACATAAGATAATAAAGAGATTGTGAAATTAACCGTTACAAATTTGGTAGCTTACGAAAAATACATCCCATGAAATAGGTATCATACAATTAATATCTAAATAAACATATATTAAAGTGTATTACACAATGAATAAAATTATGGGCAGTAAATACACCACACAAAAGGTAATAGTGGCAATATGGAATGAATCTCATGGGAATAAGGAGTGAGATGAAAACCCCTTACCTTGCACTTTCCTATAGTCGAGGGTACGTTTAACCTTCTGTATGAAGACCGTAGTATGTTATTAATTTATACCAGAACCAAATTAATATTTATGAAATCATACATTATTCATTTGTGACTTTATACTACCCATTTAATAATAATTTCTATGTTAAATTAACATTTTGGGTAATAATCGCTTTCTTTATCGTACGTGTTTTAACTTCTTACTCTTGATTGTATCACATAGATAGTGATTTAAAAACTTCCAGAATATAAAACATGATTTATATATCATATATATTTAGAATATAATTATGTATAATAGATATATATGTGAAATGGAAAACACATTTTATGGAGACGGTAGTCCGTACGTACGCATAAACTTCGTTTCCATTTTCTTAATGTATTAAACGTATATAAGTGAATAAAATATATGTATGTACATAGACACACACACACACACACACACAGATATATATATATCTTCAGTAGAATTATAATGTCATATATTACAAAAATATTAGTAATATATATTTTTATAATCGTCGATGAATGGTGAATGTGGAAATGAATCTCATCGCGTCGTAGAGATGGTAATCCGTACGTATGCACGAGTGACAATATCATTTCCTTAAAAGTGAGGAATTGGATGGTATATTATTTTTATATATACATTATCATGTAATTTTTATTATTTATAAACATATTACTCATCATTATATATATCCAAATAACATAGTGTTGAATAACGAATTACACCACAACGTGGAGACGGTAAGCCATACGTACGCACGCATGGTGACATTATCATTAATAAAATGGATAGAATAACTAATATAGTTGTGAAATATTTCTAATAAAATTAAATTATATAAAAGATACTGGAGTTATTATTTTAGAATGTAAATAACTAATAATGAAGAAGTGGAAGAAGAAATTAATTTGAAAGAGGGTGGTGAAATCATTACATCTTCTTCATGTTCTTCCTTTTGATTTGATAAAAAGGTCTCTTTAGGATGGCTATCTGATCCAACTAAAGTCTCTAGGTTGATTTGAGGGAATGTTAGAGGATATTTGGGCAGGGGTTGGCCGAAACAAAAGGCTTTGAATGTATGAATTATTGGTTATAAGTGGTGTCCTTTTATAAGGGGGAGGAGGGGATCTTTAAGAAAAACTTAAAGTATTATTTTATAATAAATTCATATTCGGTTTATAATGGCTCCAAATGAATTTATTTGGAGCCTTAGGTGGTTATGGGTCGAAATAATCTCAACCAATAGGTTTTATACTAGTTTAGGTTACCATTTTAACCTCATATTTTATATTTAACTCTTAGTTAAATAGATTAGCTTTTACCGTGTCTTCTTGTATTCTTACTCTGTATGGTTAATAAACATACTACAAACATCCAAGAGAACCTCAAGTGGATCATTATTGACATATATAATATTATTTAAACTCCTTGGCCGAACCTTAAATTTTTAGAAATATTATATCAACCAACAATATAGTATTTTTTTAAACATTGATTTATGTCAATTATGACACTATTTGGTATTTTGTTTTCTGTGAAAGTCATCACAACTTGATTACTTAGAAAACGATATATTGAATCATCCCTAACATTTACTATTCTCCTAGAAAATTCTTTTATGTCATAAAAACTTCGAAATTATATTTATTTTAATATGTATAATATCATTTATTTGATTCTTTCAATATTAAGGTAATTACTGCATCATCATTGTGTCAAAAATAAATTTACATATTTAATGTCTAAAAATTATAAAAAAATACTATCATGTAGGAAATTTTTTATCTTTATAAATAATATTTAAAGTTTAAAAATGACTTATTTAACACTATATAAAAATCAATTTACTAAAAGAGTTTTGTTTATGTCATTTTTTTCTATACTTTAAGTTAATTAATCTAAATTGTCATTATCACTCCCAAGTGGCTCAATGGGGTCCCAAAATCAACACTAATATTCCCTTGGTAATTATTGAATCAACTAATAAGGTTTGGATAAGTTTTAAGGTAATTTTAAATTATTATAATATTCTTTTTTACCTTGAACTACCTTATTTACCTTTAACCGCGGTAAATGAAAGTCAAAAGATACTATTCACCAAAAATTATTTTCATCTTATTGAACAAAATTTTACTAACTAATAACAACCATGTATTTCATATTTTCAAAATTCAATTCACAGAAGAGGTGAAATAAATTTTAATGAAAAATTCAGTTTTTTTAACAACTACAAAGTGGTTTCACTATTCATTAAAAATTTATATTTTTCATAAAAATACAAAAAATTCAGCCTATGGTATATTTGATATTAAAAATTCAAAAATGATGTCTATATTACCAAATTATAAACATATAAGTTGCATTAATTTATTTTAAATTAATTCCCGTTGTTAAAACAAATAGTGTGTTTTTAAGAAACCATAGCTATCAAAAGATTGACACTTGTTTATGTCCAGTTTAAATGTGAAATTATGTCCAATGAACAACATTTAATTAAATGGTAAAAATATATTCTAAATATACATTAAACCCAATCAAATTCATAATTTATCATTATTAATTATTTCGATTAAAAAAAAAATTTTAATTAAAATTTAGTAATTTTCACTATTCATCAAAATATGAAAGTTATCAGAAAAGTACCAAATATTTACCCTAACATAATTTCAATATTCCTAATACAAAAATTAATTCCATTTTGAAATATAAAATGTATAAAATTTCAAAAAAATGGCTATTACTTTTCATAACGGCTAGTCTGATTGGTTGTGGTGTGTGTTAGAACTCGAAGTTTTGTAAAACACACGCTACTGTATTATTCAAAGAAAATCATACCATGGAAGATTTAGTTTTTACAGTAAAATCCCATTTAAAAAAAATAAATTGAAATGAATGAAACTTTGTTTTAATTATATATTTATAACTAGCATTTAAAACATAATTTTTCCATTTCTAAGTTTTGAATTTCAAGAAACTGTCATCTACAATTGTGTTCAGTATGTTATTTAGAGTCTATTGGAACCAACATGTTTTTTTGGTGAATAGTAACATATACTTGTGCATAGTGATATGAACCGAATGAATAGTAAATTTTATAATTATTTTATTTTCTTAAGGCATTAAGATAATAACATCTTGGTAAATTTTTCATTGTGATATTAAAGTAGTTATAGAAGTAGAATTGATAATTTTTGAATTAAGTGTGCTTTTATTTAAAAATTAAATTTATAATATTTAGAAAATTATTTTCAAAAAATTGACTTCATTTTTGAATTCTACAAATCAAAAAATTGTAAGGGTAAATTTTTTATATTTTTCAAAAATTCTTTAATTTTCGATGAATAGTGAAATACTACAAAATACCGAATAATCAAATTATCAGTAAAATTAACTATTTATGACATCATAAGTGATGAAATGCCACTTGGTTCGAACTCACATGCCATTATTCCTATTTTAGGTCACATTAACTAAGACTATTCATAATCTTGGGCAACAATGTTATAATATCGATTAAAATAATGAAAAATACCCCCTCTCCTCAACAATAAATACCACTCCCACTCCCCTCTTCTTCCCACACCTCTCAAGCCTTAATCCATGCCTATGTTCTTCCCAATAATCCTCCTAAGGCTCTTACCCACGCCCTATAGATTCTAGTCTCACCAAAAGACCAAAACCGATGCCTATAAGAAGGATCTCAAGGAGAAGAGATCAAGAGGTAAGTGTCCTCTTTTATTTTCATTATTTTATATCATCTTATGTTATTCTCTTCCTTTTAATTTGGATTATGTTTGGATATTTCATTATATATACCCCATTACTGTACATATTATGTAAGAGTGATGATATATCAATTTTCATTCATCAAAATATATTTATGAAATTTGAAGGGATGTCGTTAGGCTGCCGAATTTTCATGACAAATTTCTCAAGTTTTATTTTATTGGAAGACTCCTTTATTTTCTTCTTATTTCCTAAAAACCACTTAAAAAATAGGCATGAAATATCCCAAATTTTTTAAATTCTGGATGTTATTATTTTTATGGGAAATTAATCATATATCTTCTTCTCTTCCCCCACTTTTTCAAGGAATTAAAAACATTGTCTGTGATGTTTCGAATTACCGACATTGTGGATGATGTGATTTCAATTTTCATTAATTACTTAAATTATTGTCATGAAACCATTTTTATGGTTGACCCAGGTTATAATATATGTATAATTTCTCAAAAATGGTTTTGTAATTCCATTATACACATTTTTTTAATTTATAAAAGAAAAATAGGTCGTTATTATCAATGAACTACTGAAATGATCTAAATGAACATCATCAATGTTTTAAATTATGATAAATCATCATGTAATAATTCAAAATGATAAATGGTATAATTTATATTACTTTAAATATGTAAATACTACTCTATTCCAATTCTATAGTTTCACATACAATCGACAGGAACATCCATCATGAACCAATCATGAAAATCATGTAAAGAACTCACCCAAAACAATGCAAGGATCAAAATACTAACAATAATTGGTGAAATGAGGTTATTTAATGATCATATAAGATGTTATAAGCATTAAAATGTTTCTGAAAAATACTAATAACAATATTTTAACCATTATACAAGATGTTTAAACAAGTTCTAAGAATGACAATCATGAGTTAAGGGAATTCTTTAACCGATTTCCATTCTTTGGGTTAACCTTCTACTTTGTTTTTTTGTGGTATTTAAAATTGATTATGTTATGTATTTTTTATATTATGTTTTATTATGTTATTTAAAGTGTTTATAAATATTCCATCCACTATTTTATGTTTCACTTAAATTATATGATATTTATAATTGACTATCCTTTTAAAATCCTCTTTTAAAATTCTGTTTTACAAAGTTCATAAGTAATGTTTTTATGATATTATTCATGTTGTATGATTATGTTCTATTTCATGGGAATTTTTTATGATTACGGGTGGGACCTATATTTCCCTCTAATTCATTGGGTATGTGTAATTTGGAGGTCGGCCATATGATTACTCTCTGTGTCACTGCGATGGTAACACAAATTGTAAGGTAGCCGTGAGGGTTACAAATTATAAGGTAGCAATTAGGGTTACAATGTTATGTAAGTAATGCCCCAAGATACCTTTATGATTATATTTATGTTATAATGTTTTGTTTAGATATTTTTTAAATCTCATGTTACACAAAGTAAGTATATATGGGAGACAAGAATGTTTTTGTGAAAATGCTATCATACGTTATGAGTATTCATAGACTAATGTTCTCTTTCCTTTTTTTTCATCCCTTACTATGATTTTCTGCTCTTATGAAGTTTTTAAATGATTTTCACAGGTTAATGGATGTGTAAGACAAAGAAGGAATCAATGTTAAATGTTGATGAATTTTCAAGGAGTCATGTTTAAGTTTTAATGTTTTATATTTAAAAAAAAAAGAAACTATTTTTATTGTATCCAATCTGTAACAATGTGTAATGTTATGAATGTATTTTCCCAATTCTCTAAATCTATAAACATGAAATGATCCTAAATTGAAAAAGGAATTTATTTCATGACAAAATTCAACATTATGTAATTTAATAAGGATGTGTCCTTATATCTAGCCTTATAAGTTAGTCGCAGAAACCGATTGGTTTTGATGTGGGGAGTGTTTTGAAAATGTGGGATCTAATCTATACCACATGATCCAAGCTTGCTCAATCATGGTCTTTCATTCCGTTAACCCTATCTAACACACCGATACTTCTTTATAGACGACATAATTTCTCCTAGACATCTGATATAATTCATATAAACGGATTCATCAATCCAAAAATCTATCCTTCTTCCTCATCAATCCCTACCTGAACCTGCTATTGGTTGACACCACCGAACCTCAATTCTTCTGCTCAAATGAATTCCATCTCTATCCATGGCCCCATCTTATTTTTTCCATAAAAATAAAATGAATGTATTTTTTTAAACCGAACCACAAATCATCTTTCTTCCTCCATAATCTTATATTTTAAATATATATATTCATCCTTTCTATTTTTTATTGTTTATATTAATTAACATTTTTTTTTGATGCTATATTGGGAGCATTTTTAAATTCGTTCAATATCCATGTTTATTGCAATGTTGATTAATAAACAACATACAAACCTATTATATAAACCCTCAAAGAATATGATACTAATCCTCCCATTTCACATCCATGATATCTTTTTCAAGTATTTTCTATATTATTATGGCCCTTCTTTCCACCTTGGGTTTCCCCTGAAATTTTAGAAAAAAAGGGATTTTTTTGGAATCCATTCCCATGCACACGGTTTGGACAAAATTAGGAGTAACCCTATGCAAGCCCTAGAAGCCATTTTGTAAGAGACAATACCTACTAGACAATTTTATCATGGTCGTGATCCACTTCCAAGGTAACCATGCATGATTTTATGTTTGGATGGAATGGTCTTCATGGTTACCACACAATTTAAAAAATAGTGTGGACTAACCATGTGGATCTACCCAGACATTAAAATCATTTTATCCTTCAATATGATCTCGGTTGTAATCCCAAACCACCTTCATTTGACACCCCACTTTGTAATTTTCTCCCTAGGCACCTCCCTCCTATCCTCCTCCTCTCTCAGATCTCCATTTTTGTGCCAAATTTGTTGTTATTTTTCCACTAATTCTCAAGTAAGTGCTCTTCCTTCTCCTAATATCTCTCTATCTTAGGTATTTAACTCTTTATTATGGAATTTTAATCTTCTCCAAACATAGGGTTCTAATTTTAGTATTGAACCATGGAATTTATGGCTCTATTTCTCCTTTTCAGGATCAATCTTACATCCTCTCGGTGCGGTTAATGTGTGGTCATATTTTTACACCGAATTATTGGACATTCCGTACCATCATTAGGTGATTTAATGTTTAAATTTTTTTGGGATGAATTTATTTGACTTTCTTGTGTTCATTATCATGATTTATAAATTAAATTTTTTTTTGTGAATATAGATTTTGAATATTTGTGGATTGAAATTGATTTTAAAATGGAATTTTCATGTAAAACTGATTTATATTTGAAGGTAGGCCTTTTGGTGTGCATTTGAAATGATTTTTAAAATTAGATACTATCATAATAAACTTTTTATAGTATGAGAAAAATATTTTTGAATCTTTTTGGGGTTCATTTAATCGTGAAAGATGTTTTGGGGTATGAAAGTGGTGGCTATTGGGGAACCTAATGCCTTGTCAGCCTTGCATGTGCAAATGCAATGTATTTTGTGGGAATTGTTTAAAACAATATAATGAAATTATGAATTTTGTTTAAGACCTATTTGGATTGAATATTTAGATTCATTTTATTTATTATTTTTGGTTATTATAGTGTTTATGAATTCAGGGATAATTATTCTAAGGTGTTAATAATGATACCCAAACACTTTTGTCTGCGAGTGGGGAACATGAATTCCCTTCAGGCCTTGCCGCTGACTAGGTTGGGCATCGATTCAGATGGAGACCAAGCTTGGTTTGTGAAAAAATGGTATCAGAGGGTAGTTTTATATCATTGGGTCAATTAAGTTTGGATGAGTCTTGTTAGACGTGAGCTATGACTATTGGGGATTGGAGTTCTAGCTTTGAGTTGGGTGTCTGGACAACATACCTCGTGACAGACCTCGAGTCACCATGGGATGTTAGGATGTTGGTATGTCTTCGTCTATAGGTGGGTATGTGAAGGCCAAAGAATAAACATGGAAACTGTGTGGGGGTGAAGTGGTTTGGTTATTGTGATTATTTGGCATGTTGGATTTATTGGTTTTGTGTTTATTTCTGAAATTTTTTAGATCTATCGTGTTAATGATATTTTCACTCGGTTACTTCCTTTTTTAGTAGCATGCATCCCCAGAATATTCCCTTGATAACTGTGGGATGAATCCTGATAGAGTTCTCCCTCACCACTTGATCAGAGGCTGGTAAATGTGGTGGTTCGAGCCATTAAAGCTCTGGGATAGAGATCAGGTCCTTGTCTTTCTTCAATCAGTGAAGTTAAGGCTGGATCATAGAAGGACAAAGCCCAAATATTCCAGAAAAACAAACATCCATCTTTCATAGTTAACTAGGAGACTTTGGAAGTAGAGGAGTGGCTCTAAAATGCAGATCATATGTTTGTGTTAATAGATATACATGAAGATACCAGTGTGAAATGCGTCTAATTCCTTCCGGAAGGTCCCAATCGAAGTTTGTGGGACTCAATGATCCAGGCTATGAAGAATGAAAAGATTTCCTAGAAGAACTTTAAGGTGGCCTTAAATGATAAATATTTCCCTAAGGTCTTAAAAAATTATAGATCATTGGAGTTCATTGATCATGTTCACGTGAGAAATCATTTATAGAGTATTCCATAAATTTTACTGATTTGATTCAGTACACCCCTGAAAATGTCTCAAATGAGAAGATGAAGGATCAAATGTTTGAGAAGGGTTTTGAGACTAGAGATATATTATCAGGTCTTCTTGTTCAAGCTAATGACTTATACTGAAGTGTTTGACTGATATTGTATGGTGGAGATTGACCACGTGGGAAGGTCAAGTACCTTTGGGGCTATGTAGGTGATGGGACGAAGCAGTTCATCAGAAAATAAGAAGAAACAAAATGGAAAAGGGGATAAGGGTGGTTGTAGCTAATGTCATCCTGCCAGGAAGCCTTCCTCTATGGATTCCGATGCCGGGTCCACTATGTTCCACCAATGTGGGAAGGTGGGACATACTCGACATGCTTGCATGAATCTGCCCAAATTCTTTCATTGTTATGGAGCATTGGGGAACCTAAACTTATTATGAAGAGCTACACATTTCTATCACGCTAGTGCAGGATTAGTGGCTTCTAGAGGAATGGAAGCTTAATCAAAACCATACAGGACTGGGGGATCACAATTTGGTGGTTATGGAGGTGGTATCAAATCATCTTATGGTCAGTGTCATCTTAGAGAAGAGACACATTCCAGTGGTCATTTTCAGACTCAGATTGAAACCAAGAATCCTCATTATATGTAGAAGGCACCAGTGGGATATGATGCAAGGGCCCTCAACTTTTGAGGAACCTTTATGGTTGAATCTTCATTATTTGTAGTCTTATTTGATACTAGTTCCTCTTTTCCTTTTATATATGCTTGTCTTGTAACCATTTTTAATTTTTCAATCGATTTGTTTTCTATTGTGATAAAGTGATTGAAGTTGTGGGTTAACAGGAAAGAGTTGGCCCTCATGTGCCTTTCATGTGAATCTTCTATGTTAAGGGTTAATATGGAAAGGTATTTATAGGTCCTAGATATGGACATGTTTGATGTGATCTGTTGAATGTATTGGATGGTGCGTTTTCAATATCATGTTCATTGTTATCGGAAGTGAGTTAGTTTCAAGGAACCTGAAGGAAGTCCTCAAGTCTTTCTTGGAGAATGGGATCCTTGGTCAGGTCATGCCAGACCTCCACTCCCAGTTTTGGGAAGTCTCCCTTTTCAATAATATTCTCTTATATTGGAGGATGTTGGAGGTGCTCTTAAGGGTGGATTACCTTATGTAGTGGATGAATACTTAGAGGTATTTCTTTCTGATTTTATGGGCTTACCCCAGAGCGAGATGCAGAGTTATAAAACTAATTTTTAATGTGTACACAAAAATATAAATTATCACTTATCACCTAACACCAACCGAATTGAAGGAATTAAAGATACGTATAGATGATTGGGAATCCAAAGGGATTATTCTCCCCATCATCTCTCCTTGGGAATCTCTTATTTGGTTCATGAAAAAGGTTGACATATCAATTTTGTTTTGTATCAACTAAAAGAAGATAAATGAGGTAACCATCATGAATAAATACATGTTTCCATTGATTGATGATTAGTTTGTCCATATGAAGGGGGTAAAGTGGTTTTCCAAGATTGATTTACATTCGGGTTAACAAACAGTTAGGGTGAAATAGGTGGATATCCCAAAAATGGATTTCTGAATCAGGTATGACCATTTTTAGTATTTGGTTGTTCCTATTGGTTTAACAAATGCTTCAAATGTATTTTTTCAGGCCATTAATAGGGTGTTACACCATTATATCAGTTCATTAATTATGGTATTCATGGATGAAATTATGGTATATTCCACATCTGATGGGGATCATGAGATTCATTTTGATATTTTTTGGCCACCTTGTGGGATAATCGGCTTCTTTAAAAGCTCTCAAAATTCAATTTATGGATTAGTTAAGTGATGTTTCTGGGACATGAAATCTCGTGGAAAGGGGTTTCGGAGGACCCTAGGAATATTAGTGTGGTTATTTCATTCGAACAGCTGAAGTATGTATTTGAGATCATTATTATCTTTGAACTAGTGGGTTACTATAGGCGGTTTGTTTGGGATTTTACTTGGCTTGCTTTTCCCATGACCACGCGCACCTTGAAAAGGATGTTGTTTTAATGAAGCTCTAGATGTACGGAATATTTGGAGAAGATAATGTGGAAGTTTACTAATGCTATTTTTTTATTTTGTTGGAATCTATAAAGGGGGTATTTGTTTTCTTGTGATGCTTCTTGTTTAGTTCTTAGGTGTTTTCTTATGCAGGATGGTCAGGTGGTGACTTACGGTTATCCAAAACTCGAACCACATGAGAATAATTAACCAACCCAAGACTTAAAGATAGAAATGGTGATGAATTCTCTGAAGATGTGGAATCACTTCCTCTTTGGAGAAAATTTTTGGGTTTACTATAATAATAAGATCATGGCCTACATCTTCTCACAGTAGGATCTCAATTTAAGGTAGTGTCACTGGGTCGAGTATATGTTGGGGTTTGAATTTGATATCATTTATACCCTGGGAAAGGGTAATGTGGTGGATGATTCCTTGAGAAAGAATGTTCCATTCTAGGCATTGAGGAAGTCTAATGAATAATATAAATTTATAGAGCTCTTTACTCAGATACATTTAGAGACCAATGAGCACAGTGGTGTTGCGATCTTGGTGAGTGTTCAGTTATCCCCTTCTATATTGGAGAATGTTCAATGGGAGATTTATAGTGATGATAATTTTATGTAATATAGGATTTTTTTCTCATGGTGGGGAGATGTCCTTCTATTCTTCATTGTCTCTTGAGGGAATTTTTTGTTTCAAGGGCTGTTTCATGGTGCTATTAGTTGTGAGGAAGGTGGTGATATCAAATAGCCACCAGTATTAGTTGGCCATTCAACATTGTGATACCAAGATGTATTATGATGTACATCTACAATTTTTTGGCCTGGTATGAGATGAGTCAATGCGAACTTCATATTGATATGTTATACATGTCTGTTGGTGAAGGAAGAGCATCAAAGGCCCTCTAGATTTCTTCAGCACTTACGCATACCTACATAAATTTGGGATGAGATTGCCTTGATTTTCATTATTGTAATTACTCATACACCATGATAAATAAAATCTATTTGGGTATTTATTTTCCATTTTACTAACTAATTCCACTTCCATCCAATAAGAGATAGAATTAAGGTGTATGAGTTAGGATGGTTGTATGTTCATGAAGTGGGAAGGCTTTATGGTATGACATCAGCGACTATCTCTTATAGAGACCAATTCCTTGCTTATTGGTTCTTAGAAGGACTTCAAAAGGAACTGAGGTCACATATTATGATGATCATGACATACCATCCTTAAATGGATGGTCAGATAGAGCGGGGGAATTAAATTCTGGAAGACATGCTATGTGAATGCATCTTGTATTTTTGTGGTTTGTGTAATAGTAATTTGGGATTGGTATAATTTTTTTATAATAATAGTTACCAATCATCTATATAAATGAATCCCTTTTATTAACTCTATTATTTACCTTGTTGGTCTTTTATGTGTTGGGATGAGGTAGGAAAGTCCTCCCTTATGAGATCGGGCCTTGCGAAAGAGATGTCTAAGATAGTCAAGTTGATTCAGCCGCAGTTATTCACATCTTAGAGTCTCTAGAAATATATTTACAATCATTGGAATTAGGACCTTGGGTTCTCTTTTTGTGATTTTGTTTTCCTGAATGTGGCACCTCATTTGTGTCATCGTTGATTGGTGATGTAGGGAAAGATAATGATGAGTTATGTAGAACCCTTACAAATCACCAAAAAAATGTAAAGGTGGCATATCGACTAGTTTTTAAATCTCATTTGGCAATGATTAATTATTTATTACATGTTTTCAAACTAAATAAGTATAATCCAAACCCATTTCATTTTCTGAATTAGGAAGGGTCAGAGATAGAGCCCAATTTATCAGTGTTTGAACTTTCAGTCATGATAGTAGACACCTAAGATAAGGTGCTCTATGGGATGGCCATTCCACTGGTCTCTATTCTTTGGAAACATGAGGATGATACTCATGAGACTTGGGAGCAAAATTCTTGGTTTGAGCAAGAGTACCCATTTTCAATTTTTGATCAAACTTCAGATTGACATTCTGAGGGAAAAATGTTTTCATGGTTAAGAGAATTTTAACATTTGTGATATTTTTTTAGGTATTTTTCTATTTTTTGTTTATCATTCCTACTTGGGGGTCCTTTTAAATTTTGGATGAAAATGGTTGTTTTTAGGAAGGAAGGACATTGCACATGGTTTACGCAATATTAGTAGTAACCATGCGCAAGACCAGGAAACCAAGAGGTAGGAGGCAGTACTTACTGCATGGCTTCGACACAACCATGCTATTATTCCCATCTAACAGTGAGATATTTTATGTTCATATAGAATGGTCTGCACAGTTTTCCCACGCTTTCCCAAATGATGTGGACTAACTTTATGAATCTTCTGTCACTATAAAAAAAATTATTTCTTTCTCTCTAATATTGGTTTTAACCCTAAAACACCCCCATTTGACACCCCACTCAGATTTTTCTCTCTAGGATCCTCCCTCCAGTCCATCGCCTCTCCCAAATCTCTATTTTTGTGCCAGATTTGGTGAGATTTATACTCAGTTTCTTTAGTAATCCTTCTTCTTTCTCCTAATATCTCTATATCCTAGGGTTTTCTATTTTCTTTTGGGGTATTTTCATATTCTCTATCCCTTGGGTTCCAATGTTTGGGCTGAGCGTTGGAATTTATGGCTTAATATTTTATTTTAGGGGTCAATAATACTTCTTCATGGTGTAGATAAGGTGCGGTGGGAGTTTTACACAAAAAAATGTTTTTCCAAAGAAAATGTAGGTGATTTCATTCTTATACATTTATTGATGAATTTATTTATCTTTCTTGTGTTCTTTAGCATGTTTTATAAATTATAAATGTTGGGTAAATGTAGTTTTTTAAGAGTTTGGGTTTGAAATAGATTTTAGAATGTAATTTTCATGTCAAATTGTTGTATATTTGATGGGAGGCCTGGTTGTGTTCATTTGAAATGAATTATAAATTGAGTAAGTGTCTTATTAAGTTCTAAATAGAGTGGAAAATATATTTTGGAATGGTTATAGTGTGCGTTGAATTGTGAAAGGGGTTTTGGGGTATGAAAATGATGAATTTTTTGTCATGTAATTCCTTGTTGTCCTTGAGTGCGTAAATGTGGTGTATTTTGTGGTATTTGTTTCTTAAAACTATGTAATTTAATTATGATTTTTTTAAAATTAATTTGGTTTTAATTTTAAGATTTAGTTTATTTATTATTTTTGGCTATTTTACTGTTTTTAAATTTGGGTAAAGTCATTCCTAAGTGTTGATAATGATACCTGGTCACATGTGTCAGCCTGTGGGGATCACTAAAACCCTTTGGTCCTTGTCGTGGACTAGTACGGGCACCGGTTCAGATGGAGACCCGAATTGGTTCATGACATCCCATGTCCCCCATCTCATTCTGTTTCAATTCCAGAATCCTCAGTCTCTCATTTGATACAAAAATATGTAAGGGTTCAATTTTCTTTTTCAAGAAAACTTATATATATATACCTATTTTTTTTAAGTATTTTTGATGAAAAATGTTTGTTTTAAATTTGTGTTTTAAGGAATTATTTATAATTACCTAATTTCTAAGTATGTATGTAAGGATTTTTATCCAATAAAAATATCTTTATTTTAAAAAGATATAGATTTATTTATATATATATATATGTATATATGTATGTATAACTATCTATTTTCAAAATATTAAAAATAAAAGTGTTTTTGTTTTTAAATTTTTTTTTTAATGCATATGGAATAAAGGGGTTTAAATTTTATTAATTTCTATTATTTACAAGGATATATATATGTGTATTGATATCTATCTATATATCTTTCTATTTTTCATAATTTATTTGATAAATTTTTGGTTTTTAAATATTTTCTCTAATCTTATACTTTGTAATAGGATTATTAATTTTCTTGCTCACTTTCCCATTCCAAAACTTTTCTAATTCCGAACTATTCTCATTCCGAACTTTGTTATAACGAATCTTTTCTACTAACAAGGTTGTGTGCAAAGTTATTTTAAGTATGGCAGGAGTTAATGTTGGTTCAATTGATAATCTGAATCCTACAAGACCACATATCTTTGATGGTAATGATTATGAATACTGGAGAGATCGTATGAAGACTTTTGTTATCAATACTAGAGTAGACAACTTTGTTATGCTTACTAGTGATTATAAAATTCCTGACAAGGAAGTTAGAACCTTTACTAACCAGGAAAAGCAAGAATATAAACTCAACTATAAGGTATGAAATACTTTACTTTGTTCAATGACTAGAAATATATATAGCCAAATTTCTTCTTGTGAAGAAGCTAATTGTATATGGAATAAGTTAGAGGTTACACACTTCTGTACTTCTAAGGTGATTGAGACTAGAAGAGGTATGCTTTGAGCTGAATATCATGGCTTCAATTTTCCTTACGGAGAACCTATCTGTAAAGTTCAACAGGGATATATGACTATTGTCAATAGTCTACAATCTATGGGAGAAAAAGGTTTAGATGATGAAGCTCTTGTGGATAAAATAATTGATATTATGCCCAATGAGTGGGAATCCAAGAGAACAGCTATAGATGAGAACAGGAAGGTAACTCAAATTACTCTTGATGAGCTTTTTGGAACTCTTCTACAACATGAAACAAGAATGAAGATAGATGCTGACAACATCATGAAAAAGAATGGAAATGTTACTGTTTCTTTTACTACAACTTCAAATCAGATGAAATCTAAGACTCTTGAGAGAGTAACCAGATCCAAGTCTAAGAAAGTTATTTTCCAATCTGAATCTAGTGAGAGTGAAGTTTCAGAAAATGAATTAGCAAATCTTGCTCGAAGGATGAACAAGATAGCTGGACAGAGAAATTTTCAATCTAAGTATAAGAAAAAGGAAAGGAAAGATAAGAAAGATGGAGAAGTTACTTGTTATGAATGTAAAAGAGCTGGACATATTAGACCATATTTCCCTACGCTCAAAAAGAAAGAAAGGAAGGAATGAAATTCAGACAAGAACAGGAAGAAGTATTATAAAGCTAAAGCTAAGAATGTTCTGAAAGCTAATGACACCTGGAGTGCCAGTGGTGGTGACTCTTTAGATGAATCTTCTGATTATGAATCTTCAGGACAGAAGAATCTTGGTCTTATAGCCAGATTACCTATTGATAATCATTGTCTTATGGATAAGGTACGAAATGCTGAATCTTTGACCAATGTTTATTTAAATTCTAAGGATAGTAAGTATTATAACTCTTCTGATGAAGAATCATCTTCTGATGAAGAAAATACTTTACCTACTTATGAAGAAGTCTCTAGGTTTTCTGAACTTCTTGAGATTGAGAATTCCAAACTCAATAAGAAACTTGATAAGGCAAACTCTAGGAATTCTATTCTTACAAAAGAGATATCAGATGTTTCTAAAGATCTTGATAAGACAAATTCCGATTTTGAAAATATTTCAAAAAATCTTGAGGAAGTAAGTTCTGAGAAGAACAAACTTTCTAAAGAAATAGAAAAAGTAATTTCTAAGAAAAATGTTTTCGATCCAATCTCTAGTTCTAAAACTAATGATTTTGAGGATAAAAATTTGGTTGTAAAACTCAAGTCCGAAATTTTTTCCTTAAAGAAGTGTTTATCAAACTTTACCCATGGTAAAGAAAATTTTGATAAGATGTATTCCCAAATACGACCATTAAGAAATAAATCCGGATTTGGTTATACCCATGAAAAACCTATTTTTAGTAACAATTATTTTGTTCCTCAAAGTGCCCCATTTTGTACCAAGTGTCAATAAGGTGGTCACTGGGCAAAGAATTGTTCCTTAAACAAAATCCAATCTCTAAGATTTCACAAAGCTTACATTTCTAAGAAGATGTGGATACCTATAATTTTATTGTCTGGAAATCTCGGATCCAAACAAGTTTGGATTCTGAAAGTCTAATTTTCTTCTTGATTTCAGGATAATAAATAAAGTACCAGCAACAATACATGGTACATGGATAGTGGATGTTCCCGGCACATGACTGGTAACAAAATCTTTTTTGAAAAGATTATCAAAATGAAAGGAGGAAAGGTAACTTTCGGAGATAATGCTAAGGGAGAAATTGTTGGTATTGGTAATACTGTTTTTCTTGGTAAAACCTTGATTTCAAATGTTCTTTTTGTTAAGGGTCATAAGCACAACCTCATTATCATAAGTCAGTTATGTGATGAAGGTTACCTTGTGAATTTTAGGAATGATAAGTGTTTAGTACACAATTCCAAGGAAGAATTTATTCTCTCAGCCAACAGGAAAGAGAATGTTTACACCTTAAACTTAGAAGATCTTAGAAGCCAGGATTTACCATGCTTAAGTGCAATGGAAGATCATTCCTGGTTATGGCATAGAAGATTAGGACACTGTAATATTAGAAACCTATGTAAACTCTCTAAGAAGAAACTAGTTAAGGATCTACTGGAGCTTAGATTTGATTCTTCTAAAGTTTGTGATCCTTGTCAATATGGAAAGAAACATAAATCTAGTTTTAAGTCAATCGGTGAAGTCTCAACAACCGATGAATTATAGTTAGTTCACATGGATCTTTTTGGTCCAACACAAACTGGAAGTATTGGAGGCAAATACTATGTGTCTGTTCTAGTTGATGATTACACTAGATTTACTTGGGTCTATTTTCTAGCAGAGAAATCTGAAGCTTTTTCCTATTTCAAAAGTTTTAGACCTCAAATTAAAAATGAGAAAAACCTTCCATTGAAAACTATTCATAGTGATCATGGAGGAGAATTTCAAAATTCAGATTTTGAAACTTTTTGTTGTAAGAAAGGTATTACTCACAATTTTTCAGCACCTAGAACTCCTCAACAGAATGGTGTTGTTGAAAGAAGAAATAGAATTCTTCAAAAAATAACTAGAACCATGTTGAGTGAATATTCTATTACTATACATTCTTGGGCTGAAGTTGTAAGTACTTCTTGCTATACTATAAATCGATTTTTGATTAGACCTTTTCTTAATAAAACTCATTATGAGTTATGGAATGGAAGAAAACCAAGACTTTCTTACTTCAAGGTTTTTGGTTGCAAAGTATTCATTTTAAATATTAAAGATAATTTACATAAATTCACACCAAAATCTGATGAAGGGGTTTTCTTAGGATATTCCACAACCTCTAAGGCTTATAGAGTTTTTAATAAAAATACTTGTACTGTTGAAGAAACAGTACATGTAAAATTTGATGAATCAGATCCTTTTGTTTTTAAACCATCCCAGCCTTCTTCCTCGGATGTGTTTTCAAAAACTGATTGTCAACCTTTGATAGACGAACCATCTTGTAAGGAAATTGTTCTAGAAGATACTTCTGAAACATTTACCCCAGAAGACATTCTACCCTATGTTGATGAATAGGTTTTACAAAACCCAAATCAAGTGTTTCTTAAGAATCATCCCAGTGATAGTATCACTGGTGATGTAAATCAACCTGTAAGGACTATAATTTCCTTAAGAAATGAAGTAGAACATCTAGAATTTCTTTCCCAATTAGAACCTAAAAGCACTGATGAAGCTTTAGGTGATGATGATTGGATTAAAGCCATGCAAGATGAACTAAATGAATTCGAAAGGAATAAAGTCTGGACCTTGGTTGAAAGACCTAAGGAAACTTCTGTTATTGGAGTAAAATGGGTCTTCAGAAATAAATGTGATGAAAATGGAGTCATTGTTAGAAATAAAGCTAGACTTGTTGGTAAAGGCTATAATCAGAAAGAATGAATAGACTATGAAAAAACCTATGCTCCAGTAGCTTGACATGAATCTATCCGTATTCTACTTGCCTTTGCAACATTCTTTAATTTCAAACTTTTCCAAATGGATGTGAAATGTGCTTCTCTTAACGGTTATTTTCAAGAGGATGTTTTTGTTGAACAACCTCCTGGCTTTGAAGATACAAAACATCCTGGTCATGTTTTTGGACTTACCAATGCTTTGTATGGCCTTAAACAAGCCCCACGAGCATGGCATGATAGACTCACTGGATTTTTGCTTCAAAATAACTATGTTAAGGGAAATGCAGATCCAACCATTTTTATAAATAAAGATAAGAAAAATGTTTTGATTGTTCAAATTTATGTTGATGACATTATATTTGGTTCAACTCAACAATCTTTGACTGATTCTTTTTCAAATCTAATGAAATCTGAGTTTGAAATGAGTATGATGGGTGAGTTAAAATTTTTCCATGGTTTTCAAATTTCTCAAAAAACAGAAGGAGCCTACACATCTCAATATAAGTATATTAAAGATCTTCTTAAAAAGTATGGTTATGACAACACTAAGAGTATAAGTACTCCAATTGGTACCTCAAACTCTTTAGATCTTGACAAAGATGGGAAACCATTAGATCAAACATCTTTTAGAGGTATGATAGGAAGTCTACATTACTTAACAGCTTGTCGACCAGACTTAATGTTTTCAGTATTCTTATGTGCAAGATATCAATCCAATACTATGGAATCTCACTTAAAGGAAGTAAAAAGAATTTTTCGCTAACTTAAGGGAACCATGGATCTAGGATTATTTTATACTTCTGTAAATGATTTTGTTCTAAAAATATTTTCTGATTCTGACTTTGGTGGATGTAGAATGGATAGAAAAAGTACATCCGGAACTTTTCATTTCTTAGGAGATTCTTTAGTTTCTTGGTCTTGCAAGAAGCAACATTCTGTAGCACTCTCCACTGCTGAAGCTGAATATGTAGAAGCTGGAAGTTGTTGTGCACAAGTGTTGTGGATGCAACACACACTCACAGACTATGGCTTGAGTTTTACTAAAACTCAAATTTTGTGTGATAACACAAGTGCCATTGCCCTCAGTAAGAACCCTGCACATCACTCCCGTTCAAAACATATAGATATTAGACATCACTTTTTTAGGGATCACACACTTAAAGGAGATATTATTTTTTCAGTTTATTGTAACGCAAGATCAACTTGTTGATATTTTCACAAAATCTTTGCCTTCTCATAGATTTGAATATATTAAACAGAAGTTAGGAATGATAACCATAAGGTAATCCTCCTTAATTAAATTTATATTGAAAAAGTCTCCTTACAGTAATAAACTCCTTTTCATAGGGGGAGTACATTTGATTGTTTGTTTAAAAAAGTTTTTCAAAATTTGTTTTCAAACTTTTCGGAATGAAGATTTCCAGAATGGAGATTTCTAGAACTACAACTCTTCTAGAATGGACATGTTCGTACAGAATACTTCTCGAATGTAAGTGTTCGTATTGAAAGTTTCCGGAATGGAAAATATTCGTACTAGAATTTTCATAACGGAATTTTCATACTAAATTCTCCGTAATGTATTTTTCGTACTAAGTTTTTCGTACTGATTTTTTTCCTTACTAAGTTTGTTTTTCATACTGAGTTTTCCGCAATGAATGTTCTGTAATGAGTTTTTCGTACTATGTTTATTTTCCATAGTAAAATTTGTGCGAAATCTGTCTTCTCATAATAAAGTTTTTTTTCTAGTCTTTGATATATTACCCATTACGAATAATCCTCCTAATCCAATCCGAAAGGTATGATTACCATACTCAAGTTTTCATAGTCATATTTTACTTGCTGGAATTTTCTTGTATTATGTTTTTGGATTTTAGTTTTCTTAATTCCTTGTTTAAATAAAATCCAGAAAAAGATCGGATTCAAGTTTTCAACCGTCAGATCTGATCTCAGCTTTTCACAACCGTTAGATCTACCGTGGAAGTTGAACCGTCATTTCATTGCCTATATAAAGGGGACCCAAATACTCGTCCCACATCGATTTCAAGCTCTCGCGTCCCGAAGCTATGCCCCTCTATTTTAAGGCCGTTCCGAACTACAGTTGTCTCCTTTCTGAACTTCTCAGAGGATTAAAGATCCGAATGTCTGCGGAGTTAGCGTCTCAAGAAATGTCATCCACTAAGCCTATTTCGCAATGGTTAGTTTACAGAGAAATGTTAGTCCATCCAGAATTCTTCAACAACTATGATTCTCTTATTTCAAATAACATTAAGTTGAATGGCTGGGAAGATGTTGCTGTATCCAAACCAGGGACTCAAGACGATGTTTTTACAGAGTTACTTGTTGAGTTCTATGAAACAGTTTCCCTCTTCCAGGAAGATAATAGGGAGAAGTTTTCTTTCAAGTCTTATGGCAAGACCTACATACTTTCTTATACCAAGGCAGCAAGCTTGGTAGGGTTTTCCTATGAAGGAGAAGCTGAATTTATTTCTCATGTATTGTCGGACTCTAAGGGTAGCTTCGAAAAGGAAAAAGCCTTAGAAACTCTCGGACTGGCTGATGATAAGGCTCCGAAGATTGCAAGTCTATCCACAAACTTCTGGATTCTAGAGTTGTGGGTGCAAGGGCTTATCGTACCGAGGAAAGGTGATAAAGACAGCTTGAAGAAGAGTGAGATCTATATCTTAGATTTTCTGATAAATCTAAGGAAGATTAACTTTATGAGGCACATTCTTATAACCATTGAGAATCTTAAGAAAGGAAATCTCAGAGCTCAGATCATAATGTACCCAGCATTATTATCAAAGTTGATAGTTCGGTGCCTTGAATCTTTCAAGTAAGCTTGCAGATCTAAGCCAAGGGTTTGTAAAATTTTGTTGGTTAGTGATGAAACCCTTAAGAGGATGGATGTGGCTTTCAACAAGGAGATTGGTGAGTTCGTTGATTTGCCTAATCAAGAAGAAACGGTTCTGAAGGCTGCTGAACCGGAATCATCCAAACCAGTAATGAAAAGAAAGTTGAAGGAAGTTGCAGCTGAAGTCGAAGATCCTAAGTCTAAGGAAGTTCAAACCGCTCCTACCAAACCAAAGAAGAAGAAGGCTTATCCTGATGAGGTTGTTGTGAAGTGGAGAGCAGATAAAGAGATAAGGATAGAAGGGGATCCGTAGTTCAGATTGGACCCTGCGAAAGCTAAGGCCCTGAAGGAGAAAACTGCTGATGAGCTTCAAAAACAAGTAAAGGAAAAGAAGCTTAAGAAGAAGATGTGAGAAGTTGTGGCAGTCCAAGCTTTGTTGAAATTTAATGAAATATTATCCGGAAGCATTCCAGTTCCGAGATCTTTCTCCTTGGAATCTCTACCTGAGACTCCAGGAAGAAACCATGATTTTCCGGAAGATACTTCAGCTGAGCATGTTGAGAAAATCGAGCAGATTCAGCAAGTGGGTGAGGAAGAAGAATTTTCTGAAGGAAGTGGTGAAACAGGAGATCTTTTGAAACAAGTGGATGATTATAAAGGATCACCTTCGGAACATCTATCACTTCGAACTTCAGAGGCTGAATCCTCTAAGTTAGTAACTCTAGAGAAGGATAATAATGAAGAAGATGTTGTTCAAAAATTTGGTGATGAGATTGTTCAAGTGTCTACTGGCGCGCAGAAAACTCCTGATCAAGAATCAATTCCGAAAAAAGACAAGGGAAAGCAACTCCTTGTTGAAACTCCAAAATCAGTGGCTAGCAAGAAAAGAGAATATGGTGATTTGTCTAAAAGCAAATTGGAGCTTATTGAGGAAGAAAATTCTCCAAGAAATATTTCAGATTCAGAGTCATCCTCGTTGGGGCATGACTTTGTTGTTCAGTCCTTAAAGAAGTTGGTGGGAACCATTCCAACCTTCTCTAGTATTGACTCAAGATTCCAGATGCTCCAAAATGCTCTAAATCAGAAAACTAACTCCGTATCTATGGTTATGGACAAGTGTGTTGAAATAGAGGCTCAGTTCAAAAAGTTTTTCATTGGCTACGAAGCTCATAGAAAATCTTGTAAGAGGAAGACAAACTGGTCGAAGAAGACTATTGAAAAGATGAGGTTATTCGATGAGTTTCAAGACAATGTTAAAGATGCCTTTGAGACCGAGGACAAGAAGATAAATGAGTTAACTTCATCCTTTGAAGAAAATATGACAGAAGAAAAGAACTTCCGAATTCAAGAAGTGAGAGAACTGAATGGGAAGCTGAATTCCGTTTCTCAAAACTGGAAGTTTGAAAGGGATCATCGTATTGATTTTGAAGAAAGGATGAAGGCTCGGGAAGAAAAGATCAAAGCCCATAAAGAAAAACTGAAAGCCCAGGAAGAAAAAATTGAAGCTCAATCCGCAAGAATAGTTGTCTTAGAGAAGCAAGCTGAAGAAGTTCATAAAGACCTAAAGAAGATCAAGACTATTCTAAAGGGGCTCATGTAGAAGGAAAAAGATCCGAAATAACCAAATCCGATCTTTTTGTTGTATTCTTTTTGTTGCTGAGATTTCAAATTTAATGAAAGTTGTGCTTGTAGTTTCAATTGTTGTCATTACTAATTTTTCAGGTACTTTGTTATTTTTTTCATTCCCTCTAATTCTTTTTGAAAATCACAAAGGGGGAGAAGAAAAAGATCCTTAAGAAAAAGAAGAACTCTAATAAGAGTTTATCAAAGGGGGAGAAGAAAAAGATCCTTAAGAAAAAGAAAAACTCTAATAAGAGTTTGTTTAAGGGGGAGCTTTTTCATTAAAGAAGACCTTCTTATTTATCACTCCGGAAATCTGAATACGATCCTTAGAGTTTCAAAGCCATAGGGGGAGTTAGTCGTATTCATCAATATCCTTAAAGCAAAGGGAGATAAGACTTAATGTTTTTCTTTCTTCTTAGAATTTATTTTTCGTAAGGATGTTTGTGCTTTCCAAAAAGGGGGAGATTGTTGAGTCAATAAGGTTTTCCTTATGACTTTTCCATTCCTTCTTATTTTGAAAATCACAGACACCTTATCTTAAGGAAAGTTGCTTTTATAAGAAAAATTGCTTTCTTAAGGAAAATCGCTTTTATAAGGAAAATCATTTTCTTAAAGAAAATTGCTTTCTTAAGAAAAATGCTTTCTTAAGAAATTGCTTTTATAAGCAAAATCGCTTTTATAAGAAAAATTATCCTTATCTTATTTTCCACCATATTTTTATTAAGTATGAGATTCGGATTCATTTCTATTTTCTCGGAATCATTGAAACTTTGATATAAAGCATTCTGTTTTAGGATTCGGATCATGGATAAGAACTACAAGGAAGTTTCATTCCGAATTCCGGATATGAACTATGACTAAGTTCTATTCCAGATTCAGGATATGAATTCTGAAGAAGAATTCTCATTACAAATTCCAATGAAGAATTCTCATTACGAATTCTAATGAAGAATTCTCATTCCGAATTACCATTACGAATTCCAATGAAGAATTCTCATTACGAATTCTGTTGACGAATTCTCATTATGAATTCTGATGACGAATTCTCATTACGAATCTTGATGATGAATTCTCATTACAATTTCTGATGAAGAATTCCTATTCCGGATTCTCATTCCGAATTCACCTATTAAATATAATTTGAGTATCTTTGTTTTATACACTCTGAATTAATTCAGACTCTGAAAAATATCTTTGTTAGACTCCGAACTTTTATATTGATTACACTTCTAAAATTTTTCTACTCTTTATTATTGTTCCTTACACTCCGAACCTTTACTCCGAATCGTTCATTCCGAACCTTTGAGTTAGAATTAAAACGATGTCTTACTTTCAGTTACACTTGGTTTGTTATAAAACGATGTCATCTATTTTGTTATAAACTAACCGTTGTCTAAGTGACACGTGTACAGGTCCCTCTGATCTTTAAGGAAAATATGACCATTGGAGAAGGAGTCGACCTTACCTATAAATAGGATCTCATTTGAAAGAGCTCGTAGCTATTGCAAATACTGATGACAGATGAACAACTTGGTTTTGTGCATACATGCTGTTGAAGTGAATTATAGAGAGAGAGTCTATTATTAACTCTCAAAGATTCGTGCGACTCCGAATGTTGGTGATTACATTCGAGGGCTTCCGAGGATAGGAAGACAGAGGTGCCGACTACCTTAAAGTTCGAGGGCTTCCTTGCTAAGGAAGACAGAGGTTGCCAACTACCTTGAAGTTGAGGGCTTGCAGGGATAGCAAGACAGAGACTCCGATCTTCGTATCGAGGGCTTACCCTGGTGTGGGTTAGACAGACTTGCTTGAAAGTATAAATCAAGGGACCTTTATCCAAGGTTGTTGGATACCCTTCTCTTTGGGTTAAAAGACTTATATCTTGTTACTTGTAGTTTTACTACTTGTTTATATTCCGCTGCATTTTGTAATATAAGGAAAGTATAACTTTCTTATACTTCCTTACTTGTACTCTGTTTCATTTAGATTCTATACGCTTTAAGGTAGAATCTCATACTGTAATATTTTGTTATGTTTCAGTTGCCGGAACCATATTTCCGGAACCAACGTTCGGAATCTCTTTCCAAGTTTGCTTTTGGAATTAGAGGTGTTGTGAATCTACTTAGTTTAACTCTGTTAAACTTAGCCCTTTCCTTCTCTTAAAGAAAACATAGTTATTCTTAACTAACATTAAAGGTTCCAATGGAATTGTTAAAGTATACAATTCACCCCCCCTCTTGTATATTGAGCATCTACATCACTATTTTGATCCTACATAACCGTGGTAAATAAAAGTAACAACTTATTATTCCCCAAAAATTATTTTCATCTCATTGAACCACATTTTACTCCTTGATATTAACTGTGTCTCTCAGATTTTCAAAATTCCAATCACAGAAGCGGTAAAATTATGTTTTATGAAAAATTCATTTTTTTAACTACCACTTAGTAGTTTAACTATTCATCAAAAATTGAAGTTTTCCAGAACAATGCCAAAATTTCACCCTAATCTATAATTGATATTATGAATTCAAAAATGATTTCATATTTACAAAATTCCAAACATATAAGTTGCATCAATTAATTTTATAATTAATTCCCGATTTCACAACAAATAGCGTGTTTTTAAGAAACAATATATATCAAAAGATTGACAATTGTTTATGTCAAATTTCAAAGTGAAATTAATTCCAATGAACACCATTGGATAAAATGGTAAAAATATATTCTAATTATACTTTAAAACCACCCAATAGTATAATTTATCACTAAAAATTATTTTGATTAAAAAAGTTATTTTTAAGTATTTTTCACTATTCAAAAAAATTGGAAGTTCTCAGAAAGATACCAAAAATTCCACTTAGGATAATTTCGATATTCCAAATCCAAAAATGAAGTCCATTTTGAAATATAAAATATATATAATTTCAAAAATTTGGTATTACTATTCATAACGGCAAGTTTGATTGGTTGTGGTGTGTTAAAACTCGATGTTGCGTACAACACACGCTATCACATTATTCAATGAGAAGCGTATCATAGAAGCTTGGGGTGTTACATTTCAAAACATTATTACTATTTTACAGAATATGGGTTAAAGTAATTTATTCCATTTTTGACTTTCTATATGAAGTTTATAAAGAAATCTTTCTGTCGTTTTCCAAACAAGGTACTTTTTAACCTTTTCGACAGATTTAAGGTAAGAATGTATTTTTTTAACTTATACAGAGGGTGCAGCTATTTTCCACCATTATAAAATCTTCAAAGCTTCCCTTACAAGCTTATAAGAATATTTTCAATGTAAAAGTTTTATTTTTTAATTTTGTGACTTTTAAATTATTTCATAAAAAGAGATATTTCTATCAAATAGTTTTGATTTCATCTATGTCAACATCCTTTAATGGATTTTAAGCTTATTTGAAGTTTATTTATTATGATACAAAACATATATATTGTATTGAAAGTTTTGTGATATGTTTGACTATGGATGTGTTATTTTTATACCATTTATGGTTTATGGAGAAAATATTAACATTTCGTATGCTAGTTTCAATATGAATGTTTATGTTATGTTTAAACCTGTTCATATGAGGAATGCATTGGACTTAATAAGTGATAGGTGGAGGCCGCTATAGCTCGTTGATGCATCAGTAAGTCTCATGAGACAAACTAGTATCTTGGCACAATTCCTTGACAAATTCTTATTTGTAGTCTTGGCACGAGGCCTTGACTATGTGGTTATGGTAGTCTGGCATTATGCATTCCATCATTATGAAAGTGGTTATTGATATTGCATGTGATTATTCGACTAGTAGAATATCCATGTGAATAAGTAAATGGAATTATTTCATTTTATTTTTTTCCATATTATTCTAAAGTTTAAGATTAAAAGGCTTTTGTTTTAGTTATACATTGCCTTAAATTTTTATGCTTATTTATGAAAGTTTCTGATAATTGTTATCCTTACTGGGCATTTGGGCTCACCCCTTTCTGTGTTTTATTTTTCCCAGGATGTGAAGAAGTATTTTATTAATGACCTGTAGGGATAATATAATGGGATATGAGTTTGTAGACAATATGTTGTTGTATTTTTCACTTTATGATGTAATGTAAACTTTATGAATGTATCTTGTGTTTCTAAGACTACTAAACTAGTCGGACTTTTGAGACTTGATCTTTCATGATCATGCCAATGTTATGTAATAATGAAACGACTCTGGGTAACTGGGGTCAGGGCGTTACAGTTGGTATCAGAGGATGTTTAGTACAAACCTTGAAAGCTAGATTTAGATAAAATCTTATTATAACACATAGATATAAGATCAACTTTGAGGATTAGTATAGAAGAACTTCCTAGAATTTTGGTATTGTATAAATTTTGTGAGTTTTCTGAGAAATACATCCCTGTATGGATATGAGTAGGTAGAGGTGGCTCTAGCACAGATTTTCCTAGAGTTAAAACCTGAAAACCCCGCTTTGAGCTAGACTCGAACGGGAACTAGTGCACGACAACAGGCCTTGCTACACTTTTGGTTACGACACTCCCAGTGGATTTGATTAGGATAATTCTCATTTTCTTTACAAAACATTATGATGGATTTATGAGTATATACTTCTTCAAAGAAAACATTTTTATGATTATGGATTATATCCATAAATAGTTCAATTTATGTTAAGTGTTTTATAAGTATGGAATTATGCATTTTGATTCATAAACTGATCTAGTTTATGCCATAATTTAGAAATGGCGCCTAGTGAAAGAAATGGAAACCGTATCAATGCATGCACTCCATGTAGGGATTTCCCGCCTGCTCTAGATAATTATAGTGGAGCTAGTGATGCAACTGGTGCTGATCAACTTATCACCATACTGGGACAACTCACTCAGGTTATGAATAAGAACCTTACCTGTATGGAGCACCCTGATCCACAGCATGGAGGATCATTGTTTTATCGCTTCATGAGAAAATAACCACTAAAATTCAATGGTAGAACTAATCCATTGGTAGATGAGAAATGGATAAGTTCCCTAGTGAAAATATTTCAGGATTTAAAGAGTAGTGAAAGGGAAAAAGTTACCATGGTAGTTTACCACCTCACTGGAGATGCTGATCAATGGTGGTCGTTGATTCAAAACATGAAGGAAGATGATGAATTATCAAATATGGAATGGAGGGAGTTAAAAGATCTGTTTTTAGAAAAATACTTTCCTCGTGACCATCGAGTAGATATGGAAAGGTAATTTCTGAGTCTGAGATAAAAGAAGGATTATAATATCGCAATGTATGAGGCTAACTTTACAAGGATAAAAAGGTATGATGAAGATTATATATGTAACCCAAGAGGTAAGATTGATCATTTATTTGATGGGTTAAAACCATTTCTCCGTAGAGCATTAGTCTCATAATCCTTCTCATTGTACGAATAAATTTTCCGATGTGCTATCAAGACATAAAAGGAATTCTCTAAGTCTTATGACTTTAAAGCAAAGCAAGAGAAGAAGAGATCTGCTGATCAATATGGGAATGGAAGTAAGGGGATGAAAGGAAAAGTTGAATATCCATCCTGAAGTAAATGTGGGAAGAAACACCCTGGTACATGCTTGAAGGGAATGGGAGTCTGTTACAATTGTGGTGAAAAAGGCCACCAAGATCATGATTGAAAGGGGAAGAAAGAAGTTACTGATGTTCAATGCTACAACTGCAGAGGGATGGGGAATTATTCAAATGAATGTCCTAAGCGTCAGGAGAACTTGCCTTTGAAAAGGACAAGGGATCAAGGACAAGCTTATGTTATCACTACTGGTGAGGTAGAAGCTTCATAAGATGTGGTGGAAGGTAATTTAATGGTTTCCTCAAGTTTATAAAATGAATTATTTGATTCTGGATCATCGCATTGTTTCATATCTTCCCAGTTTGCTAAAAAAAATTAGATATTTCCAATTTGATTTAACAAGGGAGTTGTCAGTTAAAACTCTTAAGGGAAGTATCATTGCAACAAAGTGTTGTGAATCCGTCCCCATTAGAGCCCATAAATGTTCTTTATCCGCTGATCTCATCGTCATACCTATGATTGAGTTTGATATAATCCCCGGTATGGATTGGATTTTGGACCATGATGTGAAGATTTATTTTAAGAAGAATGAGGTTTCGATTTTTGATGATGATGATAAGGAACACATTATCTTTAGAGAAGAATCATCACCACATAATTCTTATCTAGATCCACCCCCAGTAGCTCAAATAAATTCAATTCTTTTGGAGTAAGAGAATGAAATGATTATGTGTGAGGAAAGGAATGTTCAAATAGAGGATGTACCTATTGTGAAAGAATATGTATATGTGTCTCTGAATGATTTACCTGCACATCCTCCAGAATGAGAAGTTGAGTTTTCCATTGATTTAATTCCTAGATCAAGGCCTATATCGAAGACCCCTTGTAGAATGGCCACTGTAGAATTAGTGGAACTAAAGAAAAAACTAGAGTAATTGAGTAATAAGGGATTTATTCTCCCTAGTGTTTCTCCATGGGGATCCCCTGTTCTTTTTGATAAAAAAAAAGATGGATCTATGAAGTTATGTCTCGATTATAGGGAAATCAATGATATAACAATAAAGAAAAAGTATCCCCTACCTCGCATTGATGATTTATTTGACTAGCTTCATAGAGCTCAATACTTTTCAAAGTTTGAACTTCGATCTGGATACCATCAGTTGTGTGTGACGAAGGAAGACATTTCGAAGACATCATTTCGAACCAGGTACGGGCATTACGAGTTTACAGTAATGCCTTTTGGGATGACTAATTCACCTTCTATATTCATGAATCTAATGAATAGAGTTTTCAAGTAATATCTCAATGATTTTGTGGTGGTATTTATTAATGATATCCTGGTATACTCCAAAATATATGAAGATCATAAAAATCACTTGTGCATTATCCTAAAGACTCAGAGAAGACACGAATTATATGGGAAGTTTAGCAAGTGTGAATTCTGGCTTCAGGAGATTTCTTTTCTTGGCCATATTGTCTCTAAAGATGGAATCTCTGTTGATCCTTCTAAGACCAAGGCAATCCAAGAATGGCCTACACCGATGAGTATAACTGAGGTACGCAGTTTTTTTGGTTTAGTAGGTTATTATCGACGTTTCGTCCAGAATTTTTCCCGATTGGCTAACCTATTAACAAAGCTCACACGTAAAGGGGTTAAATTTGTTTGGACAAAAGATTGTAAATAATGTTTTGAAGAACTGAAGAGAATATTATTCAATGCTCATATATTGAATCTACCATCGGGGAATGATGGGTTCGTTATTTACAGTGATGCATCGAAGAAAGGACGTGGTTGTGTCCTTATGAATAATGATAGGGTTATTGCCTATGCATCACGACAGTTGAAAATTCATGAGAAAAACTATCCTACTCATGATCTCAAGTTAGCAGCTGTGATCTTTTCTTTGAATATATGGAGACACTAAATCTATGGTGAAAAATGTGATATTTATACTAATCAAAAGAGTTTGAAGTATATTTTATCATAAAAAGAACTCAACATGATAAAAAGGAGATGGCTTGAATTACTCAAGGATTATGATTTCACGATACACTACCACCCGGGGAAGGCAAACAAGGTGGCAGATGCTTTGAGAAGAAAAGATCATGGAGTTTTGAACAATATAATAATTGAAAGAGATCCAATTTTCATGGATCTAGTGAAGATAGACATGGGAATAACCATGGAAGTTGAAACATCAATGATTTTTCCAATGGTTGCCAAACCATCTTTACTAGAAAGGATAAAGAGTTCTCAAACCAATGATGAGGAGTTTCAAAAGAAGATTAAAGCTGTGAATAATGGGAGATTGAATGAATTTTTGTATGAAGATGGAATTTTGAAATTTGGGAAGAGACTTTGTGTTCCCGATATACCTGATCTAAAAAGGGAATTTTTGGATGATTCTCCTAGTTCCAATTTCTCTATACACCCTACGAGCACCAAAATGTATAGAGATTTGAAGGAACATTTTTGGTGGGACAACATGAAGAGGGAGATTACTGATTTTGTGTCATGATGTATGGTTTCTCAACAAGTAAAAGCTGGAAGGCAATATCCTAGAGGAGTCATGAAACCTCTTCCTATACCAGAGTAGAAATGGGATAATATCACAATGGACTTTGTCATGGGACTACCAAAGACTCCTAGAAAAAACGATGCAATATGGGTCATTGTTGATCATCTTACCAAATTGGAACATTTTCTTGCTATAAGAGAAGATATACCACTTGAACGTCTAGAAAGGATATATATTAATGAAGTTGTGAGACTTCATGGAGTACCCCTATAAATTGTTTCTGATCGTGATCCCTATTTTACTTTAGGATTCTGGAAGAGTCTTCAGAATGCCTTGGATACTGAACTTCGTTTGAGAACTGCCTACCACCCTCAAACAGATGGACAATCAGAACGGACTATTAAAACCTTATAAGACATGTTGAGATCTTTCTCAATTGACTTTCAGGGTATGTAGGATCGATATTTACCTCTAGTAGAATTTTCCATTAACAATAGCTTCCATTCGAGTATTCAGATGGAACCATATGAAGCGTTATATGGAAAGAGATGTCGCACACCAACCTATTAGGATGATGTTCATGAAAGAAAACTTGTAGGCCCAGAACTGGTGGAGGAAACGATGGAGAAGGTGAAGGTAATCCAAAACCACATCAAATCAGCTCAAAGTAGGAAGAAGAGCTATGCTGACAACCGAAGGAAGGATTTGGAATTTCAGGTAGGAGATCATGTTTTCTTGAAGGTATCTGCACGAACGAGAGTTATAAGTTTCGGTAAGAAAGGTAAATTGAGTCTCAGGTACATCGAACCATTCAAAATTCTAGAATGAATTGGGGTTGTAGCTTACTGTTTGGCAATGCCGCCAAATCTCTCCAAAGTTCACGATGTGTTCCACGTATCACTGTTGAGAAAATATATTCCTAACCCAATGTCTGTACTTACTTACGGGGAATTAGAACTGGAACCCAATCTATCTTATTGCAAATAGCCCGTCATGATTCTTGATACAAGAGAGCAAGTGATGAGAAACCAGATGACTCATCTGGTAAATGTTCTATGGAGGAACCATAACATGGAAGAGGCAACTTGGGAACCCGAGGAACTTATGATGAAGAACCACCCAAGTCTTTTCATGCGTTAGTATTCTATGAATTTCGAGGACGAAATTATTTGAAGGAGGGGATAATGTAACACCCCAAGCTTCCACGGTACGATTCTCTTTGAAGAATACATTAGCGTGTGTTGTACGTAACTTCAAGATTCTAACACACTACGACCAATCAAAGTAGCCGTTATGAATAGTAATACCCACTTTTTGAAATTTTATAAATTTTATATCTCAAAACGGACTTCATTTTTTGATTTAGAAAATCGAAATTAGCCAAGGGGGAATTTTGGTACTTTTCGGATAACTTTAATATTTTGATGAATAGTGTAAATTACTAAATATTAATTAAAAACAAATTTTTTAATCAAAATAATTAATAGTGATAAATTATAAATTTGAGTGGTTTTAAAGTATATTTAGAATATATTTATACAATTTAATACAATTTTTGTCATTGTATATAATTTTACAATTAAACCAGACATAAACAAGTGTCAATCTTTTGATAGTTATTATCGCTTAAAAACACAATTTTTGTTTGAACAACATGAATTAATTTTAAATTAATTTATGCCACTTTTGTGTTTTGAATTTGGAAAAATAGATTCCATAATTGTAATTAGGATGTCCAAATTATGTAAATAGGTAACTTTTATTTTTATACATTTTGAATAATAACTTCGGTAAATATTTTATTTAACATGGTTAAAGTGTAAATCCGGTAAATAAGGGTAAAAAAATAATATTACAATAATAAAAAATTATCCTAAAATGTGTCGTAACCTTATTTGTTGATACATTTCTGACCATGGGAATACTTGGGTCGATTTTTGACCCCATGGATCCACTTGTATGTGATAAGGACACCTTATATTAATTAAGTTAAAATAAATACAAAAATGACATAAGCATATATCATTTAGAAAAACAATTTTTACATAGGGTTATATATATTGGATTTTAGACTATAAATATTCATTAAAATATAAACAAATTTTCTATTTAATGGTATTTTATTTAAAAATTTTAGACATTTAATAATTAATATTATTTATGACACAATAATGATGCAGTATTTTCCTTATTAATGAAAGAATCAAATAATTGGTATTATAAATGTTAAAATAAAAATAATTTGAACGTTTTTATGACATCCATGAATCTTATCGGTTAATATGACATTATAGGATTTCTTAAATGAATTTGGTTCGAATTAATAAAGTTTTAAGACTTTAACAAAAATCAATTATTGAATAGTGTCAAAATTGACATAAATGAGTTTTTAAAACAAATATTATATTATTAATTGATATTCTATTCCTAAACATCTAAGGTTCGGCCAAAAAACTTATATCATGATAGTTGTATAATTAGTGGACCACTTTGGGGTTGTATTTATGTATATATTAATTTTATTAACTATATAATATAAAAATACAAGGTGACATGGTAAATGTAAAACTAATTAACTAAGAGTTAAAACAAAAAGATAAGGTTAATATAATGAACCAAACCTGTCTAAATTCTATTGGTTGAAAGTATTTTCACTCATACCACCTTATACTTTTAATAATCTACTTGTAAGCCATTATAAAATGAATATGAATTTATTATAAAATAATATTTCTAGCTTTTCCAAAGGTGCCTCTCACCCCTCTTATAAAAGGGCACTCCCCCTTCTCACTAATTCACACATTCAAAGCCTTTTGGCTCGGCAAACCCCTACCAAAATACTCTCTCTACTTCCCTCACTTCAACCTAGATGTCGTAGTTTAATCAGAAAGCCAACCTAAGGATCCCATTTGATCAAATCAAAAGGAAGAACCTGAAGAAGAGGTAATGTTTTCACCACCCTCTTTCAAGTTCCTTTCTTCTTCAACTTCTTCTTTCTTTGTTATTTCCATTCTAAAATAACAAATATATAATCTTAAATATACTGTGATTTTATTATAAATATGGTACAACCATATTCAATATTCTATCCATCCTTTGAATGACATGTCATCATGCGTGCGTACGTATGGCTTACCATCTCCATGTCGTGGTGTAATTGTTATTCAATACATTATTATTTGGATGGGTATAATAATGATGTGAAATTCATGTAAATAATAAATATAACATGATAATGATTCTGTATATATGATATAACATCCAATTATATATTATTTTAATATCAAAAGAATGATATTGTCACTCGTGCGTACGTACGGACTACCGTCTCCACGAACGCGATGAGATTCATTCCCAATTGTATCCAATCAAGACTAATTATCATTTTATGATTAAAAATAATGTTTAAGGACTTGATATCATTCTAGATCTGAATAAGATACAACATATCCATAACAAACATGGCTTATGTAACAAAACATATAAGTTAACACCCGAAACGACGATAATACTAAGATATTATTAACAAAGCAATGTTAAAAGATCATATATGATATCATATTAATGTATATGATTCTTGTATAATTTAATAACAATTATTTCACCATTATACAGGAGCTTAACCTACCCCCAACCAATGAAAAGTACAAGGTAAGGGTTTATTTCACAATCTCTTCATTATCTGAGGTTGTTTATACGTAATTATCTACTGGGACCTCTTTATCATCTACATCCATATTTCTTAAAAATGTATTTCAAATAATTATTACTATTTTACAGACTACGGGTTAGATTAATTTAAACCCTTTTTGACATTATATAAGAAGTTTATAAAGGAATCTTTCTGTCATTTTCCAAACAAGGTCCTTTTTAATCTTTTTGACAGAATTAAGGTAAGAATGTATTTTTTTAACTTATACGGCGAGTGCGGCTATTTTCCGCCATTATAAAATCTTTGAAGCTTCCCTTACAAGCTTATAAGAATATTTTAAAAGTAAAAGTTTTATTTTATAATTATTTGACTTTTAAATGATTTCAAAAAAAGAGATATTTTTGTCAAATAGTTTTGATTTCATCTATGTCAACATCCTTTAATGGATTTTAAGATTATTTGATGTTTATTTATTTTGATACAAAACATCCATATTTTAGTGAAGTTTTTGTGATATTTTTGACTGTGGATGTGTTATTTTTATACCATTCATGGTTTATGGAGAATGTATTGAAATTTCATATGCTAGTTTTAATACCAATGTTTATGTTATGTTTAAACCTGTTCATATGAGGAATGCATTGGACTTAATAAGTGACGGGTGGAGCCTATTATAGCTCCTCGATGTATCGGTAGGTCTCATGAGACAAACTAGTGTCTTTGCACAAGGCCTTGAAAAAATCTTATTTTTAGTCTTAGCACGAGGCCTTGACTATGTGGTTATGATAGACTGGCATTATGCATTCCATCATAATGAAAGTGGTTATTGATATTTCATGTGATTATTCGACTATTAGAATATCCCTGTGAATAAGTAAATGGAATTATTTCATTTTATTTTTTTCCATATTATGCTGAAATTCAAGTTTAAAAGGTTTTTGTTTTAGTTATACATTGCCTTAAATGTTTATTCTTATTTATGTAAGTTTTCGCTATATTGTTATCCTTAATGGGCATTTGAGCTCACCTTTTTCTATGTTTTATTTTTCCCAGGATGTGAAGAAGTATTTTATGAATGACCTACAGGGATAGTATAAGGGGATATGAGTGTGGAGACAAGATGTTGTTGTAGTTTTCACTTTATGATGTAATGTAATCTTTATGAATGTATCTAGTGTTTCTAAGACTACTAAACTAATCGATCTTTAGAGACTTGATCTTTTGTGATCATTCCAATGTTATGTAATAATGCACCGACTCTGGGTAACTGGGGTCGGGGCGTTACATATAAAATATTTTTAATCATATTTTAGAAGGTTTAGATAAATAATTAAGATCTTAATGGAAAAAACATTATTTCATGGAGGTGGCAGTCTTTATGTAAGCACGATCAAAATTCTATTGTTTTTCTAAGTCAATGGAGTAACACCTCAAGCTTTCCCAGTACGTTTATCTTTGAATAATGTAATATCTTTCACAGTACGCAACTTGGAGTTTTAGCACACCACGACCAATCAAACTAGCCGTTATGAATAGTAATACCCACTATTTAAAATTTTATAATTTTTTTTTCAAAATGGACTTCATTTTTGGATTCGTAATATCAAAATTATCTTCAGTGAATTTTTGGTATTTTTCTGAAAACTATCATTTTTGATGAATAGTGAAAAACATTGTGTTATTGTTTAAAACCTACTTTTTATTTAAATAATTATGTATTTTATTTAAATTTATTTTAAGTCAAAATAGATACATAATACCTATATTATTTCAATGTAATTAATTTAATTCTTTTTATAATAAGATTATATGTATATAATGTTATTGAATTTTTTAACGTCTTTTAACAACCTTCTAGACACGTTAGCAAATTTTCATAAAACATAATTTTACCACTTCTATAAATTGAATTTCAAAAATCTACGAGACATGATTTCTATCAGTCAGTAAAATTTAGTTCAATATGATGAAAATAATTTTTGGTGAATAGTAACTTTTTGATTTTATTTACCACAATTAAAAGTAGATAGGGTAATTAAAGGTAAAAATGATATTATAATTACCCTAACACATATATTTATTCTATTTTATAAGTGTATTTTGACCAAAATCAACCTTAGGAATCAAATATGATTCTTTTGGCCCACTTGGATTAGATTAAGACATTTATTATTATTTTATTTAACGAACAGTTAAAAGTGTTAAATTAAAATTTTAATAACTAAAAAATTTTAATATAGGGTTATACATAAGATAAATTATACCAAAAATATTAATTAAAAATATTAAATTATTTAATACATAGTTATATTTTATTTATAATTTTTAGACCTTAAATAATTATATTTATTAATGACACAATTATGATGTAGTATTTACCTCATTATTGAATGATAAAAATAATTGATATTTTAAATATTAAAATAATTCTAAATTGAAACTTTTTATGTATTCCATTAATTTTATTGGTTAATAAGACATGTTATGTTTTATTAAATAATTTATTTTAAATTATAAGGTTATTATGACTTTCACAAAAACCAAATACTAAATAGTGTCAAAATTGACATAAATGAGTTTTTAAAACAAATACTATATTATTAATTGATATAATATTCCAAAAAATATAAGATTCATCAAAATGACTTATATAAAGTTAGATATATCAATAATGAACCAATAGGGGTTCTCTTGGATATTTATAGAAAATTTATTAACCATTTATTATAATAATACCGGAATACATGGAAAAATATAAACTTTTTAACTAAGAGTTAAATCTAAAATATAAGGTTAATATGGTGATCTAAACCAGTCTAAAACCTATTTTTGGAGCGGTTTTCTAACCATTCCCAACTTATTCCTAAAATAAATTTTTTTGGAACCATTATAAACCGAATATGATTGTATAATAAAATAATATTTCAAGCTTTTTCTAAAGTGACCCTCACCTCTCTTATAAATGGGTACTTCTCATTCTCATAATTTCACACTTCCAAATCCATTTGTCTTGCCCAAAACCTGCTCAAATATCCTCCCAACTACCCTCAATTTAACCTAGAGTCCTTACTTTGATCATAAATCCAACCTAAGTATCCCTTTTGATAAAATTAAAAGGAAGCACCCGAAGAAAGGGTAATAATATCATCACCTCTTTCAAAGTTATTTTCTTCTTCCACTTCCTATTTATTTGTTGTTTCCATACCAAAATAACAAATCCAGTACCTTATACATGCTGTGCTATTAATATAAATATAGTACAACCATATTAATTATTCTATCCATCCTATTAATGACAAAGTCACCATAGGTGTGTATGTACGGCTTACCGTCTCCACGTCGTGGTGTAGTTTGTTATTAAACACTTCATTATTTTGATGGGTATAATAATGAGAATAATTTATGTAAATAATAAATATAACATGTTAATTATTATTTATATATGATATATCATCCAAATACATATTATTCCACAATCAATATAATGATATTGTCACTTTTGTGTGCGTGCGAATTACCGTCTCCATGAACGTGATGACATTCATTCCTCATCGTAATCATTCAAGAATAATTTTAATTTTATAATTAAAAATATTGTTTAAGAACTTAATTTCATTATGGATATGAGTCAAATACATCTTATACATAAAAAACATGACTTACGTAACAAAACATATAATGGAAAATGAATCAGTTAACACCTGAAACAATGAGACTACTGAAATATTATTAACAAAGAAATATTAGAAGATCATATATGATATCATATTTATGTTTGTGTTTCATGTATAATTTAATAACAATGATTTTACTATGATATAGTAGGTTAACTTACCCTTTATCAAGTAAAACTAAAAGGTAAGGGTTAATTCTACAATCTCTTCATTATCCGAGGTTATTTATATGTGAGTATCTACTGGGACCTCTTTATCATCCACATCTGTGTTTCTTAAAAATGTATTTCAAAGACTTTTTTATATTTACTAGAGTGTGGGTTAAATTAATTTATACCCTTTTTTACTTTTAAAAAATAATTATAAAATAATCTTTCCTTCATTTTCTCAATAAGGACTTTTATGATCTTTTCAACAAAATTAAGGAAAGAATGTTTTTTTAACTTATACAGTAGGTGTGGCTATTTTATATTGTTATAACACCTTAGAAACTTCTATTATAGGATTATAAGAATATGTTCAAAATAAATGTTTTCTTTAATAATTATGATACTTTTATATGATTTCAAAATAGAAAGAGATGTTTCACTCAAATAACTTCGATTTCATCTTGGTCAACATCCTTTGATGAATTTTACACTTTTTTGAATTTGATTTATTATGATACAATATTCCACATTTTATTTAAGGTTTTGTAATATGTTTGACAATGTATGTGTTATTGTTATAAAATTTATGGTTTATGGTTAAATTATAAACATTTATTATACTATTTATAATACGATTTTTTTTGTTATTTTTTAACCTTTTCACATGAGGAATGCATTGGACTTAGTATGTTATGGGTGGATCCCTCTTTAGTTCTTTGATGCATCAGTAGGTCTCATGAGACAAACTACTATCTTAGCACAAGGCCTTGAAAAAATATTAATTTTATTCTTGGCACGAGGCCTTGACTATGTGGTTATGATGTTTGGAATTATGCATTCTATCATTATGAAATTGGATATTGATATTACATGTGATTATTCAACTAGTTGAATATCTATGTGAATAAGTAAATTGAATTATTTGATTTATCTTTGCTATATTATACTGAAGTTTATGTTTAAAAGGATTGTGTTTTAGTCTTATACATTGACTTTAATGTTTATGCTTATTTATGAAAATTTCCACTATATTGATATCCTTAATGAGCACCTGAGATAACCACTTTCTATGCTTTACTTTTTCCAGGATGTGAAGAATTATATTATGACTAACATGTAAGGAATGTCTAATGTATATTAGTGTGTTAAAAGGAGACACAGTGTTGTTGATTTTTATTTCACAATGTAATGTAAAACATATGTTTGTATATTGTAATTCCAAGGCAACTAAATTGATCATTCTTCGGGGATTTGTTCTCGTGTGATCATGCCAATGTTATGTAATAATGAACCAACTCTGGGTAACTAGGGTTGGCGCATTATAGTTGGTATCAGAGGAAGTTTATTACAATCCTTAGAAGCTATATTTAGAAAAAAAACTCTGATTAGAGAACATTAGCCTAAGATAGACTGTAAGGATTAGTATAGAAAAACTTCCTAAAATTTTGGTAATGTAGAGATTTTGTGTATTTTCCAAGAAATAAATCCATTTCGGGATACGATTTGGTAGTGTCGGCTCTAGAACAAATGTACCTAGCAGTGAAAACTATGACAAGGAGTTTCGGGCTTGGCGTGTGGTATCATGGTACATGACAATGGGTCTTGCTGCACTCTTGGTTACGACACTCCTGGGGGATATTCTTAGGATAATTCACATTTTATTTACAAACCATTATGAAGGATTTATGAGAAAGTATTTCCTCTAAGAAATTTTTTTTTATGATTATGAATTATATTCATAAAATGTTCAATTTATGTTAGGTATTTTACTACTTTGAAATTATTTATTCTCGTTTATAAACTAATATAGTATATACCATTATTTATAAATGGATCTTAGTGGAAGTAATGGAAATAATATCAATGCACGTAATATATGTTTAGATTTACCTCCTACTCAAGATAACTATATTGGAGCTGGTGATGCAACTGATGCCGAAAAACCTTTAACCATACAAGGAAAACTCACTCAAGTTATGAATAATAACCTTTCCCAAATGGATCACCCTGATCCACAACACAGAGGATCAATGTGAGACCGCTTCATAAGGTAGAAACCAAAAACATTTAATGGGACTACAATTTCATTTGTATCTGATCAATGGATAAGTTCATTAGAGAAAATATTTCATGCTTTGGGTAGTAAAAAAAGGGGACAAGTTTTAATGGTAGTTTTTCACCTCATGGGATATTCAGATCAATAGTGGTCATTAATTGATAACAAAAATGAGAATAAAGAAGTATCAAATATGGAATGGATGTTGTTTAAAGATATTTTCTTAGAAAAATACTTTTCTTGTAATCATTGAGAAGATATGGAAAGAAAATTTCTGAGTTTGAGGAAAAATGATGATGAGAATGTCGAAAAGTATTAGGCTAACATTACAAGGTTAGTAAGGTATGTAGTAGATTATATACATAACACAAGGAGTAATATTGACCAATTCATTGATGTGTTAAAACCATTTCTCTGTCGAGCATTATTCTCACAATCCTTCTCATCATACGAAGATATTGTCTTATGTGCTATCAAGATAGAAAAAGAATTCTCTATGTCTTACGACTTTAAAGAAAAGAAAAAGAAGAAGTGATTTTCTGAACACTCTGGAAATGGAAATAAGGGGAAGAAGGGAAATGTTTAATTTCCATCCCGCAATAAATGTTGGAAGAAACACACGGGTACTTACCTGAAGGTAATGGGAGTATGTTACAAGTGTGTGGAAAATTCCACCAAGCATGTGAATTCCAGGGAAAGAAATAGGTTATAAATGTTTAATGCTTCAATTTTATAGAAATGGAGAATTATGAAAATGAATTTCATAAGTAAAAAAGGAAAATTACCTCCGAAAAGACCAAGGGAGCAAGGCGAAGCTTATGTGATCACTACTACAGAGGTTGAAGCTCTGATTGATATAGTGGCAGGTAATTTAATGGTGTCATCAAATTTATCCAATTCTTTATTTGATTTTGGATAATTGCATTGTATAATATCTTCCCAGTTTTCTATGAAAATTAGATATTTCCAATTTGATTTAACAATGAATTTTTCAATCAAAACGACCAAGGGAAGTATCATTGCAACAATGTTTTGTGAATGAGTTCCCATGAGGGCATATAAATGTGATTTATCTTCTGATCACATTGTCATACCCGTGATTGAATTTGATATAATACTTCGTGTGGATTGGATTTTGGACCTTGATGTGAAAATTTATTATAAGAAGGAGGTTATAATTTTCGACAATGATATGGAGCGCCTTATCTTTGGAGCACAAACATCGCCACCAAATTTTTATCTAGATCCACACCAATATCTCTGCTAAATTCAATTATTGGGAGTAAGAAAATTAAATAACTATGGGTGAGGAAAAGAATGTTCAAATAGAGTATGTACCTATTGTGAAATAATATGTTGATGTTCTTCGAGAGTATTTAGCTAGACATCCTCTTGAATGAGAAATTCAGTTTTCCATTGATTTAATTCCGGGTTCAAGGCCCATATCAAAGACCCCTTATAGAATGACCATTGTGGAATTAGTAGACTAAAAAAACAACTATAGGAATTGAGTACAAAATTTTTTATCCACCCTAGTGTTTCACCATGGAGAGCCCATGTTCTTTTTATTAAGAAGAACGATGGATCTATGAGATTGTTCGTTGACTATAGGGAGATCAATGCTATAAAAGTAAAGAACAAGTATATCATACCTCGCATTGATTATTTATTCGAACAACTTCATAGATATCAATACTTTTCAAATATAGACCTTCGATCTGAATAATATTAGTTGTGTGTAAAGAATGAAGACATTCCGAAAGCAACATTTTGAACGAGGTACGGGCATTATGAGGTTACAGTGATGCCTTTTTGACTAAATAAGTCACCCTTTGTTGTCATAGATCAAATTAATAGTGTTTTCAATTAATATCTTGATGAATTTGTAGTTTTATTTATTGATAATATATTGGTATACTCAAAAATCAACAAAGATCATGAAAATCACTGGTGCACTATTTTTAAAACCCTCAAAAAAATTAATTATACGAGAAGTTTAGAAAGTGTGAATTATAGATTCAGGAAATTTGTTTCTTTTCCATATTGTATCTAAGGATGGAATCTATTTCGATCCTTCAAGGACCAAGGCAATCCAAGAATGGCTATCCTGACAAGTATAACTGAGGTACACAATTTTTTTTGGTTTAGCAGGTTATTATCTGCATTTCGTCCATAATTATTCCCAATTGGAAAACTCATTAACCAATATCACATGTATAGGGGTTAAATTTGTTAGGAAAAAATAGTGTGAATAATTTTTTAAAGAACTGAAGAGAAGATTATTCAAATCTTATATCTTGACTCTACCATTTGGGAATGATGGGTTTTTTATTTATAGTTATGCTTTAAAGAAAGGACTTGGTTGTGTCCTTATGCAAAATGATAGATTTATTGACAATGCATCATAACAACTTAAAATTCATGAACAAAACTATCCCACTCATGATCTTGAGTTATCAATTTTAATATTTTCTTTGATGATATGGAGACACTATCTCTATGGTGAAAAATTTGAGATATATACTGATCACAGGAGTTTAAAATATATTTTATCATAAAAAGAACTCAACATGAGGCAAAGATGATGTCTTGAACTACGTAAAGATTATGATTTAACTATAAAGTACCCTCCTAGGAAGGTAAATAAGGTATAAAATTCTTTATGCCGAAAGGATCATGGAGTTTTGAACGAGATGAGAGTTGAAAGGGATCCTATGTTCATGGATAAAGTAAAGATAGATATGGGAATAATCATGAAAGGTGAAACATAAATAATTTTTCAAATGGTTTCCAAAATATATTTACTAGAAAGGATAAAAAGTTATCGGACTGATTAAGAGGAGTTTAAAATGAAAATTAAATCTATGAATGATGGGATATTGATTGAATTCATATATGGAGATGGAATTTTGAAATTTGGGAAGAGGATTTGTGTTCCTGGTATAACTTATATAAAAAAGGGAATTGTATGATGATTCTCATAGATCCAATTTCTCTTTACACCCTGGTAGCACTAAGGTGTATAGATATTTAAAGTAACATTTTTGTAGGGACAAAAAGAAGAGGTAGGTTGGTGATTATGTGTCAAGATGTATGGTTTGTCCACTAGTTAAAGCTGGAAGACAACATCTTGGAAGAGTCATGAAACCTCTTCCCATACCTGAGTGGAAATGGGATGATATTATGGTGGAGTTTTTCATGGGGCTACCAAAGACTCCTAGAAGGAATGATGCAATATGGGTCATTGTTGATCGTTTTACCAAGTTAGCACATTTTCTTTCTCTACAAGAATATTTACTACATTAAAGTTTAGCAAGAATATATATTAATGAAGTTGTAATACTTCATGGTTTACCCATATCAATTGTTTCTAATCATGATCTAAATTTTACATCAAGATTCTTGAAACGTATTTAGAAATCCCTGGATATTGAACTTCGTTTGAGCACGGCCTACCACCCTCAAATAGATAGACAATCAGAATGGACTATTCAAACCTTATCAGACATTGTGAGATCTTTCTCACATGAATTTCAAGGTATGTGGGATAATTATTTACCTCTGGTAGAATTTTCTTATAACAATAGCTTACATTCAAGTATTTAGATGTCACTATATAAAATGTTATATAGAAAGAGATGTCACACACCAACTTGTTGGGATGGTGTTGGTGAAAGAAAAATTGTAGGTCCAGAACATGTAGAGGAAACAATAGAAAAGGATAAGATTATCCAAACCCACATCAAAGCAGCTAAAAGTGGGAAAACATGCTATTCCAATAACCAAAAGAATGAATTGGAATTAAAAGTTGGATATCCTATTTTTTTAAAGGTATCTCCATGGAAGGGTGTTTTACGATTCGGTAAGAAGGGTAAATTGAGTCCTAGGTACATCAGACCATTTGATATTCGAGAATGAATTGGAGTTTTAGCTTATTGTTAGACAATACCACCAAGTATTTCCAAAGTTCATGATGTGTTTCACGTATCACTATTAAGAAAATACATGCCTGACATAACACATGTACTCACCTATGAAGAAATAGAACTGAAACGCAATTTGTCTTATTGTGAAGAGCCTGTCAGGATTCTTGATACCAGATAACTAGTGTTGAGAAACTGTATGACTCATCTAGTAAAAGTTTTATGGAGAAACCATAAGATGGAATAGGAAAAGTGGGAAACCGAGAAACTTATGATGAAGAACAACTCGAATATTTTTATGCAATAGTATTCTATAAATTACAGGTATGAAATTATTTGAAGGATGAAAGAATGTTACACCCCAAGCTTCCATGGTATGTTTATCTTTGAATAATGAAATATCTTGCATTGTACGCAACATGGAGTTTTAGCACACCATGACCAATCAAACTAGTCATTATGAATAGTAATACCCAATTTTTGAAATTTTATAAATTTTATTTTTCATAATGGACTTCATTTTTGGATATGGAATATCAAAATTATCTTAGGGTGAATTTTTGGTATTATTCTAAAAACATTCCATTTTTTGATGAATAGTGAAAAACACTGCGTTATTGTTTAAAACCTACTTTTTATTTAAATATTTATATATTTTATTTAAAATTATTTTAAGACAAAATAGATACGTAACACCTATATTTGTTCAATTTAATTAATTGGAGTCATTTTATAATATGATCTGTTGTATAAAATTTTATTGAACTTTTTAACATCTTTTAACAACCTTCTAGGCACGTTAGCAAATTTGCATAAAAAGTAATTTTACCGAATCTGTGAATTGAATTTCAAAAATATGAGATAAACAATTGAAATCAGTAAGTAAAATTCCCTTCAATATGATGAAATTAATTTTTTGTGAATAGTTACTTTTGGATGTTATTTACCATGATTAAAAGTAAATATTGTAATTAAAGGTAAAAATGATATTATAATTACCCTAAAAATTTTTATAATTCTATTGGATAAGTGTATTTAGACCAAAATCAACCATAGGAATAATATATGATCTTTTTGGTCCACTTGGATTGGATTTGGATATTTATTGTTATTTTATTTAAAGAATAGTTAAAAGTGTTAAATTCAAATTTTAATAACTAAAAAAATTTTAATATAGGGTTATACATAGGATAAATTCAACGATAAATTTTCATTATAAATCTATAAAATTTCCTACATAAGTTTATTTTATTTATAATTTTTAGACATTAAATAATTAAATTTATTTATGACACAATGATGATGCAGTAATTACCTTATTATTAAATGATTAAAATAATTGATATTATAAATATTAAAATAATTGTAAATTGAGACTTTTATGTGTTACATGAATTTTTTAGGTTAATATGACTTTTTATGGTTGGTTAAATAAATTATTTTGAAAATATAAGGTCTTTATGACTTCCACAAAAACCAAATACTAAATAGTGTCAAAATTGACAAAAATGACTTTTTTAAAACAAATACTATATTAATAATTGATATAATATTCCTAAAAATATAAGGTTTGACCAATGGACATATATAAGGTTATATATATATCAATTAGGTACCACTTGTGTTTCTCTTGATTTTTATAGTATGTTTAGTAACCATTTATTATAATAATACAAGAATACATGGTAAATCTTAAACTATTTCACTAAGAGTTAAATCTAAATGATAAGATTAAAATGGTAATCTAAACCTATCTAAAATCTATTGGTTTAGATTTTTGCGAACCATACCTACCTTATCCTTGAAATAAATCCTTTTAGTGCCATTATAAACAAAATATTATTGTATAATAAAATAATATTTCAAGCTTCTCGAAAAGTAACCATCACCTCTCTTATAAAAAGGTAGTTCCCCTTCTCTTAATTTAAAACCTCCAAATCCATTTATATCAGTCAAACACTACTCAAATATCCTCCCAACTACCCTCAATTCAACCTAGAGGCATTACTTTTATCATAAAGCCAACCTAAGGATCCTTTTTGATCAAATCAAAAGGAAGCACCTGAAAAAGAGGTAATAATTTCATCACCTCTTTCAAAGTTCTTTTCTTCTTCCACTTTCTCTTTCTTGGTTTTTTTATATACCAAAATAATAACTCCATTACCTTATAAATAAAATGATTTTATTATAAATATGGTACAACCATATTAATTATTTTATCTATCCTATTAATGACAAAGTCACCATATGTTCATATGTACGGCTTACCGTCTCCACGTCGTGGTGTAGTTTGTTATTCAACACTTCATTATTGGGATGGGTATAATAATGTGTATAATTTATGTATATAATAAATATAACAAGTTAATTATTATTTATATATGATATACCATCCAATTACATATGATTTCACCGTCAATGGAATGATATTGTCGCTCGTGCGTACATACGAATTGCCATCTCCACGGACATGATGAGATTCATTCCTCATCGTAATCATTGAAGAATAATTTTAATTTTATGATTAAAAATAATTTTTAAGAACATAATATCATTATTTATATGAATAAAATATATCCTATCTATAATGAACATGACTTACATAAAAACACATATAAAGAAAAACGATTCAGTTAACACCTGAAACAATCATAATACGGAAATATTATTAACAAAGAAATATTATAAGATCATATATGATTTCATATTTATGTATGTGGTTCCTGTATAATTTAATAACAATGATTTAACTATTATACATGAGGTTAACATACCCTTTATCAAGGAAAAGTAAAAGGTAAGGGTTAATTCTACAATCTCTTTATTATAAGAGTTTTTTTATACGTGAGTATCTACTGGGACAACTTTATCATCCACATCCGTGTTTCATAAAAATGTATTTCAAAAAAAATTACTATTTCTTTGACTACGGGTTAAAGTCATTTATACCCTTGTTTTTCTTTTAATAAAAATTTTATAGAGGAATATTTTCTTCATTTTCCAAACAAGTTCCTTTAAGACCTTTTCGACAAAATTAAGGAAAGAATGTTTTTTAACTTATACGGTGGGTGCAGATATTTTTCAATGTTATAATACCTTCGAAGCATCCATTACAATATTATAAGAATATTTTAAAAATAAATGTTTTAATTTATAATTATATTACTTTTAAATTATTTCAACATAGAAAGATATATTTCTCTCAAATTGATTTTATTTCATTTTTGTCAACAGCCTTCGATAGATTTTACACTTTTTTGAAGTTGATTTATTATGATACAATATTCTATATTATATTAAAGGTTTTGATATATGTTTTAATAGGGATGTGTTATTTTTATACCATTCATGTTTTATGGTTAAATTATTAACATTTTGTATAATAGTTTTAATACGAATGTTTATGTAATGTTTCAACCTTTTCATATGAGGAATGCATTGGACTTAGTAAGTGATGGGTGGAGCCAGCTATAGCTCTTCGATGCATCAGTAATTCTCTTGAGACAAACTAATTTCTTGGAACAAGGACTTGAAAGAATATTATTTTTAGTCTTGGCACAAGTCCTTGACTATGTGGTTATGATGTCCAACATTATGCATTCCATCATTATGAAATTGGCTATTGATATTACATGTGATTGTTCAACTAGTAGAATATCCATGGGAATAAATATGTGAAATTATTTTATGTATCGTTTCCATATTATACTTAAGTTAATGTTTAAAAGTATTGTGTTTTATTCTTATACATTTCCTTATTTGTTTATTCTTATTTATGAAAGTTTCCGCAATATAGTTATCCTTACTCAGCTCCTCACCTCACCCCTTTCTAACTTTTATTTTTCCCATGATGCAATGAAGTATATTATGACAGACCTTCAGGGATAGTATAAGGGAGATAAATGTGTTAAAAGGAGATACAATGTTATTGTTTTTTATTTCATAATGTAATTTAAAACTTATGTTTGTATCTAGTACTTCCAAGGCTACTAAACTGATTGGTCTTTCGAGATTTGATCTCTTGTGATCTTGCCAATGTTATGTAATAATGCATCACCTCTAGGGAACTAGGGTCGAAACATTACAAATGTGATGTAATAAATAATGGTTGGTATATTTATATACTATCAATTAATCATAGTTAAAAAATTAAATTCAATATTTTAGAATGGATTTGGGTTACGGAAAATGAAGAAAGTTTGGAACAAAAACTAAAGAGAAGTGAGACACTTACACAAAAGAAATTAATTTTCTTTTGGAAATATCCTTAGCTTATATGAGGTTTGTGAAATATTATGGTATAAAAGGCTCAATAACATGGTTTTGGGGTCTAGGGGAAATAAAATGACATATTTTAAAGAAAACATTTTAAGTAAGTAGTGTGACTTGAAGAGGTGGAATTGATCCCTTTTTAAGTGAAGAGAAAGGTAATTTGGGAAGTACCCATTAATTTTCAAAATGTAATATTATTATTCAAGTGTAAAAGTTAAAAATGTATAAAATATGAAGTGTAGAAATTTTGTATTATGTCCTCATCTCCACCACTCATTTTTTATATACCTTGGAGAGATTCAAGGATTTGTTTTAATTTTTTTTAACTTTTACATTCATATTCTTTTACCTTGGTAAAACAATTTTAACCTTGTTAATTAGTTTTAATGAAAAAAGTTAAAAATAGGATTATAATATTATTAAAATTATTACTTAAAATATGGAAAATATTATAATATAAATAATTTAATTTTAGATAATTTAATTTCATCATCAACGCACATGGTGTAATAAAAGTTTTTAAGGAAAATGGGTTTTTAAGCATAAAATTTATGTGTAGTTTTAAAAATTGGTCTTATTAATTTCCATTACAGAAATTGGTTTATTATAAAATAGATTCATTTTTTTGGATTTCAATGAAATTTAAAATAAACTTTTTCTTAAAAAATATTTTCATTAAATTAATATACCAAAACAAAATTGAATAAAATATAATGTAACTTCAAAAATTTTAAAATTTGTATAATATGTTCAAAATAATGTTTTAATATACATATTTTTACTAATTAAATAAATATTTAATATATTATAATTTTTCATTATATTTTAGGTATTTCTCAAATATTTATAATCTCATAAATGTTTTTAATTTTAGTAAAAAATGAAATTTTCATTATTCTCTTAAAAATAAATTATTTTTGAAAAATACAATAAATTAATATTAATATAATTATTAAATTATATATCACAAAATTATACAAATTTAATCTTATTTTAATTCTAAAAATTATATGTTTATCTTTTTAAAGAAAATATAGAATACAGAGATAAACTAATTTTATTGAAAAATGTCATTTTTGAACATTGTGGGTTTTAAATATTAATTTATATCTAAATATAATTTAAATAAGTATAACATATTAATTCATATATTGAAATATCATATATTATTATAATATTATTTAAAAAATGGTGGATTTAATTTAATAGGGTAAATAATAAAACACTTAATAATAGTTATTTGAAAAAATAAAATACTTTTTTATATTAATTATTTGATATAGTAATATAATAATATTAAATTTCTTAATATATTTTAATTTCTTGTAGTTTTTATTTTTCTTCGGTTTTCTTTATAATATTCATTTAATCTGTCTCAACTCATTTTAGTTTGGTGTTTCATGTGAAATGGGATTTTTAATATATTATTATTTTAGAGAAAAAATATATCTTAAAATATTAGGGCACTACATGGAAGACATTGGTTAATTCAGAAATAATTTAGCTAACATATAAACAATTTGGTTTTCAAACTAACTATTATGTCTAGTATCACCCTAGAGAGAAAATGTAATCCCATTCTCTTCATGATCAAAATGAAATAATTGTAATGAATGATTTGATATTTTTTCAGTTTTTATTTATTCATCCTTGTATGAAATAAAGTATGATAATAAAATAAGATAATGGTGTGAGTACAAATGACGCAACTAATGAAAATAATGATATTGAGAGTGAAAAAATGATGGATGATAAAAGAACTATTGTATATTGTGTAACACCCTAAGGTTTTAATAATAAATTTAAATGCATTAACTTTGTTTTGAGACTAGCATTTGATCATAATTTTTCCACTTATATGTTTTGAATTTTGAAAAATGGTCATTTTATAATTATGTTCAGTAAGTTATTTGGAGTCTAATGGAACCAACTTAATTTTTGGTGAATAGTAACATACCCTTATGAATAATAATATGAATTATAATATTCCCCTAATTAATATTAAATTTTATTATTATTTTATTTCCTTAAGTCTTTAAGATAATTACTTCTTGGTTAATTTTTCGAAGTGATATAAAAGAAGTTTATAGAATTAAAATTGTTAATTTTGGAATAAAGTAAGCTTTTAACTAAAAATTAAATTAATAATATTTAGAAAATTAATTTCAAAAATGGAGTTCATTTTTTATTACTACACATCAAAAAATGGTTGGGGTGAAGTTTTGGGATTTTTCTGAAATTCTTGAATTTTTTTGAATAGTGAAATATTGTAAAATATTGTATAATAAAATTATCAGTTAAATTCATTATTTATGATATCATAAGTGATTTAATCCCACTTAGTTCTAACTCACTAGCCATTATTACTATTTGGGGTCACATTAATTAAGACTATTTGTAGTCTTGAGAAAAAATATTATAATAATGATAAATATAATGTAAAATACATCCTCTCCACCACTATAAAAACCACTCTCATTTCAATCTTCCTCACAAACATATCAAGACTTGAAAATTACCTAAGATCTTCCCAATACTCCTCCCAAGGATCATTCCCACGTCCTAGTGCTTCTGGTAACTCACCAAAACCAAAGGATTTAAGAAGGATCTCAAGGAGAAGAGATCAAGTGGTAAAAATCCCCTTTTGTTTTCATTCTTTTATTTCATTTTATGTTATTATTTTTAATTTCCTTTTGATTCTGTCTGGATATTTCTTTACATATCCCCATTAATGCCCATATTTTTTAATAATTATGAGATACCCCTTTTCTCTCTTCAAAATATTTTGTGAAATTCTAAGCAACATCGTTAGGCTGCCAACTTTTCGTAAGAGATTTCTCAACTTTTCTTTTATTTCGAGATTCCCTTATTTTCTTATTCTTTTATCACCACCCCTTATCCCAAAGGCATGAATGATACAGTATAATAAATATTCTTTATTTCATTATTTATATGTAATACTCAACATTATACATCTTCTCCTCTCCCACATAATCAAGAAATTAAACATCGTACGTGATGTGTCAAATTACCGACATCATAGACGATGTGATTTAAATTTCTTTTACATCCTTAAAGACTAGTAATGAAACCATTTTTAAGGTTGAACCAGATTATAATTTATATATATATATATATATAATATCTTATATAAGGTTCTAGAATCATTTTATACACATGTTATTAATTTTAAAACTGATCAGTTCATTACGATCAAAGAATCACCCAAATGACCTAAAAAATATCAATAATGATTTAACTTATGAATCATTCTCATGTCAGAATTAAATATATTAAATGGTATAATTTATGGTTCTGTAAATATGTAAATACCACTCCTTTCCAATTCATTATTTCCACTTCCAATCTATAAGAATATCTATCATGAACCGATCATGGAAAACATGTAAAAAATGAACCCCAAACAATGAAAGGAACAAAATACTAAAATTTAAAAGGTGAAAATATGTAATGAAATGATCATATAAGGTGTAATAAAGATGAATATGTTTCCATAAGATATTAATAACACTATTTTAATCACTATACAAGAGGTTTAAATATGTTTTAAGAAAGAAAAACCTGGGGAAAAGAGAATACTTAACCTGATTTCCATTCATTGGGATAACATTCTACTTCATTAATTATGTGGTATTAAAATTGTTTGGGTGATGATATTTGTTTATATTTTGATTAATTATGTGTATTTATAGTGTATATACATATTATATCAAATATATTATGACTCAATTCAATTATATGATATTTATAAAGGGATTTTATTTATAAAACCCTCTTTTAAAATTATTTTTTACAAAATTAAAAAGGATTTTTTTATGAAATTATTCATGTTTTATTATTTTTTATGGATCTTGGTCATTGTTTATGATTAAGGGTGGGAGTTATATCCCCCTTAATTTCATTTGTTATATGTAAGTTAGAGTTCATTCGTATGGTTACTCCAAGTGTAACTGCGATGGTTACACAAATTGTAATGTAGCCATGAGGGTTACAGATTATAAGGTAGTCGAGAGGGTTAAAAAATTATGTAAGTAATTAAACAATATATAGATATGGTTCTATTTATGTTCTTAAGTTTTTTTTGTAATCTTTTGTAAATCTCATGTTTTACAAAGTAATAATATAAGGGTGGCAAGTATTTCTTTTCAAAATGATTTCATATCTTACATGTATTCATATACTAATGTGTTATTTACTTATTTTCATATCCCTTACTAATATTTTATTTCTCATCCAAAGTTTTTAAATGATTTTGATAGGTAATAAGTATGTGTTAGACTAATAAGTAATCCAATTTAAATGTTTGAATAACAGTCAAAGAAATCATGTTTTGATTAAAAAGTTTTATATTTTGGAAGAAATGAGTACTGTTTTTTTGGTATCCACACTATATTAATGTGTAATTTAATGAATGCGTTATATCCCTTTTCTATAAATCTATAAACTTTAAAATATCCTCAATGTGAAAATAAGTGATTTCTTGACAAAATTCAAGATTTTTAATGTAATAAGGATGGGTCCTTATAGTTGGTATCAGAGGATGGATTATATAAATTTGGGGGTTAGAATGATGTTAATATAATACCATAAATATTTTTTTACTCTATGCTTAATTTAAATGTTATATAATTTAAATATTACTATGTTTTTTTACTAATATATGTTTGTTCATAATGGTTCTCGGTAGAATAAACAAGGAAGATGAAGAGGGGAGGCACCGACCGAACAATATCCTTCTGAATCTGCAACATGAAATGGTAGGGATTGGAACCAAGTAGTTTGTGATTGTAATGGATTAGCTGATGAAGGAAATAAATAGCGGTGGAATCCATGAAAAAGAATAACCAGAGGTACCACAACAAAACATGATAATATTTGAACATTTTATGAGACAACACACTCTTGATTTCAATGGATCTTCTAACCCAGTAGCGATTGAAGGATGGATTAAAGAACTAGAAAAGATATTTTATGTAATGGGTTGTTAAGATAATCAAAAGCTATGTCTTTCCATTTATCATATTTAATGTGAATATGATCAGTGGTGGTCAATGGTAAGTAATATCAGGTATAGAGAGGATATTAATTCCTTAGAGTGGGATAAATTTAAAAGTATTTTCCTTGAAAAATATTTTCCTAAGGTGGTGTGACTTAGGATAGAGAAGAAATTCCTTGAATTGAAGAAAAAGGAGGAGGATTCAGTAGCTGTGTATGAAGAAAAATTCACCATACTGGAGAGGTATTCTCCAAATATTATTTAGGATATTAATATCAAAATCAACCACTTTTACTCATGATTAAAGCCATGGTATCAAAGACTATTGGCCTCCTGTGAATTCAAAAGTTATGAGTAACATGTCCAATATTCTGAGAGGGTATAGATGGAGTTTTTTGATGATCACGTTCATTTTGAAAACAAGTATAAGAAGAGGTCTATATGGAAAGAGATGGGTAAGAACCAACCCAAGAAATCTTACGGTTGGAAAATCAAGTTTCTAGTTAGTGAAAAGTGTGGCATGAAGAACCCTGGGGAATGTATTACCAAAATTGGGAAGTGTTTTCAATGTGGTAAGTTTGGAAATATGGCCTAATATTGTAATAAAAATGTTCATAAGATTAATCCCATTAAGAAAATGGTTAAGTGTCTTAAATGTGGTGAGATAGTTCATTATGAAAATTCCTTCCCAAAAAGATATCCAAATGATGAAAAAAAGCCAGACTATAAGCAGAAAAAAGTAGTGAGGTCCTTTGAAACTACGTCAGCAGATGTTGGGCCATCAAATGAAGTTGTTTCAAGTACTGTGTTTGTTTACTCAGATTTTTCTAAAGTTTTTTTGATACGGGGTCTACACATTCAATCATTTCTAAGAAATTTTCTGGTAAATTAGAAATATCACCTCAATAAATGAGATCTGAACTTCTTGTTAAAACACTGGGGGGAAATATTATATCAATGAATAATTATAAGAATTTTTCTATAGTGTTTTTTGGATAGAATTTACCTACAAACCTTGTTGTTTTTTCCTTAATCATATTTGAAGTTGTTCTAGGAATAGATTGGATTTTTATTTATCATGCTAAGATTGACTATAGTGCCAAAGAAGTTATTTTTTTCAAAATACGTTCAATTTGTATACAATAATGAACCCATAAAATTGATAACACATCAATAAGCTGAGAAACTGTTGAAAGATGGAAATGAAATTTATATTGCTCATATTGATGAAAAAATGGAACTATCAATATTAATGATGTGCCAATGGTAAATGAATACCTTGATACTTTTCCTGATGATTTACTCGATGTCATACCGGATTGAGAAGTTGAATTCACAATTGAATAAGTTTTTTTATGCTAATCCAATTTCAAAACCCCCATATCGTATGTCTCAAAATGAACTTCTTCAATTGAAAAACCAGTTACAAGATTTTCTTGATAAAGGATTTATTCATCCTAGAACTTCACCATAGGGTGATCATATTTTGTTTCTTAAAATGAAATATGGTTCTATGATAATTTTTATTGATTATAGAGATTTGAATAACATTTGTATCATGCCAATTCCAGAATCCACCCAAAGCCGCCCCATACCCGGTTGGTCGCATGGCCTCAAACACATTTACCCGAATGATAGAGGTTGCCGACTAGCAGTTAGGGCCTTGGGTGTGATAGTGGGGAAACTATGCCCTCATTGGATGATTAACCCAGTGGAAGTAAAACAAATAGAAATAGAAGAAGCAGGAAATATCCACACAAAAGTAAACAGCGGAATACTAGAAATAATAAACTAGAGCACACATATATATCTATGAATGATGCATGACACATATGTCTTGGAAAGAATACAAACAAATCACAATGCTTGATACAATAAAACCAAACCAATGTAATAAAAGAAATAAAGTAAAAAACTCCTCAGCATCACAAGCCATAGCTTGGTCCCAAGATCTCCAGCTCCACAGAAATAAAGTACCTGAAGTAGAAGGGAACTTACCTTATCTATACCTGTAACAATATAATATGTTTTGGCCCAAAAGCATGGCCCAAACAGGGCATGAGACTAAATCTCAGTTGGAAACCACCACAAGATATGTGCCTAACTGTTAGTGAATATATAGCAGGTAATAAGTACCAAAATTAGTAAACAAGGAAGTACTTACCAGTAAAAAATCCACAATATCAATGCATTCTGTTTTATATATCAAGTAACAACTAATCAAAACAGGTAATCACAAACAGGTAATCACAAACAGGAAACCCTCTGGGAATTACTCACAACCAATCACCTCTTGTCCTACGTAGCAACATAAAAAACTAGCTAAACACAAAAGGTAACCCTCTGGGAAGTATTCACAGCCTATCCTCTCTGGTCGTACCTAGAAACACAAGCAACCCTATGTGTAGTACACTCATTCTAACCCCTCGGGTTTAGCTTAAGAATAGACTCTCTAAGGAAGAACTCGCTGTTAATTCCTCCTATGGTCTTGTGTCGGTAACTAACGGTGCTCTAGGGAAGAACTTACATCACATTCCCTTTGTGGCCTACGTTGAGGAACTACAGACACTCTGAGGAATAACTTACATTAATTACCACTTTTTTCTCACATCTTATGTAAAACAGACACTCTGGAGAAGCCCTTACATCCATTTTCCCTATTGTCAACTACACCCGGTTCTCACAGCCCTGTGTAAGTGAAGCAGATATAACAATTCATATCAGCCAAAGTAAACCTCAGGAACTACTTGGCTAGCAGTCTACAGCATAACATCATGTCAGGATACAAACACCCCATCCTACTATTCTAGGCATGGAAGGTAAAAATCATCTTAATAGGAAAACTAGAACCAACGGTCAAAATAGGAAATCATGCCTGGGAAACACTTCCAATGCATAGGAATTGACACAATTCACATTCAATTAACCTCTACTCAAGAATAAAAGCATAGAAGGAAAACAATAGGGCTGAAACAGTAAACGTGTAATACCCCGTTTATGGGTATTGGCGATTTTGAACATATAACTCAAATACATTCAACAGAAAGACAGAAACCACCTACCTCAGTGTTTTCGTATTGATATAAGTGAACATAAATCCTTGAATCTTCCAACAACATGGTATATCTACAAAAATGTATAAAAAATTCAACCGATGATAACTTGAGAAAAAGGAGGAATTGGGGAACGAAGCTCAAGAAGAAGAGAAAGCGTACCGAGGTGATCCCAATGGAATTGATAGAGGTCGAATCAGAGATCAGATGCTCGGTCAGGGGCTTAGAGAAAGATCATATCCAAACAAGATCTATCGGCCAAACCCAACCTAGAATAAGGTTTTTCTGGCGATTAGACTCAACCCTGATATGTTTAATGAAAAAATACACAGCGTGTACTTTGTAAGTACACGGCGTGTACTTGTCGTTTCTGTACTCCACTTTAAGCAGCCTCTAGGTCACCCCCACATAGCCATGTGCATGGCCACTACATGTCCAGCACACAACTACCTGTGGTAACCGAGTACATGATGTGTGCTTAGAAAGTACAAGGTGTGTAGTTAGAAAATTTTCAAAAATTCCTCTTTTTATCAAAAATAATCAGAAAAGGAAAACATACCTGAAAAAAAAGATCTGGGTTCTTAAAAACTTCTCCCCTTAAAGAATTTTTTCCCCAAATTTCCCTAGAAAGTCGGAGTGGAAGAAGAAACCCCGAGAAGCTCTGGCCACTATAATCATACATCAGCCTCCCTCTCCTAAGTCTGGTTATATACTCGTTCGTGCTGTAATAGCACTCGTACCAGAGGAACTAACCAGCCACGAAGAACCTTCATACTGCGATCAACAATCCGGATAGGATGCTCCTCAAACAAGGCATCCACCTCTAACTCAACCTCCTCGGGTTGGAAAACTTGATAAGGATATGAGAAGTAACGTTGATGCTAAGAAACATGGAAGATGTCATTCTTATCCATGTACCTCTGAGGTAACTGAAACCGATAGGCAACCATCCCAACTCTCTCCAACACCTCAAACGGACCGATGTAACTCGTAAAAAGCTTATCATGTCTCCTAATCCTCTGGTGTCCCAACCTCTATGTGACACGTAAAAAACGTTGATCCTCGACCTTGAACTCTAGAGGATATCTCTATTGATCAATATAAGACTTATTTCGAGACTGTGCATCACCCATCCTCTTCTAAATCAACTCTATTTTCATTGTGGTCTCATGGACAAGATGAGGTCCCAGCATAGCTGCCTCTCCTACCTTGAGCCAACATAAGGGTGATCGGCATGGCCTACTGTACAAAACCTCATAAGGTTCCATCTGAATAGTTTCTTAAAAACTATTATTGTAGGCAAACTCTACAAGAGGTATGTGTTTCTCCCAAGAACCTCCAAAATCTTTGATGCATGCTCGGATCATGTCCTAATCCACCTGAATCGTACGCTTGGACTGGCCATCTGTCTGGGGGTGGTAAGATGTACTCAAAAGTACCTATGTACCCAAAACATTCGGAATTACCTACCAGACCCGAGAAGTAAAACATGAATCTCTGTCTGAAATGATAGATTTTGGAACTCTACGTAAGTGCACAATCACACAGATGTACAACCATCCTAGCTCTTCAACACTGTAGGTCTCCTTGATCGGTAAAAAAGTGAAAAACCTTCATGATCCTATCAATGAAAACCCAAACTACATCATTACCTAGAGGTGACCTTAGTAAACTTGTCATGAAATCCATCGCGACATCATTCCACTTACACTTGGGAATGGGTAACTATTGTAAAAGCCATGATGGTCTCTAATGCTCCTCCTTCACCTGCTGATAGGTGGAACACCTCAAAAAAACCAGCAACATCTCTATTCATACTTGGGCACCAGTACTGGTGGTGTAGATCACAATTGATCTTGGTGACAACGGGATAAACTTTTTAAAATGACTAATAAAAGTCCTGCATCATCTCCTCTCTTCTGTCTGCTGGCACCCATACGCGCCCCTAAAAATGAAAGATCTCGTCCTCACCTATGGTTCATATAGTAATATGGTCCTCTCCTAACATGATTTCCCATTGGACTAGGCCTTTAGAATCTAATATCTACCTCATTCGCACTCGATCAAGTAGAGTAGAGGTAACAAATATATAAGAAAGAAAAGTCTTCCCCTGTCTGTTGTGAAACTCTAAATGAATCTCAGAGAACATAGCCATAAGATTTCATCCACTGGTGGCCTCCTGAATTGCCTGTATCTGATTCTTCCTGCTCAACGCATCAGCCACTATGTTGCCTTTCCCCGGCATATAGGCAATATCAAAGTCAAAATACTGAAGGTACTCAACCCACCTTCGTTATCTCAAATTCAAGTCACGTTGAGTGAAGTTATACTTGAGACTCTTGTGGTTGGTGAAAACCAAAAAAATGCTTTCCCAGAAGGTAATTTCTCCAATAGAGTAAGTCATGAACAACTGTAGCCAACTCAAGATTCTACCTCGGGTAATTCCTCTCATGTGGCCACAACTACCGAGATCCGTACGCAACGACTCCTTCCCCCTGCATCAGTACATCTCCCAGCCCGATACCCGAAGCATCACAATAAACAGTATAGTTATTTCACAGCTCTGGAAACACTAGTATCAGTGCGAAATTCATACTCCCTTTCGAGTCCTGAAAGGTTGACTCACGAGAATCTGACCACAAGAACTTTACACCCTTCTTAGTCAGACCCATCAGTGGTGATGTTAAGCATGAAAAGTCTTGAATGAAATGTTTGTAGTATCCATCATGCCCTAGAAAACTTCTTACCTCAAAGAGGTTCTTTAGATTCTCCTAGGAAACTACTTCTCTCACTTTTTTGGGTCTACTAACACTCCTGTCTCAGACATAACATGACCCAATAAGTGAATCTGATCAATCAAAAAGTGGGATTTTGAGAGATTAGAATATAACTGATTCTCTATTAGTGTACTCAAAATGATCTCAAGATGTGTGGCATGGTCATGTCAAGTGTGAGAGTACACCAAGATATCATCCCCAAAAACCACCACAAAAGAATATAAGTATGGATGGAACACTCAGTTCATCGGTGCCATGAAAACTGTAGGCACGTTTGTGAGACCGAAAGACATAACCATATACTTGTATAGACCATACCTGCTTCAAAAGGTTGTAAGAGGTATATATGATGGTCTAACATGCAACTGATGGAAACCAGACCACATGTCAAACATTGAGAACAATCGGGCTCCTCAAAGCTAATCGAAGAGATCATCAATCCTCTATAATGGATATCGGTTCTTGACCTTCAAATGGTTCAACTTCTGATAATCCACAAAAAGCATGAGGGTACAATCTTCTTTATTCACAAAAATGATAGGAAAACCCTAAGGATATGTACTGGGTCAGATGAAACCCTTTTCCTATAACTCATCCAACTACTTCTTGAGCTCCTGAAACTCTGGTGTAGCCATCATATAATGGGAATGGACACCGGTGCCACTCCTGGAATAAGCTCAATAGAAAATTCTACTTCACGCTCTGGGGAAAAACCTGAAAAGTATTTTGGGAAGACATATCTAAAACAATCCACCACTAGAGGAAAGTCCAACTGTGATGTACCCTAGTCATCCTGGTATAAACTAGAAATTTGAGTTGTAACTCATCCCAACCCATGATCATCGGGTCCCACTCTGCTCTCCTGGACATCCCACTTTACCTTATGAAGAAAAAATCCACCCTCTTGTGATATGAAACTCACCCTGTGGAGATAATAGTCAGCAACTGCCTAGAAGGGAACTAACCAGTCTATTCTGAGAATGACATCATATCTTGTCATCTCTATGACATAGAGGTCCCATAAAAGTGAAACCCACCAACCTCTAGAGGGGACTCCTTGCACTGACGTACAATCGTCGTTCTAGTCCCCAACAGAGTGTCTAGTGTCAACATATCAGCCAAAGAAAATATGTATACCCCAAGGATCTCCACAATCGTAACGGATATAAAGATATGGGAATCCCCTGTATCGAAAACAGAAGAAGCTAAAACTGAGGATACTAAGATCGTACCTTGCACTGTAGAGGGTCCTAGATCCTACTCTTTTTTGGTCTGCTACACTACAAATGTATGACCTGCATCACAGCCCTATGACCTTGTCTGGCCACCCTGAGCTGATCAGCCCTATTGTTGCTGAAAACTAAGCGACTGGATACCATGTCCATGACCTCCACCTTACCCTGAATGACTGTAAGAACTTCAGTTCCATGACTGGTGAGAAACTGGTGGTCCTTCCACTGGATGAGGATTCATAGAAGAACCTATGTCACCAGCTGCGGGTGAGAAGATCTGACAGAAGTGCTGAAGATGACCCATATTTCCACAAGATCGGCACTCCACTGGGTCTCTCGAGTAGTGTGGCCTTGAATTACTACTCTTCCTACACTGGTATCACACCACCTGACTACCATAAGAAGTATCTCGCCTCCTTGAATCTCCATGCATAGACTCCCTACGGTGATTCCTGTTGTCAGTTAGAGGAATACTAACTCCAGACGCCGAGCCTCCCTAGATCACAACTCCAAAATCTCTCAGATTGTGCTCCGTAATTAGCGCCAAGTTGATGATAGAATTGATTGAAGTCAACTTGAATATGTTAACCTGTGATCGGATGTCGTTCGTCATACCATCCTTGAACATCTTTTCCCGGAATAACTGATTACCTCCTCTAATAGGCGTGAAATACTACAGCTCGATAAAGAAAGAGTAATAATCCATAAGCGAAAGAGTACCCTGCTCCAGACTCATAAACTCTTGGGCTCAAACGGTCCTCAAAGTATTCGGGTATAAGTATTCATAGAAGATACTCTGGAACTCATTCCAAGTCATAACCTACTAGGGTCCCATCTGTGAGATCATATCCCATCATCTCTTGGTGGAATCCAAAAGCATATACGCAGAAAGCTTCACCCTCCTCTCTGGAGATATCTCCATATGCTAAAAGATCATTAGCATGGCTTTCATCCATGACTCTATAGCCTGGGGTCCTCCATCACCTAAGAAAAATGGGAGGATGCTCTGCTGAAAGACTCGTGTCAATTATGACATCGACGGGGTAGGAGGCAATGCTCCATAAAAGGTTTACATCATCCTCATAAAGACTTCCCTAAACTGTGGATCAGTACCTGCATCTAGTATAACAGTTGGTGCCAAGACTGGAACAATGGGAGGATCTGCAGGTAGTCCCTGATCATCCATATCCGGTGTCTGGTCACTACCCTAAAACTAGTGTACAAATGGAGGATGTCTCGGTGGCATGACTTTGCATGGTCAAACACACACCTTAGATATATATTATCAAGGGATGGGAACCGAAAGTATAATAAGGGAACATGAGAAGAAAAAAATTCAAGTTTTCCAGAACATGACTTCATGACGTGTACGTCCTCTAAATGGCATGTTCCCAAAAGCCAAACACAGGGGCGTGTACTCCTTCCAGAACTGGGCGTGTAACACCCCATACACACAGTGTGTTCACCTAACACATGGAATGTACTTGAATCCTCTTCCCCTACCCGAGTCCTTCTACATGGCTAAGCCACATGATTCTCCATATAACGATACTACATGGCATGTTAGTTCCAAACACAATGAGTACTAGACGAACCTCACCGACCCATTTTGTTAAATACGTGGCCGGTTACATGGATCACACTACATAGCATGTTCCATGTGGACATGGAATGTACAAAGAAGATTCTACCGATCTGTGTTTTTAGTGACACGACCAGTTACACGGTTCTATGAGACGGCATGTACATCCTCTACACGGCATGTCTTACCTAAGATTCCAAACCCCGTGTCCCTACCCACATAGTCTGAGACATGGTTAGAGACTACACGGCGTGTGCATACAGTACACAGTGTGTACATATAATACACAGCGTGTACTTAAGAAAAACAGTTTCTTTTTGAACAGAAGAACACATGTCATGTATTTTACATTACACGCCGTGTATTCTAGGTTATTTCAAACAGTTTCCCTTAGAAACTACTCCAGAACCCAGAAAACACTATAAAAAACCACAAAGTGCCAAATTCTGATCCATGTGGGCCCGTACTGCTTGTGAATCAAATAATGGAATCTCATACATGTCATAAACAAGGATAACAGTGCAATGATCCACCAAATTCCGGTCCATGAGGGCCCGTAACACCTCATGAACCAATGTTTGGTGTCCATTCAAGAAAAACCTTACACAAAACAATACTCTATCAAACAGAAGGAATTCTATCAAGTAATCTATCACAACAGTATGTATATCTAGCACAACATCTATCACAACAACATTCAATCGCTAATGCACCCTAAATGGCATATCAAGAAGGAATGACATGTGATTTCTAGAAAGTTCTTATATGATGCATGAAATGGAATACCCTCATCTCGTCGGGTTTTAATAGAAATATAACATCAATAACATCAACAATAATAGAAAAAAACATGTGAATCACCCAACAGTGAAATAAAATCAGCTGTAAATTTGAAAAACCAAAAAAATTTCAATAATGAGGTATATTGGCATTTCCCTGTACACAGGTTAGCTACTCCCATGCATAGCTTATTACCAAGTTCCTATTCTATCATATCCCTGGATATAGGCTTCAAACATTAAGTCATGAGAAAATAATTCCCCTAATACAACTTTGTAATATCCCGATTCCTGAATCCACCCAGAGGCGCCCCATACCCGGTTGGTCACATGGCCTCAAGCACATTTCATCGAACTCTAGAGGCTATTGACTAGAAGCGAGGTCCTTGGCTGTGATAGTGGGGAATCTATTCCCTCAATGGAAGAGTAACACAGTGGAAGTAAAACAAATAGCAGTAGTAGAAGCAAGAAATATCCATACAAAATTAAAAGGAAGAATACTAGAAATAATAAAATAGAGCACACATATATATCTATAAATGATGCATAACACATATGTCTAGGAAAGCATCCAAAAAAATCAAAATACTGGAATAAAACAGTACTAAACCAAAGTAAAAAATAAATCAAGTAAACAACTCCTCAGCATTGAAAGCCGTAGATTGGTCCCATGCTCTCCAGCTCCACATCAATCAAGTACCTAAATTAGAAGGGCACTTGACCTTATCAATACCTTCAAAAATATAACTTATTTGGGCCCAAATTCATGTCCCAAAAACGGTGTGAGAATAAATCCTAGTATGAAACCACCACAAGATCGTTGCCTAATAGTCAGTTAATATATGACAGGTAATAAGTACCTAATGTAGTAAATAAGGAAGTACTCAGCAGTAAACAATCCACAGTTTCAATGAATTCAGTTTCATATATCAAGCAACAGCTAATCAAAATAGGTAATCACTAATAGGTAATCACAAACAGGTAATCACAAATAGGTAACCCTCTAAATATTACTCACAACCAATCCCCTCAGGTCCTACCTTACAACAAAAGAAAGTAGCTAAGAAAGAATGGTAACCCTCTGGGAAGTACTCACAACCTATCCCCTCTGGTCGTACCTCGGAATACATGAAACCCTCTAGGAAGTACACTTAGTCTAACCCCTCTGGTTTACCATAATCATAGACTCTCTGAGGAAGCACCCACCATCAATTCCTCCTATAGTCTTGTATCAGTAACTAAAGGCACTATAGGGAATCACTTATGTCACATTCCCTCTATGTTCCATGTCGAGGAGTTACAGACACTTTGAGGAATCACTTATATCAATTCCCCCTATGGTCTCAAATCACAAGTAAAACAGACACTCTGGAGAATCCCTTACGTCCATCATATGGTATACTACACTAGGTTCTCACGGCCCTGTGTAAGTCAAGCAGGTATTGCAAAGCGTATCAGCCAAAGTAAACCTCAAGAACTACTTTACTTGCCGTCTATAGTATAACAGCATGTAAGGATACAAACACCTCATCCTACTATACTAGGCATGGAAGTTAAACAGTAGCCTAATAGGAAAAATAGACCCAACAGTCAAAACAGGCAATCATTCATGGGAAAACACTTCCAAATCATAGCAATTGACCCTACTCACATTCAACTAACCTCTACTCAAGAATACAATCATAACAGGAAAACAATAGGGTTTAAATAGTAAATGTGCAGTACCCCATTCATGGGTATTAGGGTTTTTGCACATATAACTTAAATAATTTTAATATAAAGGCACAAACCACCTACCTAGGTGTTGTAGGATCGATATAAGTTAACCACAAGCCTTGAATCTCCCAAGAACACGGTAGATCTAAAAAACATCTAAAACATTAAACCAAGGATAACTTGAGAAAGAGGATTAATTGGGAAATAAAGCTCAAGAAGAAGAGAGAGCTTACTGAGGTGATCCCAATGCAATCGATGGCAGTCGAATCGGAGATTGGATGCTCGTTCAGGGGCTCGAAGGAAGATCATGGTCGTGTGGGAGCTCTCGGCTTAACCAAACCTAGAAGAAGGTGTTTCTGGCAATTAGACATGACCTTGTTAAGTTTAATGAAAAAAATAAAATACGCTGCATGTACTTTGGAAGTACATGGTGTGTACTTTCTGTTTCTGTACTCTTCTTTATGAGTCCTCCAGGTCATCCCCACATGGTCATGTGCATGGATGCTTCATGTCCAGCACATGGCTACCCACGGTAACTGAGTACATGGCGTGTACTCAGAAATTACACGGAGTGTACTTCGAAGATTTCCATAGATTCCTCTTTTTCTCAAAAACAACCAGAAAAGGAAAACGTAACTAAAAAAAGATCTGGGCTCTTAAAACATCACTGTTAAAAAAATGTATCATTTTCCTCATATCGATAACTTGTTTGTCTAGCTCTAGGGATCTCATTACTTTACCAAGATTGACTTGAGATCCGGATACCATCAACTGAAGTTGAAGGAGGATGACATCCCTAAAACATCATTTTGTACTGTATATGGGCATTATAAATTTGTTTTTATGCCGTTTGTATTAACTAATGCACCTGTTGTATTCAAGGATCTTCTGAATAGAATATTTCATGAGTTCTTGGATAAGTTTGTGGTTGTGTTTATTGATGATATTATGGTATTTTCTAAATGTAAATAGGAGCATGAAAAACATCTAGGGGTTGTTTTAAAACCCATAAAGGAAAAGAAACTGTATGGAAAATTCAGAAACTGTGATTTTTGGTTGTAATAGATTTCTTTTATTTGGAACATTGTAAATAAGGATGGAATAACAACTGATCCTATTAAAACAAAAATGGTTGATGAATGGCCAAGACCTACAAATGTTAAATAGATTCATATTTTTCTTGTATTAATAGGTTATTACTGATGGTTTGTTAAGAACATTTCATGGTTATCTATCATAATAACTAAGTTAACATGAAAAGGAGTTAAATTTATTTTGATAGAATAATGTTATGTTTGTTTTCAAGAATAGGAGAAGATATTGGTGAATGCTCCAGTTTTGTCCTTGCCTTCCTAAAATGGTTAGTTTTTCATGTACTGTGATGCTTCATTGAAGGGACTTGGTTGTGTTATAATAAATAATGATGAGGTAATTTCTTATGCTTCAAGACAACTAAAACCTCATGAGTTAAATAATCCCAAACATGAATTGGAATTGTTATCTATGGTTTTTTCATTGAATATTTGGAGGCATCATTTATATAGATCCAAATGTAAAATATATACTAACTATAAATACCTGAAGTATATATTCACTCGGAAAGAATTAAACATGATGCAAAAAAGATGGCTTGAACAGATAAAGGGTTATTATCTCATGATCAATTACCATCTAGGAAAAGAAAACACAGTGGTGGATTCCTTGAGTAAAAAACAGCAGGCATCATTAACCATGTTAAATTTGAAACTTGATCCCTTGATTAATGATCTGATGAATTTTCTCCTAGAAGTTTTTTTTTAGGAAATACCCTTGTTTTTTTCATGTTTTAGTGTTGTCATCGTTGTTGTCCATAATTAAGAAAGCGTAGGAGGAAGACTGTAAGAAACAGAAGAAGGTATAATTTGTTAAATGGGTAAGTTTCCAGAATTTAACCTTGATAAATATTTTGTGTTCTAATTTGAAAAAAGGTTGTCTGTGCCCCATTATTCTCATTTGAAGAAATATTTTTTGTGGGAAGCTCATAGTTCTCCATTTTCAGTTCATTCTAGAATTACTAAGATGTATAGAGACCTTAAAGAGTATTATTTTTGGGGTGGATTGAAAAGAGATATTGTAGAGTTTTCCATGAAATGGTTGACATATTAACAGGTTAAAGAAGAGTGGTTGTTACCAAAGGATATTCTTGATCCTTTTTCAGTGCTATAGCAGAAATGGAAGAATGTATCCATGGAATTTGTGGTAGGAATACCTATGACTAATCGAGGTAACAATACAATTTGGGTTATTACTGATCAGCTGACAAAATCAGTAAATTTTCTTTCTATTCGTGATAAAATGTATCTGGATCAGATTTCTTGATTGTAGCTCAATGAGATTGTTAGGTTACATGGAGTTCCTATTTCCATTTTATCTGATCAGGATATCAGTTTCACTTCTGAATTTTGGAAGGGTATTCATAAGTCATCAGGCACAAAATTTAAATTTCATTACATATTATCATCCTTAATAAGAAGGGCAGTCAAAATGAACAATTTAGACTTTTGAGGACTTGATTTGAGGTTGTTCAATGGACTATCAGGGAAGTTGGGATAAAAATCATTCTTTAGTTCAGTTTTCTTATAATAACAGTTTTCATTCCAGTATACAGATGGCACCTTTTGAAGAATTTTATGGGAAATGGTGGAAGACTCCAGCGTTTTGGGATGAAGTCGGTGAAAGAAAGGTGATGGGGAGAGAATTAGTAGATTAAGTGGCTTAGAAAGTGAATATGATCTAGCAGTATATGTTGATAGCTCAAAACTAGCAAAAACGTTATTTAGATAATAGAAGGAAAGACTTCTCTTTTGATCTAGGTGACCATGTTTTCTTAAAAATAACTCTCCTTGGAAAAGTGTGATGTGTTTTGGTATGAAATGAAAGCTAAGTCTGCAGTTCATCGGTCCTTTTGAAATCCTAGAGAATGTTGGACAAGTTTCATATCGAGTAGCTTTGCCTCCAATTTTGTCTCAGGTGCACAATATTTTTCATGTTTCTATGTTGAGAAGGTATGTGCCAGATTCAACTCATGTCTTGAGCCCAAAATTAGTTAAGTTAGAATAAAACCTTTATTATAAATAGAAACATGTTCAGATTCTTGATTGAATGGAAACATCTTTTACAGAATAAGGTAATCCCCCAGGTAAAGGTTTTTTGGAGAAACCACATGGTTGAAGAAGCAACCTGGGAGTCTGAAAATTCTATGAGGGAAAGGTACATTCACTTTTTTAATAAGTAAATAAAATTGGGAGGACACAATTTCTAGAAGGTGGGGATAATGCAACACCTTATGATTTTTAAAATAAATTTAAATACATGAAACTTTGTTTTAATACTGGATTTTAAACATAATTCTTCCACATCTATGTTTTGAATTTCGAAAATTGGTGATCTATAATTGTGTTTAGTAAGTTATTTGAAGTCTAATGGAACCAAATTAATATTTAGTGAATCGTAACATACCCTTATGAATAGTAATATTATTAGTAATATGACCCTAATGAATATTAAATTGTATTATTATTTTATTTCCTTAAGGCTTTATATAATGACATCTTGATTAATTTTTCAATGTTATATAAAAGCAGTAATAGAATTAAAATTGTTAATTTTTGAATAATGTGTGATTTTATTTAAAAATTAAATTAATATTATTTAGAAAATTATTTTATAAAATGGAGTTCATTTTTTAATTCTGCAGGCTCAAAAATGGTCAGGGTGAATTTTTTGGATTTTTCTGAAATTCTTGAATTTTTGATGAATAATGAAATACGGTAAAATACTGTATATTCAAGTTATCAGTTAAATACACTATTTATGAAATCATAAGTGATGTAATACCACTTGGTTCGAACTCACATGCCATTATTAACATTTGGGGTCACATGAATTAATCCTATTTATAGTCTAGAGAAAAAAATATTATAATAATGATTAAAATAATGTAAAATACCTCCTCTCCTCCACTATAAATACCACCCTAATTTCCCTCTTCCTCCCACAACTCTCAAGCATTAGTCCTTACCTAAGTTCTACCAAATACTCATCCTATGGCTCCTCCCCACGTCCAAGAGCTACTAGTCTCACCAAAAGGCCAAAACCAAAGGCTTTAATAAGGATCTCAAGGAGAAGAGTTTCAGAGATAAAAAACATCTTTTTTTTTCTTATCATTAATTTTATGTTATTTTTTAAATTTATTTTGGATTATGTTGGGATATGTCATTCCATATCTCCAATACATTCCATATTATGTAATAATGATGATATTCCCCTTTTTCTCTCATCAATATATTTTATGAAATTTTATGCGACGCAGTTAGGCTGCCAAAATATTCTTAAGGGATTTCTCAACTTTTCTTTTATTTTTAGATTCCCTTATTTTCTTCTTCTTTCCTCACCTCCAATTATCCATGAGGCACGAATAATTCAATATCATACTTTTTTTTATTTAATAATTTTTATGTAATACTCACTATTATACTTCTTCTCCTCTCCCACTTATTCAAGAAATTAAAACACCATCTGTGATGTGTCGAATTACCAACATCGTGGATAATGTGATTTCAATTTATTTTACTTCCTTCAAGACTGGTCATGAAACCATTTTTATGGTTAAACCATATTATAATTTATGTATTATATATTATATAATGTTCATAAATCATTTCATACACTTGTTATTAATATATAAAACAAATGAGTTCATTACGATTGAAGAATAGCCAAAATGACCTAAACAAATATCAATAATGTTATAACTTATGAATCATCCTCATGTCAAAATTCAAATTGAAAACTGGTATAATTTATGTTTCTGAAAATATTTAAATACCACTCTCTTCCAATTCTATATTTTCACATCTAATCGACAATAATATCCATCATGAACCATTTTTGGAAAACATGTAAAAACGCACACAAAACAGTGCAGGGAACAAAATTCTAACAAATAAAGGGTGAAATGATGTAATGAAATGATCATATAAGGTGTTATAAAGATGAATATGTTTCTGTAATATATTAATAAGACTTATTTAACCCTTATACAAGATTTTTAAACATGTTTGAAGTAATAATAACTCTAGGTAAGGGAATTCTTAACCTGATTTCCTTTTTTGGGTTACCCAAATGGCCTGAAGGCCTTCATTTTTAATTGATTTATGATAACCCCCATTCAAGGGATGAGGGGGACCCTTAAAGAACCATATGTTTAGTGATTACTTGTCCCATAGTCTTAATAGAAATTACATGACCTGAAACTCATAATGAATTCAACCAGGCTATAACTACATGGAATCGCCCCTCCATAGCCTCTACATCGTGATGATAGCTCTCCACCTTCGCATGGTCATCTGGTTAAGCTTCCCATGCACGAAAATGCTTGTCATGATGGAGTATCCATACCCACTCATTCTTTCAAATCCATTTATTCTGCTTTGGTGAGTGTACTTGCTCTAAATCCTCTTCTGGGGCTTCTCCTTTTTGTAAAGTTTGTCTGGGGAAACTGCATGTGGCCTGAAGGCCTTTAGGTGGCCCAAAGGCCTTAAAGGTGTCTCAAAATCCCTACTATCCTAGAGGCCAGAGTAGCCCAAAGGCCTTAAGTACTCCATGCCCAACTTGGTGGCCCAAAGTGAATAGTTTCTACTACTACAGTACCAAATAGTACCTGCTATAGTACCCATACAGTGCCTGCTACAATGCCAACAACAATGTTGCTACAGTACCTGGATATATTCCTCCACCTAGTTTTGAACCTGGGTCTCGTGGATGAACTTAAGGATACATCAAAAACTAGGTTGAGGCTCATATGATCCATTATTTGGGTTAACATTCTTCGGTTAACATTCTATGAAACTTATAATACCAGTTTTGATTATATCCTTACCTTTTTGAAGGAATTGATTCTTTATTATATAGATATTCCTATAAATTATTATATTGAATTTAATTTAATCAATCATCATGTATTTTAACTAATAAAATTCATTCTTCCATAAATTTTTTGGGTGGAAATTGTAGACCTAAATGACTTTAAACAATTTAGTACATCTTGATGGAATCCAAATGATGATGGACAATTATCTTATGTTCCATAGAAATTAATGTGACTCTTTCCAATGATTCTGAGGATCTTAAATCTATTCATATATATGTGAAAATAATATTTCATGTTATGATTCTAGGAGAATCAGGGATAATAATGATTTAGTTAATCATGTGGACAGATTAACATGGTAGACATTGGATGCATGATTTCATTCTTTTGTTGTTAAGGTGAAAAATTTAAAGTTGGGTCTATCATGGGATAGTTTTAATTTGATTGGTTACATACTTATTTCACATGGTATGTGAATAGTTTTCATTAAAATTTATAACTTTACTCCAATGATGTGTATGAAAAAACATTTACTTTATTGAGTATGCACATATCCAGAACTTTTAATCCAAAAATTGATATAGATGTGTACTTTTAACCTTTAATAGAAGAGTTAAAACATTTTTGGAATGTGGTTGTTCACACATAGGATGCTTCTTTTAAATATTATTTTTAGGTGCATTCTTTTTTTATGAGAATGATAAATGATTTTACTGTTATGGAATGATTTATAGATGAAGAATAAATGGTAAACTATATTATCTTGTTTCTATGAGTAATAGACCATCAAGAAAACAAAAATATCAATATAGTTTTAGTTTCATGGGACATCTACAATTATTTTTAATAAAACTTATATATAGAAAATATTTTCAATGATTTGAAAATATCATTTCAATTGATAAGACACCTCAATGTATGTCTAGAACTATTATGCTTAATGGTTTTAATAATATTTTATTTTTTCAAGAAAGGTATGATGAAATCTCTAAAGTAATAGAGTATTTTCACTGACTTTAATTGCAATTAAATAAAGAAAAATCTTATTTTATCTTCTTTATCATTCAAAAAAAATGTATTTCATTGTTTAGAAATTATTCACATTGGAAAATATATATATGAAATGTGTTGATTTCAATCCATTTAAATTTAAAGGGTAATACTAAAAAAATTATGATCTCATAATAAACTGGGGGATTGGATTATTAGACCATAATTTCATCCTGAATTTATTGATCAAAATGAATGGAAAATTCATTTTTCTTCTTATGTGGTATTATTATAAAACTTTTATATTGATCTTTATACTAAAATTTTTTCTAATTGTTTCTTAAAAAAATTCAAGAAGAGGCAACATTAATTATGTATGAGTTATAGAAAAATCTCCCTATGTTTTTTCTCCTTCATGTTTCATATAAATTTCCATCTTCCAACTAAAATGATTCTTGGGGAGCCCATTGCTTTTAATTATATGTATCCTACTTAAATAGATATTTAATAATTGTATTCTAATAACAAGAATACGAATAATTATAGAGGTTACACTATGAAATGTTATTTATCCCAAGACTATATATATGTATATTCAATGTATTTAATTAATGTAAGCATAATACATAACCAGTATATGAGAATTGAATATGAGAAGTATAAGAAAATTTTACCCAATTTTCAATCACTTTTCAAAATATCTGGTATTCTTGGTTCATATATGTTTGGTATATTGATCCTTGTAGAGTATAAGATTGAACAACACATGATCTTGTGTAACTATAATTTGGTTTATGACTACATCAAGTAACTAATTTGATCATGTATATGTTATCATCATTATATGTTATTTTATATATATATATCATAAAATTTTTCTATTTTTTATATAGAAAAAATAATAAAATTATAAGTATAATTTACCAATTGTTAAATTTTAGAAAGATAGATAATTCACATAATAAAGATTTTCTTTATTGTTTGAAATTGAATTTGTGGCAAAAAAAATTAAAATAAATAATGAATATTAATTCTTAATATTAACATGAACATACATTACAATTATTGAGATTATTAGTCAATGTTTTCTCTCATGAAATAAGATCATTATATTTAGTCCCAATAATATGGTTCGTAAATGAAAATCACTAGTGGTAAATAGCTATAATTTTTTTATAACTAGTCAAGGATTGAACCTGAGAACACAACATTATAGTAATTGATTAATTGTAATGAAAAACTATTATTCTAGAAAATTGGATAACTACAATGGATATGAAAATATTTTTTATTATAGAGTTTTTGAGAAAAAACAAATACTATATTATTAATACCATAGTTGAATCATTATGGTGAAATGAAAGTATTTTGACTCACTGATGCATCATGGAACATTTATTGATAAATATAGATTTATATTTATTGATATGATTCACTTATTGGATACCAATGAGCTATATATTTAGGAATAAATGAAAAAAATAAATGTTTAATCTAAAAGATACTCTAAAATTTGAATTTAATATCATTTATTAAGTGATCCCAAACATATTTTCAATTATGGTGAGGATGAAATTGATATCCTCGTATTCCCCATTGATCTTGACCAAAATATTGCATATGATTACTCAGATACTTTAATTCTTAGGGTTTAATATGAACCTAAAGTACAATTGGGTAATTTATAAATGCAATTATATGTGATCTTAGTTGTCTATTTTTATTCCAATATTTTTCATTAGTGACTTAAAGTAAAATTATTAACATAAAAATATTAAAAATTGGTCCATGTGTATTTATATTATTTGTGTATATTATTTTTAAATTTTAAATAATAAAAGATTCATTCAATTTTGATAGCTATAACTATATATATCATCAATAAACTAAAGTAAATCAATCTAAAAAATTGAAATTTTGGACTAAGAGTTACAGAGATTTTAAGTCAAATATTTAATATCTAAAAAATAGAAACATGTTTTTGTGTATTAGAATAATTTTTAGATATATTATTTATATTTCAAAAGTAATAAGAATCACACAATTCAAATATATCTAACTATATATATTTTTAAAAACCTAAAGTAAAACAATTCCAAAAACTGCAATTTTGACATAGGATTTGTGGGGTGTTTGAGTAAACATGTTAATATCTAAATGGTAAATTAATTTTTTTGTATAGAAGAATGATATTTATTTATTTTAATTATCTTTATAATGTGAAATTAATTACTCAATTTAGATAGACATAACTACATATGTCATCAAAAACATGAAGTAAACAAAAATAGAAAATTGTAGTTTTCACATGAAAATTAGTGTGATTTCATGTCAATTTATTAATATATAAATAGATAAAATAGGATTTTGTGTATTTTAATTATTTATATATTTTTTATATTTCCAGCATGATGAGAATCACTTAATTATAGTATCTATAAATACAATTTTCACCGAAAACCACAAGTAAACCAAACTAGATATAATGGCCTTAAGGTATTATATTTTTATTTATTTTTTGGAAAATACCCCCTTTTTAATTGGGTTGAGATAGGGACTCTTACATGACCCATAATCCCAGAGGCTCAAGTACTAGGACATTACTGAAAGGACCAAAGACCCAACTACACTAAAACAACCCATCCCCAGTATCTTCTATGTTGATGTCACCTAGATCCCCACCTTTTATGTATGATCAGATATAATTACCCCATGTATAGATATATGGTGTCTAGTATAAACTATAATGTGTCTAAGCCTCTTTTATTTTCAATCTTATTAACTCTACCCTGGTAGCTTCTATTATTATTATTCTTCATCCAGGTTTGACTACTATGTTTTATGAATTGAAAATTGCCATTATCCCACTTGTGCCTACACAACCAAAGGATTTTGGTAGCTTGTGTCACCCCTTCCACCTCATCTGCAGTCTCACTGGGGTCACCCCACCATTGTCACCATGCACCCACACCACTGATGTCACCCCCCCCAGTTAGAGTATTATAGGCCTAAATTATAAATTTACCTTACTTGGTTTTTATCTTACGTATTTGGAAACATGATTATAGGGTTTTAACACTCATTCACCATCCCAACTACTATAAACTGAATTGGAAAACTATAGTTTTGATCGATGGTTTTAATTTAGTTTGAGTTAATTTCTTAATATCTAAACAGAAAAACAAGGTTTGGGCTTACTTGAATAACTTTTTTTATCTTTCCAACTCAATAATAATCATTCAACTATGGTATGTATAACTATATATATCATCAATAACCTTAAGTAGACCAAACAAAAAAAATTAAATATTAACCCAATTGTTGTAGTGAGTTTTAGTAAATTTATTAAAACTTAATTATAAAACCAGGTTTAGGTTTAGATGAATAATTTTGAGATATATTATTTATATTTATAAAATGATAATAATCACTCAATTGAAGAAATTTTGACTCAATATATAGTCAAAAAATGAATTTAACATAATCTCAAATCTAAAGAAGATAATACAATAACGTGAAGAATTTTGGGTAATTCACAATATATGCTGACCCAGTTCTATATCCTATAACTTAACATGATATTGAAGTGGCATAACATTTAAATATAATATTAAGACTAAAATTTTATCAAAAATCATAGTTAGAAAACAATTTAAATCAAACTAAATTTTTAATTTTCTAAATACTAGGTATTTATGATTTGATATATTGTTTAGTAAGAATATGGGAATCAAAAAAATTTAAATTTTATAAATACTACTTCCAATCTTTTATGTATTCATTAAGTTATTAACACTCTTAATATAGTTTTTTGATATGGAAATTTCATTGACATTATTATGTTATTTTATGTTTTATGTCTTGTTTTCCATGTTAATTATTATTCGTTGATTTTTTTATGTCACATATTTTTCATTGTTGGACTTCCAATTAGTATGAATTAATTATTATATTCAACCTCTTTTTCCTTATTTTTATTTCTTATTGGTATTAAATTTATAATAAAATGTAAATTTTATTCCTATGAAGAACATGAAAAATATTGAAGAAATATATACCAAGATATTGTCTGAAAATGATCAATGGATGTGAGACATGGGACCATATCCTATGGTACCCATAATAAGAATATAATTTCTAATATATATATATTAAAAAATATAAAATGTCATTTTATTAATAATTCTTAAATTTAGTTGAAGAGAACCCATTCAAGATACAATTTCTCTCTAGTTAGGATACTAAATGTGGTGTACAACATCGTTGATTGAGTATGGATAGTACTAGATGAGCTTGAAACACCCGCTATACCTAATCACACCTATACCTACCACCATATATCCCATATATGTGACTTTATCATCCCATTGTTCCACTCTAGGTTTCCAGGATGTTCTGACCACCAATGCTTTCACCATCATTTTAAAAATGATATTATTTTTATATACATTTATTATATCCCATTATGGGTCCTTCTCTTTTATATATTTTTTCAGCTGGTTCTATGTCACCTCTATTTTCATTTCTCTAATCTCTCTAATATTCTATATATATTCTCATAAAATTTCTACTCCATGATGTTTTGATCTTCTAGAGAATTCATTAGATCCTATCCATTCTTTATAAGGTTTCAATTAATCACAATAAATGGGTCTATCAGATCCCATTAATTAGACAATATTAGGTAAATTTTTACAAGTGTGTTATATTATGTCACTATAATTTTATCTTAGTAATGATGTTTCTTAGTTTTATTATTTCATCAATCATTTTTATTTATGCATACTAGTAATAGGTTGGTTATATTCACATGTGTGATGTATGGAACCGCCATACATAAGTAATGGTAGAGTATATTGAATATAACTAACTAATTGTTAAACATGGTAGATAATGTATAAGTTTTATAGTAACATTAGTAAAATATATTGATATTTTTATTCTTTAACCAATCTCATTGAAACACATTAGTGGTCAAACCAAGGATAATGCATGGGATTATATATGAGTAAAAAAATTTATTAAATTAAAATGCACATAATTATTTAATTTATATAAATAAATATTTTTCTTGAAACTTCATTTTTACTTTCTCGATGGTCAAGCTATAAGTAATGCAAAATTAATGGAATTATGGGAACTATGGAGAGAATATTATCATGGGTTATATATTGGTTGGACCATTACACTTATCACATAGTTAGAGGGTATACTAACCCTCAATGAGTTTCTGGTCACACCATACCGAGAGATGATTTCTTATTGGAAGATAGATTAGTTTCCGATGTTATTCAAATTTAATGGTTTTTGATTGAAAATGATTATGATCTTTATCAACACTTCATTTCCTATTATTTAATTTTAATTTTTTGTATTATTCGTAATGAAACAAAAATAATAATGTTTTTTATAAAGTATGTGAACACTTTGGGATGAAAAACTATGCACGAACACGAGTAAAAAGAGGTATTTTTCATATAATACTAAGTTTAATTGGGTTTTTTAGATGTTTAGTTGCAAAAAATAAATAACACTAGGTAATAGATATAATTGAATTTGATTATGTTTTGTTTAAAAATATAGTATTATTGAATATTATTATCTTACATCCATTGTGATTTGTATTGAGTATTACTAAACATAGAAGGTTATATACCTGAATTAAAAAAATTCTTGGGAATAAAGAATAATGTTGAGAGTTTTTTTAATATTGATACATAAAAAAAGATTGTAAGTATTATTCTTATTATTTAAAATTTTATTATATACTTTATAAATAAATATCTATTTTATATTATCAATATCATGCTCTAGAGGACCTTGATATATAAGATTCTGACATCTTCATTCTAAATGTTCATTTACGATCGGTATTGGGTGATGGGAATTGGGGGAGAGTATATTATCGACCTAGGAATCCTATCGTTCCCACTATATATTGAAACACTTTATTAAATTCAAACACTACTAATATATGTTGGATCGATATATAAATGTATATGTATATTAGATGGAGAAATACAAGAGGGGGTGCCTTATAGGTTTAAAAAATTTGTGTTTAAACACTCAAGAAATTAGTTTAAATGATATTAAAATAATAAAATTCACAACAACTAAAAATAACCAAAATTTTCTTGGATATAAAGGTATGATATGATGTTATACAATAAAAAGTTTAAATCAATTGTATTCAAATTAATACAATAAGCAGATTAATCCAATAGTGAAAGATTCTACCATAAAGTGTATAGAATCTATCAATACAATATGTAATACTATAATTGTAATTGAAAAAATTAAAAATGAATATGAAATGAAGAAAGGAAACAAAACAATTCCCTTTCTAATACAAACAACAGAAAAAATGTAAAAGTATTAAAATTCTTTTATCCCAGAGAAAAGGGTATCCTTTCACCTAGGATAAGAGGTCTTTATTACCACCACCTTGGTAAGCCCTCGATAGGATGATCAGTATGTCTGTCTTGCTATCCCCGGAATCCCTCGATACGATGATCAGTATATATGTCTTGCTATCCCTACAAACCCTCGATTTTGCAGGTAATTGGCACCTCTGTCTTTCAAATACTTGAAATCCCTTGATACAAAGATCGGTAGCACCTTCTGCCTATACTCAGCATCCCTCGATCGTTATCACCTAATCGGTCACATAAATTAAAACAAATCACTTAATGAAATAAAAAAACTAAGAATGAACTATTCACGTTTTTTAATTTCAAGTATTTCGCATGAAGCAATGGAGAAGTCACAGTGTCTCTCTCTAGAACTTGATAGAAGCAAAGAATGATCAAAGTCTCTTAGTTGTTCTTCTCAGCATCAAATGACCTCTAATTTATAGGCCTCAGGTTCCAATGGTCATATTTCTTCCAACAGTTATATTTCTCCAAAAATCTCAGAAAGACTTGGACACCTGGCATTATAACGGTGATATTGAAAAAGAAAACATGACATCATTTTGATTAGTTTATAACTAACTCCATGATATCATTTTGGTTAAAACAAAAGATATATGAAAATAATAATCATGATTATGATTGATATAAAACATGTACTTTGATAAAGGATAAAAACAATCAAGTGATAAAAGTAAAATATGAGTACTATTAGTATTACTTAGTGCAATGTATTGATATGATGCAAAGTGAGTATGATGCAAAAAATTCAATACGATTGAAATAATCAGTATGATAGACATAGTCAGTATGATAAACATAGTCAGTATGATAAACATTGTTGGTACGATAAACATAGTCAGTATGATAAACATAGTCAGTATGATAAACATAGTCCGTTTGATAAAAATAGTCAGTATAATAAACATAGTCAGTATGATAAACAATCATTAATATATTTGTGATTTCCAAAACAATACATAAAATTCAAAAGAGGAATTTTGACTTAATAATCTCCCCCTTTTTGGAAAGCACAAAACATAAATTAAAACTAAAAATAAATACTTATCTCCCCCTAAATTATTAAAACTCTTCTGAATACAAAATTGAATACAAATAACTCCCCCTTAGGTATATACTTTCCTAAGGATTGTATTCTCAAATTTTCTTTGATTTAGAAGTATTTGATTAAAACATTCTTACCCTTATAAAACTTCATCCCCCTTTGTCATTTACAAAAATAATGGGGTAATCTTGAGTTTCCTGAAAAAGTTAGAAAAAAAATTCAAGGAAATGGGAAAGAGAACATAAATCTCATTGAGATGAAAAAAATCTATAGAATTCTAAAATTGAGTAAATAAATAAAGATACAACAAAACATTCATTTTTTTCTCTTTCTTTTTATATCTTGTTCATCTCATGAAGAACAGCTTTCATCTTTTTGATTTCATTCTTATCTTCGAAAATTGAATCACCCTGGGATTTGAGAAGCTCTTTTTGATCGGAAAAAATCTGATCCTGATTCTTGATAGTCTCTTCTTGAACTATGATTACTTCTTCAAGTGTATCAATTCTATCTTGAAAATTCATATTGTATTCAGATAACATAGAATTTTTCTTATTCGACAGAACTATTTCATCTTTGAAAGATGAAACCTTCGAAAACTCTGACTGTAAAGCATTTATTCTCTCTTGCAGCTCTTTTATTGAAGGGATATCGGCTCCATGAGTTTTTGACATCTGATTTAGCCTTTAAATAGTTTCTTTTTCAATCTTATTGAAAGAAATAACAATATAATTTGAAATCCATTTTATGTCTTCAATAGATATTTCATGATCATTCACTGAGCTTTTTGTTTTGTATGACCACTTAGTCATCCTATTGAAAGCCTTCTTATGGGCAGTCAAACTTTCAGACAATACTTTTAAATTGGCTTCTATTGAAAATACTCTCTTTCGGAGTTCCCTTACAGAACCAAAATTCTTCCTTTGATTTTCAGTGATGAAATAAATTTTCCCTTTAATTATGGGAAAATAAGGAATAGTATTCTCAATTCTCTTCAATACATGAACAATGTAATTGCTTTTCTTGGGAGAAATTGTGTGTTTTGAATCAATATCCTCATCGTATAAATCCAGTTCATTTGATCGGCTTGAGTCTTCAACTAGTTATTTTCCTTTTGATTTTTCCTTTTCCTTTATTTCTTCTTCCACTTTGTCACTAAAAACAATTACTTTTTCAGTTTGAGAAGATTGAGCACCTTGATTCACTTGAGAAGGAAATCTATCTGAAAGAGATTAAAGAGATTTAGCTGGTGCTTAATTGGCTTGAAGAATTTGTTGAATGCCTTCACTTTTCTTTTGAAAAGATTCGTCTCTACTCTTTTTTGAACTTTGAAGAAATTCTAAAAGAAAATACTCTTCCTCTTCTTCAACTTCCTGAACTTCTTTAAAAATTAGTTTCCCTTTCTCTTTTTCTAGAATACTATATACGATGGGTTCTTGGTGCACTTCTTCCATTAGTTGAGAACTAGCCACCTCAACCATTTTCATGATTTTAGAAACTTCAAAATATTGATATTTTCTTATCAAATGTGTATTATTTTTTTCTCATCCTGAAGAGTATCCTCTACCCTTATCCTCTCAGATAAAACTTCAGCTGGATCAAGACCAAACTTAGGATCTCCTTATTTTCTTTATTCATTGTCTTTACTCCTCTTGGATTGAACCCTCTTGATGTATTTAATTTTATTCTTTGTCTTAGTATTGGTTTTCCGATCTGAATTTTGAGGATCAAAATTTGGAAAAGATTCAATTGGTAGCGGTTCTGATTGATTTGGTGCCAATTTATCTTCTACATATTTAACAAAAAGATTTGAATTTTCATCAAAACACACATACAACTTCTTCAGCTTATTCTTACTTATCCAAGAAGGCTTTAGTTATATCAACTTCCCTTTTAGAGGAATATTACAAAACTTCAGGCTCTCAAAAATAAACTTAGTAATAATAGAGGGATACATGATCAATGGAGACTTTATTCCTCCTGACATGACTTTCTTGATTGTTTCAATGATGTACCCCATGAGATTTACCTTTCTCATTTTTACAAGATAGTCTAGCATAAAGATATCAGAAACATTAAGAGGTTATATATACCCATTCCTTGAGATAAGAAAACCTTGCATCCAAAGCACCATGAATCTGTTATCTGGATATAAATGAGATACTTTTAACTTCTCTTCATTTATAAGAAATAACAATTTTCAGAACTTTCTCTATTGAACGTACCGGCTTCCTCTGGTAGTTTATGAGATGGACAAAAATAATCACCTTCTGTTGAGACATTGAGAAAGTGAGCTACTTGTTTCACAGACATTGATACTTTTCTATCATACAAAGAAAATATTATCATAATATTTTTATCAAAAGACACTATTTTATAGAATTTACTAACATCTTCAACAAGAATTGGATCTTAAGAAATAGGTTTCTCACCACAAAGATGTTCCCAGCCTTGAAACAAAATAATCATCTTGATTGTTGAATCATATGTGTCAAATAATTCCCAAGAAACTAACCATTCTCTGAAGAATACTTTCTCTAAAAATGTTTTTGAAGACATTTCGGTAGGAGTGTTGGAAGAGGACTGAGACATAAAGATGAGTCAAAGGAAAGATTGTACGGAGTCTTAAAACAAAGAGGCAGAGATTCATCAAGAAATCTGAAAAACCAATGTGGGTTTGGTGAGGGGGCTCAATTTATAGGAAAAAAATAAATGAATGTTGATCTTCTATGGTTGAGATTAGAAGATATATAAATCAACAGATAGGATTTAAAGGAATAAAAGAAATGAGAATCAATAAAATGTAAGAAAGACAAACCAAATGGAAGAAAGAATGTACCTGTCGGAGATTCTAAGTAAATAATTGGTTTAATAGTATTAACATATTATAACACAATAACAAAAAGAAATTATAAGCGTACATGGAAGGGAAAAAGAATACAATCGGTTGTGAGACCGATAGAAAACAATGTCATTACCATAGGTTGTAAGACTGATGGAAAACAAAGTCATTACCATAGGTTTTCAAGCTGATGGAAAACAAAGTCCTTACCATAGGTTTTCAAGCCGATGGAAACAAAGTCATTACCTTAGGTTTTCAAGCCGATGGAAAACAAAGTCATTACCATAGGTTTTCAAACCGATGGAAAAGAAATTCATTACCATAGGTTTTCAAGATGATGGAAAACAAATTCATTACCATAGGTTGTCAGGAAGATGGGAAACAAAGTCATTACCATAGGTTGTCAAGCCGATGGAAAACAAAGTCATTAACCTAGGTTCTCGGGCCGATGGAAAACAAAGTCATTACCATAGGTTATCAAGCCGATAGAAAACAAAGTCATTACAAAAGGTTGACGTGTTGATGGATATGAAAGGGGTTACCATAGGTTGACATGCCGATGGAAAACAAAGTTGTTACCATAGGTTGATGTGTCAATGGAAAACAAATTTGTTACCATAGGTTGATGTGCCAATAGAAAAAATAGTTGTTACCATAGGTTGATGTGCTGATGGAAAAATCAATATGGTAATGAGGCAGACAAGATTACAAACAGAATGTTAAAATAATAATTGAATAGTCAATAAAATAATTAGAAAGGATGAATAAAAAACCAAAATATTAAACAAATAATGAAGACCAAAAGAAACAACTGTAATTGGTGTAAAATAGGTTTTTAGAAATATATGTGATGAAAATGGAATCATTGTAAAAAATAAATCAAGACTTGTTTCTAAGGGCTATAATCTACAAGGGGGAATAGACTATGAAGAAACATATGCTCTGGTAGCTAGACTTGAATATATTCATATTCTATTATCCTTTGCAGCATACTTTAATTTCAAATTATTTCAAATGGATGTTAAATATGCTTTTCTAAATTTTTTTTGTTCAAGAAGAAGTTTTTGTTGAACAACCACCTGGTTTTATAGATTTAAAATATCCTAATCATGTTTTTAAACTTATCAATGCTTTATATGGCCTTAAACAATACCCTAGATCCGTAATCCCTTGATACAATGATCGGTACGTCTGTCTTGCTATCCCCGCAAGCCCTCAATTTTACAGGTAATCGGAACCTCTGTCTTTCAAATACTTGAAAACCCTCGATACAAAGGTCGGAAGCACCATCTACCTATCCCCAACAGCCCTCGATCATTATCACCTGATCAGTCGCAAAAATAAAAACAAATCACTTAATGAAATACAAACAATAAGAACGAACCATTCACATTTTTTAATTTCAGGGCTTTCGCAAAAAGAAAGAGAGAAGTCACAGCGTCTCTCTCTAGAACTTGATAGAAGAAAAGAATGATCAAATTATCTCCGTTATTCTTATCAACTTCAAATGACCTCCTATTTATAGGCCTCAGGTTCCAACGTTCATATTTCCTCCAATGGTCATATTTCTCTGGAAAACACAGATGGAATTGAACACCTGGCATTATAAAAGTCATATTGAAATAGAAAACAAGACATTATTTTGATTAGTTTATAACTAACTCCATGACATAGTTTTGTTTAAAACAAAAGATATATGAAAATAATAAGCATGAGTACGATTGATATAAAACATTTACTTTGATAAAGGATAAAAATAAGCATGTGATAAAAGTAAAATATGAGTACTATTAGTATTACATAGTGAAATGTATTGATATGATGCGAAGTGAGTGTGATGAACAAAAGTCAGTACGATTGACAGAGTCAGTACGATTGATAGAGTCATTATGATAAGCATTGTCAGTACAATAAACATAGTCAGTATGATAAACATAGTCAGTATGATAAACATAGTCAGTACGATAAACATAGTTTGTACGATAAACATAGTCAGTACGATAAACATAGTCATTACGAAAAACATAGTCAGTACGATAAACAATCATGAATAGATTTGTGATTTTCAAAACAAGACATAAAATTCAAAAGAGGACTTTTGAATTAGCACTATAACCTAATTGAAAGAGGCTTGTGTTGATGTAGAAGAGGTAAAAAATGGAAATAAAGTAACATGAAAGAATTAAAAAGGCCATCAAGTAGTTCATGAAAGCTATGAATACTTATGTCAATTACTTTCACCAGATGCTATTGTGGTTGTTCATACATTCTTATTGATAATGTGCACCTTGTATGACAATTTAGTTGATGGTGATGATGTTCCTAATAGTTTTTAGGAGAAAACCTTGATGGTGGTGATGGTAATAAATTTGTTTAAGGCAATGATGTTAGTGATAACATTCATGACGACATCAATACTAGTGATGACCAATATTGTAGTTTTGATCATGATATTGATTTTTTAGTGTATAATATTGATCTATTTCACTTTTAATAATATTTTTATGACACTTTTATTGTGACTGTTGGTGTATATTGACTAAAATTCATTGTAAATTTAATCATTTCGATTGTTTGTGTAGCCTAATAAAAAAAAGGTATTCACAATCATTTTTATGAATATTTTTGAATGATATACTAACAGTTTTAAAGATTATCCCAATGGTTTAAAACTTTTTTTATGGCATAGATTCCAAAAAGTTATTTAATTTCTCAAATACCTTCATGTTTTATTGAAAATACCATCATATATGGGAACATTTACCTTCTTCTATAATCTTCTTTTACTTGAAGAAACATTTTTGGACTTTCCTACTTTTTTCTTTTTATTCTATTTCTAAATTTTAACCAATTTTTTCATATTTAAACTTGAACATTTCATGCCATGATCCCTCCCTCCAAAGGTACACCTCAAAGTCCATAAATAAAGAAATGGATACAATGATCCCAAAATCCCACCTCCTATAGGTCATGGGTTGGAGAATAGCACGGAGGGAATATAAATTACACACATGATGACTCACTCACCAAGTAACTAACTTATAACCTAAAAAAGAAAAGTTACTTTCCCATCCTCATAATAGATCCCTCATAAAGTAATGCATAAAACTAAATCAATCAATATTAAAATAAAATATGTATATATATATATATTAAGGTGCCATGTTTCCACCTCCCTATTGGTTTTTCTCTCTTATAACCCAATAAGTCACATCATGTTCTCATCCCTTCCATTTGTTATCTTGCATCTCATGAAATCATATCATAAATATTCTGAATCCTATATGGATTAATACATCCTCATCATCATCATATCATCTATAACCAAGTATATTCTGAGAAGGTACTATAGCTCATTTAAATACATTATACCTCATTCCATCATAGCCCGTGAAGGTACACCCATGGGAAGTTGTATCCACCATTGCTGGATACAGTTATTTGTTATAGCCTCAAGTTGTTACAACAAATACATAAATGTGTAGTAACTCCAAGATCCAACATATCCCAGGTAGAAATGATCTATATACTTCAAGCCATCAGATCCTGGTATAATTATACACATAATAAAAATCACAATGAGAGTGGGAAGAATGGATAATTTGTCCATAAGTTCCCTCGCCATTATGGATATCAGGGAGAACACCCCCTCCCCCCCCCCAATGTATATCGATTTTTGTTATCCCAACAAGGTTAAATACCTTTAGAGGGGAGTGAATTCGAGTTTAACATATTAAAACAACCAAACCTTTGGATCTTGTTTTTTCATTAAACAAAATACACTTTTAACCATTTCCCAAAGTAGTTTTTTAACATAAATGAAATCATTCATGAGACATAGTGATTTTACTTGTTTCACCATCACTGGGATATTTCCAAGTAGCATACTATGACAATATGTTGATGTCCCAAATCATCTAAGGCTTACTGAAAAAATATAATGTTCGTGATAGATCACTTATATGTTTGGGCTCACTACATTTATAATATTCAGAGCAGACTTACTATCCCTCCGAGTTTATAACCAATAACAATTTGAAAGATCACTACCCTCTCAACTAAAGTGTCCTCACAACTCCTCCTGAAGAATTTCATGATTTTTTGAATAACCTCAGAGTTGTTTCACACATGTATTAGAGTTCCAGTAAGTCCTTTTTCACCCAGTAGATGAAATCCACTTTTATGTATACAATTATCTTGTAGAAATTTCTTTCCCAAAGATTTTTAGTCCCTTCGAGAACTACATTTATCCCTTTGTGAAATATCCTGAATCTTATATGAACTACATTGAATCCTATATATACTATGTTTCACTAAAATGTGCGTGTTCTATATAGTCACATTTTCTTTGTGGATCTACCCTACTTCATGGATGGCTGATTCCTCATAGATGGCGTCCACTACATGGTATCTTTTCCTTTAAGAGCTATTGAACCCTAAAACCCACTTTCATGAACTGTCCTCACGAATTATCTACATTGTGGAATTTCTCTCCCTGAACTACTTCCTCCTTCGCAGAATTATACCTACAGAAATACTTCACGCTCCCCTTAATTCTAATATTGATAATTTTAACTAAATAAATCATTTTTATAAGGATTTTATTATGGTCATTTACATAGGTAAATAGATTCCACGAAACCTACTAATCACAAATACCCTAAATACCTATGTGGTATAGACTTGACCATAAACATCCTGTGTGGTTTTCATAATATAATTTATCATTCATGGTACCCTTAAATCATTTCTCTCCTTCCTCAAAGGTTGATCCATTTATATTAGAATAAATTCACTACCTTCACTCCACAAATGACAAGCCTCCTGTAAATTATCAGCCTCTTGAGAACTGATTTAGCTATACAGTTCATGTAAAGTGCTTCATAGTTAGTATTCCTCCTTTACAGTATGCATAGAATAGTTTTACTATGATACGGTTCATGAACTACATGCTTCATGGTCTTCGAACTATTGTCCATGAACTACTTTTTTAAAAACCATTCTTTTCTATAAAACAAAATCTTGATTTTGAGGCTCGAAAATTTGGCAAACACATGAAAACTTTTCCACCTTAAACATCTACTTCAGATCACCATCCACATTTAAACACGGTTATTTGAATTTTCACCAAATTAAATCACCATAAAAAAACTAAGATGGTGCCTTGAGGTATTTTTTCATAACAATCTCTCCCTTGGGGTTTTTTGATAACTATTTATATTTTGATACCATAATAAATATCTTCTATATCTACCAAAAAAATAGCATTTTTTAAATCCAATAGAGATCAAATATTTACTAAACACACACTCTAAGCCCAAATGAACCATGATCTACTTGAGAAACAAGAGTTGCATGAAAATTTTATCAACGAAACACTTTATTCTAAAACCACTAGACTGCTTTCCTCACAAACCACATTTTTCATGATATATAATCTTCGATCGATCTTCTTTAGAATCATCAAATTTAAAACTCCCCTTAGTTTGTTACTAGCCTTATAATATTCTCCCCCTATCTTCATTAAGACATATCCTCCCCTTTTAAAGCCACAATTTCTACCCCTTTGATAAAGAACCCTATGGTCACTTTATTAAGGTCTAAAACATAGTAAAGAGAAAAAATTAATATATTAGGAAAAAACACACCATACCTCAGGGAGGGGGGTCCCACATACACACTTTTTCATGTGTGGGAGTCCATGGAACTATCATATTTAGTCAATTCCATTCTAATTATTCTTTGGGTAAGGTCTTCATCAAAATTTATACAACCTGTAGTTCTATGGGCACATAATCTAACTTCACAAGCCTTTAATCCACATTCTCCTTGATAAAATTATATTTTATTTCAAAGCTCTATTTCCTCGAGTGATGGACTTGATTTTATTAATAATTATAGAACTAGAATTATCGTAATGGATTATGATTAGAGACTTCGCTTCAACTCCCATATCATCAAGTTTATGCTTCATCCACAATAACTAAATGAAAGCTTGAGTGGACCCAAAATACTAAACTTCTATGGTTCCCAATGAAATGTAATATTGTTTTTTACATATCAAATAAATACAGAGTAAGATAAGATAGAATGCACCACCTGACATTGATTCTCTATCATTTAATTATCTATCCCAATCTATATATTTATAGCCTAATAACTTTTACTGAGATTATTCATTGTACATCAAACTGAAATCCAATGTTCCCTTGATAAAATGATTTATTATTTTCACTACAAGTAAGTGGATTTCATTTGTATTACTTTGATATATTTCATCTTGTCATGTTTCAAAAACAATATCAAGTCTTATCTCTCTTAATTACAATAGACTACCAATGATTTTCATATACTCTATGATAATAACTTCACTCCCTTCATCATTCCATGAATGTTTCATCCATGTATCTAATGCATTTTTCATATCCCTAGAATTATCCATTATAAATCTTCTCAAAACCTCCTTCACATATTTAGATTGATAAATAAATGGGTCATTCTTTTCTTTTGTCACATATAAACCAAGGAAAAATATTAGTTCAACAATAATGAACATTTAGATTTCAATTTTCATGAATTCTATGAACTATCTACATTTTTAATTATCTTATCCATCAAATATTATTCTATAAACATATATTAGCTCCATCATTCTATGATTACTATCCTTTTTGACATTGACAATGTAATCAACTCTACAACACTAAAAACAAAGCTTCTTTAAAAATTGATCTAGTCCAAAATACCAAGATCTCAGTACCTGATTCATCCCAAGTAGTGTCTTCTTTAGCTGATAAAATCTATTTTAATCTTCATGAATTATGAAATCATATATCTTATAAATATAAACTTCTTCTTCTATAATACCTTTAATAAATTCTGACTTGACGTCCCTCTCAAAAATGTATAACTTTCATTGCACTACTATAGATAAGAATAATATAATTATCTCTACCCTTTCAACAAGTGAAAATATTTAATCCACATTGATACCCTCTATTTGGGAGTACCCTTTTCAAACTAGTTGTTCTTTTTTGAATATCTACGTCATCTTTATTCATCTTATTGTGAAAGACCCATTTAGTATCAATGACATTATTATATGTTGGCCTCAAAATAATCTATCTTGTCTAATTATTCTCAATTTAGTCAAGATATTAATTCATAGCCTAAATCCAATTTTCATCTCCAGCTATTTCCTCAAAATATTTAGGCAATATATATGATAAAAATGATGCTTTATATAGATTGTTTATCCTCATTTTATGTATCGGTGCTATCTGACCATCAATTATGTTTTTTCTATCAATTTTTGTTCTTCTCTTTAGTATTTTTGAAGATACTGGTTTATTCTCATCCATTTCATTATCTAAATCTTCTTCTGAATCAGCCTCTAGAACTGGAACATCCACTAAGTTGATTATATCTTCATCACTATCTTCCTAAGATTAATCATTTATTCGCTGAAGATTCATCTCATTTTATACTATAGTAAAATCATTTATTTAAACTACCTTTCCCAACCAATTATTAAAAAAATTATATTATTTTCCTATTTTTGATTAGAAAAGGAATATCCCTTCATATACCTGGGATTCAAACTTTAACTGTTTCTATTTATTGAGAATAAAACACTTACTTCTGGAGACTAAATAGTTCATTAAGTGTTTTATTATTTCTGTACCATATCTCATATGGATTCTTCTCTTATTTTGGAAATAATAATGTTGTACTTTATTTTTATACTAATCTCATCACAGCTTCTTTCCAATGCCACTCTAGAAGGTCTTTCTGAATGAGAATTGTTCTAGACATGTTGTTGAGAATTTGATTTCTTATATCAAATTATCTATTATGTTGTGGAGTTATTACTATGTAAACATGGTTTCCTATTCGAGGTTTCTTATGAAAATCCTATAAATGGAAAATTTTAACTCTGTTCCATTATATTTTCAGATCTTTTGGATTCTTTGACCCATCATCTTTTCAAATTCCCTTTGGTAAGTTTTTATGAAACTAAACACCTCATATTTTTTAGTAATAACTAAAACTCATTCCATTCGACTAAAATCATCAATGTAGAGAACATAATATCTCATCCCATCAATAAATATTGGTGATATAGTTATACATACATCAATATGCACCAACACCGTAATTTTTTTTGACATTTGATATTTTTTTCATATATGTATTTTGAATTATCTTCCCTTGAAGACAAGAATCACAATTATGGTTACTGTCACTTGATAACCTAGGGATGTCTCAAGTACAATCACATTTCACCAAATCATCAAAATATGTTTGTCTCAAATGACCAATTTCTTTATTCCATAACTTCTTTTCTTATTCCTTGGACAAAAAAAACATATCTTCTTTTCTACTTATAAGGTAGAGATTCTCCTTTATACTAGTTCCCTAAAAAATCACTATATTTTACCTTAATGATACAAAATTACATTGAAAATTTTATGGAATGTCCTGAGTCACATAGTTGACTTACACTTAACAAGTTGTGACTGAGACCTTCAACAATTATGACATCTTCAAGTCTCATGTTTCCCCCCAACATGGATTTTCTTGGGCCAATAATTTTTAGGCTATCATAATTAACAAATCATACAATACCTTCCTTGTTATATATGATTATTATCACAATTTCCTCATTTATGTTCCTATGGGAGGTGAATCCACTATCAATGATCCATATTCTTGTGTGATATAATTCATTAAAACAATCTATACAACCACTACCTATTAATATCCAATCCTTTTTATCCATGTTCCTGAATCCATACCTAATACATATTGATAATCTTGATCTTCCTCAAATTATGATGGACTTGCTTCATCCAGCAGAGATGAAAATTCATTTTTCATTTTCATCAAATTTGATGATATATTTATCTTCTATTTATAACCATATTCATTCTTCTTTAGAACATTCCCCAGAATTGTTGATGAGAAATATATTTCCCTATGTCTGAATCCTCCACACCCAAAACAATGATAATCAAAAGTTGTCCTGAAATATTGCGTTTAGTATAGATGACTCTATTTTTATTTTCCTTTTGATACCTCTTGGATATGGAATAGAAATTTTGTGAGTGTCCTATCATTCCACAACAATGGAATCTATGGTTGGATTCATTCTTGTCTGTTACTACTGTACTTTTGTTTTTACCATGGATTCTATGAATCTTATGATTTTAATTCATACCCAAATAAATCATTAATATTAGGGTAGGTTCTTATGGTTTGACATAAACCATTATTTAATTCTATTTTCATTCAATCCTCATTCCAGCTGTAACATTTGGATCTACAATTTTATTCTCCAGAAATTCCTTTTCCTATTTCAGTGGATCTTTGAACATGAACATTGCATTTTCTTCTTCCTTTAAATCCTAATTTTCGTTATTCAATAGTTTCTCTTGATATTTCACTTTCCATTACAATATTAAAGAATCCTCTTAAATATTTTCTATAAGTTTGTCTTGATATTTTTATGTATTATTCAAACCATCTATCACCCTCTTTTGTTCTTCAACTTTGAGATTGTACTCACTAATCGTATCTAAGTTCTATAGATTTTAAGTCATAAGCTTTTCATTTTCATATATCAGCTTAGAATTCTCTTATTCTAACTCCTTCATAAATATATTGGAATCCATAACCACCCTATTAAATTTATTTGTTTTGGCTATCCAAACATCTATTTCTTCTAGTTCAGATTCTAATTAGACCTAAAGTTTAACTCTACCTTCGACTTATCCCTTTTTATTGTCACGTTATTCTCTTGTTTGGAATTTTTTTTAAAAATCCACTATAGTATTTTCTTCATGATCATTGTTGTACTCCAACTCTTCTACCTCCAATTCTTTTAACATGTCATCTTCATTTGAAATAAGACTCTTCTTTGTTGAATAGATTTTTCTTAAACTTTTTCTTACCTTTCATGTAAGCTGAATAATTATTCATGGGAATTTGAACTTCATCTTCATCATTGTATTAATACTTTTGAGGGAACCTTTCTGCAATATATCTAGAATTTACACATAGAAATCATGCTAGTGGGTGGTTCCCTTTGAACCTTACTTTTTCTTTTTTTAAAATTGATTGAAGGAATAACATGAATTCATCTATCTCCTCTTATTCACTCCAATCTTCACTAGTAATCTTTTTCATATCCTTGAATTCTGCTTCTTTAAACTTCACTTTTCCCACAAACTCATTATGTTAATTTCTCATATCATATGAAAGAAGAGTATTACGCAAGCTATTCAATGTTAGCTTCTTTGGATCCTTATCTCCAAATATAGAAACATTCAGATTGAACCTAGGTGGAATTATTCCCATGATGCACTTGAAAATCTTTAAATCTTCAATAATTTCTCTAATACCATGCACGTATTCCATAAAAATATATACCTGGTTAAATAATGCATCAACAAACTCATTAGGGTGCATTCTGAGATCCGCATACTTGATCCAAAAAACCTATATTTATTCTTCGATGATGTTTGAGTCACCCTCATAAATATTCAAGAATTGTTCCCACAGAGTGTGGGATGACTTACACAGAATCTCCTATATATATATAGCATTGGATAGGGATTACCCTAAAGCAGTAATTCCTTTAATGTTGGCATCCAATTCCTTTTAGTATCTTATGATAAAGCAACACTGTCAATATTGGCTGAAATTCCTTATATTTCCACTATAAATATATCTATTCATATTGATCATAAGTAGTGCTCCATTTGATTCATTCGGAATTTAAAATTTTTTCATCAAAGATCGAAATAAATTTATGATTGAAAACCTCCATTGAAACCCTTCAGAGAGAAATATTTATAATTTCCCTTCACTCAGATACCAATTGTTTTCCCAACTAGGTTTAATAACATGAGAGGGGGGTAAATCAGTGTATGAAAGATTAAAACAACTACCCCTTTGGATCTTGTTTTTTTGTTAAACAAAACAACATTTTCTCTCTTTCATATAGAAATGTTTTAAAAGTAATTAAATCATGCATGAGGAACAACAATTTTACAAGGTTTACCCTCACTTATCTATGTCCAAGGAGAAAAAAATAGAAATTTTCAATTCTATAAAATCCACTAAGGATCACTACCAAAATACAATGATCGTGCTAGATCACTCTATTCCCAGGCTCAAGACCTTTATAATGTTCAGAGTGGACTCACTTTTTCCCTCCTCATTTACAAACAATCACAATTTCAAATCTCACTTATCTCTCAACTAATGTGTTCTCACTAATCCTTCAGAATAATCTCCTATCTTTTGGAATTTCCTTGGAATTGTTTCACATGTATATCAGTGTTCCATGAAGTCATGTTTACACCCGATAGATGAAATAAACATTTTTTAACTATTATCTTTCATAAATTTCTTTCCTAAACAATTTAAGTCACTTTAAAAACTTTCTTTCTCTCTCGATGAACTATCTTACATCCACCATAAACTACCTTGAATCCTCTATGAACTACGTTGAACCATGCCGTGTAAGTGCTTTGGGGAAACCTTTTTCTTTGTGAATCACACCTTCTTCACATATGAATAAGGCCTCATGGACTACCTCTACTACGTAGTCTCTTTTAATTTTTTATCTACCAATCCCTACAAACCCCTTTCTAAAACTTTCTTCATGAACTCTCTCCTTCGTGGAATCTATCCTCAAAAAGTACTTCCACCTTCACAGAATCCCACCTCCCGAACTACTTTAGAGTTCACCAAATTCTTCCAATGATGATTTTATGTAATGAAATTATATCTATAATGATTATATTATGGTCCTTTATATAAGAAAACTAATCTCACAAAACCCACTAATCAAAAATACCCAAAACTCTAATGTGGTATAGCATTTACCTTTAACATTCAATGTGATTTTAATATAATATTTAATAGTTTGTGATGCCCCTATATCACTGAATTTCTTACACAAATGATGATCCATTTTCAGTAGAATAAATCCACTACCTTCACTCCATAAAAAAAAATATTCCCATGAACTATGAGCCTCCCATGAATGAAAATACACCTGTGAATTGATTTTTGTATGTGGTTCAAATAGCACACTTCCCAGTAAGAATTCATCCTTCATGTTTCACATAGGTTAGTTTCACTAATATATGGTCTATAAACTCCACACTTCATAGTCCATGAACTATAATCCACAAAATCCTTTGAAAAAATCCATCCTTGTTCATAAAAAATACAAATTTTTAGGCCCAAAATTTTATCAAATACTAAGAAATTGTGCCACCTTAAAGATCTTATTTGGCACCACCAACCATGTTGAATCGTGGTTATCTTGCTTTTTCAATAAACACAATCACCCCAAAAACACCGAGATGGAACCTTGGGGGATTGTTTCCCATAGTTTCCCAACCTAATCAGGTTGTAAAGTATATTAAATAATAAAATATAGAATATATTACACACAACCACAATAAGGGAATCTAATTATCCTTTAACACATTTTTAACTATCACCACACAAGATAATCAACACCAACTAATATAGACTTAATCTCATACTGGAAAACTATCATCAAATTTCAAAATTAATTAATTATTTAGAAATTCATTAATTAATATTTTTTTCATATTCTCTTCCAAGAATAATAATTTAATCCTTCTAAATTGAGTGTCACCGATACCCCAATCGATATTGTTTATACTCTCGATTATGTCCTCATCATCTGAAAACATCAATAACCATCCATGTAATTTTATTAGTTAATTTATCATTATATAATTATTCAAGTACATTGAGAAAAATAATAAGATACCAAAACAATGATTCATTTTCCATTTATAAATTCAAATTTCATCAAGTAGTTGAAAAACAAATTATAATATAATATTTGGTCAACTATCCATTAAAAAATAATCAAGAAAAATTATATCAATGATAAATCCTAGATCTAAACTCGTCTCGACCACCCTGGTATAATTCATAACACCATAATACATTGGATATTTCATCCCACCATCACTGGCATAAACCATCACTATAACCCCAATCCTCTATCCCATTTCTCAAAAAATGTTCTCATCATTTTCAAGTTCTCAACCAACAAAATAAAAATTAGGCTCTAATATACATAGTATAATTCATTCCACCAGCACTGCCTTTATTCACTCATTGATCACATGTACCATATCTATTATGCTTTACACCAATATCAGTTTGACAATAGCTAACTCTCTGAACATGGTCCAAAAAAGCAGGTATTGGAATGCTATTTTGTATAGAACATCTGATTGTTATATAATATTAGTATAATGATAACTATTATTACAAGAAAGTTACACTAATGGTAGGTTTCTCACCCAAAAATCTCAAAAATACAAATTCATCTACTCAAAATATCTTATAAATTTTGGATATTTTACTCTTTCTGATCATCCATATGTGAATGAAGAGTAGTGATAAGGAATAAATGGGAGCCAAAGGAATACTGGAGAACTCTATTCTCCATAAAGGTAAAATGAGTATCCTGAACGGATATGATTTTCATTGGAACTCCATGAATCCTCACCACCTTTTTCAAATAATTTCTTGAAAAACCCTCCATGGATATCAACTCCTTGATCAAAAAGAACTGAGTTATCTTTTTCAAGTGGTCTAAAATCACCCATAGGGAGTCATAACCACCCTAATATCTTAAAAAATCAGTAATGAATATAACCTCCCACTACCACTTGGGAACATTAGTAAGCTAAAGTAAACCACTAGAAAGATGATTCCCAACCTTTACCCTGTATTAAAACTCAAAATGAGAGGCAAACTCTACAACATATCACTTCATACTAGAACAAACAAATTTCCTCTCATGGCATGATAAATCTTCACCACACTAGGAAATACCTCTAAGAGAGAATTTTGGAAATCACGGAGTATCAAATATTTCATCAATGAAGGGAAAAAAATATTTTCCAGGAACAATACCTAATGTCATCCATCCACTAACCATCCCTCATGCATATCTCTATTAAAAACATAATCACATCGAATCTATACCTCAGACCCCCATATTTAGGAATAATCCACTAACTGAAACAAATATTATAATTCCTCAACCCCAAAACCTATATTCTATGCATTATTTCAATACATTGGCATGGTTACAAGGAATCAAGTCCCAAAGTACTGATTTGTTTAGTAGTATTGGAAAATACATTACATATGTGAACTTTACATTACAATTTATAACAAAAATATTGCGTATATAATCCTTTTATAATTCCATTATTCCCTATGATGAACCCTGCATATCAATCATAAAACACTTCTTGTCATCCTAAGAAAATAAAACATAAGAAATGGGTGATATTAGATGATTAAAAAGGGTTAATAATTATGCAGAATCTATAAACATTTAAGGAAATATTTAAAATAAAAACAGCAGCCTTTTAAACATAAAATTTAACATAATACGGAAAAAAGAAATCAAACATTACCATATAAACATGCACATAGATATTCTATTAATCGAATAATCACATGTAATAACTAATTTAATAATGAGGGAATGCATATTTTAAGACATAATAACAACTACGTCAGGGCCTTGTGGTAAGGCTATTCCCAAATATTCTTTCGAGTCCATTTTTCAAGAAACTAGTTTGATTAATGAGACCTACTAATGCATCTATGGGCTATAGTGGGACCCACCCATCACTTATTAAGTCTAATTCATTCTTCAAATGAAAAGGGTGAAACATAACATAAACATTCATGTTAAAATAGCATATGAAATGTTAATACTTTAACTATAAACCTTGAATGGTATAAAAATAGCACATACATAGTCAAACATATCAAAACTCATTAAATATAATATGGAAGAATTTATTATAATAAATCAACCTCAATAAAGAATAATATACAATAAATGATCTCGACATAGTTAAAAATGATCAGTAAAACTCTTGAAGAGAAATATCCATTTTTTATAAAATCATTAAAAATTCATAGAATTTATAAATGAATTCATTTAAATGAAATTTTTGAATCAAAGTGTCTCGTACCACTTTGAAACTTTTGAAAAAAATTAACTTTTTAAAACAATCATGTTCATATAAATAAATCTTGAAAATCATTTTAAAAACATGGACATTAATTAAATAGATTTAAAAAAATTAATATTTAAAACATTTAAAATGGTGATCTATTTATAGTTACCCTTCCATAAAACCATAAAATATTCTTTTTGAAAATATTTATATGAAACATGTATGATAAATATGTCCCAATAAATACTTAAACATAAACAATCTCAGATAATAATGAGATTGAGGAATTAACCCTTACCTTATGTCTGATACACTCTATACATGTTTGAAACTCCCTTATAATGTGTTTAAACATATTATTAACTTATTTTAGAATCATAATAATAATTATGATATCATATATGATTCCTTTATGACTTTATATTACCCGTTTATAAATAATTCTAAGTTAATGTACATTTCGGATAATAATCTCTTTATTTATCATTCATGTTTTGACTTGTTATTATTGATAATATTACTTAGATCATGATTTAATTACTTATAGAATGTATAATATGATTTATATATCTTATTTAAATATATATAATAAATAGATATATGAAATGGAATACATCGTTCATGGAGACAGTAGGCCATACGTACGCATGAATGTCGTTTCCAATTTCGTATCGTATGGAAGTAAGATAATGAAATATATGTATATGTATATGTATATATATATATATCATCCCAATATAATTATTATGTCATATATTTCATAATTATTAATAATATTTATTCTTATAATCATTCTTGTATGATGAACATGGAAGATGAGTTGCATTGTGTCATGGAGACGGTAAGTCGTACGTACACACGAGCGATGATATCATTTCCTTAATGGTTAAATGGTATGGAAGTATATGGAATATAAATTTTAAAGAATAAATTTCCTGTTATATTTATTTTTTACATCCATTATATTTATCGTTATACCCATATAAATAAAGTGTACATGAAAAACAATTTACACCACGGCGTGGAGGCGGTAATCCATATACACGCACGCATGGTGATATTATTTTTTGTAGGGTGGATAAAAAGAAGAATATGGTGGTCCCATAATCTTAAAAACATCTCAGAATAATCTATATGTGGGATTTATTATTTTATTATGGTAAAAACTTAGTAAGAGGAAGTAGAAGAAGACATGAAATTAGAAAGAAGGGATAAAACAATTTTCTCTTCTTCAGGAGTCCCTTTTTGATTTACACAAAAGGACTGATTAAGTTGGATTTCTACACAAAGTTTTTACTCTATGATAAAGTGAGGGAAGTTGGGAGGAGATTTGGGTAGTTTATGCTTGAGACAAATGTCTATGGAGGTGTGAATTAATGAGAAAGGTAGGTTCCCTTTTATAAGAGAGGTGAGAGGCACTTTAAGAAAATATTGAAATATTAATTTATTATAAAATAATTTTCAGGTTATAATAGCTCAAAATTGATTTATTTCAAGGATAATATGAGGATGGGCCGAAATTATCTCAACCAATAGGTTTTAAACTTGTTTATTTCCTAAATTTAACCTTATATTTTATATTTAACCCTTTGTAAAATAAGTTAACTCTTACCATGTCCACTTGTATTTGTATAATACATGGTTACTATCATTACTATAAAATGCTAAGGGAATATAAAGTGGATAATTTATGAGAATTTTAATATTATCTATTTTATTTGGCTGAATATTATATTTTTACGATTTTTATATTATTTAATAAAATATTATTTGTTTTAAAAATTCATTTATGTCAATTTTAACACTATTTAGTAATTGGTTTTTGTTAAAGTCCTAACCACTTGATTCCTTCAAAAAAATTACATTTAATCAATCATAATATTTCATATTCGCCTAGAAAATTCTTGGATGACATCAAAAGTTTCTATTTACATTTATTTTAATATTTATAATATCATTTAAATTGATATTTCATTAATAAAGAAATTATTGCATCATCATTGTGTCATAAAAAATTTTAATTATTTAATGTATAAAAATTACAAATAAAATAAAATGATGTAAGAAATGTTTTTATACTTCTAATTAATATTTATAGTTGAATTTATTTTTTATTTAATCCTATATTAAAAAAATAGTTATTAAAATTTGAATTTAACACTTTTAACTATTCTTTAAACAAAATATAATAAATTTCCTAATATAAGTGGATCAAAAAAATATAATTTTTTGTACTAAGGTTGATTTTGGTCAAAAAACACTTATCCAATTGAATAAGGACATGTGTCAGGGAAATATTATATTATTATAATATTATTTTACCTTTAATTTCCCTATTTACTTTTATCCATGGTAAATAAAAATCAAAAGTATCTATTCATCGAAAGTTATTTTCATCCTATTAAACAAAATTATACTTACTGATGACAACAATTTCTTTTGGATTTTTGAAATTCAATTTACAGAAGTGGTAAAATTACATTTTATGCAAATTTGAAAATGTGCCTACAAGGTTGAAAAAGACGTTAAAAAGTTCAATAAAATTTTATATATCTAATATTATTATAAAATGAATATAATGAATTAATTGTACTAATATAAGTATTATGTATCTATTTTTAATTTCAAATAAATTTTAATTAAAAAAATTATTTAAAAAAAATCAGTTTTAAACAATAACACATTTTATTCACTATTCATCAAAAATTGAATGTTTTCGGAAAAAAATAAAAAATTCATTCAAAATAAATTATTTTGTACTGCTTCTAAATAAGAATTTAATTTCATCAAATTAAATATATAAAAGTTTCAAATATTGGTTTTAAAAAGGGTTCGCAATTAAAAGGTGAAAAACAATATTTTTTTAAACAAACATATTTTATTTGAAAAATTGAATTTTTCCTTATATTATGTCACATAAGATGAATGGTAAAATTATATTGGATATATAAAAAATTCAAAAATTGGTTAATACTATTCATAATTGCATTTTAAATAGCTCGTTTGATAGGCTATGGTGCACTTGAATAGGGAGCTACATATAACGCAAGCTATTGAATTATATAAAAAAGAAGAGTGTTGTAGAATCTTGAGGTTTTTCAATATCCCCTCCTTGAATAAATTGAGTCCTAAAAATTTAAACATGGGATTTAAAACTAGGGGTTTGACATTTCCAAATATCATAGTAGAAAACCAACATCGAAAAACAGATTAATGATGCCTCTATTTTAAAATAAAGAAATGTACGTATGAAGGTTATCAGAAATAATACATACTAGGGTTCCATGTAGGAAAACATAGATATGTAAGATAAAACTAACCATCATGTTCTAATTGAGAGTGATATAGAATATTATTAGGAGAAATTCAACAATAAGAAATCTATAAATCTACGATGATCTAAGGGACCATTTGATTCATTGCAAAAGATAGTACTAGGAAAAAAATGTGTTTTATGATAATTTTCCTAGTGATATAGAATTAATTTATTTTCTATACTATGAATACAAGGAATCATACTTAATTTACATGTAGAGTTTCATTCTTTAATTAATTCCAACCACAAACTCATCTTTCTCTTCAGAAAAATAAAATTCAAAATTATTTTATTTATCTCAATTTTATAAGGTTCCAAATATAAAAATATAACATTTAAATAAAGAAAAATATTTTATAATAACAATGGAGTTCATGTAGGCTAGTTGTTAGAGATAAAGCTATGTTGCACTTCGGTTGTGAGTTCGATTCGTGCATCTTTGTATGACGTGACTGGCTATCACCCGACCAACAGGTAGTCCTTTTTCAAATACTATAGTATTATAACATTCCAAAAATAATATAATGAAATTTTTTAACCTTAAATAATAATATCCAAAGTTAAACTTAATATATTCCAACCTTTTGAGTTATCCAAAATACATTTTTCCAACCTCTGTCTAAAATGACTCTAAATTTCCAAAATCAATTGTAACATCAGATTCCTCAAACAACATAATGTTTCTATTATTGACACATAATGAAAATATGATTACCTTCATTATATTAAAACTTTAATGAAAGAAAAAAATACCACAGTACAATCATTATATATATATATATAATTCTTCTTATAACCAGAATATAATTCTTAAATCCAAAAACACAAATACATTAATTATTCCACATCAACTATGGTAACAACATAAGCTTGAACTTGATCCATTTTCTTTTTCTAAGATATATTTCCTTGAATATTTGGAAAATCTTTTACATAATGTCTCATATATTTAAAATTATAACATTGAATAGATTCTTTTCTTCTCTTACAATCATAAGCTCAGTGACATTTTTCTTCACATTTGTAAGAAACTCCAATTCCTTTTAAGAACGTACTAGGGTGTTTCTTCCCACAATTATCACATAATGGAAAATCCGTCTTTTCTTTTTTCCTTTTATCTATCTCTTTCACCACTATTATCTTCTTATCTTGCTTAACTTTAATGTCATAAGGCTTTGAGAATTCCTTTTGTTTCTTGATAGTGCACGAGACTGTATCTTCATACGTTGGGAAATATTTTGAGACAAATTCCTATCATAGGAAAGCTTTTAACCCATCACAAAATCGATAAATATTACTTATTTAGTTACATATTTATTTTATAGAATACCTTGATAACCTTGTGATGTTATCCTCATACATTGAAATTTTTTCATCCTCTTTTTCCTTAGGCTCATAAATTGTCTTTTTATATCATCTCACTGTTCACGAGGAAATTAGTATTCGATAAAATGTTATTTAATGTCCCTCCATTAAATATTTTATACTTTTTAATCCTCATTTGGATTTTGAATTAAATACCACCATTTCTCTGCATCTCATAAGAGATGATAAACTTCTATTAAAACATTTTCCCTCTCATTACTTCCCAAATCAAGAAATATTTTTCTCTAAAAAACTTCTCCACATCTCATTTAAAAAATGATTTTCAGTCCTATTGAATTTTGTAAGTTGTTTTCTCATGAAGCTGTCTAACATTGATCCTCCGCGTTGTGGATGAGGATGCTACATACGGGTAAGATTATCATTCATAACCCGAGTCAGTTGTCCCCATATGGTTATAAGTTGTTTAGTACCAGTTGTGTCACCAGCTCCACTATCATTATCTTTTATAGGATGAAAATACCTACATGGATTATGTGCATTATTATGGTTTCCATACTTTCCACTATGCACCATTTCGAAACATTTTCATACACTAGATTAGTTTATGAATCGCAATTCATAATTCACAACTTGTATAATACATAACATAAATTAAAATTTTTATACATATAATCCAAAATAATAAAAATGATTTCATTGTGGAAGTGTTTACTTATAAATCGTTCATAATGCTTTTTAAAGAAAATGTAAATTATCCGAAACATATCCCCTGGGAGTGTCAAACCAGTTGCGTAGTAAGGCCCGTTGTTGTGTACTCGATTACCTTGATTCAAGATCGAAACACTTTGTTAGAGTTTTCACCCCTAGGTACATATCTTCCATAACAACATCCACTTGTAATATTTATAAAGGGATTTATTTTTTAGTACTACCCATATAATCTTTCTTTTAAAATTATAGGATTCAATTCAATACATGTACTCAAATTTTATCGTAGGGTTATGATTCATAATTTTAGTTTTCTAAATCTATTTCCAAGGTTGTTTCTAAATGTACTATGATTCCAACTGTAAAGCCCCGACCCCAGAAGCTTGTATTTGGTACATTATTTTAATAAATTGTAATTATTATAAGTAATAAATTCTTGAAGGACCAATTAGTTTAGTAGTATTTCAAAATAGATTACATACATAAAATTTACCATAAAATTTATAAAATAAAATATAGCATAGATAATCATTTTATAATGCCATTATCCCCCTTTATTAACCCTTAATATCAATCATAATACATTTCCTTAAATCTTGGGAAAATAAAAAGTAAGAAAGGGGTGAGCTCAGATGCTCATTAAGGGTAAATAATTCAGTAGAAGCTATAAGCTTTTAAGGAAATATGTATAGTAAAAATAGAATGATTTTAAACATAAACATGAACATATTATGACAAGAATAAATCAAAAAATATCATATAAACATGAACATGGATATTCTACTAATTTAATAATCCCATGTAAAAACTAATTTCATAATGAGGGAATGTATAATGTCGAACATAATAACTACTACGTCAAGTCCATTTGCCAAGACCATTCCCAAATATTCTCTCAAGGCCTTGTTTCAGGGTACTAGTTTGTCTCATGATACCTACCAAGGCATTGAGGTTCTATAGTGGGATTCACCCATCACTTACTAATACCAATGCATTCCTCATATGAAAAGTTTTAAACATAACATAAACATTCATATTAAAACTTGCATATGAAATGTTAATACTTTATCCATAAACTATGAATGGTATAAAAATAGAACATCCAAAGTCAAAAATATCATAACTCATTCAATACTACATGTAATATTGTATTATAATAAAACAACCTAAATAAATAATAATATCTAGTAAAGGATGTTGACATAGTTGAAAATGATCAGTGAAAATAATTAAAGGAAATATTCCCTCTTCATGAAATAATTTAAAAGTCCCATAATTTATAAATTAATTTAAATGATATTTTTGAATAAAACTATCCCACACCACTTTGAAATTTTTTAATGAAATTATCATTTTAAAAAAATGTCCATATAAATAAATCCTGGATAAAATTTTGAAAACATGGACATTAATTAAATTGATTTAGAAAAATAAATCATTAAAACATTTAAAATGACGATCTAGTTAATGATACCCTTCCAGAAAACCTTAAAATATATCTTTTTGAAACATTTTTTATGAATCATGGATATGGATTATAAATATGTCTCAATAAATACTTACACATAAACAATCTTGGACAGTAATGAGATTGAGAAATTAACCCTTACCTTAGGTTTGATACACTCTGTACATGTATGAAGCTCCAGTATAATTTGTTTAAACAAATTATTAACTTATATCAGAATCATAATAATATTTATGATATCATATATGATTCTTTTATGACTATATATTACCCGTTTATTAACAATTCCAAGTTAATGTAACATTTCAGGTAATAATCATTTTATTTATCATTCGTGTTTTGAAATTTCATTCATGATCATATTATATAGATAGTGATTAACTTACTTAAATAATGTATAATATGATTTATATACCATATAAAAATACATATAAAAATTATCTATATGAAATGGAATACACCATTCCTGGAGACGGTAGGTCGTACGTACGCATGAACTTTGTTTCCATTTTCATATCGTATACAAGTAAGTTAATGACATATATGTATATATATATATCATCCTAATAGAATTATTATGTCATATATTTCATAATTATTAATAATATTTATTCTTATATTCATTCTTGGATGGTGAACATGGAAGATGAGTCTCATCGCATCGTGGAGACGGTAAGCAGTACGTACGCACGAGTGATGGTATCATTTTTTTAATGGTTAAATGGAATGGAATTGGATGGAATATAAATTTTATCAAAGAAATATCTTGTTATATTTATTATTTACATCCATTATATTCATCTTTATACCCATATAAATAAAGTGTACATGAAAAACAATTTACACCGCGGCGTGGAGACGGTAAGTCGTACTTACGTAAGCATAGTGATATTGTTTTTCATACGATGGTTAAAAAGAGGAATGTGGTTATCCAAAGTCACAACAAAATATCATCATATAATAAATTCTAGAGTAATTATTTTATTATGGTAGCAACTTAGTAAGAGGAAGTAGAAGAAGACATAAACCTTGAAAGAAGGGATAAAATGATTACCTCGTTTTCTGGTGTCTCCTTTGTATTTTCACAAAAGGACTCCTTATGTTTCATTTATTCCATATTTTTTTCCAATATGATTAATTTAGGGAAGTTTAGAGGATATTTGAGGGGGTATTGTCTGATAAAAATGGCTTTTTATGTGTTAATTAAAGAGAAAGGGTGGTGCCCTTTTATAAGAGAAATTAGGGGTACTTTAGGAAAAGCATAAAATCTTAATTTATTATAAAATTATTTTCAGATTATAATAGTTCCAAATTGATTTATTTAGAAGATAAGCTGATTATGGGTCGCAATCCTCTCAACCAATAGGTTTTATACATGGTTAGGTAATAAAATTAACTTTATCTTTTAGATTTAACCCTTTGTAAAATAAGTTAACTCTTACCATGTCCTCTTACATTTTTATACTACATGGTTAATATATTTACTATAAAATTCCAATAGAACCTAAAGTGGATAATTTATGATATTTGTAACATTATATAAGTCATTTCTTCTAATATTAGATTTTTAGGATTTTCATATCATATAATAAAATAGTATTTGTTTTAAAAACCCATTTATGTCAATTTTGAAACTATTTAGTAATTGGTTTTTGTTAAAGTCATAAAAACCTGATTCCTTCGAAAAAAATACATTGAATCAACCAAAAAATTTCATATTCATCTATTAAATTAGTTTATTTAATCAAAAGTTTCAATTTACCTTTATTTTAATATTTATAATATCATTTATTTTAATCTTTCATTAATAAGATAATTACTGCATTATCATTGTGTCAGAAATAAATTTAATTATGTATTGTATAAAATTTTTAAATAAAATACCATGATGTAGGAAATATTTTTATCTTCATAATTAAAATTTATAGTCAAATTAATCTTATGTTTAAACCTATAATACAAATGGTTTAGTTTTTAAAATTTGAATTTAACACTTTTAACTCTTCTTTAAATAAAATATAATAAATGTCCTAATTTAAGTGGATCAAAAATAGATTATATTTTTTTAATAACGTTGATTCTGGTATAAAAACCATTATCCAATAGAATTATGACATGTTTTGGGGTATTTTTGTATTATTATAAGGTTATTTTTACCTTTAATTACCCTATATACTTTTAACCGTAGTAAATAAAATTCAAAAGTTACTATTCATCAAAAATCCGTTCCATCCTATTGAACCACATTTTAATTAATGAAAAAATCTGTGTCTATTGTATTTTTTAAATTCAATTTATAGAAGCGGTAAAATTATGTTTTATGAAAATTCGCAAATGTGCCTAGAAGGTGGGTAAAATACATTAAAAAGGGAAATAAAATTTTATATATCTGATCTTATTAAAAAATGACTTAAATGAATTAAATTGGACTAATATTGTTATTAAATATCTATTTTTACTTTAAAATAAATTGAACTTAAAAATAAACATTTAAATAAAAATCCATTTTTAAACAATAACGTAGTGTTTTTCGCTATTAATCAAAAATAAAAAAAAATTATAAAAATACCAAAAATTCATCCAATCTAAATTTTTGAGAATTTATTTAAGGAAGAATTTAATTTCATCAAATTTAATATATAAAAGTATCAAATATTAATTTTAAAAAGGGTACATCATTAAAAAGAGAAAAACTGTATTTTTTGTAGAAAACTTATTTTATCTCAAAAATTGAATTTGTCCTTATATTATGTCACATAAGATGAATGTTAAAATTATATGCGATATTTATTAATTTAAAATTTTGGTTAATACTATTCATAACCGCTTTTTAAATGGTGTATTTGATAGGTCATGGTGTATTTGAACTCAGAGCTCTGTACAATATAAGATAATGAATTATTTAAAATGGAATAGTATAGTGGAAGCTTGGATAGTTACAAATATAACCATACATTAATTTGATAAAGAAATAATCTATCATCTATGAATCTCATGTCAAGGTGCATCACAACTAATACTTCTATCAATCTCCAAGAGTCTCAAGACTCTTGCATAACTCCACCACACAACTTCCTAGTCAAGGAATCGAACACAACACTCCCATTACTATGTGTAACGAAAATATAGAAATCATAATTCTATAGTAACTTTATCCACCACCATTTATAAAAAATTAAAATCACATTGGTAGAAGTCATACTTCATATTACTATTACATTTTAAGATCAAAAAGTGCTAATCGAGGTGGTAATACTACAAAAACATCAAGGAAAACACGACCACATCAAGATCATGATCGTGGGTGGAGTAGTAACATTCACGAGGTTATAACTATTGAGAACCATATGAGATAACATCCCAATGTTTCATTAAAACACAATGAAATACAATATGTGAAACATCACAATAAAATTAAAACTCAATAACCTCCTTTGGAGGATGAACATTGTGGAACTGACCAGATTCACTATCAAATACTTGAAATCATCCTATCACGGGTCAGTCCACAAAAACACCTAACCCTTCTTGGTCAGCATTTTTATAAGATTCACAGTCTAAGATAATTCAGGCACAAAACTCCTATAATATCTAGTGGTTCCAATAAATCTTCAAACCTCTACAGTAATATTTAAGGATATTGAAGAAACCATCACATAAATATTTAAAGGATATATGGATAGTCCATGTTGAAATAAAACATTCCCAAATAAACAGACCTCACTGGACCGAAACTTACACTTCTATAGATTCCGAAACCACTGATGAAACTAAACAACTCCATATATTCCATACATATTCTATATGTTTTCATCCTATAACCTAGATAAATTAAGGATATCATTGATTATGACCACCATAAACTTTTCCAAAAACTCACAGAACACTATATTCATCAATACAATGAATATTTTTGGAGTGATCAAATCTCTAAATGACATCCTAAAAACTCATAATTTCATTATAAATATCTAGAAGTATTCTTATCAACATCCTCATACTTTACATGAATCAAATGATGTCTACAAAAAAACCAATCTTCTAGTTCTAGATAGATCTAATTAACTTGTCTAATAAATCATCAATTTGTGATAGGGGTAGTTGTTCTTCACTTTCACCTAATTCAATCAGTGATAATCGATACGCAACCATAGACTTCCATATGCCTTCATTCCAAAATGAAATGGATCTCCACAAGGAAACCAACTAGAATAAATGAATCCTCTCTAAATAAGATCATAAATATAAATTTATTTCTCATACAACTCATAATGGTCCATCAAATACAAAGGAATTGATATAAAAGAAACACCTAGATAAAGAAATTTCCTAAACTCGATCCCTTTTTCAATGGGATTGCACTGAAACCTCTTTAGGTAAGACATAATTGTACTCTTCTACCACACTGGTAAACACCATAGTCTTATCCTCTATAAAACATAGAATCGTCCAAAAAATAAAATGATATAGATTCAAAACATACCTCCAACCCATATATGGGTCTTGATCTCCAACAAACACATCCTGATCCCCATTATCCCCATATAATATGATGAAACTCCTGAATAAATCCACAAAATCCTACGCATAATATTGGTAATACATGCTGACGATAATATAGTATGGTTATATCCATAAACATAGAAATACACCCGATGATCGGTGAATCCCTTTCACCAACTCATCATTATTGTACACATCACACAAGTTATCTAGATCTCTAACTTACAAAGTCAATTATAAGGGAACTAGATTCCTCTCTAAATCATGTACCATGGAATGGACTACATTGAGTGAAAAGGAAGTTTATAGCTAGTAAATCATACAAGGTATAGAAACAAGTAAAAAATAGGTAGATATTCCATTACATGACATCTGGATCACTTGATACTGACAAATATAAGGCATGTATATGTCCCTGACCTACTTTATAGCCCATCTAGAATTTATGGTGATCAAATCCATAAAATAAGACCTCTCATTGTCCTTTATGATGATGTTAATCATTCATATTTTTTCTCCCTACCTTATCTCATCTCTATTTATTATAATATGGATCACTCATCTAATAGTGTTTCCTTAGCTAATACTGCTAAAATGGTTTGCTTGAAATGGGATAATAACCACATGATAACTATTAAGTAGGGTACATAACTCTTGAATTTTATTTAAAAAAATATTTAAGAAAATAACAATTCATTAATATTTGGAAAGGTTCTAAGAAGTGCTTTCCCAAGATAAATGAGTTGAAGTAAGTTGAAATATGCTCCAGGATAATTGAACCTTCCTCTTCTTCAGCCAGGATGAGGACTCCTAGTCATATATCTACTCCATGGGAATTCTTAGAGACTCTTATCACATGAAAATGTTTTCCAATATAACATCCTATGAATTACCTTCATATTTACCAATACCTAGAGATATTAATTAAACATAAATGTAATTAAGTGGTGTTGAATCTCTAGATAAAAGACCTCCTAAAAATGCATCAATGATAAATCCTTTTTCTTGAAGAGGTTTTAAAGCATAATGTATGAGGTTCTTATATTGGATATTTTACTCCCGCACACTGTAAATCATCTAATGAAGGGTGATAATTTACTACTAAAAATATTCCTTAGTATTTAAACAATAAAACTCATCTTGGAACTAATTTTAGAACTTATCCCACGCAGAAAACATATCCTCAAAATCCCCACGAAATAAAAAACCCCACTTCTGATCTAACCACACCACATCATCATATCCAAAGAAAACTAGTGATAATTCCAATAATAAATAAAACTAAAGGTTAGCTACACCTCCTCAAGTTAATATTCTATCTTCTGATCTTAAATATTTCACTCATACTTTTGTAGAAACTGGCTTTAAAACTCTTGGAGTGACCACCTAAAGTGTCTCTGTATTTAACCTCTACTCTATGATGATCTAATGGAAAATCCTATTGAATTAATTTAGAATGAAAACTTTGAGTCATATGTATAAAATAAAAAAATCAATAAATCCTAAAAATATGATAAATAATATTTAAGGTTAAATAATTAATTCATTTTAACCCAATTATAATTGTCTATGAAATTTAAATATTGGAATAGAAAAAATGATTCATGATTATTACTTATTACTCTAGCCTATAAGCAACATCACTTTACTTATCATGTCCAATAAACATGAAGTAACTTACATCTAGTTATAGGAGGCCCTAAAATTTTATGTCCTAGTCAGTCTCCTTTTTTTATAGCATACATTAATCTTATCTAATAGTGATTCCCTATTAACCCATGCTGGATCACCATTTCCTAAATCCATATTCTTTTCTATATCTTAAACATTGCCTCTGATACACCTCTATCTTGACCCCCTCCCACCAAAGGTACCCCTTCTAGGATGGGAATGAAGTAAGAGAGATAATAACCCTTGAATCACAACTCCAATAGGCTATGGTTTTGGATACTAATTCCAAGGGTATATAAATAAAAAATATATGAGGCATTACCCATAATATAAATTTAAGTAATAAGATATTTGATGAGAAAAAACCAATCCACACCATTCATAAATAAAGAAACTATACCAATACATGTAATGATATAAAAATATTGTAAAAAATAAAAAGTTACCATGGTAAATCCGTGTCAATGACTACAAATATCAAAAAAATATTGAACAAATATTCAAGCTAGTAACATCCATCTTGATTACCCACTATCTCCCATGTGACTAAAAATATTATATGTGTTAGTGTGTTGGTGTGTGAGAATAACATGTATATACATTAGGATCCTCCAAAAAACCTCTCATGAAACATGTGAATGAAACATACTAAAGGCCAATGAATTAACAAATGAAACAAACTCATTTCATAAGCAGGTAAAGATGTTTTATCATCCTTGTCATGGATCACTCATAGAGTAATACATATAAGTAAATCATTTTATATAAAAATATTATATATATATATATAAATGACATTATATCACTTCCACTTCCACACTAGGTTTTCTCTCTCATTCCCCTATGACATGTGTCATGTGGTCATCCCTTTAATAAGCCATCTTATATCTTGTTCAATCTTATCATGGGCATTTTACTTATTATATAGTGTAGAATATATTAATCATAATCATCATATCATTTATAACTAATTGTATTCCTAGAATCCACTATGACGCGTGAAAATGCATTATAACTCAATCCATCACAACCTATACACCCATGGGAAACTTTATCCTCCGTGATCATATACAATTATGTGTTATAACATCAAGTTGTCCATCCTAGATATTAATTTCTACTAAAACTAAGATTCCTTAAAAAATAAGAAGGAATAAAAACTATACCATAATCCATCATATTTTGGGATATATCTACACATAACTATAGTTAATGGGAGAGCAGGAGATAGAGAAGTTATTAATATGTTCCCTCACCATCCTAAATATTGGTAAAAACACCCCCAAAACATATGGGAGTCAATTTTTCGAATGACTAGGTGTTCAAGAATATAAAATTATAATATATATAATATTTCACATACAACCACAATAATAGAAACTACCTAACTATATACCCCTTAGCAGCTATCATCGCACAGGACACCTGACTACCACCATTAAGGACTAGATCTTAAAAATGAATACAAGAATCAAAATTCAATATTAATTATTACATTATCCATTAAATAATTTATATTATTTTCATATTCCTTTCTAATCCTAATACATTAATCCTTATAAATTGAGTTCCTTTGAAACCATGGTTTATCTTGTTTATACTCTAAAATATGTCATCATAATATTCAAAACTAAATTATCAACCCCTAATTTTATTAATTCATTTATCATTTCATAATTATCTAGGCACTTTAGGAATTATCCTAATCTTACACAAATATATATATATGTACAAGCCTTTTCACATATATGTATATGGTTTTTAAACATAAATATCCTTTATGTGAAACCCCAAAGATCTTGAGGCCTGGTGTCTTTGGAAGACTATGTTCATAATACATCAAAAAGAAACTTAATATAAGAAATCCTTATTTATTATCCATAATGAGATTCTAAATGCATTAAAATCCAAAAAACATTATAGAATAACTTTGGTAATTCCTATGGGTGAGCTAAAAATCCCAATAATATAATAAATAATATAAGTAAACATAATATGTGATCCATCAGTATAACATGATATCATTAAATAGAAGGCACATGGGTAATCACATGTGAGAATAAAATAATGATCATGGTATCATATGATCACGGAATCATATGAATTTTGGAAGAAAAAAATTCCACTTAAACATGTGTCGATGCTCAATTCATAGACAATATTACCTGGGGGACAAAGTTCAATAATAGATTAGGTTTACTCCTTAATCACATACATGACACATCTAGAGACTAACGATTTACCCAATGGATTAGAGAGATATTTAATAACATCAATAATAACATTTTCATGACCAATTTTTTCCACATAAAGGAAATAAATCATAATTCATATCATAATAATTACTGAGGGAAATAAAATGGCTTTCATAATCTTGCCTCACATCATAATCAAATGAAATTTCATAATGAATACATTTGAGAAATGATAATAAGGCAGGTATTATCATATTAGATAGATATTAAGTTAGGTATATATGTGAGATATATATATATATATATATATGTATATATATATAAATTATAATAATTCCATAACCTTAAATAGAGAGATAAAGTGAGTTAGAGAGAGAATAATCATTACCCAAAAGAAAGGGTTGTTTAGAGAGATCCGTTTCCTCAAGACTGATTCATTACATGTATTATTTATCATCTAGAATAACAAAATTATGTTAATTATTTAATTTATTAAGAACATATTTCAATTTTAGTATTTGTTTTTTAAATTTATTATCATTTTATATTCAATTAATTAATCATTTATATTCAAGTTGTATGTTTTGACGATGTTCGACTCATATGTCCAAAATCACTTTAGAAAGCTGACTAAGGTTAAACTGATTATCAATTAATAAAATGAAAAATAATAATAATGATATAGTTATCATTTTTACATCAATTATAATTTTAAAACAATCCATTAAATATGGTTATAAAAAATTAACTACATTATAATCATGGAGACGGTAGGTTGTGTGGACACATGAGTAACGTTTCCATTTTTCAATGATCATGATGAAAAAAAGGAAAGTATTATTTTATCGTTCAATAAATATAATTATATCATAAATATAATATTATTTATTTCAATACACTTGCATATATCATCCATGTGGTGTGGTAATAATGAATTAATAATGTCTCTTTGTAGGGAGATTGTCCGACGTACACACGAATGACGATTTCATTTTTCAATAGATGGTAAAGTAATTTGGTATAATATAAATTAATTTTTAAAAATTAATAATAATTAATTAATAAAAAATATAAGAACTAAATCTATTATCATGAAAAACTATGGAAGGTGATTATGGAAAATGAATTACATTGGTTCGTGAGGTGGTAGTCCATTGTACACACAAATGATGGTTTTCTTTCTCATTTTATTGATTTGGAGCAGAATTAAGTTTATTAAATTAACATAATAAAATATTATAATATGATATATACATAATTTATTATATTATCATGATTTAGTATGCTTTTAATGAGTTTAAAGTAGAAATAAAAAATATATTCTAAGTTATGAATTTTACCTCTTCTTCAGACCACCTCTTTAGGATTAAACCTAAAGTCTCCCTATATTAGATGTATGGTCAAAAAAAAGGCATATAAAAAATGGGGAGGAAAGTAAGTAATATTTATAGGAAGTTATTTTCTAAACCAAATTTTTTTTAAGTGTTAAATTTACAATATAGTAGGCTCTCTTTTATAAGCGAGAATGAGTAGATTTTTTGTAAATACCCAAAACTATTCAATAATGGGAAGTCACTCCAATGAAAGGTGCCTTAAATATTTATAAATAATGGATTATAGGGATTATATGGTATATAATAACCTCATACATTTAAAAATGATAATTTTTTAAACTTTTTACTCCATTTACATATTTTGTTTAACCCCCTTATAATCTAGTTTTAACATTAACTGTGCTAACAAATATTTACAATTTTTATTATTCATTATAACTAAATTTTCCATTGAAACTATTATATAATATTAACTGTTATGATTAAAAATATTTAATATATTTTAAAAAATTTAATTCATATAATTTTCTAGATTTAATTTAAAATTAATCCTTCAAAATGTATCACAAACGGATTTCCAAGAAATGTATCATTTAGGCATAATATGATCATACATTAACTAAATGACGAGTAATAATAATTATAAGAATTTAAATTTATATAAATATATATAATATAAAATTTTCATTTTAATTTTTATTCAATATTAGTTATTTTAATTAATAAAAATAGAAAAACTTTATGCACTTAAAAATAGTTTGTAGAAAACTGCATTTTCAATCATAAAATTAGTCATTTACCAAAATCATGAAAATTGATTATTCATGTTAAATTAAATAGATTATTAAAAATAAAATAGTTCATATTTAACTTTAATACTAAATAAAATATATAATGTAACTTATATAGTACTTTATTTATTGAAAAGGAATGACAGTATTTGAAAAATATGTAATTTTCACTATTCACTGAGAAATCAATTGTTTCTGAAAAATCCCAAAATTTCACCCTAAGTTAATTTTCATATTATGGTTTAAAAATTATTTTTTTTTATAAAATCAAATTTCTAAAATATCAATAAATTAATTATAATATTTTCCCAAAAAAATAATGAAATAATTTTGAAGGAATCATATTTTTTAAGAATAAAATATCTTTATTAAAAAGTGAGTGCTTATTTATTTATATTTTATCAATAAATTTATATTTATTAGAAACTTATATATATTTTATAATGTATTTATTACTATTCATATCCTTTAATTTAATTTATATTGTTTTAATGGTTATAAATAATCATCATTCATTTATGCTCAGTGTTGTGTGTCTTATGTGTTATCAAAAATATTTTTCCTTTTTAAAAATTTAGGCTGTTAAAAAATCAAGCATGTACTTTCCATACATAGTGTAAAATATAATCAAGTGGTTGGAAAATAAATTATGATTTAATATCTATCTAATCAATTATCAAATAATAATAAGGTATAAATATATCAATGAGAAATATCATCTCTAAACTCATCTTGGCTTCCACGATGTAATTCGCAACATTATTTCTCATAGTATAATCTTTCCCTCTATCACTGAAACCAGCCAAAACTACAACCTCTGGACTCTATCCTAGTTCCCATAAATATTCCCATCTCTTCTAGGTTTACAATTAAAAAAATCACTACATGTCTTTAATATCCCAAAGCATGAACGAAAAGAAATAGAGTTATTTCCAAAATAAATCTTCAATGGAAAATAAGGCCATAGAACCAAGTAATTAAGAACATAAACAAAAAAATATGGTCTCACTCGATCTTAATAATTTTTTTTAGAGAAAAAAAATTTAATTTCTCATATTGAGGTAACCTGTTTATTATGTATAGGTTTTTCAGTATCAAGAAAACTATTGGTAGTATCAAATAATATATATAAATTAACAAAAACTTGTTTAATGAATATCTTTAATGTTCAAATTATATGAATAGAGAATAATAAATAAATTATAATTTTATTCCATTAATAATTTAGTATTACCTAATCAAATTTTTTCATGTTTTTATTAATTAAAACATGATAAAAGACAATAATGAAAACAAAAACACATCCAAGGAGATCGATCACTGTCTAACAAAAATCAAGAGGAAACACTAAGAATATCCTAAAAACTCATGCAATAATAAAACACAAACCATATATTTAATTACTAAATCAGAAAATGTTAAATATCTATATCATGCGATAATATCTTATTTAAATTCTCAAATTCCTAGAAATTTTAGAATAATTATTACCATTAAGTAATAAATAAATAATGATGTAGCATGTGATACTGATCCTAGATAAATAATATCTATATCATGTGAATTCTTTAATTACATATTATTGTTATGCTGTTAACAGTAATCTATTTCTTCTGATTATTGTTTTTATCTTACTTAGATAATCTCTATAATAATAATTATTGTTCTTTATATGATATATGGAATATTATATTTTCTAATTTCAATAAGATCTATCCATCTAGATAAACTAACGCATGATTAAATCACATTATGCATGAATTAAAAGAGAATAATCAAATTCCTAACCTTGAAAGAATTCAAAGTCAAACAACACTAATAACATAGGAGAAATAGAGGTTTTCTACACAATCCAAGAAACCCATAAAAAGAAGTATAGTTATTAAAGAATAGTTTCAAGACTCCAAGAGTAAATAATTTTGATCTCTGTAACTTGACAGAATTGAAGAAAAATGTACAAGGGAGGGAAACTATGGTTTTTAGGAAAATAGATATGACTCTCTCAAGTACTTCTAAAAATATATTTGAACTTCCCTTTTAATTCACCTTTAATTTGGTTATAATTTAATTCACTACACATTACTCATTTAAATCCCCTAATAAAAATTAATTCAAATATATAATTTACCATAATCGATTTAGGTTTCAAATCTACCTCTTCACATTATTATTTAATTATTTTTTATTAAATATTGGGTTTTGATTCGTTTAAGGAATGGTGTATTTTTTTTCTCAATGGGATGACTATCAATGATGTATTACCATGAAAAGTAACACATAGGTTGATTTAATTACATAGGAAATCAACTACATGAATAAGAAAGTGACCGTGAGGGTTGACAGAATGAACAAACTGTCAATTGTTCTGATTAATCGTATTGATTGAACCAAGAACAAGTGACCACACGAACATGTGATGGATAGAACTCATAAAAAAAATTATAAACAAACAAGAGACCATGAGTTCAAACAAGTGATCACAACGACAAACATATGACCACACCTTTAGATAGAAGACCACACAAACAAACTTACACCCACACAAATTAGACAATTGATCACATGAAAAAACATAAGACTGCATTTTATGACAATTTAATTCATGAATAAAATTATAAAGTAATAATATAAATGGTATAATAACATTTTCAACATATATATTCTTTAGGAAAATATGAAAAAAGGTTTTAGAAATCTGGGGCTTCTATGTCATCCCTAGTTCATCTTTACACAATAAAATGATCAAATAGGGTAAACATTTCTTATACACATACACATTATTGAGAAATTTCAAGTGATGGTTACAAAAATGAATTATTTAACTATAATAATCTTTAATTGAAACCTTTAATCTCTCTAAGTCATTAATACCCAATCATATTGGGTACATAATTAGAGGTTAAAGTTACTTCAGTTACCCTATATCTTATGCCTTTGAAACATTATGTAAATTAATATATTAATCATGTATGAATTTATCAAATCAAATTGGAAAAATTATTAAATATTAGGTTACTTAATAATGTTATTCATTGACACATAAAATTTTTCCTTAAGGAAAATTGTATTGTTTTTATACAAGTCTTTTCAATTTCATATATTAATATTTTTCTTTTAAATAATTGATCTCAAATTCAAATTGAATGATGATTATGATGATGATATTTATCTATAAAAAAGTTTATTTGATGATTATCATGTTTTACATATATTAAATAAGTATTTTTATAAAATTTAATTCCATAAAAAGGAATATCCCTTTATGAATCCATCATATCCATTAGTGTTCTGAGATCTATATTTCACGAAGAATTAGGTTACTTTAGCATTTCACCCATAATTTATTTATTTATTCAATCCATCATGCCAATTATTTAATATATGAATCTTAGATAATTGAGAAGAAAATTATTTTCCCAATCCATAAGATTGATAAACACAACTCTATTTCTCTAGTAGCCAGGCCTTATTATGGTTTCTTAACTAAGTGTAACACAATTCAAATTCCAAAAACAGGTAGTTGGTCCTATTAGGGTCACCAATTTATTATTTTCATTAGATAATATATTCCAATGGAAGTAAACTTTATCATTCCCTACCTGTTTGGATGATAAAATACTTAAAATTTGTTCACATTGGAAGGAATATAACACGTAGTATTATAAAAGGATATTTAAATCACACTATCTTATCTCAATTATTCCCTTTAATATATGTACACGTCTAAAAATTTAGGTTGTTACCCTTATTCCATCCACTAAATCAATATGTAAAAATCATATTAATGTGGAACTCTTTACACAAATCAAAATATTTGTTACTAACAAAAATTAAAATATAACTATAATTATACATATCTAAATACATCTTATGCATGATGTAAAAAAACCCTTCAATGTAAATTATTAGAATCATAAGAAATATATAATCTCCATAAAATTAATCTTGGAGTGATATTTAGTCAATTAAAAATTTTCTAAAAAAGGTATAATCTTGTAGGCCAGAAATTAATCTAACCCAAATTCACTCTACCCAAAAATAATTTCCTCAAGAGAGACAACAATTCCACCACTATTTTAACAACTAATATGTGTAAAATCCATTATATTATGCTTAATTGTGTAATTTACCAAATATTTATAAATTTAAATTATAATTTCAATATATATAATTTATATCTATAACACCCCAAGCTTCCATAGTACGTTTCACTTTGAATATTTAAATAGCTTGAATTGTAAACAACATCGAGTTCTTGCACACCACGACCAATCAAACTATCAATTATGAATATTAATACCCACTTTTTGAAATTTTATAAATTTTATTTTTCAAAATATACTTCATTTTTTGATTCGGAATATAAAAATTAACCTAGATTGACTTTTTGGTATTTTTTGAAAAACTTTCAATTTTTGATGAATAGTGAAAAACACTACATTATTGTTTAAAACTGAATTTTTAATTAAATATTTATATATTTTATGTAAAAAAAATTTAATTAAAAATATATACATAATACCTATATATGTTCAATGTAATTCATTAAAGTCGTTTTATAATAAGATTAGATATATAAAATTTTATTGAATTGTTTAACGCTTTTTACCCACCTTCTAGGCACATTTGAAAATTTGAATAAAACATAATTTTACCCCTAATGTGAATTGAATTTCTAAAATTTGAGTGACATGGTTGACATCGGTAAGTAAAATTTGGTTCAATAGGATGAAAATATTTTTTGGTTAATAGTAACTTTTGAATTTTATTCACCACTGTTAAAAGTAAATAGGGTAATTATAGGTAAAAATGATGTTATAATTACACTAACACATGTTCTAATTATATTGGATAAGTTTTTTTCAACCAAAATAAAACTTAGGACCAAAATATTATTCTTTTTTATCCACTTAGATTATATTAGGATATTTAATATATTTTATATAAATAAGAGTTACAAGTATTAAATAAAAATTTTAATAACTAAAAAATTTTAAATATAGGGTTATACATAAGATACATTGGACTATAAATATTCATTATAAATATAAATAAATTTCATACATCATGGTATTTTATTTATAATTTTTAGACATTAAATAATTAAATTTATTGATGATACAAAGATGATGCGGTAATTACCTTATTAATGAAAGATTAAAATAATTGATGTTATAAATATAAAAATAAATTTACATTAAGACTTTTTATGAATTACAATAATTTTATAGGTAAATAAGAAATTTTAGGGTCTATTCAATATATTTTTTCAAAGTAATAAAATTATTATGACTTTCACAAAAAAACCAAATACAAAATAGTGTCAAAATTTGACAAAAATGAGTTTTTAAAACAAATACTATTTTATTATATTATATAATAGTCCTAAAAATATAAGGTTAGGTAAAAAGACTTATATAATGATATATATGTCATTAACGAACCACTTGATGTTATATGTTCATTTTATAGTATGTTTATTAACATTTTATTATAATAATACAAGAAGAAATCGTCAAATTTAAACTATTTAACTAAGAGTTAAATCTAACCAATAAGGTTAATATAGTGACCTAAACTTTTCTAAAACCAATTTTTTGAGAGTTTTTAGACCCATCCGCGCCTTATAATAGAAATAAATCCATTTGGATATATTAGAAACTGAGAATTATTTTATAATAAAATATTATTTCAATCTTTTTCTAAAGTGGCCCTCACATCTCTTATAAAAGGGTACTTCCCCTTATCTTAATTTCAAACCTCCAAAGACTTTTGTCTCAACCAACCCCTGCTCAAATATCCTACTAAATACCCTCAATTAAACCTAGTGGCATTACTTTGATAATAAATCCAACCAAAGGATCCCTTTGGTTCAAATCGAAAGGAAGAACCCGAAGAAGAGGTAATTACTTCATCACCTCTTTCAATGTTCTTTTCTTATTCCACTTCTTCTTTATTTGTTGTTTCCATACTAAAATTATAAATACAGTACCTTAAACATACATAGATGTTATTATAAATATGTTACAACCATATTCATTATTCTATCCATCCTATGAATGAGAAAGTCACCATGTGTGTGTGTACGGATTATCGTCTCCACGACGTGGCGTAGTTTGTTATTCAACACTTAATTGTTTTCATGGGTATAATAATGAGTATAAATGTTGTAAATAATAAATATAAAATGTTAATTATTCTTTATATATATTATACCATCCAATTAAATACTATTTCACCACTAATAGAATGATAGTTTTTCTCATGCGTACGTACGGCTTACACTCTCCACGACATGATGAGATTGTGTTCCCCATCATAACCATTCAATAATAATTTTAATTTGATGATTAAAAATAATATTTAAGAACTTAATATAATTCTTGATATGAATCAAATACATCCATCCATAACAAACATGTCTCACATAACAAAACATATAAAGGAAAACGAATCAGTTAACACCCAAAACAATGATACTACTGAAATATCATTAACAAAGAAATATTAGAAGATCATGAATTATATCATATTTATTAATGTGTTTATTTTATAATTTAATGAAAATTATTTTACCATTATACATAAGGTTAACCTACCCTCAACTAATTAAAAGTACAATGTAAGGTTTAATTTTTCAATCTCTTTATTATTCGAAGTTGTTTATATGTAAGTATCTACTAAGACCTCTTTACCATCCACATCTGTGTTTCTTAAAAATTTATTTTGAAACATTTTTATTATTTACTAAACTATGGTTTAAATTCATTTATACCCTTTTTTTACTTTTTATAAAATGGTTTTCAAGGAATATATCCATTGCTTTCCAAAAAAGGTACCTTATGACCTTTTCAATAGATTAAGGAAAGCTTTTTTTACTTATGCGAAGGGTGCGGCTATTTTCTACTCTTATAACACCTTAGAAGAATCCCTTAAAATATTATAAGAATATTTCCAAAATAAATGATTTCTTTTATAATTAAGTTACTTTTAAATTATTTCAAAATAGAAAGAGATATTTCTCTCAAAAAGTTTTGATTTCATCTATGTCAACATATTTTGTTGGATTTTACATTTGTTTGAAGCTGATTTATAATGATACAATCATCCATATTGTATTGAAGGTTTTAAGATAAGTTTGAATGTGTACGTTCTATTTTTATACCATTCATGGTTTATGGTTAAAGTATTCACATTTAGTATGCTAGTTTTAATATGAATGTTTATATTATGGTACAACATTTGCGTATGAGGGATGCATTGGACTTGGTAAGTGATGAGTGGGGCCTACTATATCACCTCGATGCATAAGTAGGTCTCATCAGATAAACTAGTGTCTTGGGAAAAGGTATTGAAAAAATATTATTTTTATTCTTGAAATGGGGCCTTGACTATGTGGTTATGATTTCTGGTATTATGCATTCCATCATTATGAAATTATCTATTGATATTACATGTTATTATTTGACTATTAGAATATCCACGTGAATAAGTAAATGGCATTAATTGATTTATCTTTTCCATATTATGCTAAATTTTTAGTTTAAAAGGATTTTTTTTAGTCTTATTCATTTCCCTAAATGTTTATTCTTATTTATGATAGTTTCTGCTATATTGTTATCCTTACAGAGCATCTGAGCTCACCCCTTTCTTATGTTTTATTTTTTCTTGGATGAGAAGAAGTATATTATGATTAACCTTCAAGAATAGGATAAGAGATATTAGTGTGTTCAAATGTGACACCATGTTTTTGTTTTCACATTTCATAATGTAATGTAAAACTTATGTATGTATCTAGTACTTCAAAGGAAACTAAACTAATCTGTCTTTCGGTACATAATCTCTTGTTATCATGAAAATTTTAGGTAATAATGCACCAAATTTGGGTAACTAGGGTCCGAGAATTACAATATCCAAATTATAAGTCATTCTATATAATATCAAAAAGTATTTTAATATTAATATATTATATTATATAAATATATTTATTAAGAAATTCATTGACATTTAATGATTAATTATAATTAATTTTCCAATTAATTTATATATAAGAAATTTATAAATTAAATAAATATCTGAAAATATCTTTTCTATATTTTATAAAAAAAATTATAAATTATTTAATTCAATTCCTAATTTAAAATTTAAGAAAAAATAAATTTTTCTCCATGTTTTATTTAACTATATCATTTATATCATAACTCAGGGTATATTTCAAGGTCGATGCCATGGTTTATGATTCATACCTAGTATTTTGTTATAGATAATTCACATGTTATTATTCATATATCATGATATCTCATTCTGCATAAAATTATCCCATCACATGGTGACCTATGTAAGATTAACCCACTACGCCTGATTTTTTGTATTCTATGATCGACATAAATATCTCTTAAAAATATGATGATTTATTTTGTAGGATTACTTTGGTTCCATCATAAATTGTGATGAACCATATCGTAATCTAAAATATATTTAAGAGTAGAGATATTAATGTATAGTAGCCTGTAAATGTGATTATCTAATTAGATGACTTCAAGCATACATTTCATTACAATACATACCCAACACCTTTTTTTCTTAAAGATTTATAGAATTAGGAAAAAAATTAACTAAAAAATACCATTATTGCTCTATCAATTGTAAATGTTCCTTTGCACTATATATGTAACTACCAATTCCATAATAAGTCATCAAAATCTCCCATAAATTATTCACATAATAAAATCCTCTAGATATTACATACTTTCCTTATCTTTATAACATGTGGTTGGAAACATAAGAAATGGGTGATCTCAGATGCTCATTGTGTGTAACATAATAAATAAAAAAGAAAGATAATAAGTGAGAAAAATATGAGAATATGAGTACAATAAATATACATAAGAAATATATACCCAAAAAAATATAACATAAATCATGAGTCATGGGATAAAGATTAGCATAACATAAGGTGGTAATCGAAAGTGTGGAAATAATAATCAATAAACATGAGACATAAGAGCATAACATAGGCATAAGAATATGAATAATAGTGTGGAATGAATATAATACTATGAAAATATATCATTTTAATCATAGGCTAATCACAATTGTATATTCACAGACTTCTGAGCATAAATTAACTGAGATTATACTCATGCATAGTTATATGGACCAAATAATCCATAATTATACCCACACACAACCTTATGAACATAGATAAACAAAAATTATTTGCATGTACAATCATGTGATATCTAAATTATAAGTATAACCATGAAAAACCTTATGAGATATAAAAAATTGATATTATCCTGATGCAAAACCTTGTGAGCTAGCTAAATAGTAATTATGCCCACGTACAACCTTGTCTGCATCGCTAAACCACAATTATACCAACACATAACCTTGTGATAATAGATAAACAGCAATTATACTAAAAGATAAAAACATTATCTCATGATTTATAAAACTTTAATCTATGAATTGTATGGAAATATAGGACCCCATCTATCATTAATCCCCACTTACATGTGCGACTTGAAAAATCATTCACTTGTCATATCATAAAGAATCCATGTAAATAAAATGGTTTTCATAAAACAATGAAATTTAAATAGTTTAATTCTTATTTCATAGAGAACACATGGAAGGAAAATGGGTTTCACAACCTTTTAAAATAGATTCACATAAATAAATCTTCAATAACCATAACAAGAAAATCCAATGAAAAATAAATGGGTCTTCAATGACATCAAGTAACGTTCTAGGTAAATTCCATCTAATTATAACATTAAAGCATATGGTATTTAAACCATATAGATAAAGGGTGTATAGTTAAGACAATAATTTCCCCAATAAATAAATGTATTGAATCAAATTTAACACCTGTCAATAAAATAAAAAATAGATCATCCATGGAAGAAAGTCATTAAAAGAAAAATTACAATTATACACCAAAGATAATTAGGAATGACAAAGTTGTTGATGGATAATTTCTCTAAAATACAAGGTAATTACCTTAATCATCAATATAATTAAGTTGTATGGTTAAATTTGAATAATTTTCTTTGATAAATAATAATATATTTCAATGGATAAATATTTATATGAAAAACACTTTTTTGGAGTTTTAGGATTACAACTATGGAAATATAAAATATACTTAATCTTTTAAAATAATTTTAATGATATATTTTATAAAACTATGAGAAAAATAATTCCTTTTATAAGCCATATAAATTTAAATATAAATCAATATATAAAATTATAAAGGTGGTGGAATTCTGTCTCTACACATAAGCAATAAAAAGTGAAATTTTTAACATTTTTTTGAAAATGGCCCATACAAAAAATGTTATAAATTTATTTAAAACATTTAAAAGAAGGTAAAGTGATTTAAAATTGAATTAATAAATTTTATATATATGGATAAGGAAACTTTCTAAATAATCCAATGAATATGGATATGGTAAAATAGAGGTTCCGGACTAAGAGGAAGATACGTGGCTATTTTCATTTACAAGAAACACTTCAGGTAAAATAAAAGTCAAGGGAAATTTATATTTTTTAATGGGACATGAAAACCCAATTTATATCCAAATAAAATGTTTAAAGGTTTTATAAATAACAAAAAATTACTAGATCATTTATAATTTAAAAAAAAAATTGACTTTAAAATAATATTAACAACAAAACCCTTACGGTTTGAGTAACATTTTAATTAAAACCCCCTTTTCAACTATGAAATTTTTTGAGTAAAAATAAATTTAAAATATAAAATGATATATCTCTTTAAAACCCCTTGAATATATTAAAAGTAATTTATTAAGTTGTATTTACACCAATATAAATAAAATATGGTTTATAATAGGAAATATTCTTTAAGGGGTGAAAATTTGGGACAAGAAACTATTGCCTTGTTTTCTAAAATTAGAGGAATTCTTTATAATATCTTTTATAACAGAAATAAATACCTTAATAAATTATTTTATAAACATATTCATACCTAACGGTATTTTTAATTTTCATTTATAATCATCTTCTACATGTATATTAGTTAGTTTTTACCTATTATCCCACATCGTGTGTTTGTAGTTTTATCCATTTATACTAGTTTCATAGGAGTATGGGTGGTATTCACTCTTCTTACAAAATTCATCATTAAAATATAATTAAATTTCCTATAATAGATTACTTATACTTCTTTTATAGTTTCAATTTCCTTTGATGATTTTTTCATTCTTTATCCTTGAAGATGAAACACTTTCGTGATTTTCTTAACCAACGAAAGGTGTTTTCTTAATTATTGATTAAAATATTGATGTATAATTTATATAAATAATTATTATTGTTATTTATAAATTTATATAATATTATATCAGTAATAATTTTTTTATTGTCTCCCATGAAACAATTTCAAAGAATTGTTCAATGAGGTGTTCAATTTGACCCAAATGTTAATATATCATCATTAATGGGTGATAATGATGTGTTTTAGTGCCAATATGACTATACTAATAGCATAATTTTATAATTTTATGTTTATTAATGTGATATATAATAATTATAAAGTATTATGATAATAGTTTAAGCGTACAAAACAATTACATTGTAGGAATAAATTGTTTTTCCTTCTTAGTTTTTCTGTTTAATATGGTTAATTTCATAACAATTTTTTATCATTCAAATTATTAATAAGACATTAAATTTTTAATATCTAAACCTTATTCATAATATAAAAAAATATTTATCATTTAAAATTATCCATATAACCATACATTAATGGTGCCAATTAAAAACAAAATACATTGATCCATGGAGGCGGTAATCAAGGTCGATGCATGGATGATGAATGAGTTTTCATAGAAAAGGAGAGAGGAGGGATATGGTTTATAATTTAAAATTCATAAATAATTAATTATTATCATAATTATACCTTAAATTTATTTTTTTAACAAGCAATGTTTGGTGGTAAAGTAAAATGAACATGTTACTTTGTGGAGGCGGTAGCCCGCACACACGCACGATTCCCGTTTTTTTTAAAGGAAAATTAAAGTTCCGTTAATGATTATACCATCAATATAATAGCATAAAAATATACTAATGATACTAATTTTATTATTTTAAGGTTATTTAATTTAGTTTTAGTAATAATAAGTGCATGTAAAGATATATAAATGAGAATGTATCTGCTACAAATGTATATCTCACTTCTTGGGTTATCTCTATTAGAGAGGGAGTTAATCCTTTGAGTGGTGGCCTTTTGAGAATACTGGAACCTTTTTAATGTGTATAGTAATTTTAGGATTGGTTTCAGTATGTTTTGGTCCAAAATAAGTGGGTTGTGGTGTGAGGGTATGTAACGGGATGTGTGGCCCTTTTATAAGTGAAAAGGGGTGGAATTTTTTAAAATACCAAAAACTCTTTAATAATGAGAAGTCACATACAAGGAAACAAACTAAAAAATTAGGAAATATAGAAGGGGGAAGGGACTATGTTGATAAATTCATCAACCACCTATTACCATATATTTTTGGTTGGTTGTTGCATCAGTTCATGGTTGTTTTTGACCCAAGATATTGAATATAGTATTAATATAAAGGGCTTAAAATATTTTGTCATTAAATTCTACCCCACTCATCTAAATAAATTAAAATCCTTGGATTTTAATTATTAACCACTAATGAAATAAGGTTAGTATGATATTAATATATCAATCATTCGGAATGTAACAACAAATATGACATCTAACTTACTCTCTTAGCCAATATCAAGTTGTTTGTCCTTCATTTAAAAACAATAATCATTCACATAATCATATAACCAAGTACTTATATACCGTAATCAAATATTATTCATAACATACCTTTCCTAAAACCATTTTTATATCCATGAAAATAAACTAAAGTAAAAACAAATATTACTTCAATAATTAATTCTTATCTTCAACCACTAGTTCATAAAGACACATACAAATCTATATATATATATATATATTAATCCTAAAAAAGAGATAAAATTAACAAAAAATATAATGGATCACTTTTTAAATAAATAAATAATAAATTAATGTATTATCAAAATGATATAACTCACTTTTCAAAAAATAAATCAACCATTTATTACCTCAACATCAAGAATATATTAAATAAAAGAGTTGTTCATACATTTATAATGTGCTCATAAATTGTTATCAACAAAATATATACATGATATAAAATCATTTTTAAGGGGTAATATTTTTAAACATCAATGTATGGAATGGCTCCACACACTCATAGTCCTCTCACTCCATCTATTCACTAGGGTTTCTCCCTGGTTTCTTCATGGTGGTAGCTCCTCCTTATAGAAATTATTCTTTAATTATCTCTATATATTGAAGAATAACATCCATTAAATGACTACTCATAATTTCCCTTATTCATAAATATATAGTTCAAGACTTCTAAGTAAAATTTTGGCTTTAGATTCAGGGAGTTTGTTATGGTGGCCCTCATCGTAGTGCGATGGATTAGGGATTAGAGGTTCAGATCGACATTATTGTTAGTGTTTGGGTTGCTATTGGCATCAGGATATCAAGTGGTATTATAGACATATTAATTATCTATGGGAGGTTTTTTCAGTGATGGATTGTTGTTGACATGCATAGATCGCTCCAAATCTGATATAAATCATTGTTCTTGTGCTTCAGTGGGGAGATCGAGGCACAGGAGTCTTGAGTGGTCTTATCCGAGATTATGAACAATTGACCTCATAAGATATATGGTTGATAGCCTAGGTATTCTCATATATATGTTTCTATGAGGGTATGTGTGGTGTTATCTTGGGGATGGAATTCAACGGTGGTGGTTTTTTTATTTGGTGATGAGGACTGATTTTAGTGATCCTGAAAAATAAAACTAGCAATAATTCCTTCAGTTTTGAGAAATGATAGTTTAACTAATGTTTTTACATGGGTTTCTATTTATCTTTGGTCCTTTTTTAATTGGTCCTTTAGATCTTGGGACTCTAATATATTATTTTTAGGTTAATTAGTAACATTTAAATCACTTTTGTAACCCAATTCATTTTTAAGGAAACATTGACATAACAAGTTCAATGATGTCAGGTAGCAGGCTCTAAAGAGGGATGGGTGTGTGAACACATAACATCTAGTCAGTTTTCCTCTAATATGGGATATACGTGTGACCGTTTTGTGTTTCTTGTATACCGGTACTAGGCTGATGATATGGAGCACCATGATGGGGGTGTTGTTGGATGCCACACAAGCATCACTGTAAGTGCAGCTCGAAAGAGAGATAGGTGTGTTGGAACCTATCATATGTTCTTACTCCCATGAACCTTTGTTGGATGTAGGAATTAACTTTCATGGTGTATTAGTCCAGAATAATTCAAATACTTTTATTAGGTACTTAACATTAATCATTTTTTGTACCATAGGTGTAATGATTCTTGAAGGGTGAAGCACGGCTTATGACTAGTGGCACATCATGGTGAAAAATTCACATCCAAATTATTACCATGTATTCGGCCTTTAGGACACTATCCCTTCTAGTCATCCATGTTATAGGGCTATCATACCTCTAGGGCCATGGGTCTTGTAATTGGTTCTCTCTTATCCTAATTTAAAAAGGGCTTCATTTATTTTTTAAATAAAAGGGGTATGACCTTAACTTATTTGAAAAAAAAACACTTTTCAAGGTTATTGATAAATTTTAATAATTTTTTACAATAAATCAATGAACAAATATTGTAGAAAACCATTCTATGTTCCACATAATTCGCATAACATTTATAATATTCTAGAATATCATCGATAAATGTCACTCACTTATTAAAATATCCAATAGTATCAATAATTAATTTCTAGAATGATATCAAACTCACTACATTATGTAAGGCTATAAAACTCATATATCCCATAATAATAGGCCTATAACAAGATTCGAAACCATTTAAGTATTATTTATTATTCGATTATAATAAATATTGGTTTCTAGATACATACATTTGTGAGATTCATTTTTATGATCCTTTTTTAACCAAATACTAAAAACCAAAATGGTTATCAATAAAATAAGAGTAAATTATAATATGAATATGAAAAATAAATTATAATTTCAATTCTCAAATGAAATCTTAATTTCATCCTTTGATACTTTTAGTTTAATCTACTTTTCCATAAGTTGGGTTCCCTTGTACTTTATAACCCAATACCTTAAAGTAATTAGAGATTAAAATTTTCCTAATGGTTCATAAAGAAAATTTGATAAACCAAAGTGTATCCCCTACGAGTTTCTTACCAAGTGTGTAGTATTAGACACACTAATTATGCACCAAATTGAAGATAAATTAAGTGATCAATTATTATTCTTTGTATTGATTACCCCTAGGTGCATCTACGTCATAACCGCATCCACTTTCTAGTATCCAAACAAAAATATAATTTCTAGGAGAACCACATAATACCTACATTACCAAAACTCAAGATGTTATCCTATATTTTGACATGTCCCCTAGGATTATTCCTAGAGTATTTAATAATTTTCTCTTACCCTAAATCCTAAAATATTAAATATTACCTCAATTAACATAACGGTTTATCCATACCTTTGAAATATTGATAAACCTTAATTTATTAAACTTACTCATAAATTATCCTTAATCAATAACATGCTAATATTTATAGTTATCTAAACCCTACTCTAATACCAACTATGATAACCCAGAAAAATTATCATTTAACTATAGTAACTAAATAAAATATTACATTGCAATATAATCCCAAGAAATTTTAGGATTATAGATTTGAAGAATTATGATAAAAAAATAAAAAAAAATTGTGTTCTTTTTATTAATTGGATGTTTTTCTTTACATTATATACTAAAATTCCAAATCCATAACAAATATTAATCATCTCCCACAAATTATCTATATAATAAAATCTTGTAGATATTATATACATTTCTTATCTTCAAAACCTAGCGGATAAAAACATAAGGGTGATTTTAGATGCTCAGTAAGGGTAAAGATAAGTGATAACAATCAGAGATCATATGGGTGCATCATATTAGCATATGGGTATAATAAAGATACATAAAAATTCATACCCAAATAAATCATAGAACATAAATCATGAGTCCTGGAAAAAATATTAGGATAACATAAGGCCTGAATTAAAAGTACTTGGAAACATTAGGCAATAAACATAAGCTATGAGAGTATAACAAAGCCATAATAATATGAATAATAATATAGAATAAATAAAATTCATAATAAAATATATCATTTTGAAAATATATTATGCATAATTATTTCCATGAATAGACTTATGATCATATATTAACCGCAATTATACTCATTAACAACCTTGTGAGAATAGTTATACCATAATTATAACCATGAAAATTCTTTTGAGCATGAAGAATCTATATTTATACTCAGAAAAAAAAAATGTGAGAAAATATAAACCACAATTATACCCTTTCATAACCTTCTGTGCATATCTAAACCTCAATTATACTCATTTACAACATTGTGAATATAACTAACCCACAATTATACCGAAACACAACCTTGTGAGTGTATATAAACCCCAATTACCCCCATGATCAACCTCACAAGAATATATAAACCTCAATTATACCCACACACAAAATCATTATCTCATGAGATTTGAATCCTTAACCAATACATTATAGTAAGATATGTGACCCCACCCATTATTCATCTATACTTATGTGTGCCACTTGAAAAATAATTCACTTATCACATCCTAAATAAACCCTAAAAATAAATTGAGTTTTATAAAAATTTTAAATTCAAATAATTCATTTATTATAGTATAGATAACATGTGGAATGAAATTGAGTTTAATATACTTTTTAAATGGATTCACATAAATAAATCATCAATAATTCTAACAATACAATCCCATAGAAAATAAATGGGTATCCAATGGTATCATTTAACTTTCTAGGTAAATACCATTCAATCATGATAATAAAACAATTTTCATTTACAAACTATAGATAAAGGATAAATGATTAATACCATAATCTCAATAATTAATAAATGCATGGAATCTAGGTGAATTCCCTCCAATCAAGAAAACAATTATGGTATTCATAGAGTAAATGCATTAGAATAAAAATTTATGTCATACACCAAAGATAATTAAGGACCAAAAAGTTAGTGATAGATAATTTCTCTAAAATATACGGTCATTACATAATCTATCCAAAACAAGAAGGTGTATAGTTAAATTTTATAAATATTCTTGATAAATTATAAGAACTTTTAAAGGAAAATTATTAAAATGAAAAATACTTTTTAATAGTTCTTGTAAAATCACTTTGGAAAATATAAATCTTCATGATATTTTAAAAACTTTTTAAAATACATATTTTATAAATATATGTGAAAAAATCATTTTATAATCCCTGAAAATTAAAATATAATTCTTCATAAAAAATAAAAAGGTCGATAGAATGATGTGTTATCATGTAAATTTTAAAAAAAATAATCTTTTCACATTTTGACAAAACAACCCATACAAAAAACATTAAAAGTTTATTTAAAACACTTAAAAACAAGTTAAAGTAGTCATAAATGAACATAATAAATTATATTGGAATATATAAGGGAACATTCAAAAGCATACAATGAATATAGATATGGGAAAAGATAGGTTCCCAACAAAGAAGAATATATGAGGTGAGTTTTACTTACATGAAAAATTTAGGGTAAAATATATGTCAAGTGGAAGTGAATTTTTAGGGGATATGTTTAACCCCATGAATATCCCAATAAAATTATTATATTTTGTATAAAGAGAACAATTTCCCTAGCTATATTATCTTTAAAAAATCTTGACATAAAAATAATATTAGACATAATATCTTTATAGTTTGAGTAAATTTTTAATAAAAAACCCCTATGTCAACATTATAATTTTTTTAAATAAAAAAATTAAAATAAAAAATAATTTGGATGTTAAAAAATCTCATTAATGTATTAAAATACATCCATTTGTTAGTTCTAAAAAAAACAAGGTTCATACTAGGAAATATGTCTCAAGGGGTAAAAAGTTGAGGCAATAAACCCTTACCTTATTTCCCCATTTAGTGGAATTCACTATAACCAAAACCATCTTCATAAATTATTAAAAAACTCTATTAAAACTTAAAAAAAATTAATTTTTATTTATAATCAGAATCTATATATATTAGTTATTATTTTACATATTTTTTCAGATAAGGTTTTTATAATTTTGATCATTTTTACTAGTTTCAAAGAATAGATGTGAGTAATTATTATTATTCCAATTTAAAAAATTAAAATATAATTAAATTTACTTTAATTTATGACTTATAATGATTTATGAAGTTTCAATTTCCTTTGATGAGTTTTTCATTAATTTTCATTGAAATTGAAATTGATAATAAGAACACTTTGTTGATTTTCTTAACCAACAAAAGGTGTTTTCTTAATTATTGGGTTAAATATTGATGTACCCTTTAAAAAATAAAAAAAATTAATTATTTGAATATTTATATCTTTTTATACCATTAGTTATGGTTTTATATTCATTCATGATATAATTTCATAATAATATTCAATTAGGTGGTCAAACCGGCCTAAACTTGAACATACCACGATTAATGAATGATTATGATGTGATTTAGTTGTAATATAACTAAAATAGTAACATAATTATATAATTTAGTGTTTATTAGTTTGATATATAAGAATTATAAATAATTAGGATAATAGGTTATGGATTGAAATGAATTTTGTAGTATGAATAAATTGTTCTCCCTTCTTAGTTTGCTTACTTAAGATAGTTAATTTTATTACAATTTTTTAATTTCCGTATAATTAATAGTAAATTAAATTTTTATAAAAAAAATAATCATAAAAAAATTTATCCTTTAAAAATATTCTTATAATCATTCATGAATGGTTGTAATGAAAAAAGTAATATCGATTCATGGAGGTGGTAGTCATTATGTACGTGTGTATGATGATTTAGTTTTCATCTAACAAGAGTGAAGAGTAAAATGGTTTATTATTTTAGAATATTAAATAAGTAATAAATATTATAATTATACATTAAATTCCCCTTTTAAATATCAATGTTAAGTAGTGAAATAAAATTCACATGTTACTCTATAGAGGTTGTAGTTCGCACACACGGGTGATTCACATTTTTTCATATAAGGAAAAGGATATAGTGGTTAGTGATTGTAAATAATTATAATAAGTTAAAATTTTAATAATGATATTATTTTATAATTTTAAGATTATTTAATATCATTTTATGAATAAAAAGTTTACATATAAATATATAAATGAAATAGAATCAGTTAGAAATTTATACCTCACTTCTTAGATTATCTCCGTTATAAAGGGTGTTAATACTTTTAAGGATAGTATTTTAGAAGGAAACAAACTTTTAAAGGTGTAAATGATTGTTTAGGATAGGTTTAGACACACTTTATTCCAAACTAAGTTCGTTTTGGTGTGATGGGATGTAAAGAGAGGAGTTCCCCTTTTATAAGTGAAAAGATATTTCATTTTTATAAACACCCAAAAACTTTTAATAATGGGATTTCACATTCATGAACATTAGTGAATAATGGGGGAATAAGGGATTAGTTTTAGAAAGAACTAAAAAACCCTCTCTCACCTATGTTTTAAACTTTTTTTTGGTTTTTCCCTCTTGGTTAAGCCCTTTTTACCCCTTTTGATTTTTACTTGAGGTTACTATTTTTTACCAATTTAATTTATCCTCTATGATTGAACATAATTTGATACATATTAAATAATTTTGACACAATGATTCCAAATTTAAAATCCATTTTTTTATTTTAATTTTCTAAAATTTATAAAAATTAGTTTCAAAATACCAAATGTATAATGTATTTAAAAAAATTTGGAAATAGAACGTATGTTCTAAGATATCTAACATGGGTTTTTAAATTAGAAAATATATAAATTAACATATAAAAAATATTTTTCCTTAATAAAAGTTTTCATTAATTTAAAATTCATTTTCAAATATTAATAATTTCATAAATGTTATGTTATTTCTAAAAATGGTATTTTACACTATTCACCTAAAAATCAATTTTTTAGAAAAATTCAGAAAATGTGTCTAATGATAATATTGAAATGTATAATAAAAAAAGTTATTTTTAATATTAAAATTATAAAATTTATAAATTATTTTCTAAATTAAAATAAAATATATAAAGAAAATCAACACTTATTGTAAAATAACCTTGCGAAACTTCAAGTGTTTTTAATATTATTTCATATAGATTTATAAATAATTGAATATTGATATATCATTTTATAAATAAAAATATTTTATATTATAATAAAATTAAAAAATTTATCAATTTAATTTATTAAATTAAAATACAATACATTTTTTATTGTTCTTTTAAAGATATCCTTTTTAAAACATTAATCATAGAAAATAACATTATTTAATTATTTTAAATGATTATTACCATTTTATTTACTGATGATTGTATTCTTCTTGTAATTTTAATATTTCATGGTTTGTTTTAGTTTGGTGTTTTGTTATTTTAGGGTTGCGTGTGACCCAATATATTAAATAAAATATTACTTTAAAATTTCCAAAATATTTTGTCATTGCATCAACTATATTGACACTTAAGATATCATATATCATATAGTGAATCTATATCAAGGCCTATAATATCACATATCATATATCCAGATGAAGAACAAAATTTCAATTGTAACTTACAATACATAATACAAATCTAACACAATATCAAATTTCTCATTTTTCAGTCATGATTTCATGAATAAAATAGAATTATGAATCTTTGATACTTTTCATGTAATCAATAAGAAGATGACAAATTTAATTATTTAAAACATACTATCATCTATAAAAGTAGAAAGTACGAGTATTTTTTCAGAGGGAAAACAAAAAGTTTTGTGACCAAAAAAAAATTCAAAACAAAAACACTAAAAACAAAAAAAGGAAAACCAGAAAAAGAAACTGAAATAGTTGAAGAGAAAAATGATGAAAATTGTGAAAAAAACATTAAGAGAGTAAAGCATTAGATGAGACTAGGGAATCATACTACATTACAATAGTAAAAAAAATCCTTTACTTCAAGCATTCATTTCTATTCTAGTGCTACAGAGAATGTGTTTTGACCACCTCGCTATCATTAAGAGTTAACCGTAGTCCAAAAAACCCTCCTTATAAAATATTTGTCCATCAAAACTGGGTATATGACTGGTTCTATAATATAGAAAAATCTTATCAAAATTTTTCTATTTTTAGTACTCTAATTGATGAAAAAAGTTAAAGTATCCACTAACATCAACTTTTAGTATGTAGAACAACTTAAAAAAATTTCTCATTAAGAAAAAATATGAGATCATTGAACAAAAATAGCACTAAAATAAAAGTGATGAAAAGAGTTATGTAGATGGATAATTTTAAAGCATTAAAATCTGATAAACCTAAAAAAATTCTCCACTCATAATTGGAGCATCAAATTAAAATATTTTCTACGAATACAGTTTAGTAGTAAATGAAAAGAAATAAGTAAGAAATTAAGGAAGAAATATTCTTTGTCAAAGTTGATTTTCCCTTAAACTCAAGCATTGTTGATTTAATATCATCATTATGCATCCATTCATCAGTCCAATCTCCAATCCCCACTCTCCAAGGATGTCCAAAAGTTTTTTTTCATCATTAATTCACATGTAGATATTTTTTTATGATAACTCACAGCCTGATAGTCATAAGAAAATTCATTTCAACTATGTTATTGAGTCATTATTTCTAGTACCTAAGAAAAAATCCCTAACCAACTCTTTACACATATCTTGTCAAAACATTTGACCTTGATATCAGCACTTCATTCTTCAAGAGTTATACCAACTACCCAATTGGTCCTCAAAAAATTTCATAATCCAGTGATTTTATTTCTCAATCAGTTTGCAGAATTCAACCAAACTCAGCCTATGTGTATTTGATGCTATAATATCATCAACTGTGGGGTTCTTAGTATAATTTGGTTTAGTACATCATTCATTACAACCTTTGAAATCCAAACTATAGCATTCATGTTCCTTAAAATCCCCTCTTTTTCAAAGTCAAATCAAATCTACAAAATAAAAGAATGAGTGATCGATAACTCTTATGCTCATCCACCAAGATTTGAAGCCCATCATAAACGGTGGGTGGATTGTAAAAATAGGTCCAAAATCAGGTTCATCTTCTTCAGTGTCAACCCTAATTAGTGTCTGTTTGAGCTTATATCTCCCAGTTTCAGAAATTCTTTGTTTCCTCCTTGTCGAACTCGATGAGTGAAATATTGATTTGGCCTCCATTTATATATTAAACAATGACTTTGGCTTCCTCATGATCAGATCTATTTGGTTTTAATATGATAAAATACTTCAGTTTTATCAACGCATAGGATAAATTATCTTACGTAGAATAGAGAGAAAATTCTATAATACAGACAAGGATTTCCCAAATTATCTTACACTGAATTCCTACCATTCTTTTTACAGTTATTCAAAATATATTATGGTGACATAGAAATTATTTTTCTCCCTATACATTAGATAAATGAAATAAAAAAATTAATCTAATGGAAGATAAAAGTAAATTCATGATAATTATATATATTATTAAAACAACGCAAAATTAAAAATTAAAAATAATACAATTAAAATAATATTAACTAAATAAATTAAATATAAAAATTAATAAATAAATTAATTTATAATAAATTTTTTAAATTATTAAATCATTATTAAAAAAAATTAAAGTTATGCATCAGTTAATTAAATAATTAACATGTTAAAACTAAAAACACATATAGAGATAAAAAAGGTTCATATAAAAAATAATACACAAGGAATTAACATAATATATTAATTAATAAATGATAATTAAAACAAATATTAGTATATAATTAAAAAAATAAACAATTTAAAGTCTAAAAAATAAAAAACACTTTTATCCATAATTTAATGTGTACTAAATCTACAATAAACTAACCTAAAATAAATAATTATCGAAATTAATGTTAAAGAAAGAAAAACATAATTTTACGAAAAATGATATGTGTAAAAAAAATATCAATTTAATGCCACATAAAATCTCCCTCCACCCACCCACTTAATATGTGGTTTGTCCTCAAGAAAGCTTTAGTCCCATACAAGGGTAGGAAATAACTCTCAAAATAGACAAGTTAAAATACCACTAATAATTGATTTTCAAAGTTATTTTTTCTCAATGATTATTTATATTAGTTAAGATAAATACCCCCCCCCCCTAAAATTATATTTCATCTATATAAAATCGGTTACAGTTCTAAAAATTGATTCAAATTGATAATTTTAAAGATAATTTAAAAAATATGAATTTTAGTACAACTAAAATTTCAAACTTCTCTTTACCTATAGGTGAACATACTCACATAATTTAAAAAGGTATAATAAATAAACCCACCTTTGTATGGGGTGGATTGAAAATTTATTTGTGGATTAAATAAATCATTCCAACGTTTGATAAATAAATAATGAAAAGAATGAAATAATGATTTCAACATTGATTAAGAATTGGATTTCATAATTCATTTTCATGTATATCTTATGAGTAAAATTAAAATTAAAATTTTCAAAAAAATAATAATCATATGATATTGTACCAAGATTTAACGAAAAATCAATTTTTTAAGAGGGGAAGAAAAAATTATTTATTCAATCAAATTCAAGTAATATTAAATATTAACCTTGTAAAAGTGTCATTACAACTCTCAAATTTAAGAAAAAATTTCGGCCAATGAAAATTCATAAATAACGCTTAAAAACTCACTATTTCAAAACAAATAGGGGGTGGTTTGAGGGGTTTACGTTGGAAAATAGTTAGTAGAACATAAATTATTACACTTACACCACACATAAAACCCAATAATGTCTTCATTGATTAACTCAATGTGGAAGAACAATAATAAAACATTTAATTTCAAAATTATTTTCAATTTTGTAATTAATGATCCATGTAAAGTGTCACAGTAAAGATAAAAAATTATTTTTACACCTAATAAACAAGCATTAAATGCACAAGAATAATGTTGTCCACAACAACGAAATTTAGAAAAGAAAATGGAAACAATAAAAGATGAATACTTTAACATTTTAAATTCAAAAATTATTTCCATAATAAAAAAAATAGTTTCTTACACACTGACTTTTTAATAAAACGCAAAAATTGAATAATTTATCAATGTCAAAAAGTCTAAAAAATAATTAAAGAATCATCACAAAACTTAAAAAATAATTTTCATTAAGTATTAACAAAAATTAGAAGTAGTGAACAAATAGATTTATAAACATTAAGAATAAAACAATTAAAATAAGTAATTCCCTTGTATGAAGAAGATTTTTCTCATTAATGTATATAGAAAATACTCCATCATTTTCTTTATCATCAGTAAATATATCAACCATGATAGAGTACATATAATATTTTAAATATATAATATAAGTGACAATAATTTAAATTTCAAGGAAGAATTTAACCAGAGAAAAAGGGAAAATATCTTGAAGTAGGTTGTTCAATCTTGTAGATCCTATTCCAGTGAATAAAAAAGAAGAATTTTTTTGTGTAAATCACATTAATGGATCATATAAAAGAGAGGTCAGGAAGCTGAAGTGCTCAAATAAAATAAATTTGGTGACATTTATTTCCAAATAAAAATTGGACAAAAATTAAAAGTTATGGGTTTCCTCTCATTCAACACTAAATTTAAATATCCATTAAGACATCCTCCCTAAAGTGTTTAACTATGATATTTGAGAGGAAAGGTTTCATTGATGAATTATACATCATTTTTTATAAAACTTAATTAAACTGATCAAACACCTTACAAACACCATAAACAATCAAATACTTAATAAGTTCCATAAAAAATTGGGCACTAAGGTTGTTTTCCACCATTGAATCAATGTTAATATATTCTTAATTGGGTTCAAAATAGTATAAAATACCCTAGAATATGTTCCAAGTAAAAAAATAGTGTTATCAAGGTTTTCCCCCACACTTGAGGCTCCCAAATACTCAAAAATAGGTGCAACAACTGCTGGAACATTTTCATTACAATGGTTAAATGTGTGAAAAATAGTTTTTGAAATTAAAGATATGGAATTATCCAACCTAAAAGGTCAATTTCTATATAAAAAATAAATATTTTATAGTTTCAATATGACTAAAAAATTTAATTTCTCAAAAATAAGTGGATAATCATAAAAAAATTGGTTCAACAAAAGGTGGAGTGAAACATTCTAGAAAACATAATTGTTCATGTTGACTAACTTTATGTTTTTCAGAGAGACTCGATCCAAAACATTTCCCAGATTTAGACACTTGTGAAATCTCAAAATCAATAGAAAATAATTCATACTCTATCTTAGAAAACATTGAATTACATAATTTCAATTATAACTCTAAATTTGGTTCTTGGAAAGGTATTTCTTCACTAATATGCTGATTAAAAGGTGGAATAAATACTAGAGTAATACTTTCAATGGTTTAGAGATTTATAATCTCTGTAACCTTAAGTGGGAAAGAACTGTAATCAGATCTAACATCAATCTAAATAACACATCCTTAAAAACATCTATCATATTAAAACTAGACTCGTGTTGGTTTTTTCAAAGTCCAAAATCTCCTCCACATAATATTAAACTTGGAGGGTATGTTTTCCTTGGGAAACATATATGAAAACACAATATGTAGCAAGGAATGGTTTTATTAAGATGATTGGGACCTTTTCATCAGACTTCATGTTAGTACCCCTGGTTTCTGGTATATAACCCTTACCACATGTTTTTTATGTCTATAAAATTTAAGGGTGGAGGATGGGAGAGTTGGGTGAAAATTCAATAGGTTTTTGGGGAAAAGGGATGGCATACATGGTGTGTATAGTCTGTCTAAAATATGTGGTTGTTCTAAAAGAAACCATGCACAGTATCAATTTTGAGGAAGTATCTCTGGAATAGTGTTTAAAAGGTTAGAGAGACCGTGCTAGGTGGTCATGTGAGGGTTTACTTAAGGAATTATGTAATACATGGTTAGCACATGGTCTGTCTAACCATGTAGTTTAACCATACATAGAGTCAAATCTAGATCTTTAAAAATTGGATCTCAAACATTTTTTAACATAACTCCTTCATTGTTTCTCCTATGCACCCCTAATTTTAGATTCCTCTTCATTGAAGTTATTAGAACTTGTCCCTATCATTTTGGAGTCAATATAGATCCCTCCTTTGGCATTTTCAAGCCTGATTCTTATGGTAAGTGACTTTCATAATTATTCTTTTCATGTTATTTTAGATCTACTTATATTTAATTATCCCCTCTTATTTTTTCTATGATATATTACTATTATGGGAATATCTATTATTGTGTATGACAATTAAGTCTATATTTGGTCTTGATCATGCTAGGAGAATATATCTAAGGGAGTTCCGTGACGAATCCACCTGGGGTTCTTAAGCATTCTTCGTTCGTTTTCAGTTTTTGTCAAAACCTTTGAGGTAGGTGGATTCGCTCTCAAATACACTTAGTAGAACCAATTCTAATACATTAAAATTCAATATATTGTATTTAATTGATTGTGATTTGTTTTTTTAACAATTTCTGGAAATCATTTTTTGTGATGGTTTGGAAAGTGGTCAAAATCTGAAAAATTAGGTGTTTTGAATAAAGTTATTTTAATCTTGGTTTTAAAATATGGATTTTAAAATGCATTTTTTCTAGAATAGTGACACATATATTTGATTAATATTTTTCAATAAAATTACTCTTTTTAAATGAATTTTTCTTTTTTTAATTGGTTTTCTTAATGGTTTTTAATAAAATAATAATTTTATTGAAAGGGTTTGAATTGGTTGAACACACGTGGATTAGGAATGGGTTTTTCATGGGTTGTTGTTTGTGTTTATATGAATTGTAAATAGATGGATAAGAAAATTAAGGAACACTATAAAAATTTTGGTAAGGATATAGGTGTGAATTACCCCTATCAAAGTGGTTCACTAAGTTATGGATTAGTGGAAGGATAACTTAAAGCTCGTGAGTATAGAGATTTTTATTTTCATGCATGTGTGTGTGTTGTGAACAATGAAATGGGTATGCTAAAATGATATTAACATTTGGTTTTAAATCCTTATTGGGTTGCTTTACTAGAACTATGAATTGCTATAAAATTGGTTTGAATACCACTTGTTTTCATTTGGTTACAAATGGTTTATGAACTTGTTTATATTGTGTTATAAAATATTTTTCAGAATTTCTTAATATAAATGGTCTTATATAAATGTTTATAACCTTTCTATCCTAGTGGAATGATTAGGGAAGTCATTGGGGAAAGCCTGCTGAGTTTTATACTCACCCCTTTCCACATTATTGCTTTTACAGATGCTATCTTTCAATACATGGGTAAAGGTAATGTATCATACGTTTTTAGTACCACCTCATGATACTTGGGCTATTTGGTGTTGTTGGATCATGGATCTTGTAAATCATAGAGTCTTGTATTTTTTCTAGAGTTTATTGGTTTCCTTCCATTGTTTTATTTGATTGTAGTTTGTCTTTTTATGTGGTACACTTTGGTGTGGTTTTGTTATAAATGAAGTGGTTGAGTTGTCTTTCATTTATTCATGAATCATATAGTGAACCGTTTGGTTATGTTTGGATGAGTTAATGGTTTTATTCCAAAAAATTTAATCGTCCCCCACTTGAATTCAAAACCCGTACGCATTTATTTCTAGCCTTTGGTGTCTTTGGAATATCTTTTAAGGCCTAGTAATGATTTTTTGTATTCTCAAGACAATGAGAATAAGTGGGCCATTACAAATGGTATAAACTTAGTCCTCTCTCTGTGGAACAAGTAGTCATCGGTTTTCTTGGTCTTGTAGTTGAACTTAAATCTTTTATATTCCTTGGGATATGATATTAGGAAGGATTACGATTTTCAGGACCTAAAATGTAGTGCATAAAAAGATGTAGCTAACATTTTTATATTGAACTTCAAGTTACTAGGAAGTTGGGTACATAAGTGTTTTAGAGACACTTATAGGATTATTGAAATCTAATTATCATGGGTTTATCCAATGAGACAAGAATTACATGCATTATAAAGTAATGAATTCCCACTAGGATTTTATATTTCATTTTTGAATTAATGATTTATGTTTTGAGAAAAAGTGATGATCTTTTTAAAAAGTATGAGACCATTTTCAAATGAAAGATTTTAAAAATAGTATGGTTGATATATTTTAAAAATGGTCTGATTTTAAAAAATAAATATCCATGTTTCCTAAAATGATTCATATTGGAAAATCAATGTTGTGATAGTTTATGTGATAGAATAGGAAATGGTAATCCATCAGTGTCTAGAGAGTGAGACTTAACTAGTTCGTTGTTTATTTAGTAAATGTAACCCAGTAGAAGTTTTAGAAACCAACTAGAAGAAGTTTTAGAGAATTTGTATAGTAACCCAAAACGTTTTCATATAATATTACATGTTTTTAATCATAATTATACATCATATTACAATCCAAAGATCATTAATTCTAGTGTCTTTGATGACAAGGTATATAAAATGTAAAACACAGGGATAAAAAACACTTATTTATTTAATCTTTATAAAGAGATCCAAACTTCCTTTGAGACCTTACATCTACATAGGGTACCCTGGGGAACACATGAACAAATGGATGAGATAAAATTCCCAGTCAGGGAATGACCATAAGAATACCGCTTATGCACATGAGTTAGGAGGCATGACATAATGATATCAAAATCATGGAACATATGAAATAATATCATGTAAACATGGGATCATATAAACATTGAATCATATAAATGTGGAAGAATAATAAAACATGTCTTTATTATGGTTCAAGGCTAACCACCAATTCTGTTTCCCATATTAGTTTGGTTCAAGGCTAACCGCCAATCCAATTTCCCATTGTAGTACGGGTCAAGGCTAGTTGCCAATCCTGTTTCACATAGCATCTCACGAGACTTAACTTTACCCAATACATTTGAGCACTATCTGGTTGCACCAATCTTATATTTTACGAAAAAAATTGTCCCATAAAAAATCATACATAAAAAATCATACATAAACATAAGGGTTACTCATGGGAAGAATTGGGTACCACAATCATGGCATAAAGCATAAACAATGGGTGTATCATTATAGTGTCCAGGAAAGAATGGAATTAGAACATACATGGAAGTTGATAAGGTAAAATATGAATATATCATGGAAATTGATTTCAAATAGAATTGACAACATGTTGGAAATGTATTTGAGAAATTTTAGCATTAAAACATTTTTTTGCGGTATTAAGGAAAATACTATAGAGATTTTAAAATTTAAAAGTGGAAACCCATTTAGATAAAATCATAATTGAAACAAGAAGTTTTTAATAATAAAAATACGGATTTTATAAATACAATGGTGTCTTAAAATATAGGATAGATTGCACTTGAAATCGGGTAAGAATTTGTGAAGTTCGCTTAAAAATGATTGCTTATAGGAAAGTACTAAAGAGGGAATCTTTTAAAAACATTTATTTCCCCAAAGGAGAGTGATGGAAGGGTCTTGATAAAAGAATTTTGTACAAATAAAAATAATTTATAATATGAACATAAACAAATAAGATAACTCCATTTTGATATAATGAAAGATAAGTAACCCAAAAGAACAAAGGATGTTTTGGTAGAATTCATTACGGTTTATCAGCATGGTTTTGGGAGTAATAATAGGAATTTATGAGAGATAAAATGGGTTTATCATCACTTATACATCATTAGGGAAGTATGGGGGAGTTTCAAAATCATACCCCGTCATTTTTTATTACACATAAAATTGCATAGCATAGAGGACATCTTGATTAATATTGAGATGGAGAGGATCCCTTACCTTAAATCTGGTGGTGTTCTCCTCTCATTATTAATGACCTGAATAAAAAAATTAGGTTTTTGAATTAAAAATTATATAACCTCATATAAATTTAATTGATTTAGTATAACCTTTTCAAGTTTATTCTTGGCCTTTAGATGGGTTAAAATGTTCAATTTTATTTTTCTAGTTCGTTTGTTTCCTTACCTTTCAATACCGGTTTACTTATGAATGGATAATCTTATAATATGTGAATGGTTATCCTGAATTGAATTCATAAGTTATTTTTGAAAAACCATAATATTACATGGTTGTAAAAATCCATTCATTTATTGGTATTGGAGAATAATTATTATATAAAACCTTAGTGATAACTATTTTGGTTAATCAGTGGGTTTGATTACAATGAACATGTTTTGCTTTATAACTTAATAAAATTTGTAAAAAAAGATTACAGAACCTTAACTAGGATATATTACATATATAATAATATTTTTAACCATAACACAAATGGTTTCAAGACCATAATTGATGATGATAACATAACTTGATAAATTGTTGTCCTTGAATATGCTAAATTAACACATCTCAAACAATGTTTTCATTTCTTTCAAATAAAAGATGGGGAAAGAAGAGAATATAATGAATTATACCATTAGAATAATAGAATTCTAGTAAATATATGTTACTGGAGTTATCATACCTTTTTTGTGAAGGGAGGTGAGTAAAGAAATAATAAAATAAAAGAACTTAAAAAGAAACAAATGAATTTGAAAGGGGAATTTACCTCTTGATTTTAACTCCTTTGAGAGCATATTAAGAGGATAGGATTTGATATTTTGAAGGGAAAAGGGGATTTGGACGTGGTATAGGATCTTGGGGAGAGATTTGGGAAGAATTTTGGCAAGGATCAAGGCTTGATATGAGTGAAGAGAAGATGAGGGGAGGGGGTTTTATAGTAGAGGAGAGAACGGTTTTCATAATTTTTTAATCATTAGTTTATTAATTTCACTCAAGACCCACAATAGTGAAACTTACGTGACCAAGAATAGTAATAAATTCATGTGAGTTCGAAATAATAGCCATTTAAATCATCCATGACTCAGGCATGATGTATAAATTCAGGTTTTAGCATTTATTTTGAATTATTATATTTTACTATTCCTCTAAAATTCAATTATTTTAGAAAAATCCCAAAAATTCCCCCTAACCATTTTTAAATGTGTAGAATCCAAAAATTGAACCCATTTTTTAAAAATAATTTTCTAAATATGATTAATTTAATATTTAATTAAAATCATTATTTATTATTAAAAACCAGTTTTAAAACATTCATTTACTTATTCTAAAATATAGGTACTTCGTACATTCACTTGAATCTTATTTATATACTATCATAGGTAAGGTTACTATTTATTAGGGTATATAAATATTCATAAGTGTATGTTACTATTTAGAAGGGTAGGTTACTATTCAACAAAAATTATGTTTTTCTTATCGGACTCCAAATAACTTACTGATCACAACCGTGTATCTTAGATTTTTGAATTTCCAAACACAGAAGGGACAAAAATATGTTTAAAGGTCATATATCACTTAATAGTTCATTATGTTGTGTTTTCATGTGATTATATGAAATATTTATATGAAAGAAATTTTCATTTATAAAACATTGGGTCCTTACAATGTGGTTGAACCTGGACCACAGGAGAACCAAGAGCTTGTTCAAAGTATCAACTAGGCATTTCAAGTTATCTATATGGGGAACCAGAGGGATGAGACAAGGAATGTAGATCATTACATCTAGTTTAGGAATTAGAATCCACCCATCTTCTGGGGTGATTCTGAACCATAAAAGGCAGAGTTGTGGCCCAACTAGATGAATCATATCTTTGATTTCATCGGCACACCATCAGAACTGAAAGTCAAGTTGGTGACTTACATGCTCAAGGATCTTCCACATCAGTGGTGGGATGTATAAGTGTAAGCTAAACTAGATAAAGGCCTCCCCTAGTAGAATTTTGGAGAATTTTTTAACAAAAAAATATATCCTCACCCCTTCAAGATCTAGTGAATGTCGAATTTCATCAGCCTAAAGTAGTAAAATCACTCTTTCATGGAGTATATAGCTAAATTCATGATTTTAATTATCTTTAAACCCAAAGATATAGAGAGTGCAGCCTTTAATCCTTGAATATTCATATCAAGGATAAGTAAGGAGATTATATCAAATATTTTGGTGCTCTGTATTACAGATTATATTGAGATAGTAAACAGAGTGACAATGGTTGAATGCGATATCTCAAGATCTATAGGAGGAGGACATATGATGATACCTATAAAAAATGGTTGTAACTAGAATACTAGAAGTAAGCAGAAGAGGGACAACTATTTCCAATGTGAATGTAGGAATCTAAATCTGACTGTTGGATCAATGAACCTTCCTCCACAATCCAAGAGTAAAGCATGATATTTTCAATGTTGTTCATTGGACCACATAAATTGAGAGTGTACAGAAAAACATAGATCATTCAATAACTATAAGTAGATGGGGAATCTTCAACTCTCTTTCCGCAGTGATTTGAGGTCAGGTGATCGAGACCCTTCTCAGCTGTCACAAGCATCATATGCTTTGATAGGGTAAGGGAAGCATAATTAGACTCATCAGCAGAATAGAGCTAGCCATGGTAATTCTATGTTCACCATGACTCCTCATTAAGGGTGGTATTATCAAGGAAAAAAGGAGTATAGTACATCCCCAAAGTTTTTGTATGAATATGAGTATATGATTTTTGATGATCAAGAAGGACCATCTACGGTGAGAGGTACAATTATTTTGAATTCTACACTTATACAAGTACTATTTGATACTGGTGTATCTCATTCCTTAAATGTTTCTCATTCTATTGATTTCCTATGTTTTAAACTTAAGAATATTCCCTTTCTTAAAACATCAAACTCCTCTCGGGGAAAATAAATGTAGAGCCTTCCTATGTAGAGCATGTTTTATAACTGTTGATGGAGCTAAGCTGAAATGGGAATTCCTGGTGTTGGAGATGGATTTCTATAATGTAATCCTGGGTATGGATTGGTTAACAATGTTCAAGGATCACATAGACTATTATAGAAAAACATTTATTTTCACAAATGAGGATAGCATAAAGCATATCTTCATAGGAGAGAGGGTTGTAATGAATGGTGCAACATACTTGTTGGAACTAGTGGTGGGAATAATCTTGTATAAAGTGGAGGCGTTGACTTTGGTATATATGGAAGAGATTGAGTTTAGTAGTTTTCCATCATTTTTTGATCAATTTCCAAATGTATTTCCTAATAACATCTCAGGTTTACCACCTATAAGGGAAGTGGAGTTTACGATTGATCTTCTCCTAGGAACCAATCATATTTCCCTTCCGTCTTATAGGATATAACCAATAGAATAAAGGGAAATAAAAGTGAAGTTGGAAAAGCTGGAAAGAAAGGGTTCCATTCTTAAAATTATGTATCCTTTGTCAGCATTAGTCTTGTTCGTGAAGAAAGTATATGGAACTCTAAGGTGGTATGTGAATTATCATAAACATAACCAAGTTACAATATTGAATCGGTATCCAAATACATGCATTGATGATCTATATGATTAATTAAAATGAGCTTTGTGGTTCTATAAAATTTACTTGCGATCAGGATATCACCAATTATGATTTTGAAAAGAAGATATTCTAAAGATAGGTTTTAGAAGAAGATATGGCCACTACAAATATATATTCATACCTTTCAAACTTATGAATTTACAAGTGGTCTTTATAGAATTCATGAATTTGATATTTCAGAGATATCTTGATTGTTTTTTTTTTGTGTTTATGGATGAAATATTGGTGTATTCAAGGACAAGGCCTGCGCTTGAGGAACACTTAGTCAAAATGTTGGAAATATTGAGAGATCACTGTTTGTATTCCAAATCATCAAAGTGTGATTTTTGGATATAGGAGGTGTGATTTATAGGACATGTAATTTCTGAAAAATGTTTTTCAATGGATCCTTACAAGATAGAAGCTATTATCTCTTGGAAACCCTTAAATAATATCTTTGAGATATTATATTTTCTATGTCTAAATGGTTATTACCTATGATTTTTGTGTGACTTCTCATGACTAGCTTTGCCTATGACATATTTGAAAAAGAAGAATGTTCCATTATAATTGACTAAGGAATTCCAGAAGTCTTTTCAAGAGTTTAAAGTTCATCTTACATCAGAACCTATCTTGATTTATCTAGAATTAGGATAGGGGTATTGGGTGTACTGTGATGCATCAGGATCTGGATTGGGAAGTTTTCTCATGCAAGGAGACCATATCTTCTCTTATGGGTCAAGGTAGTTGAGAGTACATCAGAATAATTATTGAACACACAATTTGGAGTTAGTTATGGTCATCCATGCTTCGAATACTTGGTATCATTATATCTTTGGTGATAAATTTACTATGTTCACAGACCAAAAAATCTTGAAAAATATTTTCTCACAACAATATTTGTATCTGAGAAAATGAAGATCGATGGATTATCTCTAGATGTTTGAATTTGATTTGATGTATACACAAGGTAAAGGTAATATGATGTTAGATACATTAAGTAGAAATTCATATGCTCAGTTGGAAAAATAAGCTTCAGATGAGTGGAAGTTGATGTCAGTCCTAGCCAACATGCACGTGGAATGTGAAGACCGATGTGATGTTGCAGTTTTCTTTTTAGTTTCTGTGGTTCTTGATCTGGTGAATATGGTTTCAGAGGTACAAACATATGATGTAGAATGGTTAGTAATGAGTTAAAACTCAATGGTGTGGAGACCATTGATGGCTTAAAACATTATGAGAGTTAATTTTTGTGGTTCATAAATCAGATGGTTGTGCATATGGCTTGTCTGGAGAAACATGTCCACGCATACCACCATTTCAGATGGTCTATTCATCTGGTAATATAGAAGATATATAAGGCATTGAAATCGTAGTTTTTTTGGATTGGTATGAAATGGAAAGTGGATGAGTTCATTTCAAGGTGCTTAAAGTTTCAGCAATTTATGGTGGAACATCAACGACTAGCAGGTATGTTACAGTCTTTACTAATCCCAATGTGGAAATAGAAGCATATAGCAATAGATTTTGTTACAAGTCTTCCAAAAAATGGTCTGGAAACACGATTTCATATGGGTGATAGTGGATCGACTTACCAAGTCATCCCATTTCATTCCTATTCAGGAAACTCATATGGTGGAGGATATACCCAAAATATATAACCAAGAAGTGGTAAAGATACATGGAGTACCAGTTTTAATCATGTTAGACTAATATCTAAGGTTCACATCTCATTTTTGGAAATCCTTACAGAAAGACCTTGGGACTTCGTTGACTATGAGTACGGCGTATCATCTTCAAATTCATGGGAAGTCATAAAAGACAACACAAACTTTAGAATACATGTTGTGGGGTTGTGTAATGGATTTTTTTGGTTAATGGGATGATCATGTTCCTTTAGTGAAGTTATCAAATAATAACAATTATCAATCCTCGATACATATGGCTTCTTTTGAAGCATTGTATGGGAATTCGTGTCAGTCTCTACTTTTTGGGTGGAAATAGGTGAGACTTCACTAGTCGAAATGAGCCTTCTCTAAGAAACAATGTAGAAGATTTAGTTTATCATAAAGAAGATGGAGATGGCTCATAATCATCAGAAATAATATGCAGATCATCACTAAATACTGTTGTTATTAACGGTGAGTGATCATGTGTTCTTGAGGATCTCTCCAAGGCTTGGGCATCATCGTTTGGGGAAGCAAGGAAAGTTATCTCCTAGATATATTGACCATTTTGAGATACTATAATGGGTTGGAGAGGTGTAATATCAATTGGAATTTCCACCATAGTTTAGTGTAGTGCATAATGTGTTCCATATATCATATTTTAAAAATTATTATCCAGATCATGACCATGTGATCAGATGGGATCAAGTTGAACTAGAGCCAAATGCTTCATTGGTACATATCTCGGTACTGATTGTTGATATGAAAGAGAAACTCTTGTGTGAAAAAATCATCATTCTAATGAATATTTTATGGAAAAATGTTCATATTTAGGAAGATACATGGGAGCGTGAGAAAGAAATGAAACAGCAATGGCCAGAACACTTTGAGGACAATCATGGTTTTCTACTTTATGAGGATGGAAAGACCAATAGTGGGGACAATTTAGTACCCCTGTTTTCTTGAATATAACCCCTACCTCATGTTTTTTATGTTAATAATGTGTACTGGGATATTTGGTTGAACATTAAATAGGTTTTTTGGGAAAAGGGGGATATGCACGGGTTGCGCACAGTTAGTCTAAACCCTGTGGAAGTCCTAGAAGAAACCATGCACAGTGGTAGTTTTGAGATAGCAGCTCTGGAATGATGTGACACAGATAGAGAGACCATTTCTGGAGGTCATGTGAGGTTTTTCTTAAGGTAGTATCTAATGCATGATTATTACATAGTTTGTCTAACTGTGTAGTCTAACTGTGCGCAGAGTCAAATCTATATCCTTAAAAATAGAATCTCACTTTTTTAACATAAATCCTTAATTTTTGAGCCTCTACACCCTTAATTATATATTCCACTCCATTTAATTTATTATAACCACTTCCAATTATTTTTGAATCAATCTAGATCTGTCCTTTGGTGTTTTCAAGCCTGATTCTTGCGGTAAGGGACACTCTTCATTGTTCTTGTCATGTTATCTTACGTCTACCAATATCTACTTCTCTTACCTTGTTGGTTTCTCATATATACATATATTATGGGTAGATATATGTTTTTTTATGACATTTAAGTTGAGATTTGGTCTTGATATTTCAAGGATAAGTGATCTAAGGTGGTTCCGTGAAGAATCTATTTGAGGTCCTTGAGCATTCTTCCTCTATTTTTGGTTTTCATCAAAACCTTCAAAGTATGTGGATTCACTCTTTAATACACTTAGTAGAACTGATTATATTTCTTTCAAATTAAATATCTTGTGTTGAATTGATTTTTATTAGGCTATTGAACAATTTTTGGAATCCCTCTTTTGTGATGGTTTGGTAAATGGAAGAAATCTGGAAAAATTGGGTGTTTTGAATAAAGTGTACTTGATCTTGGTTTGAAAATATGGATTTTAAAATTGGGATTTTATATAATAGTGGCACATGTATTTGATTAAAAAATCAATAAAATTAGTGTTTTGTTATAATTAATTTATTTGTTTGAATTGGAATACTTAATGGTTTTCATTAAAATAATAGTTTTATTGAAAGGGTTTGAATTGGTTGAACACACTTGGATTTGGCATGGGTTTAGCATGTTTGTTGTTTTTTTTCTCATATTAATTGGAAAGGGATGTATAAGGTCATAAATTATCACCATCAAAAGGTTGGTATGGATATGGGCATGAAGTACCCCTATCAAAGAGGTCCACTAATAAAAGGCTTAGTGGAAGGATAACTTGCTGCTTGTGAGTATAGGGAGTTTTATTTGCATGCATGTGTGGGTGTATTATGAACAATGGAATGGGTATGGTAAAATGATATTAAGATTTGGTTTTAAATCCTTGTTTTTTTGTTTTTTAAGAACTATAACATGCTGGAAAATTGGTTTGAATTGTACTTGTTTTCATTTGATTACAAACGGTTTCTAAAATTGTTCAGATTGTGTTATAAACTATTTTGCATATTTTTTTTATAAATGGTTTAATATAAATTTGGATAACGTTTCTATCCTAGTTGAATGAGTAAGTAAGTCATTGGGGAAATCCTACTGAGTTTTATACTCACCCCTGCTTTGGCACTTTGTTGCTTTTGAAAATAGTATCTTCCAGGACATGGGTAAAGGTAAAGTATCACACATTTTTAGCCCCACCTCATGATACTTATGATATTTGGTGATGTTGGATCATAGAGATTTGAATCATGGAGTCTTGTAGTTTTCTTGGAGAATATTGGTGTCTTTTCACTCTTTTATTTGTTAGTAGTTTGTCTTTCACTATGGAACACTTTGGTGTAATTTTTTATAAATTAAGTGGTTGAGTTGTATTTAAATTATTAATACATCATATATTGAGTTGTTTGGTTATGGTTGGATGAGTTAATGGTTTTATTCAAAAATGGTAATCCCCCCCCCCCACTTGAATTTGAAACCCTTCAATATTTATTACCAACCTTTAGTGTCTTGGGTATATCTCTTAAGGCCTAGTAATGATTTTTTGTATTCTCAAGCCAATGAGGATAAGTGGGTAATTACACTCCATATCAAGAACAAGAAAATATCTTGGAAAAGTAATCTTCCCTATTTTGACTGTTATGTTATCCAAACTTCCATAAGGATGAGTGAGTTCCATGTCAACAAGTTGAATCCAAATAGAAGTTGGTTGTAAATCCCTAAGACCAATATTTTAATTAAGGATTAGGAAATAAAATTTAATCTTGCTCCCAAATAACATAAGAAATTCATTTTCCCAATTCCTTTTTTTCAATGAATAAAAAACTTCTAGGGTCATTTTACTTTTTAGGTAACTTCCAATAAAGAAAAACACTATATTCCTCTTTAAGATTGATTGTATCTAATTTATTTCAATCATTTTTGTTATCCAAAAACCTCTTGATGAATTTAAAATATGAAGGGATTTTATCCAATGCCTCTAAAAATCGATGTTGATGATAAAGTACCTGATCATTTTTAGAAATCTCAATTAGTCAGGTCCATCACTCATTTAAACTCTTTTGATGGAAATGGATGGGAGAGGAATGATTTTTTAAAACTAGATGATTAAAATCCTCTTACTCATATATCACATTTTTACTTCCCTCCTTAATATACTCTCACTTCAACTTCCCTGGTTATTTGGATTTATCATGTGAGGATTCAATATTTTCTTGATTCTGGTCATTTTTATCCAAATTTTCATATTTTTAGTTTTTGGACATCTCAACTTTAGATTTATCTTGTTCATCCATTTATCTTTCCTTGATTGTTTGTTAAATTATACTTGGGTTTGAAGGTGTGAACTAGTGGTTACATCCATAGTATTTTCATTCAATTTATGATATTGTATGCATGTAAATTGCCATTTTTCTCTAGAACCAAAAACCCTAGCCATTTTAACAAGCTAAAAGTTCAAATTTTTGATGCTAGACTGTTGTGAATCTATCTTACAGATCAATTTCCTAACAAGTATATCTAAATTAGAAATAGAATTTTAGGTCCCTACATTATTTTGAAATTGATTTTTGGTCTTATTTGAGTGTCCCAGGGCAATTGTAGGTTTCACGACACCATGTTCTCTCTAAGAAATATTAGGGTAAATTTTATAACCAGAGTTACATTAAGTAGAGAAAGGATCATGAATCCCTTCATTCCTAGTTAAGAAGTATACAAACTATTCCCACTCCTCAAGAAGGATAGAGAGGTCAATAATGTAGAATAAATGTTGAGAATGATCAAACATCCCGCATATATAGAACTTATCCCTAAGAACACTATAATCAACAATATCTACTTGGTAATTTATTTCATCTTGATGAATAACTCTCTTTATAGTACTTTTTTGTTGACATTTCTATAAGAAGTTTTCCAAGACTTGTTTAAGATCATATGCTTTGAATTCTGAGAAATTACCACAACAATATTAATCGATAAGATTTTCATTTTAAGGAGTGACACTATTATAGAAATTTGTAATGACCCGAACTAGTCGCCACACACCAGTGCCCCAATCTTTGTTGCCACATGAACTCTAGAGAACCTCCACATCCACCAAAGGTTTCCAACTAGTAGCAAGGGTCTAATATCTATGATGGCGAGATGATACCCTCTTTATCAAAGTACCTCAAAAACATAATTAAATAATAATAATCATATAATATAACCAATAATAAAAAAAAATACAATCCCATGATGACCACAAAAAAATATCCAAACTAAAGAGGGGATATTTCATGCCAAAATACTTGTCAAGTATCAATATGAAGAACTAAAAATAAAAAAAAGACACTTAAAACTCCCAAGTGGATCCCAAATCATGTTTGTTTCCCTCTTAATTGATCCATCACAACTCAACTATCTAATAAAGGACTCTTTCCATTATCATATCCTTCAAACATAAAGTCTATTCAGGTACCGATCAGAAATCCTGAGTAGGGTGTGAGTAAAACACAGTAGACTACCACCAACGGCGTCTAAAACAATATCCATTCAATAAAAATGCATTCATTTGTATAGAGAATAAAATACAAGAAAAAAATTAAACATTTTACACATAATAAATTCTTATTTATTTATCCACATAAACATTTGTGTTCCCAAGGACACCCAAAACTCAATACCTACTTTGGCCCATGTCAATGTCTGAACTATCCCCAATTGATATCACATATCACCATACAATGGCTATAAATTTTTATTTAATTTCAATAAATATTATTTCCAATTTGATCTATAGTACAATGCCAACATTTTGGGCCTAGATATCCATGCCTAAGACCACATGGGTTTTTGAAGCAATTGTTTGTGGCCCACAAATCATTTATTAATTAATCACAAAAGTGGTATTTTTATGTAGTAGTCAGTGTCCCACAATCATTTATCACTATGAGATTTTTAAGCGTTAGTCCATGTCCTAAACATGTATATCAGTTTATCAATATGGTATTTTAAGTAACAGACCATGTAGCACACAAGTTTCTCAATAAATAACACACTTCACATATATCACATCAATTATTATTAATCAATATTAATAAATTTTAATAATAATACACATCATGGTTCTATCACAATTATCACAACAAACATTGTACTTTAGTTTAATAATATGAAATAATATGCTCCGTTAACCATTAACTATTTTTCCATATTCAATTCATATAACCTTTTAACCCATTAAGTAAAATTCAACTATATCATAATACCCATTGTTAATTAATTCATAACACATTAATTAATTGAATACACAATCACAATGTCCAATTAATTAATTCAACAATTAATTAATCTAATTATACAATCCCAATATTCCATTAATTGATTCACCAATTAATTAATATAATTTTAAAATCCCAATATCCTAATAATTAATTCACCAATTAATAAGTCCAATTCCACAATCCCAATATCCAAATAATTAATTCACCAATTAATTATTATAATTTCATAATTCCTAAAATTACTTTATTCAATTCAAGATAGAATTTCAAAACATGCCAATTTAATTTCAAAACGCATACACACAATTGGTATTCAAGACTATGGGATCTATAATTATACCACCAAACACAAGATTGACGATGAACACTCACTAATTGAATACCCTAATTGAAGAAGAACAACAAATATCATGATGAAGAATGAGGTCTTCATATTAAACTAAGATTCAAGATCAAACAAATAAAGATCCAATAAAACTATATCCCTATTGATCACAATAATAGGAAAAAATGCCTTAAAAGGATGATATAATGATGGAAAAGATAGAATTAACCACACCAGATGTGATTCTCTTAATAGGAGAGGTGTAGATCTTCAATTCAGGATTTGAATTTCTAAGAATGGAGGTCAGAAGCCCTTATAATTCATATGAGAGCCTCCAAAATGATAGAAAATGTTTAGGACCAATTTTTTTTATTTAAGGTGAAGTATGGGAGTTCATGATTTTAAAAACCAGATTTTATAATATTAAAATCCTCACACATGGTTTCCAAGGCAAGGGCGCACAGTTGGCCAAACCATGTGCCAAAACTCTGCTCCTCTTATAGGGGGTGTATGTTTACTCCTAATAAGGTGCATAGTTTAAAAAACAACACACCATATATCTGAATCCCCTCTCTCTAGGTTCACACGATTTGTTGGGATGGGTTCATGGTTTGGGAAAACCATGCGCCAACCATGCAATGACCCTTTTCCTTCTAAAATTCTTTAATTGAACCCAAAAACTACCCAAGGTAAAACCCAAAAAAAGATATACACAAACCAAGGAAAAAATAGTGCCAGTTAACGAGCTTGAGACATCTTCATAAAAGGTCACGATCTTACAATTTCCCTACCTAATAACAACTCATCCTTGAGTTATACTCCAAAGTATCTCTAAAATTCTAAGGTAAAAAGATCGAGCCAATTATCCCACAAATACACCTCTCTCTCTCCCATGTTTCCTCCTAAATATGACCCTATTTCCAAAATACATGAAATATCAGCATAGAATTTCCACACAAAACATCCTCACTATGATCCAACACACATATAGGATGCTCTTTAAAGGACACATTAGTCTCACGCTCAACATCATCCACATCGATCACATGAGAAGGTTTGGGTGATACCGTTGATGTTTTGAAAAATGAAAAATTTCATGCATAGCAATGGACCTATTTGTAAGAAACAATCGGTATGCCAGCATAACGATCCTCTATACAACCTTGAATTGTCTAATAAACCTAGGAACTAGCTTGAACTTTCTCTGAATCCTATGTTGACCCAACCTAGGCAACACTCGAACAAACATGTGATCAGCCACTGCAAACTCTAGGGGCCACTAACATCAATCAACATATGACCAATGATAACTCTAAGTCGGATCCATACATTTCCAAAACATATGAGCCCGATTCAAAATATCATGTACAAGACTTGATCCTGACAACTCTAACTTACCAACCTCCATTCAGGATAGAGGTGATCAATATGTGCTACCATAAAGAGACTCTATTGATTTCATTTGAATAGTCGCTCGATAACTATTGTTATAGGAGAACTCCACAAAAACTAGTTGCTTCTACCAAGACCCATTGAAGTATATAACACATTCCAAAATCATGTCCTCAATCCCTAATATTACACACTCTGAATTCCCATCTTTCTTTGGGTGGGATTTCTTACACAATAAAACCTATATACCAATAATCTCATACATTCTCTTCCATAATAATTAAATAAAACATGACTCACATTATAAAACAACGCTATGTGGAACCCCATGAAAATGGAATATCTCATAAAAAAACCTATCGTCCAACTGATCCACTAATAAAGACTCATGTATATGTAAGAAATGTTTTATCTTTGTCGGTCGGTCCACATCCACCAAAATAGAATCATTCTCCTACGACATCCTTAGGAGACCCATCACAAATTCTATACCAACATTATCCCATTTCCACTCAAGAATGGGAAATGGTTGTAGTAAACCTATGGGTAATTGATTCTTGTCCTTCACTAGTTGAAAGGTGTAGCATCGTTTTCTGAACTCTACTATCTCATTTTTCATGTCTCACCACTAAAAAAATATTTATATGTCATGGTAAATTTTGGTCACACCTGGATTTACCAACCATTTCAAAGTATAAAATTCACACATCAACTTCTCTTGCATGATCATAGGCAAAATAAACCTATTCCATCCATATGTGATCTTGTCCCCATCTATAGTCAAATTGGATGGTTATTCCCCACCTTCAAGGCTCTCCCTCAAGGCTAAACATTCCTGATCCTCGTACATTCTATCTCTAATCTAGTTCAAAATTGTAGAATCTAATGAAACTGATATGATATTCATCTGATCCTAACACTCCTGAACAACAACATGCATTACATCTATCAAATCCATCATCCTCTACTCAGCACTAAACTCATGAAGTGCCTGATTCTGAGTTTTCCTAGTCAAAGGGTCATAGACACGGTTCCCATTCTAAGGAATATATTATAGCTCATAATTGAATTAATTCATATATCAACCCACCTCTACTACCGAAGAATCAAACATTGTTGTGAAAAGATATACTTTAAACTCATTTTATCAGTATACACAGTAAATTTCTCAACTAAAAGATAATTATGCCAACACATAATGTAACACTCCAAGCTTCTATAGTATTCTTCTCTTTGAATAATACAGTAGCGTGTGTTGGACGCAACTTTGAGTTCTAACACACACCACAACATATCAAACTAGCCGTTATGAATAGTAATACCCACTTTTTGAAAACTTATTAATTTTATCCTTCTAAATGGACTTCATTTTTGTATTCGTAATGTCGAAATTAGCTTAAGGTAAATTTTTGGTATTTTTCTGAAAACATTCAATTTTTGATGAATAGTGAAAAAACACTGAGTTATAGTTTAAAACCGAATTTTTATTTAAATAATTTTGTATTTTATTTAACTTTAATTAAGGTCAAAATGGATACATAATACCTATATAATTTCAATGTAATTAATTGGAGTTAGTTTTGAATAATTTTAGATATATAAAAATTTTATGGAACTTTTCGCCGCCTTTTACCCACCTCCTAAGAGAATTTGGAAATTCACATAAAACATAATTTTACCGCTTCTATGAGTGGAATTTTAAAAATAATATAGAAATGGTTAATATAAAGGATTAAAATGTGGTTCAATAAGATAAAAATAATTTACGGTGAATGGTAACTTTTTTACTTTTATTTACCACGATTAAAAGTAAATATGGTAATTAAGTGTAAAATGATATTAATATTACCCTAACACATGTCTTAATTCTATTTTACATGTTTTTCTCAACTGAAAACAACCTTAGGAATAAAATATTATCATTTAGGTCCACTTGGATTAGATTAGTGCATTTATTATTATTTAATTCAAAGAAGAGTTAAAAGAGTTAAAATCAAAGTTTAATAACTAAAACATTTTTAATATATAGTTATATATAAGATAAATTCTATTTTAAATTTTCATTAGAAAGATAAAACTATTTCCTACATAATGGTATTTTATTTGTAATTTTTAGACATTGAATAATTTAATTTATTAATGACACAATGGTGATGCAGTAATTACCTAATTAATGAAATATTAAAATAATTGATATTATAAATTTCAAAATAAATGTAATTTGAGACTTTTTATGAATTCCACTAATTTTATAGGTTAATATGAAATATTAGGATTATTTATATAAATTTTTTCTAAGTAATAATGTTGTTATGAAGTTATAAAAAAAATACCCAAGTGTGTCAAAATTGACATAAAAGAGTTTTTAAAACAAATATTATGTTATTAATTGATATTATATTCCTAAAAATCTAAGGTTCGGCCAAAGGACTTATATAATGATAGGTGTATCATTAATGGACCACTTGGGGGTATCTTTTAGGTATATAGTATGTTTATTAACTATATAATATAAAAATAAAAAGAGACATGGTAAATGTCAAACTATTTAACTAAGAGTTAATTATAAATGATGAGGTTAATATAGTGACCCAAACCTATCTAAAATATATTGGTTGAATTTATTTAGACCCATCCCCACCATAACCTTTAAATAATCCACTTTTGAGCCATTAGACACCGAATATGAATTTATTATAAAATAATATTTCTAGCTTTTCCAAAGGTGCCCCTCACCCCTCTTATAAAAGGGCACTCACCACCTTCAAAGCATTTTGGCTTGGCCAAAACCTACCCAAATATCCTCTAAACTTCTTTCACTTTATCCTAAAGGCCTTACTTTAGTAATAAATCCAACTTAAGGAGACCTTTTGAACAAATCAAAAGGAATAACCCAAAGAAGAGGTAATGTTTTCACCACACTCTTTCAAGTTTTTTTCTTCATCAACTTCTTATTTCTTTGTTATTTACATTATAAAATAATAACTCTAGTATATTATATATACTATGATGTTATTATAAATATGGTACAACCATATTCATTATTCTATCCATCCTTTGAATGACATGTCACCATACGTGCGTACGTATGCCTTACCATCTCCACGTCGTTACGACACTCCCTGGGGATATGCTTAGGATAATTATCATTTTCTTTACAAAAAATTGTGAAGGGTTTATTATTATATACTTACTCAAAGAAAAAAAATTATGGTTATGGATTATATCCATAAACTGTTCAATTTATGTTAAGTGTTTTACAAGTTTGGATTTATGTATTGTGATTCATAAACTAATATAGTGTATGCCATTGTTTAGAAATGGTTCCTAGTGGAAGAAATGGAAAGTGTATCAATGCACGCACTCCATATAGGAATTTCCCTCCTGCTCAAGATAATTATAATGGAGCTGGTGATGCAACTGGTGCTGATTAGATAATCACTGTATGGGGACAACTCACTCAGGTTATGAATAATAACCTTACCCATATAGAACACACTGATCCGCAGCATGGATGATCAATGCTAGATCTCATCATGAGGAAACATCCACCAACATTCAATGGGAGTACAAGTCCAATAGTAGCTGAGCAATAGATAAATTCCATAGAGAAAATATTTCAGGCCTCGGGGAGTAGTGAAAGGGAAAAATTTATCATGGCAGTTTACCGACTCACTGGAGATGCTGATTAATGGTGGTCATTGATTCAAAACACGAAAGAAGATGACGAAGTATCAAATATGGAATGGAAAGAGTTCAAAGAGATTTTCTTATAAAAATACTTTCCTCATGACCATAGAGTAGATATGGAAAGGCAATTTCTGAGTCTGAGACAAAAGTAGGATGAGAATGTCGGAAAATATGAAGCTAACTTTACAATGTTAGCGAGGCATGCAGTAGGTTATATACATATCTCGAGGAGTAAGATTGATCGTTTCTTTGATGGGTTAAAACAATTTCTTCATTGAGAATTAGTCTCACAATCCTTTTCATCGTACGAAGAAATTTTCTCATGTGCTATCAAGACAGAAAAAGAATTATCTAAGTCTTACATGTTTAAAGAAAATCAAGAGAAGAAGAGATCTGCTGATCACTCTGGAAATGGAACTAAGGGGAAGAAAGGAAAAGTTGAATATCAATCCTGCAGTAAATGTGGGAAGAAAAACCTCGGAACTTTGTTGATGGGAATGGGTGTCTATTACAAGTTTGGTGAAAAAGGCCACCAAGCTCATGATTGAAAAGGGAAGAAAGAAGCTACCAATGTTCAGTGCTACAATTGCAGGGAGATGGGACATTATGAAAATGAATGTCCTAGGCATTAGGGAAACGTACCTCAGAAAATTCCAAGGGATCAAGGCCAAGCTTATGCTATCACTACTACTGAGGTTGAAGCTCCGAAAGATGTGGTGGCAAGTAATTTAATGGTTTCCTCAAGTTTAGCCAATGCTTTATTTTATTCTGGATCATTGCATTGTTTTATATCTTCTCGTTTTGCTATGAATGTTAAATATCTCCAATTTGATTTAACAAGGGAGTTGTCAGTCAAAACTCTTAAGGGAAGTATCATTGCAACAATGTTTTGTGAATCAGTCCCCATTAGAGAACATAAATTTTCTTTATCTGTGGATCTCATTGGCATACCTATGATTGAATTTGATATAATCCTCAAAACGGATTGGATTTTGGACCATGATTCAAAAATTTATTGTAAGAAGAAGAAGGTTACTATTTTGGATGATGATGATAAGGAACACCGTATCATTAGAGCAGAATCATCACCACCTAATTCTTACCTAGATCCAACCCCAGTAGCTCATCTAAATTCAATTATTGGGGATGAAGAGAATGAAATGACTTTGGGTGAGGAATGGAATTTTCAATTAGAGGATGTACCAATTGTGAGAGAATATGTTGATGTGTTTCCAGAAGATTTACCTGGACATCGTCTAGAATGAGAAATTGAGTCTTCCATTGATTTAATTCCTGGTTAAAGGCCTATATCAATGACACCTTATAGAATGGCTACTGTGGAATTAGTTGAACTAATGAAATGACTAGAGGAATTGAGTAATAAGGGATTTATTCTCCCTAGTGATTCTCCATGGGGAGCCCCTGTCCTTTTTGTTAAAAATAATGATGAATATATGAGGTTATGTATCGACTATAGGGAGATCAATTATATAACAATAAAGAACAAGTATCCCTTACCTCACATTAATGATTTATTCGACCAACTGCATGGAGATCAATAATTTTCAAAGATTGACCTTCGATCTGGATAACATCAATTGTGTGTGAAGTAGGAAGACATTCCAAAAACAACATTTTGAACTAGGTACGGGCATTACGATTTTACAGTAATGCCTTTTGGATTGACTAATCCACCCTTTGTATTCATGGATCTAATGAATAGAGTTTTCAAGGAATATCTCGATGATTTTGTGGTGGTATTTATTGATGATATCTTGGTATACTCCAAAAGATACAAAGATCATGAAAATCACTTGCACATTATCCTAAAGACTCTTAGAAGACATGAATTATATGGGAAGTTTAGAAAGTGTGAATTATAGATTCAGGAGATCTCTTTTCTTAATATTGTCTCTAAGGATGGAATCTATGTTGATCCTTCTAAGACAAGATCAATCCAAGAATGGACAAAAACAACAAGTATAACCGAGGTACGCAGTTTTATTGGCTTAGCAGGTTATTATCGGCATTTTGTCCAGAACATTGCCCGATTGGCTAACCCATTAATGAAGCTCACACGTAAAGGGGTTAAATTTGTTTGGACAAAAGATTGTGAAGAATGTTTTGAAGAACTAAAGATAAGATTAGTTAATTCTCCAATATTGACTCTACCATCGGGGAATGATGGGTTTGTTATTTATAGTGTTTCTTCAATGAAAGGACTTGGTTGTTTCCTTATGCAGAATGATAGGGTTATTTCCTAGGCATCATGACAACTGAAAATTCATGTGCAAAGCTATCCTACTCATGATCTTGAGTTAGATTCTGTAATTTTTTCTTTGAAGATATGTAGACATTATCTCTATGGTGAAAAATGTGAGATTTATACTGATCACAAGAGTAAGTACATTTTCTCACAGAAAGAACTCAACATGAGGCAAAGGTGATGTCTTGAACTACTCAAGGATTGTGATTGCACAATAAACTACCACCCGGGGAAGGAAAATAAGGTGGTAGATGCTTTGAGCAAAAAAGATCATGGAGTTTTGAACAAGATGAGAGTTGAAAGGGAACTTATTTTCATGGATCTAGTAAAGATGGATATGGGAATCACCATGGAATGTGAAACATCAATGCTTTTTCAAATGGTTTCCAAAACATCGTTACTGGACAGGATAAAGAGTTCTAAAACCGATGATGAAGAGTTTCAAAAGATGATTAAAGCTGTGAATGATGGGAGATTGAGTGAATTTGTGTATGAAGATGGAATTTTGAAATTTGGGAAGAGACTTTGTGTTCCCAACATACATGATCTAAAAAGGGAATTGTTGGATGATTCTCATAGTTCCAATTTATCTATACACCCTGGGAGCACCAAAATGTATAGATATTTGAAGGAACATTTTTGGTGGGAAAACATGAAGAGGGAGATTGCTGATTTTGTGTCAAGATGTATGGTTTTTCAACAAGTGAAAGCTGGAAGGCAACAACCTGGTGGTGTATTGAAACCTCTTACCATACCAGAGTGGAAATGGGATAATATTATGATGGACTTTATCATGGGACTACCAAAGACTCCTAGAAGGAATGATGCAATATGGGTCATTGTTGATCGTCTTACCAAGTCAGCACATTTTCTTGCTATAAGGGAGGATTTACCACTCAAATGCCTAGTATGATTATATATTAATGATGTTTTCAGAATTCATGGAGTACCCCAATCTATTTTTTCTGATCATGATCTTTATTTTACTTCAAGATTCTATAAATGTATTCAGAAATCCATGAATACTGAACTTCCTTTGAGCACTGCCTACCACCCTCAAACAGATGGACAATCAGAACAGACTATTCAAACCTTTGAATACATGTTGAGAAAATTCTCACTTGACTTTCAGGGTATGTGAGATCAATATTTACCTCTGGTGGAATTTTCTTATAACAACAGCTTCTATTCAAGTATTCTGATGGCACCATATGAAGCGTTATATGAAAAGAGATGTTTCATACCAACCTGTTGGGATGACGTTGGGGAAAGAAAACTCTTAGGCCCAGAAAAAGTGGAGGAAATGATGGAAAAGGTAAAGGTTATCCAAAACCACATCAAAGTAGCACAAAGTAGGCAGAAGATCTATGATGACAACCGAAGGAAGGATTGGGAATTTCAGGTAGGAAATAATGTTTTATTGAAGGTATCACTATGGAAGGGAGTTATACGTTTCAGTAAGAAAGGTAAATTGAGTCCCAGGTACATAGGACCTTTTGAAATTACAGAACGAATTGGGGCTGTAGATTACCGTTTGGCAATGCTGCCAAATCTCTCCAAAGTTCACGATGTCTTCCACATATCACTGTTGAGAAAATACATGCCTGACCCAATGCATGTACTCACTTACGAGGAATTAGAACTGGAACCTGGTCTATCTTATTGCGAAGAGTCTTTCAGGATTCTTGATACAAGAGAACAAGTGCTAAGAAACCGGACGACTCATCTGGTAAAAGTTCTATGGAGAAACCATAAAATGGAAGAGGCGTCGTGGGAACCCGAGGAAATTATGATGAAGAGTCACCCGAGTCTTTTCATGTGGTATTATTCTAGAAATTTTGAGGATGAAATTATTTGAAGGAGGGGAGAATGTAACACCCCAAGCTTTCACGGTACGTTTCTCTTTGAAAAATACAATAGTGTGTGTTGTACGCAACTTCGAGTTCTAACACATACCACAACCAATCAAACTAGCTGTTATGAATAGTAATACACACTTTTTGAAATTTTATAAATTTTATCTTTCAAAATGTACTTCATTTTGGGATTCAAAATTTCGAAATTAACTTAGGGTGAATTTTTGGTATTTTCCTGAAAACATTTAATTTTTGATGAATAATGAAAAAACAATGAGTTATAGTTTAAAACCAAATTTTTATTTAAATAATTATTTATTTTATTTAAATTTAACTAAGGTCAAAATGGATACATAATACCTATATAAGTTCAATTTAATTCATTGGAGTTAGTTTAGAATAATTTTAGATATATAAAAAGTTTATGGAACTTTTCACTGTCTTTTACTCTCCTCCTAGGATAATTTGGAAATTCAAATAAAACTTAATTTTACCACTTCTATGAGTGTAATTTTGAAAATTAGAGACACAAAGTTAATATAAATGAGTAAAATGTGGTTCAATAAGATAAAAATATTTTTTGGTGAATAGTAACTTTTTACTTTTGTTTACAACAATTAAAAGTAAATAGGGTAATTAAGGGTAAAAATGATATTAATATTACCCTAAAACATGTCCTAATTCTATTGGACAAGTTTATCTCAAACAAAAACAACCTTATGAATAAAATATTATCATTTATGTCCACTTGGATTAGATTAGGACATTTATTTTTATTTAATTCAAAGAAGAGTCAAAAGAATTAAAATCAAAGTATAATAACTAAAACATTTTTAATATAAGGTTATAAATAATATAAATTAGATTATAAATATTAATTAGATATCTATAAATATTTCCTACATAATGTTATTTTATTTATAATTTTTAGACATTAAATAATTTAATTTATTTATGACACAATGGTGATGGAGTAATTACCTAATTAATGAAATTTTAAAATAATTGATATTATAAATATCAAAATAAATGTAATTTGAGAATTTTAATGAATTAAAATAATTTTTTAGGTTAATATGACATATTATTATTGGTTATATAAATTTTTTTCGAAGTAATAATGCTGTTATAAAATTATCAAAAACAAAATACCCAATGGTGTCAAAATTGACATAAAAGAGTTTTTAAAACAAATATTATATTATTAATTGATATTATATTCTTGAAAATCTAATGTTCGTCCAAAGGACTTATATAATGATAGGTGTATCATTAATGGACCACTTTAGGGTATCTTGGAGGTATATAGTGTGTTTATTAACTATAAAATATAAAAATACATTGAGACATGGTAAATGTCAAACTATTTAACTAAGAGTTAAATATAAATGATAAGGTTAATATAATGACCCAAACCTATCTAAGATCTATTGGTTGAATGGATTTAGACCCATACCCACCTTAACCTTTAAATAATCCACTTTTGATACATTAGAAAACGAATTTGAATTTATTATAATATAATATTTCTAGCTTTTCAAAAGGTTCCCCTCACCTCTCTTATAAAAGGGCACTCCTCCTTCTCTCTAATTCACACCTTCAAAGCCTTTTTACTTGGCCAAAACCTACCAAAATATCCTCTCAAATTCACTCACTTCATCCTAAAGGCCTTACTTTAGTCATAAAACCAACTTAAAGAGCCCTTTTGATCAAATCAAAAGGAAGAACCTGAAGAAAATGTAATGTTTTCACCACCCTCGTTCAAGATCCTTTCTTCTTCAACTTCTTCTTTATTTGTTATTTACATTATAAAATAATAACTCCAGTATATTATATATACTGTGATGTTATTATAAATATGGTATAACCATATTCAGTATTCTATCCATCCTTTTAATGAAATGTCACTATATGTGCGTACGTACGGCTTACCGTCTCCACGTCGTGTTGTAATTGTTATTCAATATATTATTATTTGGATGGGTATAATAATGATGTGTAATTAATGCAAATAATAAATATAACATGATAATTATTCTTTATATATTATATACCATCCAATTATATATTATTTTAATATCAAAAGAATGATATTGTCGCTTGTGCGTACGTACGGACTACCGTCTCCACGAACATGATGAGATTCATTCCCCATCATATCCATTCAAGACTAATTCTCATTTGATGATTAAAATTAATGTTTAAGAACTTTATATAATTCTGGATATGAATAATATACAACCTATCAATAACAAACACTACTTATGTAACAAAACATGTAAAAGAAAACAAGTAAGTTAACACCCGAAATGACGATAATACTAAAATATTATTAACAAATCAATATTATAAGATCATATATGATATCATAATTATGTATATGTTTCTTTAATAATTTAATAACAATTTTTTAACTATTATATAAGAGGTTAACATACCATCAACTAAGGAAAATTACAAGGTAAGGGTTTATTTCAAAATCTCTTCCTTATCTGAGGTTGTTTATATGTAATTACCTACTAGGACCTCTGTATCATCCACATCCATGTTTATTAAATATTTATTACAAAACATTTTTAATGTTTACTAGACTATGGGTTAAAGTCATTTATGCCCTTGTTTGACTTTTTATAAAATGGTTTGAAAGGAATCTTTCCGTCATTTTCCAAACAAGGTCATTTTTAACCTTTTCGACAAAATTAAGGTAATAATGTATTTTTAACTTATATGGAGGGTGTGGATATTTTCCACCGTTATAAAATCATTGAATCTTACCATAAAATCTTAAAAGAATATTTTCAAATTAAATATTTCCTTTTATAGTTATGTGACTTTTAAATGATTTAAAAAAAGAGATATTTCTCTCAAATAGTTCTGTTTTCGTCTATGTCAACAGATTTTAAGATTATTTGAAGTTGATTTATTATGATACAAAACTTCCATATGATATTGAAGGTTTTGTGATATGTTTGACTGTGGATGTTTTATTTTTATACCATTAATGTTTTATGGAGAAATGATTGACATTTATTATACTAGTTTCAATACGAATGTTTATGTTATGTTTAAACCCGTTCATATGAGGAATTAATTTGACTTAATAAGTGACGGGTGGAGCCTGCTGTAGCTCCTTGAAGCATCGGTAGGTCTCAGAAGACAAACTAGTGTCTTGGCACAAGGCCTTGACAAAATATTATTTTTAGTCTTGGCACAAGGCCTTGACTATGTGGTTATGATAGTCTGGCATTATGCATTCCATCATTATGAAAGTGGTTATTGATATTACATGTGATTATTCGACTAGTAGAATATCCATGTGAATAAGTAAATGTAATTATTTCATTTTATCTTTGTCATATTATGATGAAGTTCAAGTTTAAAAGTCTTTTGTTTTAGTTATACATTGTCTTAAATGTTTGTGCTTATTTATGAAAGTTTCCGCTATATTGTTATTCTTACTGGGTATTTGAGATCACCCATTTCTATGTTTTATATTTCCAAAGATGTGAAGAAGTATTTTATGAATGACCTGTAGGGATAGTATAAGGGGATATGAGTGTGGAGAGTAGATGTTGTTGTAGTTTTCACTTTATGATGTAATGTAAACTTTATGAATGTATCTAGTGTTTCCAAGGCTATTAAACTAATCGATCCTTCGAGATTTGATCTTTTGGGATAATACCAATGTTATGTAATAATTCACCGACTCTGGGTAACTAGTGTTGGGGCGTTACACATAAAAACATAAACCATTGTAGAAAATTTGATGTCATGTGTAGGGTAATTCCATTCATGTGGCCACAATTTCATAGTCCCATATGTTAGAACTGGATCTCCATATATCAACACTTCCCTATGAATGATCCCAAAAGAATCATAAAACACCATATAATCCTCTCAAATATTAGGTAGGATCAATATTTTTGTCATTTTCAAATGCTTCTTCAGATCCTGGAAAGCATTCTCCAATGAAGTCTCAGATAAACCTATTATAATATCCTAATAACCCCAAAAAGATACTTATATCAAAAACATGCTTGGGTTGCTCTCAAGAAACCACAGCCTACACTCTCTCAAGGTCCACTGACACACCTTCTTCTGAGATTATGTGACCCAAGAATTGTACCTAAATAATCTATAATTGACACTTAGATATATTTGTTTATTGTTGATGCTCTCTCAGTGTACTTAGGATGATGTAAATTTGTTTGGAATGATCTTAATGATACTAAGATTAAACCAATATTTCATCCACAAACACATCCACAAACTGATCCATGTACAATTGAATGATTCAGTTCGTCAAGTCCATAAACACTGCTGGATAATTTTTCAACCCAAACAGAATCCTGACAAACTCATAATGGTCATAGTTTCTTATGAGAGAATCTCGTGGTATATTAGAAGGTCAAACTCTCAATTTTTTAATACCACAATATCAATTAGATTGTGAATAAAACACAAGATCCTCTCAACTAGTCAAATAAATCATGAGTATGTGGAAGAGGATACTGATTCTTTACAGTCATCTAGTTCAACATTTGGTAATCAACAAATAAGAATAGAGTCTCGTCATTCTTATAAGATATAAAAATTAGAGAACCCCAAGGTGATGTACTCTATCAAATTAACCCCTCATCGAACAAAAATTTTAGTTAAGTCTAGATCTATTGAATATATATTGGTTCCATTCTATATGGTGGAATAAAAACTGGCTCAACCCCTTGAAAAAGGTCAATTATAAATTCAAAATATCTCTTAGGTGGTATCCCTAATAAGTCTTCGGGAAAACTTATGTTACCCATTCAGGATCCAAGTATCACTGGGAGGGGGTGGGGGTAAATTAGTGATATCTTTTTCTTTTATGTTTTCCCTTTTTTAAATATCATTCACCTCATGTTAAGGTGTTCTTTCCCTAATGAACACACACAACCATAGGAACACAAGATTTACAAGGTTCACTACTCAACAAGAGTAGCTACGTCCTTGGTATGGTACAGAAATAATCCAGTACCACACAATCCACTAGAAAAAAATCCTCTAATGTGGAATAAAATGATTAGGATATTTCCTTTCCCTCGTGTAGTACTTTTTAGATAATCGTCAAGTATGTGTGCACCCTCTTAGAAAAAATAGGGAAATGTGATATCTTTGTGCTACTTGAAAACCTTTCACAAATCTGATCTTTGGAAACAAATCTTCTTTTTCCTATCCAGAAGCTGATAGGAATTAATTGGACTTTGTAATGATACTTATTCCTATACCCCAATTATATCTTGATCCATTTGAAATAACTTCTCACTTAATTTGGGTACCCAAATCTTTAGCTTGTAGTGTTCCTTCACAAAGCTCCTTCGTGAAGCTCCCGGCTTCGCGGAGAAATCTAGTTTGCAAAGCTCCCTAGTTTTCAAATCTCATAAGATCACAGATCCCACTATTTCGTGAAGCATAGATTTTTTTGTGAAGTTATTTTTTCTAAAATCTCAATGGATCTCCATGAAGCTCCTTTCCTTCATGGAGCTTACAGCCTTCGCAGAGATCGCTTCCTCCGCGATCCTTATTCTCTATTTGAGAGATCTAAAATTCTCATAAATTCTATATAATTCTCTCTAGAGTTAGGTTCCTATTTATAGGATTTTCCCAATGGCTCTATAAAATTCCATCCACCTCATATCCACATCACCATCAAATCATGGAACTCCAAATTTTCCACCAAAATTCACTCTGTTTCGCGAAGCACTATGTCTATTTTCTGGATTCTCAAAGCTCGTCATAATCATGAATCATTCCATCAAATCTTTTGAACCACCACGATCCTCTTTCTTACTTTATGTCGCCATGATTCTCTTTCTTTCTTCACCCCTCCACAATGCTCCATCATTCTTTGTGTCGCAAAGCATTCCTTTGAATCTCTTCACCTCTGTCATTCGCAAAGCTCTTCATAATCTCCAAGAAAACCGTCAACTTTCTTCATGTCTTTGTGAAATACAATTAATGAAGCCCATATTTTTAAAATTCATTCCTTTTCTATATTTTTATATTCTATTCAATAAAATAAACTTTTCATGATGCTAGACCAACTCCAAATTTTGGACCCGAAAAATTTGGAAAACACTAGGAAACTGCACCACCTTAGACACCTGCTTCTACAATACCAACCACACTGATTAGATACATCATTTCTCCCCATTTCCTTCATATTTCTTGCATCATAAGTTCTACAACAAACTTATTATTTTTTTTAAATATAGGCCAGTAAAGAATCATCATATTTATCGTCGAATGTTTTGTAACTTTCCTTTTTTCGTCACCCACTTATACAAAGTGAAGTGATTTCCTTTCTTCTCAAACTTTCTTGAAAACAAAAGATAATAATTCATTCATCCAACAAAATCATCAGAAAACTTGTTCCCAATAATCCCCCCTTTGGATTTTTTTTTCCAACCATGATTCATAAATCACTGAACATTGAAACCTCAAGAAATGGGTCACTTATCAACAATTCTAAGACTACATGAGCTAACTCATTGTATAAAATAATAATTATTGATAGCAAGACCATGTTGTCCAAAAGCAGTGACTATGAAACAAAACTGCATCATCTTTCCTCCTCAGCCTTCATTGAAATTCTTAAAAAAAATGTTTCCTACAAACACTATACAACCATTCTGCAACCATTCCAACAAATAGTTACAATAGTTCACAATCTTACATGTTGAATTCATATTTTACCCCCAAATCCCCCTTTCTACATGCTTCCATATGGATAGATTTATGAAAATTATCCCCCTTGACTACACTATCCAAATGTAAGATGAGAGAAGGGACAGAAACATGTACCTCAACCTTGATGAGAAGGAGGTTGGACTCCCATTTCAACCTTAGTTTTTCAAATGGTTCTTTCAGTAAAATTTTTGTAAATATATCAACAAATTGTTCAGATATAGGAACGTACTCCATCCTCAATCCATTCCTCTCCTCCTTCTCCATGATGAAGTGGTACATTATGTCAATGTGTTTTGAATGAGAATTTTGTACCATATTTCTTGTAAGATTTATTTCACTCTGATTATCACAACCCAAGAGAAAGGGTAGATTTAATTCAATAAGTAGATCTTTTAACTGAGTCTTCATACACGTTAGTTGAGTTGCAGCATGATTAGAAGCAACATACTAAGTTTTAGTTGTTCTAAGAGTTACTGAATTATGTTTCTTGGTATGCCAACTAACACAAATTTTCCCCAGAAAGAAAACTCCACCATATGTGGATCTTAGATCATCAACATTTCCTACCAAATCTGTATCTGAATACCCGAATAGATCAATATTTACTAATCCATCATACCAGATTCCAAAAAAAATTGTGCCTTTGATATATTTGAGAATTATTTTTCCTGCAATAAAATTTGATTCTTTAGGAGGGTTCTGAAATATTACACATAAAGTAACTGCATAGACAATGTCGGGTCTTGGGGCAGTCAAATATAACAAATTTCCAATCATCTTTAGAAACTCTTTCTGATCAACTTCCATTCCTTTTCTGTATTTAGAAAACATGGTTCACACTGAAATTGTTGTGGACACAAGTTTAAAATTTTCAATTCCAAACATCTTTATAAGTTCCTTAGCATAATTTTCTTTAGACAGAAAAACTTGATTCTTCTTTTATGAAATTTTTAGCCCAAGAAAGTATTTCATTTCCCCCAGCATGAACATCTCAAATATCTTCTTCATCTTGTTAAAAAAACTATCACATGATCTTTCATCATTCCTAGCAAGGATAATGTCATTGACATAAACAATTATGATTAGTGAGAAATCCTAGCACTCCTTCATGTAATTTTTTTTTAAACTCTACCTTTCTTAAAATTCATCTTCCTCAAGAAAGTATCTAATTTATAATACAATTCCCTCAGTGCCTATTTTGTCCCATAAAAATCCTTCTTCAACCTACACACATAACTTTTATCCTTCCCGATAACAAATCCACAATGTTGATCAATGAAAACTTCCTTGTCAATGTCACCATTCAATAATGTGGATTTGACATCCATTTGAAAGATTTTGTAACCTCATTGTGCAGTAATAGCAAGAAATATTCTGATTGTTTCTAATCTTTCCACTGGAGCAAAGGCTTAATCAAAATCAATTCCTTCAATTTGTGAATACCCTTTTAAAACCAATCTTTCCTTGTTTATTTTTATTTTACCTTATTCATTCAGCTTGTTCTGGAAAACCCACTTTGTACCAATAATGTTCGTATTTTCTTTCTTGGGTACAAGTTCCCAAGAATCATTCTTAACTATCTGATCAATCTCTTCATTCATAGTCAGAACCCATTCTAGATGCTCAAATTCTTTATTTACATCATTCGATTCAAATTTCGAATAAAGAAAAGTATGTGTTATAGCATTCATTGTTCTTCTTGTTTGAACCCTCTGATTTTGATCTCTAATAATTTTTTGAGCCTCCACTTGTTTCCTCAGCCTAGGATGAGTTGATTTAACTTTATCCTAATCACTAGATATTTCTAAGTCAGATTACTCTTCTTGAGTAAGATTAACATTGTCTCCATCATTATAAGAATCATTAACAAAATCTTCTATATCCTTCTCAACTTACACATCAGCATATGACTGCTTTTATTTCTCAAAATTTTCAAAAACTTTTACATCTGAAGAATAAATAATTATTCATGTTTCTTTTTTGAGACATTTATATCCTTTTCCTTCTAGATCATAGCCAATAAAAGTTCCCTCATCTCCTCTTTGCTCAAACATTCCAAGGTTTCCACCTTTCTTCTTTATAATGCATGGACACTCAAAAACTCTTAAGTGTTTCAGACTTGGAGTTTTTTCATAGAAAATTTCATATGGAGTCATATTAGAGTTTTTCTTATATAATTATTGCTTATGAATATACATAGCAGTGCTCATGGATTTCCTCCAATAATAATGATAAAGACTATGTGCAAGTAACATAGTTCTCCCCATTTCCACCAGACTTTGATTCTTTCTTTCAGCAACCCCATTTTGTTGAGTTGTGTATGGTGAACTGAACTCTTGTTGAATTCCATGTTCTAAAGATAAATTTCAAACTCTTCATTATTATACTCACCACCATTATCAGTTCTCAAATTATTCAATGAATACTCAAATTCATTCTCTGTTTTCCTCCAGAAACACTTAAACATTGTCAGAGAATCTTACTTTTGTCTCAAGTACATAACACAACTAATGTGAGTAAATTCTTCAAAGAAATTAATTGAGTACTTATATTAATTTGTATATTTCTTTCTCATTGGTCTAATAATATTAGGGTGTATGATTTTAAAGGGTCTTTTTGAGAAAATTTCAACTCTCTTATGCATAGATTTTGCAATCTTCCCTTTCTTGCAAATAGTGCAACACCAATATCTTCTTCTTGAATAATCAGACATATCTCGGACTCTATATCACTTTGATAACTTGCACATATTTCTCTGGCACATATATCCCAGCATTTTATGCCATAACTGATTTTCATTCACCACACCCTTGTAACAAGAGTTATGCACTTTACCAGCTTGGAAAAAATTCCCTCTTGTAACTAAATTTCCACCATTTTCACTTTTCCCAAAAAATACATCTTTTTTTAAGATAACATTGTTTCCCTCATCACAGAATTTTGAAACACTTAGAAGGTTATGTTTCATCCCATAAACAACTAGTGTTTTCCTAGATTTCATATTTTCTTTTCCAATGATGGTTGTTCCAACGCCTTTAATCCTCAATGATTCATCATTACCAAATGTCATTTTTCCTTCTCTAGAGTCTTTCACATTCTTCAACAGCTTTAATTATCTTATCATATGAGAGGAACACCCACTATCAAGAATCCCTGGACATTATATTTATGTTTCTTTCAAAGAATATTTGATAATAAGATATTTTTTACTTCCTTTTCTTCCACTTTCTGTTGTGTTTCGTCCAATTTCTTATCCATGTTAATGTGTTCTAGTTAGACAACCATGCACTCTTTCTTTTTAGATGTAGAAAACCTATCCCTTTTAGCTTTTAAAAACTATGGATTTTGAGGATTATTAAGAAACTTTTGTTGCTCTAGTAACAAAATAAGTCATCCTTTAGTAAGATGTATAGGTAGATCACATCTTTCACAAATAGTATTCAGTGTTTGGAACCTACTATCAACATTCACACCAACCTTCTCAGATATCTTCTAAAATTTATTTAGGGATTTTCTCTTTTGAAAGTATTGAATCCCCCTTAATATTTGTCTTTCAAAACTTTTGGAATAGTTGTAATGTTGTTGGATGAACCAACACATATTTTCTATTTGTCCAAACCCACCATAATACCAGTAATATCCATTGAATGAATATTTTCCTCAAAAACATCCATATTAATCAGAGTTGTGAACATAATTCTCAACAATAATCTTACAAGAATTTTTCTATCCTTCAGCCTTCATATTTTCAATTGTATCTTTCTTCTTTAAATCAGTATTTTGTTCTGTATTATTTGAACCAGAAGTGGTAGACATCTTTCCAAACTCAAGATTTTTAGATGCTTCTTATTTTTCAGTATTTCTAAATTTGAGCACATACATAGCCTTTCAAAAATTTCTTTTATCAGTACCCATTATATATCTATTTTCATCCTTTGAAGTCAAATTGTTTTATCCTTATTAGGGTAATTCATAGCAGAACATTCACTAACTTATGTTACAGTGTTTTTGAACCTTGTGTTCATTTCCTCATCTTTAGAAAGTTTATGTTGGACAAGTTCCAAATCATATTCTTTTTCCCTTATCTTTACTTCTAGATGATCATTACGATTCCTTTCTCTATCAAGAGATTTTTTTAGATCATCAATCTCCTTTCAATTTTTTCTTTCTTATCAAGAAAACATTCTTGGTCATTTGATGAGGAGTTTTCATTTGTCAATTTCCTGTTTTCCTTCTCAAGACTTCTGATCTTTATCAAACATTCCTTTATATCTTCTTTTAGATACTTTCCAAGTTTAGTTTCTTCTTATTTAGTGCTAATGCTCTCATAATCATCATTATTATCTATTTCCAAAAAGGTACTCTCTCTATATTTCTCAGCAACATATTTTTCAGATTCAGTCTCGCTATCATCATCTTATTCATTTTTGACAAAAAGCTTCTTCTTTTTATATGAATTACTTTTTATCCTTACCTCTTCCAGAATATTTATATTTTCCACTATGTTTCTCCCATAACATTCTCGGTCTTATGTATTATTCATCACTATCTTCATCTTTACCTTTTTAAGGGCAATTAGTTGCAAAGTAGCCAATATATCCACATTCAAAACATTTCAATGGGAGTTTCCCTTATTATTTACTTGTGCATATTTTCACATTTTTAGAAAGAAAGGATAATATTTCATTAAAATTTTGACATACCCCATTTTCAGAGTCAGATTCACCAACATCATCTTCAATAAGAATTTTATTTGACTTCTCTTTCTTTGCAACCCTAAAATAAATTTCTCTATCAGCTTTTCCTTTTCTTTTCGTAGTCTTATCCCTTCTCATTTCATAACTGATGAGAGTGTTATTCAAATAATCCAGTGATGAAATCTCTGGATCTCCATCTTATAGTGATGAAACATTAGCATAAAATTTTTCGGGAAGAATTCTCAAGATATTTTCAAAAAATATAGAATCATCCAATTTTCACAATGACATATTATTGTGCTAAAAATTTCATTTATCCTGGTAAATAAGTCCCCAAATAATTCATGTTCACCCATCTTAAATTCTTCATACTTCATTCTCTAGATTTTGGGTTTTTCCTTCTTCACTTTTCTATTTCCTTTATAGATGTTTTTCCAGTTTGTCCTAGATTCCTTTGGTTGTAGCAACACCTTTCAATCTTAAAAATTAACTCTCAAAATAGATGAGAGTAATTCATTTTTATCTCTTCCATCATTCTCAAGATTCTTTTTATCTGTAGGAGTAAGAGGAAACTTTCCCTCAATAGTAGGAAATACATATGTTGTAGTTTCAAGAACATCATATCCAAGAGACATAAGATAAGGCATCATTATATATTCAAAGATATGATAATTATTCACACCAAATATCATAATACCTTTATTGTTCACACAATTCATATTCTCCATCAAAACATCTCTTCAAAACTTCAGCAAAGAACAGATGAAAGGAACATGTCGCTCTGATACCAATTGAAGTTACCCAGTCAGGATCCAAGTATCACTAAGAGGGGATGGGGTTGAATCAATGATATCTTTTTCTTTTATGTTTCCCCTTTTTGAAATAACCATTTCCTCCTATTAAAGACTTTTTTCCTAGCTAAACATTCACAACCACTGGAACACAAGATTTACAAGGTTCACTACTCAATAAGAGTAGCTACATCTTTGGTATGGTACGGAAATAATCTATTACCACACAATCCACTAGAAAAAAATCCTTTGATGTGTAATAAAATGAGTAGGATATTCCAATTCACTCATGTAGTACTAGGGAGATGATCCTCATGTATGTGTGGACCCTCTTATCCCAAATAGGGTAAACCAATATCTATTTTCTTCTTGAAAATAATTCACAAATGTGTTCTTTGAAAACAAATCTTATCTTTCTTATCCAAAAGCTGATAGGAACTAATTTTACTTTGTAATGATACTTAGTCTTATACCACAGTCATATCTTGACCCACTTAAAATCACTTCTCACTTAACTGGGGTACTCAAATCTTTAGCTCGCAGAGCTCCTTCGTGATTCTCCTAGCATTACGGAGCACTCTACTTATCAAATCTAACTAGTTCACAATGATCACTGGATCAAATAGTTCACTATTTCATATAGCATATATTGTTCTTTGATAAGTTCTTGTTTCACAAATCTCAAAGGCTCACCGTGAATCTCCTTTCCTTCGTGGAGCTTACTAACTTCACAGAGCACGCTTCATCTGCGAACCTTCTTCACAATTCAAGAGCTCCGAAATTCTTATTAAGTCTCCCTACCTCTCTCAGGGGGGTTTGGGGATATTTATAGGTTATTCTCACTAACTCTAGAAACTTCTAGCCACCTCAGCACCACACCAGCATCAAATCACAGATCTCCAAAATTTATTCAAAAATTCACTCTGTTTCACGAAGCATAATGGCTATTTTCCAGATTCGTGAAGCTTGTCATAATTGTGAAGTGTTCCATAAAATCCTTTTTGATTCTGTGATTCTCTTTATTCCTTTATGCCACGACGATTCTCTTTCTTTCGTTTCCCCATTGCAATGCTCCTTCTTCCTTTGCACTACAATGCTTTCTTGCAAATATCTTCACCTCTTCCATTTGTGATAATCGTCGTAATCGTGAAAAACACCATCAACATTTTTCATATCTTCATGAAATACACATAATGAAGCCCATGTTCTCAAAATTTGTTCATTTTCAATATTTTGATATGCTCTTCAAGAAAATCCACTTTTTGTGATGTTATCCCAACTCCAAATTTTAGACCCCAAAAATTTTGTAAACACTGGAAAACTGCACAACCTTAGACACCTCCTTCTGTAAGACCAACTATGTTGATTGGATGCCTTATTCCCCCCCCCCCTTACTTAATAATTCTTGCATCATAATTTCTCCAACCAACTTATGATCTTTTTGAAATAAATACCAGTAAAGAATCATCAGATTTACCATGGAAAGTATTGCTACATCCATGTCTTTCCTTACCCACTTATACAAAGTGAAGTGATTTTTTTTCTTCTCAAGAATTCTTGACAACAGAAGACAATACTTCATTCATATATAAACTTAATCAGCAAACTTGGTCCCAAAAAAAAAATCCTAAAACATATCCACTATTGGGGGAAATAAATCCTTCTTTACACCTCCATCATCCAAAAAAACTAGAAATTTAGGTGGTGAGATCCCCTAGTTGCTAATGAACCAGCCCTGTATTGTCTACCTAGATATCCCATTCTCCATGGTGAATATAATTGTCGCCCTAAAAAAACGTAAATTTCACTATCCTCTGGTAGCAATCTCTATGGTCTTGATATGATACTAATTATTACATACCCATAATTAGGTCAAAGCGTAACTTGTCAAGGATATACAGATCAAAACTAAAATGATACTCCCCAAAATCAAGAGAACACCACCTTGACAAATAGATATACCTCAAAAATAATCTCAAAGGTGTATTTATTATCATGACCCTACTCACGAGAACCACCATGAGTCTCAAACCATACAAAATTTATGAAGATATAAAATAATGAGAGGAACCAATATTAATTAAGGAACTAGTTAGTGTAGAATCTATAAGAATAATACCTCTAACTATTTATGGTTGAGCCTCTCTTTCCACTAAATGTAAGATGAACTTCATGCAACTATCATTCCCCTCTTCCCTATAATGTATTCTGAGTTCCCAGAGTTGCACAATTCTACTAATATGAATGCTCATTCCTAGAAGAAACATGTCCACTACCTATACCACCATAACTAGTAGTTTTTTGGCTACCAGACTAATATGGGGTATAATATCCCCTTCTTATACTGTGGTTTTGTCTAGATTCTCCATTATTACCCATCTATCATGGGTCCCTACAAAACCCTTATAGATTTCTTATCCTACTGTAGCCTCATCATTATACCAATGTTCAGGGGTATTATCTTCGAAAGTGACCTGACCTTCCACATTGGTGACAGGTCACCCATGTGAGGTCCAACGTAATTGATCCATCCCATTATCCACTCTAATCTCTACTGCATTAGTCAATGTTCTCATAATGGTACTTTCTTCTGTTAGAATTCATACCTTCTGAACATCCAGTACAAACCACCTGTCCTCCATTGAAAGCTTCCTTAAAGTTCCCCTTAGAAATGATACCGTGATTTAATACATCTAAAAACTTCTATATCTTGAATATATTCATCTAGGAATTAATTTTACATTTATTGCCATTCTGAAACTACTCTTCCATTGTATCCTCATCTTCTTCCAATGTATAAAAAAGCACTATAAGTCTATAAATCAGCCATCATAATCCATAATGGATATAATCCCCTAAGTCAACCTTATAAACTCATCTTATCTCTCCTCTGTGAGAATATTAGAATAAAATTATCCAATAACTTCTCATAAAATAATTACACTCCATATTTTCTAGTTTTCTATCCTGATTCTAAATGTTCCACCAAATCTTCTCTTGACCACACAACATGTAAGCATCCAATTTGAATCTCTTCTTAGAAGGGGTCTCCAGGTGGTCAAGTATAGTCTAGATAGACTATATCCAGAAGTCATACACCTCAGGTTGACCCTCTTTAGTAAATATTTAAGGGTGATCCAATAGATACTCTTGTGTCAAATCAGACATGCTTTTCACAACCCTCCCTAGGTCTCTTTCCATGAACTGCATGAAGTGAGAAAAGTTATCTCAGAACTTATCTCCAACTTCCTCACTCAACACTATTGGTGCATAAGCTTCCATTATTAGAGGATTATTTATATCCATAACCTCCCTTCATCCCCTTAATAAGAATCTTCATAGAGGAATACCTCTACAATTCCAAAAACTCATCTTAGGACTTATAAAACAAAATTATGACATTACTAAAATGGGATTTCAAAAAATCCCTAACAATTCATTTCACACAAATCCCTCCACATGATCAAAACTGAGGTGTTATCATTACCCTTAACCATCCTACATCTACATCATGGTTAAAAAGGGAATACTCATTCTCATTGTTCAATTTTCTCATTCGAAACTCGGTTTTCATTTCAATTTATCAAATCTTGCATCATTTCAAAACCTTTAAGTTCATATAAGGTATCTTTTTCATTAAAGTTTACACAAGAAAAGAAAAAAAATTATTTAACTATTTACCCAAAACATTATTTTCCCATGAATGACTAAAATGATTAATGTCACAAAATAATCTTGAGTTACTAGAATGATTCATGTATACTCAACTCTCATGACATGTCGGGCAATGAGTCAAATTTCATATAACCTAAAAATCAATAAAATCATAAAAAAATTGCATCACAAGAGGTTAAATTGCATTCAACTATAATAAAAAACATCAATAACAAGAATCCCACCGTGGTTGCTTTGCTTTTACCCTCATACATGATTAGCTACTTAACCAAGGCCTGACTCATCCTATTATATTGTATACCATTCTCAAATATTAAGAAGAAATAAAAGAAAGTAAAACCTCCTCTAATACTAGTTTGTAATGTCCTCGCTTGGGTTCCACACACCGATTCCCTAAGTTGGTTCACTACATGACCTCATGTGCACATCCATATATATAAGAGGCTACCCACTAGTAGTGAGGGTCTAATATATATCAGGGGGAGACTATAGCCTCTTTACCAAAGTAGCACAACATCAGAAATAAAAAATAATAACAATATTATATAACTAATAATCAAACCAAACTAGTATCACGTGATGACTAAAATAGGAAAAACAGTGTCCAAAAAAATAGATATGTCATGGAAAAATACATGTCAAGTGTTGATATGAAAAAACCCAAAAAACAGACAATGAAAACTCCAAACAGGTTCCTAATTCATGTCTGGTCCCCTCATCCATTATTCATCCCAAATCATCCATATAAAATATGACTCTCTCCCTTATCCTATCTTTTAAACATAAAGTCTATTCATGTAACAATCAGGAAACCTGGGTACGGTGTGAGTACAAATCAGTAGGCCACCACCCACGGTTTCTAAAACAATATCAATCCAATAACAGTGTATGAAGTTGTATAAAGCAAAAAATACAAGAAATAAAGTAATTTGTTTACATATAATAAATTATTCTTCATTTAAACACATAAACCATTGGCTTCATGGGGACACCAAACCACAATACCTTCTTTGACCCATGCCAAAATATGAACTAACCCCATGGGATATCACATATCACCACATAATGGTTATCAATTATAATTTCATTTCAATTCATATTACATCCAATTGGAACCATAGTCTAATGCCAACATTTTGGTCCAATATCACCATACCAAGGACCCCATGGGTTTTTTAAGTAGTAGTTTGTGACCCAAATCTCATTTATCAACCAATCACACAAGTTAGATATCGAATCAATAGTTCATGTCCAATACTCATTTATCACTATGGGATTTTGATGCAATGGTCCATGTCTCATACATGTATATCAATTTATTATTATGTTCTTTTGAAGTACCAGTCCATTTCCTACACATGTTTATCAATCAATCACGCAATTCACATATATCACATCCATCAATATTACTCAAACTCAATCCTTTTCCCCCTAGTTCACATCAGGGTATGATTACAATTTTTCAAAAAAAACATTGTACTTTAATTTAATCACAGGAAATAATATGGGAAAATCGCTATTTACCATTTTGTAATATTTAAATAATATAACAAATTAACTCATTATATAAAATTCAACTATCTCATAATAACCATTGTTACTTAATAAATAAAACATTAATTAACCAAATATATAATCACAATTTCCCATTAATTAATTTATAAATTAATTTATCCATTTCCAAAATCCCAATATCCAATTAATTAATTCACCAATTAATTAATGCAATACCTTAACCCCAATATCTCAATAATATATTCCCCAATTAATTAATCCAATTCCACAATCCCAATATCTCAATAAGTAATTTAGAAATCAATTAATCCAATTACACAATTCCATAAATTAAGTTATTGAATTCAAAATTCAATTTTTAAACATTCCAATTGAAATTCAAATTATATGCAAGAAATTTTAATTCCATACAACGGGATATGAAATTAGACCACCTATATGAAGATTGACGATGAATTCCCACCAATAGAAATCTCTAATTGAAGAAAATCAACAAAGATCATGATGAATAACATGATCTATATCTGAAAATAAGATATATGGAAAAAAATCAAGATCCAATAAACCTAGATCTATATCCAACATAAAAATAGGGAAATATCCCTTTAAATAATGAGATAAAGATAGTAGATATAGAGGAACCCACATAGGATGTGATTCTATTATCAGGATAGGTGTAAATCTTCCATCTGGGATTTGAATGACCAATAAATGAAGTTATAAGGTATTGAACATATATGGAAGACTCCCAAAAAATATAAAATGATTGCCATTTATTTTTGTTGAGTTTGGGTGAATTATGGGGGGTTGGGGATTTTAAAAAACCAATTTTCTGAACATTAAAAATTGCACACATAGTTCCCGGGGTAGGGTGCATGATTTTCTAAACCGCATTCCCAAATCATGTGCCTCTTCAAGGGGGTGCATGGTTACTCCAAAGTGGTCGCACAATTTGACAAACCATGTGATAGTCATGTGAATCCCCTCTGTCTGGGTTTGTACAATATTTTTTTCTAGGTGCACAGTTTGGGAAAATTGTGCGCTAAATGTGAATTACCCCTCCTCATTCCAAAATTATCAAATTTATCCCAAACAATACCCAAGGTAAAACCTAGAAAAGATATCCAAAAAACAAGGAAAAATATTACCCATGAAAGAGCTCGATACATCTTTAAAAAAGGTTGGGATCGTACAAAATTATCCATCAGTATATGTGGAACCAATTAATGGTTATTATATTGTCTAAGAAGTTCTCTAAATCATCCCCATGTCTCATAGAAAATATCATTCACATCCTAAAAAAATATGGGATCTTATACCTCACTTTCATAGTGTTGTTTATAATATAAAACTTCTCAATAAGCGAGTTAAATATCTGGTCCCATGTTTCAAAAATTACTCATCTAGATTATGGAACCAGCTTATATACTAACTTCTCAGATAGAATGGGAAGACTCTCAACCTAATATTATCCTCATTTATTCCATGAAAAAGTAACTGTCGTATTGATCTATAGAATACCTGATAAAATCAATATAACCATCACTATTCTAGCCATTAATGGATGGTAACATAGAGAGGTAAGATTTTTCCATATCATAATTTCTATACCTTAGTGGTCACCATGTTCAAGATAGATTGTTTGAAATGGTTAGTAGATGGAAATACCTAATCCTAGTCCTCTCATCATTTTCAATCCTATATTGAAGTGTAACCTGGTTTTTATTTTCCTCCATAGCTCTCTGAATATAAAATTTTTGGATTATCTATATTAGTTTTTTTCAATTTCTTAAGGTTATAAAAATATGTATTTCATGAATTAACGATTCAAGATCAAAAGTTTCCCTTTCATTATTCTGTATAAAATTTCAGGTTTAAATATTTTAAATTCTATTTTTTATTTTTATTTAATTTGTTTTTGTAAGAGTTGATCACATGAGGATTCCCCAATAATGACACCAAAATTCGATCACATTATTGTTGAGAATGTAAAAATTTTATATATGTAAAACATACTAATAACTATAAAAGTGGTAAGTAGATGTATTAATCCATAGGGAAAAAAATTATGTGAGACCAAAATTAAAAATTAAAAATATGAAAACTGAAAACAAATAAAAATGGAAAAAAATAAACTAAAATAGTGGAAGATAAAAATAATGAAATTTGCGAAAACCACTAGAAAATAGGCAAGAAACAAATAAGATTTAGCTAATCAGACTACACTGCACTGATAAAAGAAATTTTATACTCTAACCTCAACCTATCATTTCTATTTAAATAATGTAAATAATATGTGTTGAGTTTATAACTATCATTATGTTTTAAGAATAATACAAAAAAACTCTTCTTATTAAATATTTTTCAATCAATATTGAGGATATGATTAGTTCTTTAATAGAGAAAATTATCATCAACATTTTACTATTTTTGATACTTTAATTGATGAATAGAGTTAAAGTATCATTTACCATCACTTATTGGTATATAAGAGAGTGTAAAAATGATTCTCATTAAGAATTAATATGAGATCACTGAATAAAAATTTCACTAAAATAAAAGTGACAAAAAGGTTTTGATTATATTAATAATTTCAATTCATTACAATATAATAACCCTAAAAATGTTTATCCCATCATAGTCAATCACAAAATAAATTATTTTTCTATAAATACATTATAGAAATAAAAGAAAAAAATAATTGATCAATTAAAGAAGAAATATTCTCAGTCAAAGTCAATTTCCCTATCATCTTGTGCATCAGGGATTCATCATCATCATAATTCTAATTCTTCTCCTCTACCTTCGTTATTCACTCCTATATCATTCCCCAACAATCATAAGAGGTATGAATGTTTCTATCCATACTCAATTTTTACAGAGATATATTTTTTATTTTTATTTTTACTCGTATCCTCTGTTGTTGGAAAATCATAAGAAAATTAATTTAAATTCTTTCATTGAGTCACCGACCCTAGTAACTAATAAAAACTATCTAACCAACTCTTTACTATTATATCATTGATGATTTTGACCTAGATCCCAACACTTATTTCATCCAAAGTCAACCCCATTAGCCAATTGGTCCTTAAAAAATTCTTTATCCTAGTGATTTGTTTTCTTAATCAGTTTACTAACTTCATCCAACCTCATCCTCGGTGTCTTTAATCTAGAATCTCCTTAGATATGGGTTTCTTATAAGAATCTGGTCATGTATCTCACACATTTAAACCTTCAAACTCCAAACCTCAACATTCATGAGCCTCATAATCCCATCTATGTCATTATAAAATAAAAATTTCTAAGTTAAAGAACTAGAGATCGACAACTCTACTGAACATCCACTCATATAAAATAAATATTTGAAAATGCATCAAAAATAAGAGGAGGTTAATTCAGATTCAATTGGGTCAATAGATACTATATATAGATTGAACACAAAATTAATTTTCATAGAGATCAATTTATATTCATCAAAAAGATTATAGTTCATCTTCTTTGGCTCAGTAGAAACAACATCAGCATTAGTTCGATGTGTACAGATCTAGATGCTTCAGATCCTCAACATCGGTCAGAATAAAAATTGGTTATCCTTTTTTAAAGCATTGAGTTAGACCTCATTTAGAAATCATTGGAATCTGGTGAACTTCAAAACCCTAATCTTGGTTTGGTTTCAAACTTGGTTTTTTGTTCATCTTTTGCTCTAAATGAGGCTCAGTATCTCAATGCTTCAAATGACTTATTCATTATTTTTAATAGGTTCGTTCTTATTGTTCATTTATCTCTAAATCATCTGGCTGTGATTATTCTCTATTTAATGATCTTTCCTAATATGAAAACCTTGGGTATTATTCAATTATAATAATATAATATGACTGGATGTAGATTCATCAACAAAAATTGACTGCTTTCTTATTCATCAGAACCATAATTTGACAGTGGCCCGATTGTGAAAAAAAAGCAAAATCAAGTTCTTCTTATTCTTCTTTAACCCTAACCATTTATTGTTTGATCTCCCATCTCCTAGTTTTAGAAATGATTCATTTCCACCTTGTTGAACTCAGTGAACACAAGACATATTCAACCTTTATTTATATATTCAATAGTGTCTTCAGCTTCCTCATGCTCAGATCAATTTGTTTTTAATCTAAAAAAATGCATTGGTTTTATCACTTCATAGAAAGAATTATCTTACATTGTATTTATATTATATGAGGGAGAAAATTCTATTACTGATGGTGATTTCTAGAATGCTTAAATTTTCTTACACAAAATCTCAAAAATTCTTTTTCTGTTTCTTTAAAACATCTTACACTGACATAAAAAATTATTTTTCACCCTACAAATTAGATATATGAAATAAAAAAATAAACTAATTAAATATAAAATTAAATTCATAATAATTATATATATTGTTAAAACAACATGAGACTAAAGACTAAAGAATACACTTAAAATTAGAAATTGATTAATTTATTAACAAAATATAGAAAATATAAAATTTACGAAATAAATGAATTAAAAATAAATGTTATCAATTATTAAATCATTATATAAATAAAATTAATTCAAAACTTATACAATAATTAATTAATGTATAAATTAAAAATAAAAACACAAACTGAAAGAAAGAAAGATTACACATCAAATAAAATTAAATAATACTCAAGGAATTAATAAAATACATTAAGTAAAAAAAACTAATAAATTAAACAAAAAATAATAGATAATTAAAATAATAAACAATTGAAATATTTAATAATAAAACAAATAATTTTATCCATAATTTAATTTGTTTACTAAATCTATAATAAACTAACCAAAAATACATAATTTTCTAAATTATTTTTAAATAAATCATTAAAACATAATTTTAAAACAAAATAAATGTGGGAAAAATTATCAATTTAAGGCCACATCAAAAACCACTTATGAGGTTCTATGGACTGAATATCACTTGTTATAAGTAGTAGAATATTCTAGAAATCTCAAATTCACATGATCGTAATTCTATAATAAACTAAAACCTTGTATGAAAAATGAAGAACTTGAACCATAAACTAAATTTTATTGAAATAACAATATTCAATCATAGAGTTTTTCTAAAGATATCTTAGTAGATACCAAATAACTATATCGTATGAGGTGTAACCATGGATTGGGTGAATCACCGAACATTTGGGTGGGATCCTCAATATCGCTCATGGTATTCTAGTACCTCTCTATGTTAAAGGGAGAAAAGAGAGATATTATAAGGGGGGAGAGACTGGGGGAGGCTTTCTCAAGGATCACATGCACCCATTCTCATACATACTACTTCCATAAATAGGCCTCAAGATTATTCTAATACTTATCTATAATTTACCCATATGTTCATAACATATTAGTGGATATTGTTGCAAATTAAGTTGATATGCCTTAAATCCCTTGTGTATGTGATGCACATTAACTATATCATATGGCATGTTATTAGATAAAATTACACTACCTTCAACTAGTCCTAGGGTATGATTAAGGTATATCGTTGGCTATGATATATCACAATCACTACCTTACAAGGCAGTTGAAAATTTGTGGGTTAATTTTTTATTCACTTCCATTAATAATTTATCAATATTTTAACCATTTCATATGATTAAAAGGTGGGATATTGGATGGCAAAAGGATTACAACCCATGAAAATGTATACATTGACTCATAATGTATGATTTAGTTCATGTTCATGCTAGAGTGTCTCAAAATATCTATATAAAGAGGTTTTACCCATTAGATGGATGTGTGATAATATTTCATGCATTTATCCAATTATCTCTCGATATCTAAGCTCTCTTCCTCTTCCACCCTTAGATTTCATGTAGCAATAATATCTCAAGGGTGACGAGATGGTTGTGTGCAAGTATTGAGTGATTCATTAGAACCCATGGATACAAAAAAATATGGATGTAATTTTTTATTCCAATATTGATCTTCATTAACTAGATATGATGAATATAACAACAATAACTAATGGTGTAAGGTATACTATGTTTTAATTCATTTAAATTTTATCGATGTTAACGGGTTTCATGTATGTTTGATCTTGGTTTTTGGATTTTTGTTTGTTTCTGCTACATTGAATGAGTTTTATTAAATCCAAATAAACTTAAAAGTGGTTTCAAAGACTTAACATATAATAAATAAATAAAATCATTCTTAGAAATTAATTTACGATCATTTCTATAAAAGTATCTTAGCTTATCTTTTTTATAATACACTAATTATCATTCAAAACAACTAAGAAATAAAGAACTATAGAAGAAGTTACAGTATGTGATAATGTAATATTTATTGATAGTGGAAATTTTTTTATGATATAATTAAATATATGCAGAGGTCCCTGACATTTCATTATGCGACAATGAAATTTGTGTTGGGATCCCTAACATTACGTTATACGATAACAAAATTTATACAAGGGTACCAAGCATTATGTTATTCAATAAGATAACATATGTCAAGGATGCAGTGTGTGAAAAATTAAATTTTAATTCATTACTGTAATAACCTAATTTTTTTTATGTAATTATAAGCTTAATATCTTTCTTGACATGCAACGTCGAGCTTTAAGTGAATACAGATATATTATAATAAGTATTTTTATTTAAATGTGACATATCCATTGAATTGGAGGGTATAAATATAAAAAAATAATAATGAAATATATTTATAGTGTTCCTAATCAATTAAAATTTATTTATTAATTCTTATTAAATAATCCCTTAAATTTTAATGATGTCATTTTATGCTTTAAAAATTCATTTTTTCCAAAAATTATTTTTATTACCTTTAATGTGTGGAAATTATAATTAATTTTAGAAATTTTAGAAATTTTATTTTATAAAATGAAAAAAAATTAAAATAATCATATAAATATTATCTTAGGGTGAAATAATTATACTTTTTTTAAAATGAATTATTATTCAATCAATAGTGAAAATGGCAATTTTTCAAATATTATAACTTCTTTTCTCTAAATTAAGTAATTTAAAACTACCATTGTATTTTTAATTTGGAATTTAAGTGAAATATTATCCATTTTATTTATAATAATATAATTTATTTCTTATTAATTAGTAATTTTCATGATCTTGGTATCAGTTTCTTTTTATGATTATAGACCATTTTTCAAAAAACTTTTTTAACTGCATAACATTTTTCCATTTTAATTAACTAAAATAACACCTAATTAGAAATGATTCAAATTAATTTTATAGATTATATATATATATATATATATGAATTTAAATTATTATAATCAATATTACTAGTCATAGAATTAATGTTAGATCATTTTTTCCCAGAAAAATGATTTGTCCTTAAAACCTTCTTTTTGTCACACTTTGTGAGTTTATTTTTAAATTAAATTCTAATTTTTTTGTAAATTTAATATTGAAAAATGGATTAAATATTTGGAATCATGAGGTTATGTTTTTTTAAAATGTTCAATTTTATTTTTAGGTATTATGAATAGAAACAATGGAAATATTTATCACCTTAGTAAAGGGTTGAATTGGGTTAAAACTATGAAAAAAACCTTAAAGTTTATCTAATTCATGAATTTATACTATTTTATGAGTGTTTTTAGACTAAAAGTATTATTAATGAGTTTAGTAATTTATTTTAAATCATTTTTTTAGAATTTGGGAACCCTATATTGACTTTTATGAAAATAAGTTATATTTTATTCAAATTAAAAACTATTTCTGGGTCTTTGTATTTAATGGTATGGTTGGAATATTCCAATAACTTTTTTATTGATACCAAAGTTCAAAAAACTTAATTAGTGTAGTATTTATCTAAAATAATTATATAAGAAAATTTATTACCATATTTTAAGGTTAAATAATTTTTACTCTTAAATCAAGTAGTTTTCTAATAATAGTTTTTGATGTGTTTTGTGTTATTATATTAAACATAATTTCTTCCACCAATAAAAATTATTTATTATAAAATGGATTAAAAAATTTAAATACTAATTTAATGATTTGGTTTTAAGTCTCCTTTTTTATCATATAATTATGATATCATGGTAAAAAGGTTAAATTGTCACGGTTAAGGTTTTAATGGGTTTAAAGTGGTTTAACGAGAAGATATGGCTTAAAATATATCCAAAACATGAAAAAATGTTATTGGTTGAGTTTATTTAAACAATATAACAACTTATATTTTAATTTGGGGTGACATGGTTCCATTTTATGATGATTATGACCTTTATATTATTTTAGGAGAAGAGTGAATACAAAACGTCACTCTCTTGACATTAATATCTCTAAACATTTTACATAAAGATAAAAGATGATAAGTTTATTTATAAATTTTTATTTGAAATATAAATTATTTTTTATATCATGGTAATTTATTTTTAATTTTTAGTGATTAAATAATTATTTTAAATGCTTACGCAACACTAACATAGTATTTATTCAATTAATAATGAAATAAAATAAATGATTTTAAAATAATAAAAGTATAAAAATATTGGTGGAATATTTTGTTCCATGAATTTTTTAGATAATTATAATATATTTTTGGTGCATGAAATTTAAATATTTTAATTCTATTTTTTCTTGATGTCTTTAAAGTCAAATTATATAGATACTGTTAAAATAACATTGATGATATTTTATGAAAATAAATTTTTTTAAATTATTTAAAATTAATAAAAAAAACTACCTTATACCAATTTATTTTTCTATTATTTAAAATATCAAACATGGTCTATTTATGGGTCACTTTTCCTTTTATGGTAACATTGTTGACCCTTAAAGTGTAAAAACTTATATTGGGGTAATTTTCAAAAGGGTTAATGGGGGGTCAAAACTTAAAGATAAGGGTTAAAATATTATGGAAAATTTTATAAATATTATTTGATTAGATTATATAGACATATACTCATAAAATATTTTAAATATTTCAATTTTGATCCACTTTATTATAAAAAATTATATATAATAATTTAACACATTAAGTAATTCATGGAGTTCCCTCCCCTCACTTATAAAAAGGGAACCTCTTCTCCTCTCTTCCAACCATATTTTGAGCCTTATATCTTAGAAAATCCCTGATATAATATCTTCATATATTCCTTACCCAAATTCTATATCTTATGAAATTTTCAAAATACCATCCTTTCAAGGATTAAGTTGTAATCCATAAGTGCTTTCTCAACGAAGAGGTTTGACTCTAAACCAAGTACTTTAAATTTTATTTCTTCACATACCTCAACTAAATATTTGGTATACATTATAAAAAAATTAATTATGTATATTAAATATACTTAATTATTATTATAATTTTGTATGAACCATTATCCACCTTATTTATATCTCACTAAAAGTGAAAACATTGTCTGTGCGTACGTACGACTTATCATCTCTATATAGCAGTGAAATTTATTTTTTATCACATCTTTAATTGGATGGTTATAATGATTGGTTTAATAAATATATATATTATCTATGATATTATTTTTACTCTCTAAATTTTAATTATTATTTTCCTTTCATTTTTTCCATCCTTAAAAAAATGGAAACAATGTTCATGCATACGTACAACCTACTATTTCCATGAATAGTGTAAATCATTTTTATATATCTATATCTTATAGATGAATATATATATAATGAATATATATGATATTTATATAATTATTAACATTTTGGAGATTATGTAACCAAGATCATAGTATATGGATCGGGACTATCAGACCAAAACAAGCATGAAAAACAAAGCAATTATCATCTGTAACAGTGATTTCAATAACAAATTATTAATAAATGAGTAATAAGATATTATAAGTAAATCATGTATGGTATGATATATATTATTTTCTTATGTTATACGTGAATAATAATTCTATATTTATTATACATTAGGTTTAAATGTATACAAATAAAGACAATACTTGAGTTAAGGGTTTCTCATCTCACTTTTATTTATGTGATACATATACTATATTCACCTTTTGTTTCCATTGTGAGATATATATACTACCCATTTTAAATTTTATATCATTATTACACTTATGATCATGATATTTAATATTTCATTTTATGTTATTATTTCATGGGTCTTATAATTCAAAAGTTTCGAAAGTGATAAGGGATTTATATTACAATTTCATCGGTTATTGGGATTATTTATGATCAGGTTTCTGATAATGAAATTTTATAACCTAACTCTCAATAATCAAAGGAATTTTCTTATATTAGGGTTATTTCTAGATATTAAATGTTTCCCTTTCATGTTTACTCTCTTTAATAACTCAGTATCCTCATAGAATGTTTTTATCCAAAAAAAGAATTTATTTCTCTCTTCAATCGAAAATATTTTTTCTTCCATATATATTTTCTAAAATATTTTACAGAATATTTTTATTAACATATAATTATTATATAAATTCATTTTTATCCTTATTTTAATTATTATAAAATAGTTTAAATGGAGTCATCTTTTCATTTTCCGGATGAGGTACTTTTCACTTTTTACCAAATATTTAAAAGGATTATTCTTTTGGTACATGAAATGAATAGAATTTATTATCACCATGACCGCTCAATGATTTTAAACATACTTTATTAGTTTCTAATTTTATTTTAAAATAAAATGTTTTCCTTAATATTTTAAAAATGTATTTTAAATAAGTGGTTTCAATATGAAAAGTGTATTATACTCAATTAATGTTCCAATGATATTTTAAATTCATTTTTCATCTATGATAACATCCCTTGATGTTACTTATGCTTTAAAAAATATATAATTCAATTATACCATCCTTATTAAATATTTGGATGGTTTAGTATTATGATGATGAGATATTTATGAAGATCATTTAATTTCCATAGGTTATGTTGTGATAAAATATTTAAATGTTTAGGAAACTAATTTACTTTACATGGATTATGATATATGATGAATGAATTATAATATTATAGAATAGATATTATGATCATGTAATAGGTTTTCCTAGAATTATATATTCCTCCAATGGATTGGGTAAATAAGGATAACTCTTGAGATAAATATGTTATGCATCAACATGGATTCATGTTCACAATTTTATGTGTGGACCAGGTTTTCGTGTGCATTAGATTATGCATAGGCCTGGTTTTCATGACCATAATATTATATGTGGACTAGGTTTTCATGTCTATAATATTATGTATAGATTGGTTTCATGTCCCTAAGTTTATGAAAGTTCTTGATTTTATGTCTTTAACATTATAAGTGAAAATATTTTATTTACATATTTTTCCAATGATATAAGATTATGTTTTTTCAACATTCTATGTTTATATTATGAAATCATGGATTATAAAATATTATTGGTGATTTTATACTTTTTAAATATTTTATTTTATTATAATAAATTGTTATACGATGACTCAAATTTATGATCAATAAAAAATTGGGTATGAACTTTTTAATTTATGATCATGATCTTAAAACATTATTATTATATTATTATCAATTATTGATATCTCATATTTTTACCCTAACTGAGAATTTGAGATCACCCTTACTTATTTTTTTCCTCACCTAGCTTAGGAATAAAGGTTTTAAGTAGGGTATGCCTATGATGTTTTTTATGTGGAAGACATTGAAGATCCTTCATAAAATAAGAGTATTATGTATCTAGTCTCCAAATTCACTAAACCTTTAGAGTTTTGGTGTGTATTGTAATGTTTCTTATTAAATATTCATCTAAATAGATGTAATATTTATGTATTAAAATTATGGGTCACTAAAGTGATAGTGTTATTTTTTTTTTTTTTTACATGGTAGGGTATGATATGGGGATTCTATATAGTACACTAGAATTATTCCACATCACAAAAACATTGAATCATATCATAAAGATGACATTGATGCATTTCGTACAATACAACATACCTGAAGTTGAAGGTTTAACCTTATGAAAGTCATGTATCTTGAGGAATGATAGCCAGCTTACATTTTTGATTCATTACTACACATAACATACCACCTCCTACGATATGTGTGTATCATTAAATGTGATTCACATAAAAAAATTATATTTATCAATTATAAATTGTTTTATATAATTTATATAATGTTTATAAATTATAAGAAAAGGTATTTTGTGATATTTATTTAATTTATAAAAGTGTTTATATATTAATTAATTATTAAAATTTTATAATTAATTAATTAAAAGTTTATAAATCATTGACTAAATAAATATCCATTAATATTAAACTTTAATACTAAAATTCATTTTTAAAATTATTCAACAAACCTAATAATTTAGAAAAAAAAACTTGTTTTTTAGAAATTATAATGTTAATTTATAAAAAAAAATTAAACTACAAAATAAGGAAAAAATATAAAAGATATTATATTTATATTATGAGTTGTATGTAATAATGGAATTTAAAATGTTCAAATTAAAAGGTATTATTTAAAAAATTATTTTAACCACATCAAATTTATATTTGATACTTTATTTGATCAAATTATTAAATAATGATAATTATGTGATATTTAGATTATGTAAATAGATACATAATTGAAGTGAAAAATAAAATATTTCTATTTTATGTAATAATATATATTTAGATTAAATTTCATATAATGAATTTTGTGCATGAGTTTATTTTAGAAATGAATATAAATTTATTATATTAAAAATAAATGTTTTTGTGATGGTCCATGGAATTATGAAATGGATGTGGATCAGAGTTCATTGGGTAGAGACTCTCGGCCAATGGTTTTTGATTCAGTTGGTGGCTTGGATTTATTCAAGTAGTGACTATTTTTGATCAGGCATAATATTATTTCTGAGTGATGATCATGGAGAGGCATGCCATGTTATACTTAATGGATTATTGTGGGAGTTGGGGTGGATGATGGATACAGAAAAAGGATGACGGTGATCTTTTTTTTTGGTTCTTGATTCTAGGATCTATGATGTTTCTCTCTATATGATGTTATTCTTTAGTGGTTTTAGATGATTTTTTTTGAATCTGGTTTGATTTTTGATTTGGAATGTTTTATTGGGTCACAATAGTCTTTGTGAGCACTGGATTTTGTCTCGTTGCATTTGGATAGTGGTATAGATTCTTATGGGTACTACTAGGTGGTAAGCCTTCATAGAGGGATTAGTGTATTAAAAGCTATAACTCATCCATATGACCACATTTTTTAGATAGATATCTACCCTGAATTTGATTCTTTAATGTTTTTTTAGGTTTTTCATTTCATTAGGTTGATAGTGCAGTGAGTTACTCACATGCATTATTAGGTGGTGGAATTGAATGAGAGATAGTTGTGTTATCACTTATCATCCAGTCCTCCCCCCACATATTACTGTGAGTGGAAGGGGTTCTCTTCCACGTTGTGTTGGTACATCATGGCACAAATTCTTGACAGGGTCTATATATCTTCATTGATTCATTGGAGTGTTGTATTTTCTATAAAAAGGTTATTGAGACTTTTTCTATTACTTATATTGATGTTTGTTACCCATTGGACAATCCAGACCATAATTTTCATTATTTCATTCTTCTTTTTGTATATTTACTATGTATTTTAAAAGTGTTCCCTCTTTTCCCAGTTCTCGAAAAAGGAATTTTTCTTATATGTTTAATAAAGGGTTTTTTACCCTCAACATATTAAAAAATTAGTGATTGTTGATTTCATATGATTCTAAACATTTACCTAATTCTAAATATTTACATAAAATTGTTTCATATACCTTATACATAAGATTCATTTGGATATTTATATATATGGTTTGTTTTTTAATTCTGGTTAGTAACATAAGATATGGGTTATGTAAAGAGTCACACATAAATATGGTTTGAACGTATCAGTTTAGTGAAAGAAATAGGATTCCAAACTAAACCATTAGAATTTTGTATACGTGTAAAGGGAAGGACATGAGATTATTTGGTGAGATTAAATCCCAATTAAAATGCTAATTTTTTGACTCCTTCCAAAGAAACCACTTGTCAATACCTCAATCATCTAACTAGGTTGGTCAGGTAAAAGTTGGGAACCCATAGATTATCTTATGTAAGGAAAGTAGGAAATGGGTTTCCCTAATAGTATTAGGTTCCCATTCTTGGTATTCTCATTGGGTTAAAATTAGTTGGTATATCCTACTGTGATTAGGTTACTGGAGAAATAGATTTGGGTTAATCCATATGATAGATTTGGAAGAGAGTTTTCTAATCAACTCTCATATAGTCATATATGATATGATTGGGGTGATTCCCTACCTAAATAGTTATGTAATGGTAGAAATGATAAAGTGACCCAAATGATGGTGAAATATGGGACTTATCCCACTAATAGATATGATGTATTTTATAAGGGGTTATCATTTTATTAGGATCACATTTAATATAATTCATTAATGAATGTTTGTAAAATTTGATTCTCATAAGATAAACGTTTCCATTGTAAATAATATCATCATCATTATTAAATTATGTAAATAACTAAAGAGGATAATATTAATGTAATAAATTCTTAATATTGTTAAATTAATAAAATTTCTTAAGTAATATAAATAATATGTGTTAAGTCAAAACACCATCATGGGTAATTGATAGTTGAAGTTGTTCAATACATGAATCTAAATTCTTATGAGAAGCATAGAATGATCCACTTAAAATATTTTAGGATGTGTTCTTAAAGAAATAATTTAAATAGTTATATTTTTTTTTAAGGAAAATTTTTGATATAAATGGCATCAATAATGATGATGATGTACTTATAAATAGTTATAAGTAAACAATATAAGTTATTTACATCATGAAATTAGATTTTGTGAAGTTAAAAGGTTTGAATATGTTTAAGGAGTTTAGAATTAAGAATATAATTCCTAAATCTATCCACTATTAAAAATATTTTGTGGTCATAGATATTAGTAAATAAATATTTTAGTGGGATGGTTTTATTATGTGTTCATATAGAGATATGGCAGGAATTACATAGAGGTATAATGAGTTTACAAAAACCTCTAAAAGTGAATAAAACATAAGGTTGATCTAGTTGAATATCATGTATGATATTTTAAATGGGAACTTATGCATGTTTATTTTAGTTATTATTAAAGGATTTTAATAATATAAAATGTATAGTGTTATACAAAAGGAAATATTCACTTTATATTCATTTTATGTTGGATTCATATATGTATATATTGATATACATCTTATAAAGTGAAATGATAATTGAACTCCAGAATTATTACTTTGAGTTATCATTAACTTATTTTCATTCGGGATTATTATGGGTTGTAATAAAATTTCAAGGCTATGGTGAGTATATTTCTTATATTAATATATAGAATATGTACATGAGGCCCAAATGGGTTGTGTAAACTAAATGATCCACTAAGTATAACACATCAAGTGTCCTACACAATTTCATTGGTATATTTAGGGTTCATGGTTTATAGTTGAAGTCCCTGCTACCTGTGGTTGGTGAGATTCCAACATGTGAACCTTCATACTTTGATACCATTCTTATAAAATCCTTTTGGATCATGTAATTAGGGGTGGTTTGATGTGTTATGGATCATGTCATCGGTTAGAGCTAAACCAAGATGGTATTTGTCCTCTTCTGTGATTAGTATGACATATAGACCCTAAATTGAGATATAATGATGAAATTTTGTGGTCATACATAGATATTTCATGTGATGTGATTATATTTTTTAGGTTAGGTACATGTGACGTGATAATTTGTAATGGTGAATGACATGTGATATATTCATCAACCTAAACAATCTATACATAAATAATAAAGAATATATGTGTAGGATTTATGGGATTAAAATACTCTATGACCCATGGTCACTCAATGTATTGTAAAATGCGATCGTATGAGAATGTATTATTTTATATGATGTAGTTGGTGAACATAAGTATGGAATAATTTTTTTAATAGTGATCTTGATAGATCCATTTGAAGCTTGAATAAAACTGATTCTTTTCTAGGGGATACTCTTTACATACATTTATATATCAAGTGATTCATATTTGTTTAAATAGTCTTGTGGGGTCAAAATTTGTTGTTAACTAAATGGGGATTGAGTTTTACTCTTAGAGCTACTCTAAAATTGTTTTAGATTTTATCCAAAAACTAATTTTTGGATGGATATTAACAAGGTATTTCATATGATTTGATTCATGTTGAAGTCAATGATTGCATTATAAAAGTGTTTTATAAGATATCCAGAAGGAGTTTTGGATATGGTTTCACAATTTTTTGTATATGTTACAATATAAAGAGAAATGAAACTAAATATATGAGGATTTAGTGTAAGAAATGGAGTGAAGGAGATATGACCTAAATCCCTTGTGCATGTGATGCACTTATACTATATCATATGAGATTTTATAGTTATATTGTATGGAATGTTGTAAGATAACCTGATACTTCATTCAACCAATCATAAGGTATTATTAAGGTATTTTGTTTCCTATGACATGTGAAAACAATTTCCTTACATTGCAACCAAATGTTAGTGTGTTGATGTTTAGATCACTTCTAATAATTATGTTTTATCATTGAAACCATTCCATATGATAAAATAGTGGAATATGGGATGGAAAATAGATTACATCCAATGTAACTACATGTACTAACTCATAATGTCTGAGTTAATGCATGTTCACTCAAGAGTGTCTTGAGAAGGTTATATCAAGAGGAAGTTCTCATTTAATTGATGTGTGATACTCTTGAATTTAGTTGGTTAATGATATCTCAATCCTAAATATAACTTTATATTCTTCCCTTAGCCTTTATGGGGAACTTGTATGTTTTTATTGATGAGAGTGTCTCACATAGTGTCAATTGATTTGGTATGACCTATAGATACACCACAGAGGAGGTATGTAATTTGGATTTTCTTTGGTGATCTTAATCAGCACAGATGATGGAGTAAACAATAGTAATCAATGGTGTCAGGTACACAATGCTTTTCTTTATTTATATTTTATGTGTGATATCGAGTTTCATGCATGGTTTATATTGGTTTAGGGGTTTCTATTTCATTTTTTCCTTAAATGATTATCATTCAATCCTAATAAACTTAAAAAATATAGTTTAAACCTAAAACTAGTAAAATCCCATAAGTTTCACCTTATCTGAATAGCCCAATGATATGTTCAGTCACCTGATAATAGGGGTGAATCAATTTGACCTTTTTATAAAATTACGTTTTACCATTTTAAATTCATTCTCATTATTTGAACCTTTGTTATAAATTAATATATAAAAATATGTGTTTAATGTTACCCAACACATAATTACCACATGAAATGAATAAATAAACTTGAACAATATCACACAAGTATTTTAATAAGGTTTGAACTGAATATGGGTATCTACTCCTTGTTGTGTTCGATTCTAGTTTTAGAAACTTCTATCCACTATATAAAACAAGAAAATATAATATGCCATATTTTGAAAATACACTTCTATCTCCCAATATGTATTATAATCTGTCAATTGTGTTCTTTATACTAGATCCCACATGTTTGAAATGTTTTCTTTTAAAAAATCCATTAACTAGATAAAAACTTCTCTTTATGATGTAGCGATATAAAATGATCTGATCTTTTTTCCCAATGAAAGTATTTGAAATTCAGTGGGTAGACTACTAGAATGAATGCACATTTGAATATTCATGTTACTAAGATTTTTGATCTTACATAGAATGTGGATGTTTTCCTTACTTACCATAATCATCTTTGATCCTCCTTAGATCTTTAAACTATTAGGTTTGAATGGAAAAGATGAATACATAAGAGGGGGTGAATTGTATTCCTTTAAAAATGATAGAAATAATAATTCCCTCTTTATATTAAAGAAATTATATCCTTATCACATAAATACAAGTAGGTAGGGGAAAATAACTTATGAAAAGAACATAAATATGTACAACAGTTTGAGGAACAAATATCCATTAGTTCACTCCACTAATTCTCTATTTGTGAGCTAGATGTTTTTTACCAGTAGATCCTTTTACTAGGGATCTCTAAAATTGAGTGTAGGAATTTTAAACCTTAAAAAGGATTTTATAGTGCCTTATTCTTATTTTACAGGGAACAGAAATATCTATAGCTTAGTATATAAAGCTGACACACCACCAATGACTGAGTATGAGTAGTTGATACTCTAAGTAATGACCCAGACCTTCTAACCCATTACATTTGAGAAAATATGATGTTAGAGGTGTTCAGGGATGATCAGAGTGTTTTAGATACTAACAATGACTGGATGGTAGTGGCTCATTTTGAACTAATGGTGACTCTCTAGTGGCAACTCATTTTTAAAAAATATTAGCTCGTTGCGGGAGTCTCATTTTGAATTAACGGTGACTCACTAGCAATGACTCATTTTGAACTAACGGTAACTCTCTGGTGGAGAATCATTTTTAACTAATGGTGAAGTGCTGGTGATGGATCATTTTGAACTAAAAGTGACTCACTGGTGGTCGCTCATTTTGAACTAATAGTGACTTACTCGCAGCGACTCATTTTTAAATAACACTAACTCGTTGGCGGCGGTGCATTTTGAACTAATGGTGACTCATTAACGGTAACTCATTTTGAACTAACTGTGACTCCATAGTAGTGTCTCATTTTTAACTAATGGTGAATCAAAAATGGTGACTCATTTTGAACTAATGGTGACTCACCAATATTGACTCATGAATAGTGTTTTTTCCAAAATTTATATATTTTTAATTTTGACATCGTTTATGATAAAAATGGTGTTAATTCATTAGTTAAGGGTTTTTAAAGTCATTTTAACGGTGTGTAATTATATCCTCACCCTTTTAAATAATTAAAACATGTGGTTTTGATGATATCTTCCTTTAATGGACAATCTAAATTGTATCTAATCCTATGGGTCTTGGATCTAATATTTCTAAAGATGAGAACTTCCCTCCATTATTTCGGTCTTTCTTATTCTTGATATGGGTGGTTCCAAATCTTTCTTCCCTTGGATTCATGTAGCCCAATTATTATGGGTGGTTCGAGTTCCCCCAAATAGGTTTCCACTTGTTTGCAAACCCCCAATTTTAGAGTAGCATGTTTGGTAAAATACTCTTATTCAATGTAAGAATATCTTCGTTTCTCTTTATGTGTTTCATGAGGTATGGGGTTTACTATTATCTCTTGTGAATATTTTTGAATATGGATTAAGGAAGATAAATTAATTGGTATAAATCAAATCAAAAGGTGTGGGTTAATGTGAAGTAGGATATTATAAATTTGTTGTTACTGTTCTGATATTGTGAATTGTATAATCTTAATACCCACTAAAACTCAAGGTCATTGGGGATCCTTTTTATTGCACTATTATTATGTGAATTGTGGAATTCATATTGTGTAATTATTGAAAACACATAAAAAATAATTTTCTAATCATGTACAAATGGGTAATGAATAGTATTCCATAGGATCATGAGGCTTGTGTGATAATACCCATAAATATATAAGTGGAATTGAATCAAATCCCCAATGAACAATCTAGAAAATGATATGTTTGTGTTGTAATATGTTTTTGGATGGTGTTGTGTATTGTGGATTGGCTATGATGATGCAGTGCATGTGTGGTGAAAATGTCATGATGGGTGCAGGGGTAGTATATGTGGTATGGAGCGGGGTTGTGATGGTAGTGGTGGTGTAGTTTTGTGGCAGGGTTGCGATGGAAATGGTGGTGCGGTTGTGTCACGGGGTTGTGATGGTTATTGGTTATGCTAGTTTCCCAGGTAGTAATGGAATTAAATGCATGATAATGATATGAAATTTGATGTGAATTAAATTTTAATACATAAATTAAAGGTGATTATCTTGATGAAATGGGTTGGTAATGGAAAATTTGGAAAATTGATTAATGAAAATTAAAAATTAAAATATGAATTGTGGTTTTTGTTTTTCTTATAGGGGTTTTTTAGTTTTGGTAGTAGAATTTGAGGTTCTGGTGATATGTTGTGTGCCTTTTGAAACCCTTAGGATGGGGCTTGTGTGCTATAACTTAATAATTATATACCTTGTATATTCTTTTGATTTCTATATGCACCCCACCCTCTTCCGACACTATGTGCCGACACCCACACAGTCACATGGGGGCCTGTCTTTACCAATATCCTAGTGGGAGGATGGATGGATACATGTTATTCCCCACTCCCCCTTCTAGGATATGAGAAGGAAATACATGAGATGTGATGGACAGAATTCAAAATTGCCACTATCAAGATGTTATGTGATTATATGTGATGGACCAGGTGTGTTCTGGTGTTATATGGTGAGAAGGATTATATTGGGGATTTTCTGTGGTAGGAAGAGGGATGAAGTTTATTTCATTCACATTCATGATACCCTACTACCCTAGTTATGATATGTGATGTGATGGCCTAGGTTTTTGTATGTGGGATGTTATTTGATGAGTTTTGATGTTATTCGGAAGAGGTGGGAGAATTAGAATATACGACATTGAAGTTTGAGAGCATAAAATAGGTGGGAAAGTAGTGTGTGGTACACTTCATCAATATGCTTCATATTATATTATTTTACATGGATGCATTATTTGGTGAGTGATCCTTTGTGAGGTTGGGGTTTTGATTTGTATACCAGTATATGTGTGGTTTTGTTCTACAATTTTTTCTCATGATTGAATTTGTATTCTCTTTCCACATGTGCATGAGAGACTTTGGGTTTCCAACTAAACTTACATGTATTCTCAATGTATGTATATAAAAATTCTTTCAGGTTTCTAGGAGGACTTCATGGACCTTGTTGAACATTTCTATCTCATACCTTTGGATAGTTTTTGTGTTGCTACTTTAGCTTGATTCTAGGTATTTACTTTCAGAAATTTTATATGTATCGACTTTATTTATACATAAACTATGGGGTGGTTTTGATTTATTTAATATTATTTCGTGGAGTTTATTGTGGATGATTCATATTATCTCCCAATCCAATATTATTAAAACCGGTAATACCTCCAATACATGATATTTTTATACCCTCGGTGCTAGTCTCTAACTTGGGGTCTACTGGAGTAAGGACCTAGGGTCATTATCTCTCTCTGCACATTTTAGCATCCTTAAAGGGAGGGTGTTATGAATATAGTGGTATCAGTGCTGATAGTTTTGATATAGGAATTAGTTTCATGGGTTGGAATGTAAATGGTTCTAGTTGACCTCGGTGCATGACATAGGCCAGGGAGATCAGCTAGGACATGGGATTTTAGGTCCCCGATGATCTAGTGAACCAACGCTAAGATTGTTGAATGACTAGTTGATATATAACTATTTTCAAGGTAGAGGCTTGGTAAAGGTACATAAATCATGATTAATTTTGTTCTTGATTAAATTGGGTTGTTTTAGGATGGATCTAATGAATAAATTTAATTTAAATTAATCTTAATAAAAATTCCATATTGCCATAATTAGGAAATATTTGTTTCTATTTCATCTATGGATCATAGTAATTATTTATATGTTGCTTGGTCCATGGAGGTTCAACAGACTGATTCAATTGATCACCAAAGGGTTGATCTATTTGAGGATAATGATCAGTGGTAGAGGAAATTGCTATCTTTTCAACTACAGTCTTTAAGGAAGTAAGAGGGAATATTTTCAAATGAGTAGATGGAGGAATGTCTAGAGGACATGTAGATCAATTTCAGTTTGTTATGGGGCCCAAAGGAGTATTGGTTCCCCTTGGTATTTAGTCATACGTTAGTAGATGCACATCAGCGGTGTACATTTTACCTTGTTGAGTAGAATAAGGAAGATGTTTCATGGGTCAACTTCTAGAAGGAGTTTCGGGAAGAGTTCCTTTAATTGACCATGAAGGTTGTGAAGATGTAGGAGCTAATATCCTTTCATGAATAGAGTATGTTTGTGTGAGATGTTGAGATTCAGTTTAAGGACCTTCTACACTTTTCCCCCGATCTTTTACCAGATGAGAAGTCCCAAGCGAGGTATCTTGAGGAGGCACTCCACCCTTAGATCCAGTATATAGTAACTCCTATTATATTATTAATGTATCTAGAGATTCAAAAAAGGGAGAGTTAACTGATAATATTCACTCATGATAATTATTACAATGAAAGGGGAACCATCAGCGTTCCTCAAGGGGAATATTTGTCCTTGGTAGGTCTCAGGATCTAGGTCATTGAGGTTTTGAACAGCAGGGAGTCAACCTCCGTAGCTTTCCTTCCATCCATCTAGGGCTAGTGACTTCCATAATCTTCCCGGGGACTTCAGAATAGTGTTTCTATTAAGTGGGGTTAATTTCCATTATTGGGATAATTTCCTATTGTATTCTTAAGATCATTTTTGGTATAGGTGGGTGGGTTCAGTTCCAACCTCATTAGAAATTACTAGTGAGGCCACTATAGTAGCAGGGGAATCAGTTTTACCCTCCACCGAGGGAATATGTGGTAAGATTAGTTCAACCTCAAGATATACCTCAACCTCAGAGACATTGACCCAAGCATGTCCAGGGTGGTGTCTATCAGTAAAGAGGTAGATGATTTGGGCAAGGTTAGTTGTGGTTAGTGGAGGTAGAAACACCAAAGGGGACATATATCATTCAGGCTACACATATTTTATCATGAACCCTTGTTTGTTCCTTCTTTGATTTAGGATATTTGTACTCATTTTTTACAACCTCTACAGTCCATGATTTGGGACTAGATTTTGAGAGGCTTCTTGTTCCCTTGGAGTTTATTATGTCAGTCAGAGGTAGACCAGCTTGTTTGATGCATGTCAGTGATGTTCATTGATGATAGAAAAACATCAGTCATTTGTGGACCTTATTTTACTTTAGATGCAGTTGTACAATTTCATCCTCAATATTTAATGGTTTCATTCTATGTGTTCTATTATTTACTTATTCTATAGGGGATTCGTGTTCTAATATGTAGATGTCTAGTGTGTGGTTTTCATTGGAGAGAGCAGTTTCAAAGTGGGAAATCTGCATTTTGATCCCCTTATTTCATTAGTGGATGTGTTTTCTCTAGAATAAGTATAAAAAGGTTTAGAGGGTGATTCCAAGGGTTTCATAGATTTCCAAGATGTTTTCCCCAATGAGTTTGTAACACTACCCCCTCGACGCGATGTTGATTTTGGTATATACTTACATCCAGGTGTTTCTCCGGTTTTAATGGAAAAAATCAGATGGTACCCTCTAAGTTGCAGTATTGTAGGATTTATATAGATTTTTTGATGTTGAGGGGTTTTATACAACCTATTGTATCACCAAGGGTTTCTCTAGTGTTATTCTATAATAAAGTAGATAGTATTTTGAGGTTGTACAAAGACTACTGGAGGTTATAGCAGGTGACAATCAGGCATTTATATCCTATTATGAGGATTGATGATCTTTTTGGCTAGTTGACAGGAGATAGTTGGTTTTCTAAGAACTATTTTTTGTATTGATATCAATAGTTAAGGGTGAAGGATAGAGATATCTAGAATACTGCCTTCAAATATGGGTACATGAACTTTGATTTCATGGTTATGCCTTTTGGTGTTACAAACGCACCAACAGTGTTCATGGGGCTTATGAACTCTATGTTCCATTAGTTCATAGACCAATATTTCATCATATTCATTAATGAAATACTGATCTACTCAAGGTTATAGGAGGAACATGACAAGCATCCCAGAGCAATTTTACTACTTCTTCATCACCACCAGCTCTATGAAAAGTTTTCCATGTGTAATTGTTTAACACGAGAGGTGAATTTTCTCAAATTTTATTTTCTTTATGGGATGTGGTAGTGTATCCGTCAAAGGTTCGGGTAGTTATTTATTGGTAATCACTCAATAACATAGCATAAAATCATTTCTTCCATAGTCTCACAATAAAATAATATAGTTTTGTGCTTGATTTATCACGAGTTTAATCCCAATTTAAATCATTGAATAAGAAGGACTAAGATTTTTTGTGGATTGATCAATGTCAGGTAGCATTTTGTTACTTTAAGGGGTAGTTTTTTAGTGATCTAGTGCTTCGGTTTCCTAAGGAGAGTGTGATTTTTGTGATTTACTATGACGTATCTCGTTTAGTCTTGGAATGTGTCTTGATTTAGTATAAGTAAGTGATATCTTATGAGTACAGGAAGTTATTCCTTTAAGAGAATAATTATTCCACCCATGATATAGAGATATCATTAGTTGTATTTTTACTCATGTTGTGGTGACATTACCACATTGGGGAGTTCTTTATGATCTTCAAATATCACAAGATATTGAGGTATGTATTTTCATAGCATGATCTGAATATGTGATAGTGGAGGTGGATATAGTTTATTCAAGGATGTGATTCTGAAATCTCCTACAGCTTAAGAGTTTCATAACCGATTCTTTGAGAATAACATCATATAATGATGGTGTTCTATAGTCTTAGGATACTTGGATAACGATGGAGGAGTTAGTATCCCGGCACTTAGATGCTAGTGCCGATGATGGTAAAGGTTATTTGTTTTAGATTATGATGTATCCTTATTTGATGAAGCAAGTGGAGGAGTCTCAATGTTGAGACATATAGGTAGAGGTGATTCATGATCGTTGTGTCCATGATTATGCTCTATAGGTATGGTTAGAGGATGATCAAATATGGATAGTGTTTTGGGGTAGATTTTTTTCTAGTAGTGATGTGTGGGGAAGTCTTTCATGAGTTTCATAGATCACCTATAGTGGTACACCAATGAATTTTCACGTTGTGAGATTGATTACAAATTTTTTTCCCTGGGATGAAACAGATAGTGTCGGAGTTTATGGCTTGATAACTTGTTTTTCAGTAGGTAAATCATGAGCATCGTGTTTCTAAAGGTTTTATGTAGCCCTTAGATGTTTTTGAGTGGAAATGGGATGAAATATAGAGGTATTTCATTACCTAATTACCTTGAGCGTAGAGAGGTTGTGATGTTATTTGGTTGATCGTGTATTGGTTAACAAAATTATCTCACTTCCTAGTGATCTAGGAGTCATGCATAATGGATGGCTTTGAAAAATTGTATATGGATTATGTGGTGAAACTGCATGGAGTACTGAGTTCCACTGTCTCATATCGAGATGAATATTTTACCTCATGAGTCTAGAGAGGATTTAAGTATGCTTTTGGAACTCAGTTACACCTCAGCACCTCCTTCCACCCTCAGAATGAAATTCATATAGAGTGGAGCATCCAGATGTTGGATGATATGTTGCAGGCATGCATTTTGGAATTCAGAAAATCGTGGGCACAAAAAAATTGGTTTAGTTTTCCTATAATAACAATTATATCTCATGCATTAGGATGGACACGTTTGATTATTTAAATAGGTTTCCAAGTTGTTCTCTTTTTTGTTGGGTAGAGGTTGGGGAGTCAACAGTTCAAGGTCCCAATGTGGTGCAGAGCATGGCAAATAAGGTTTTTCTGGTCAAGAAAGGATGAATGTAACATAAGATTATAAAAGGTATTATTTAGATCACAAGAGTAGGTCTTTGGAGTTAGTGGTTGGGGAAAAAATTTTCTTGAAGGTTTCCATTTTATTTTTGAAGTGGAGGTTTGGAAAAGGGTGTAATATCTTTCATTAGTTGGTTGGGCCCTTCGAGGTGATGGGGCACATTGGTGAGGTGTCTTACCAGTTGGTACGTCCACCTCGAATAGACCAGATCCATAACATCTTCTATGTCTCTTGGATCTGTCATTTTCTTCACAATGACTCTCATTTCATTAAATGGGGAGATTTTTATAATGAGGATGATGTGATATTCATAGAGCATTCAGTGGAGATACAAGATTATCAATAGAAGGTGTTGTGAGGATGGAACATTCCCCTGGTTCATGTACTATGGAGGCATTGTGTCCTAGAGAAGAACACTTGGGAGAATGATACATAGATGATTTCCTAGTACTTGGAATTGATTTTAGTTTCTCCTTGATTTGTTTTTCTTTGTGATTTACCATTTTGACCTTGGTTTTTTATGAGATATTTTGTTTTCCCCTTCATGTGATGTGTGTTGTGTAATTTGTGGTAAAGTTTTGACCTTTGAAAAATTGAATACTTGATTCCTAATTGATGTGAAATTTTCTATGATGTGATTAAACCCATGAGGGTGAGTCAGTGACACATAGAGCAGGTAGTATCTTGATATCAAGTAAGTAATTACTTGATTCCTATGTTCAGGATAGTACAACTTTTTTGTTTTTATTTTTTATTTTTTTGTTCAAATATTATGGGAGTTTCGGATAGCAAGTTCAGATGGTGGCATCATTTTAGATGTAATGAGATCCTTTATAGGTATCTAATGGGATGGTAGTTTGGATACTTTCTCTTCTTCCTTCTAGGTTGGTTTTGGGTTCTCAAGGTAGAGAATAGTTTGATAGGTATCTGATGTAATATCTCAGACCATTCATCCCGTTACTTTGATGAAAATCATATTTTTGAGGTGTCTAAGAAAATAAATATTACTTTTTAGACTAATAGTGACTCAATGGAGAGAACTCATTTTGAACCAACGGTTACACACTAGCGATTAAACATTTTGAACTAATGGTGACTCTCTAGTAGCATCTCATTTTGAATTAATGGAGCCTCACTGGAGTAGAATCATTTTTCACTATGAGTGACTCGCTGGTAGTGACACATTTTGAACTAGTGGTGACTCACTAGTGATGGATAATTTGTAACTAACGGTGACTTGTTAATGATGAATCATTTTGAACTAAAGCTGACTTTCTAGCGGTGACTCATTTTAAACTAATGGTGACTCACTAGAAGTGGCTCATTTGGAAAAAACTATTACTCACCAATGAAGCCTCATTTTTAACTAACAGTGACTCAATAATAGTTACATATAAACATTGTGTCCTGTTTTTTTTTAATTTATATATTTTCTATTTTGATGTATTTTATGAGGAAAATTGGTTAAATGACTTAGGTAAGGGTTTTTTAATCCATTTTAATAGTGGATAATAATATCATCTATTTATTAAAAGTTTGGAGACCCTTGTAAATGTTTAAAACAAACGGTTTTGATGAGATATTCATTTAATGGACAATTTAAACCATATCTAATCCTATGGGTCTATGATATAATCTTTATAAAGCATATTACTTTCCTTCATTCTTTTATTCTTGAATTATCTTGAGATGAGAATCTTCATATTACTCTTCCCTTAGATTCGTGGTTCATTATTTCTATAATAGTTTTGAGTTCCCATAAAGATGTTTTCTCTTGTGCGTTCACCCCTTGTTTCGGTAAAACAATTTGGAAAAATCTTCATCTTCTAGGTAAGAATTCCTTCATTACTCTTTATGTGTATCATAAAGTATGGGATTATTATTTTTTCTATTATGAATATGTTTATATCCCTATTAATAAAGATAAATTAATTGGTTTAAATTAAATCAAAAGGGGTAAGCGAATGTGAATCATTATCTTACACCTTTTTTTATTGTTTTGATATTGTGAATTATATAGGATTAATTACCACTAAAATCATGGTTGTTGGGGATACTTTCTTAGGATTTTATAAAGTGAATTTTGGAATACATGTTTTGTGATTTTTGAAAAAACTTAAACCCTAGTTGGTTAATCATGTATAGTCGGGTATTGATTTGGATTCCATAGGATACTATGGATTATGTGATAACGCCCCCAAATAAATAAGTTAAACTAAATCAAAGAGCCTATGCCCAATCTTGAAAATGTTATGTGTGTGTTATAATATGTTTTTGGATGGTGTTGTGCATTGTGGATTGGCTTGCATGATGCGTTTTATGGGTGGTGGATATGTTTTGATGGATGTGGGGATAGTGGATGTGATATGAAACATGGATCTAATGGTAGTGGGGTTGTGCAGCGGGGTTGTGATTGTATTGGTGGTGCGGTTATGTAGTGGGTTTGCGATGGTGGTTCATTATGATAGTTTCCTAGATAGTAATGGAATTAAATTCAAGATGATGATATGAAATGGGATACTAATGAATGTTTAATACATAAATTAAAGGTGACTATCTCATGAAATGGGTTTGTAATTGAAAATATAGAAATTGTATTACTGTGAATTAAAAATTGAAATATGAGCAGTGGATTTTGTTTTGATTATGGGGGGTTGGGATTTTAGTTTTTGAAGTATAAGTGGAGGTTATTGTGAGATTTTTTGTACCTTTATAAAACCTTATGATGTGTCTTGTGTGTTTTAGCTCTATATGTATAGACCCTATATATTCTTGTGATTTCTATATGCACCCCACCCTCATTGAGCACTATGTATTGTCACCCACATAGTCATGTGGGGGAGTTTTTTCCAAAATCTCGGTGGGTGGATGGATGGATGGTTATCTTCTCTTCCCCACTCCCTCTTCTAGGTGATGAGATGGCCATAGAAAGACTGTGATGGCCATAATTCCAAAGTTCCACTATTGATTTGTGATGTGATGATATGTGATGGCCTAGGTATGTTTGGGCGAGATGTGGTGAGATGACTTATGATGGGGATCATACGTGGTAGGAGGAGGGAATGAGGTTGGTATCCTTAACACACAAGATTACCTACTACACTTGATATGATATATGTTGTGATGTCCCATGTTTCTATAGGCTGGATGTGATGTGATGAGTATTGATGTTATTCAAAAGAGGTGGGAGCACCAGGACGTATGATGTTGGGGTGTGAGAGAGTAAAATCAGTGGGAAAGTAGTGTGAGGTAACCCTCATTGATATGATTCTTATTGAATTATTATTCATGGATGTGTTAGTTAATGAGTGAGACTTTTGAGGTTGGGGTTTTGGTTTGTATATATGTATATGTGTTGTTTGGTTCTAATATTTTTCTCTTGAGTGCATTAGTATGGTTTTTTAACAAGTGCATGAGAGAATTTGGTTTTACTATTGAGTATACATGTATACTAAACTACATATAAAAAATGCTTTCAAGATTTATAAAGGACTTTGTGGACCATGATGTACATTACTAGATCAATCATTTAGATAGTTGTTGTGTCGCTACTTTAGTTTGATTTTGGGTAATCAATTTCATATAATTTTATCGGTTTCAATTTTTTTATACATGAATTGTGGGATGGTTTGGATTTATTTTATATTATTTCAGGGAGTTTATTATGGATGATTCATCTTATCTCATGATCCTGTATTATTATAGAGGGTAATTCCATTTATATAATAGATTTGTATACCCTCAGTGATCGTCCCAATCTGGGGCCTACTAGAGGCAGGAATCAAGGGTCATTATCTCTCTCCCCTCATTATGGCATATTTGGAGGGAGGGGTCATGAAACATTAAACAGATTATATATTCGGATATAGATTTTGAAATAGATTTGACATGTAGTTTTAACAAAAACTGATAGTTTTATATGATCTTAAATAAATCACAGCATTAGAGAAATATTCTACAACATCAAACAAGATTCCATTAGACATTAGTAGAGAAAAAACAAATCAAAATGATCAATTGTGAATGTCCAAAAAGTGTAACTATGATAAGTGATATATTAAAATATAGTAAAAGATTAAAAGAGAATACAAGAGTAGCAACAACAAATTAACAACCAGATAAGAATCAAAATATGTATGCCTCTTGAGTGTTTATCTAGAGGAAATAGTGGATTATTATTTTTGAACAGACGTCTATATCTTTAGAAGAAAAACATCATAGTATTTAACATCACAGTTTAATTACTTAAGTTCAAATAGCTCCAAAAATATTTCATGATAAATCATGAATATTTTAATTTAAAACACTCAAAGAAATATGTAACTCCTCTTAAAAATGGGAATGATTTAATCTATTGAAAATGATCCTTTGACTAAATAGTTAAAAATCTTTAAAATTATATTATATTCCAGTGATAGAATTATAGAAAACACATAAATAATCCATAATTGAAAACCCCATAATTGTCTAAGTCAAACATAGGGTTTTTCTATGTAGTGATAAACTTAAAAAGTACGGTTAACAGTTTATGGTTGATTATTAATGTAGGGTCGATGAACCATAAATTTTTTCCTCAAATGTATGGTTTCTTCTAAAAGTAGGGTTTGTGATCTATACTTTTATTCCAAACATAAGATACACGGGCCATAATTTCTTCTTAAAACATATGGTAGGAATAGTGTTTCTAGACTACATATAAAGTACATCAAGACTACTCATACATCAAAAAACCATATAACATCCCATGGGTTAAAGACTAAATATAATTACATAATAAAAATAATTATTCTTGTAATTATTATCCTGAAATTTACATAAAGTAACTTCATTAGCAACAAAAATGTGGTTGCTAGTAAGTATCAAAAACAAAAATAAACTAATCAATTTTTTTAATCAACACATGCTCAAAAATATTCTTACCTTAGATGATTACTAAACCCATAAAACAAATATTGATACTAAAATGAATAATAAATAAAATTTTACAAATATGAGAATAAATAAATTTCAAGAAAATATCTCCTTTTTAAAGAAAAATATTTTTACAGATAAATTTCTCCAATATATATTTTATAATTTTAACATGGTTTTTTCCATAAATTTATCATATATATTCCTCAAATATTTTCTATTTTTTACCTCTCCCCATAAATTTCTCCATAAATTTACCCTACTTTTTTCACATCGATAGGAGATTAAGAAATATATTAATGCACATTTGACATAGTAAAAATACATAAAAAATGATACTTAAAAAAATATAAACAGAAATTTTTTAAAACATTCATAAAAATATTGTATTTAACTATGGATATGATATATTTCTATAAAATAACTAAGAATTTTGGAGGGGTTAAACATTTTGTCTACACTCTCCAAATTTTAAACTCTTTTATTCATAGAAGCTAAAACTCTTGACAGTAGTTCTATTTTCCTTCGAAAATCTGCAGATTTTTTATCCATCAAAAAAGATGAGAATTTTTTAACCCAAAACTATTTTTTCTCACTAATATTTAAATTAATAACAGCTTCTAATTTCATTTTCTAGATTTGACTTATCATATCCACTTTAAACGAATCAAATTATTCTTTATAAATTTAACTTTACCATAAGGTTTGATAATTTTTTGAGAATTATCATAAACTATTTTTGAAATATAATATTTTTATAGTTCATCATAAGATTTTCTAGAAATTTTTAGATATTTATACAGTTTCACTACTTTTTTCATTAAAAAATTAAACTTTTATATAAAATATACTAAGAAAACTCAATATTTAAATATTAGGGAAGATTAAACTTGTATTTCTTTAAAACCAAGTATTTATATATCTTTTAAAGAAGATTTTTCTAATAAATCATTAACAAAATAAATTGATTATTCTCCAAACAGTTAATTCATAGAATCGGGAAAAGAATTATAGTATTTAAAAATTTATTTTAACTCATCTTCTAAACAAATAAAATAAATCAGATGATCCTAACCTTAAGTGCTTAACAATTAAGAATAAATTTTCTTTGAGATAAAAGTTTTGTGTCTCTTCATGTTTCTTACACTATTTTCTTCATAAGTCTTTGAGTTTAGTATTTTAAAGAAGTAAAACAAAAGGATTGAGGGGGTTTGAGATCAAGAAGAATTGTTTTATTCTAAAGGATTGTAGGAGACATTTCATATTCTCGAGCCAAAAGTTAGATTAATCATTTTCTATTTTTTAGTTGAGAAGACAATTTTACATAAGAATATTATTTTGAAAATATATCATCACATAATTGAATAAAATTTCAGAGAAAATGATATTGATTAATAATTCATCAAATGTTTTAAATTAAAATAGGTATTACATGTTTCACTTGAATTATTACATCTCTTCAAAATAGGTTTTAATAATACATATGTAAAATAAAGTTCATAGAAAAAATAAAAAGAAAAAAAATCATATGCATATTAAAATATTTTAGATCTTTTATTAAATATATTAATATGAAATTAAATAATCATTAAAGAGTATGCATGATGTAATAAAAATTGATAAATGGATTGATCAATCAAATAAAAAAAATAGATTTTGAAAAGATTAATAGTTTAAATAAAATTATAATTAAAAATGTAAAGACCCAGAAATTCCATTAAAAATTTTTTCGCTTAAATACATGGAAATTTTATGAATCCGTGAAAACTGACGGCATGTGATTCCGAGGCCTGCTGTGCTCGAAATCAATTTCTAATGTTTTGTTCGGGTACATTCAGTAAATGTACAAGTGGGTTTTTATAACTTTTTAATCGATGCTCGGAATTAAAATTTGAGGGAACCGTTGAACTCACACCACCAGTATTCCCTTAATAATACTTTCACCTTGATGATAGTTGGTTGAGTATAAAAGTTAGTTTTTGGGTTTTTGTGGAAAGTAATAAAATTATGTGAGCTTCACTTTATTTTTGTTTGGGTCTCCATGTGGGTTTTTGGTGGTTAAAACCTCCTCATAGATGTTGAAGGTGGGACCACGACACCTTAACCTCCCTTGAGAGGTTATAGTGGTGGGGCCCACCCGAATCTAGCCTCCTGCGAGAGGTTACGGTGTGGGGACCACTCGAGACCACATAACCTCCCATTTTGAATAATAGGGGTGGGGACCACCCGACCCCTATTAATGGGACTATATTAAAACCACTCAACTCTCCCTCATTAATGAGGGAGAGCCTCTTGACCTCCCCTTTAATTAATTGGTGCCAACTCCTCTAATTAATTTGTGCCAACACTCATGCATTAATTAGGTGGGGCCAATTAAATTCAATTCACCAATTTTAATTAGGTTCCAAAAACTAAAATAATATAAAATCTATTATTTTTGGTTGGAATTTCTCATTTGGTGGAGCTTGGGAAGAGAAGATCTTGGGAGAAAAGATCCCAACGAAGAATGAAGAATGAAGAATGAAGAACGACGGCGAGGAGTGACTCCGACTTCCTTCATCGGATCCTGCCGATGTGGATCATTTCCCACAACCGACCTACCCTCCACATATTCATCAATGAGCTGATGAAGCTCGGGATTGGAAGTGATGGCAGACATGATGAATGACTTACTCCTTCATCTTTTTCCCAAAACTTCATCATCGACGACCAATGATCAAAGGTAGGGGATTTATTTTGTGTAGTTTTTCCTTTTCTTTTTATCTTCTTCGGATTGGAAAGGAATCATTGTGTGGTTGTGAAACAATTATTGTTCAGCTTTATTACTCTTTGACGTGCCAAGTGTTACCACCCTAAACGTGGAGGGTGCAGGCCAAACCAACTTGGCCTGACCCTTCTGTCGTTCTTGTATGTGTTGTTTCTTGACATGGAAACAAAGAGGTAATGAAGGCGACGAAGGAATGGGAAAAATACACGCTTCCTGCAGCCTCCTCAAACCACGCCACCCCCACAACATTGTGGTGCCCTGACCAAGCCGACTCTTCAGGCCGAACCACTGTCGGTCTCCCGGGCACCCGGCCGCACCTCGTTGGCCTCCTGCGCGCCCCAGCCAAACCCAGCCGGCCCGCGCCGAACCACACCAGCCCAGCCATCGGCTGCTTTCCGGCCTGGTTGCGCCCTTCCCAGCCGCCCGCTGGCCCGCCTGGTGCCCTGCCTAGCCACGTTCCCACCTGGTCGTGCCCGGCCCAACCGCGTGCCTGCTTGGCCGTGCCCTACCCGACTGCCTCCCGGCCTGGCCGCGCCCTACCCGGCTGCCCACCTGGCCGTGTCGTGCCCGTTCGTGTGCCCTCCTGGTCGTGCCCTGCCCAGCCACCTTCCGGCCACCCGAACAGGCTCGCGACCCCCTTGTGGTTCCCTGGATGATCCGGCCAGGCTGCGCCCTCTAGGCCGAGTCGCGCCCTCGCGAAGCTCCAGGTAGAACCGACCGTGAGCCCTGGCCGAACCGCCCTTGCGGCCTGCTGGGTTGGGCACAGCAGGCCGGGCTGAACCAAATAGGCTGGCCTGCCCAATGGGTTGGGCCAGACCCAATAGGTCTGACCGAGTCAACCCAGAACAGGTCAGCCCAGACTGGGTTGGGTAGGGTCAGTCTGACCGGGTTGGACCGGACTCGGGCTTTCTACCAACCCTTTACTTTATTTTGGCCATATCTTTGGCACCGGACATCCGTTTGAAGAACCGTCAGGGGTGCAGGTTTTCTTCAAGAGTGACGGTCTATTTGAGTATAACCAACTAGTGTTTGGTGTAAATGTTGAGATATAGACAATTTGGATCGTGAAAAAATCTAACAGGGGGCCCCTGGGACTAAAAGTCTAATAACTCACAGATCGGGCATCTGATTGACACCTCATCTATTACGTTGAGACCCCTATGATGTGACAGAAATTTGAGATACTTCTACGTGGGAATTCAGGACAGTTGGAGAATCGGCCAGTATCTTGTGGAGCGGATCCTTCTGGAGACGAGTGAGCATAGCGCAGAGACCTAGCAGATTGATGAGACCTGACGACTGCTGACAGATTCGACTTGGAGTGTTTCGACTAGCCCAGTGGGGAGCGCCTTTGTGTGACATGGCAGACCTATGGTGGAGAGTTCCTCTTTGTGACACAGCAGACCCATGGTACTCAACAGGAGGAGCACCTCAGCATGCTATGAGTGGGAGTTCCTCTGTGTGACGTGACAGACCCACGGTGGGGAGTGCCTCTGTGTGACGTGGCAGACCCACGGTACTCAACAGGAGGAGTACCTCAGTAGTCCATGGTTAGTGGGAAGCGCCTCTGTGTGAGCGTGCCAGGCCCACTGTACTTGATAGAGGAGGATTTTTCCCACAGCTGAGGTTTCTATAGTGTGACTGGGGATGTTACTTGATAATACCCCTAGAATAAAATCTTGGTTGGTGATGAGTCAGTTACTTTTGTGTTTACCTCATGATTGAGATGGATTACTTGATAACTTAAGTATATGTATGGGCATATAACTAAGTGGGATTATATTTGGATTTCATACTTTTTGTTTTATCCTTGTTGGTTTTGTGATAACTTGAGGGTCTCGGGTTCCCTACTGAGTATCGTTATACTCACCCCTACACGGGCTATGCCCACACCTCATTGTGTTCAATGTATATGATGGACAGTGTTGACCGAGGATGAGTGTACCAGAACTAGACGGTACCTGGAGGTGGACCACACGGCATGGTGGTACACAGAGGAGACGAAGGGACATGGAGTGCTGTGGAGGCTATCTATACCTACCCTTCCGGTCAGACTTCCCATTGGACGATCCCGTAGCTATTTACCCTTCTTCAGTTGTACTTGTTTTCCAGTTGTACTTGTACTTTCCTGTTGGGCTTGTATTCTGGCCCCTTTACTTTTCATCAATCTATGTATACAGTTTTACTTGGTGTTTTTTCTTCCAACTCATACTCTATTGTGTGTATTTATAGGTTATAAAGGCAATGCCTTCCCAATTTTAGGGAATTATTCCTTTGGGGCTAGTTGCCAGCCCATAGCCTATGTAAAGCAGGATTGGGGTTGTCATGAAACTGGCCCTGAGGGCCGGGTCATGATAAATTGGTATCAGAGCAGTCGGTTCTACCATAGAACATAGGACTCTGATCTTTCTTTTCTTTGAAAAAATGGTGTTTAGGCTACTGAGGGTGGTTCTCAGTTCAGGGAGTCCAGTGTTGGTGCGACAGCTAATGTATCCATACACCAGGACCTTGACTACTGATTTCTGACTCAGTGCACGAAAACACTGATTGCATGTGGGTTTTCAAAAGTTTTCTTTAAGCCAGTTCAACCAGTTCAGCTCGCCTGGTATAAATCTTTAACAATTCCACATCTATTTCTTTCAGGATTCCTCCATGTGAACAACCAGCGAGAGTTCCGAGAGTTGTACGCATGGATATCCCACCGAGCAACGAGGCCTCAGTGCAGGGCCCTTTACCAGTGGAGGCACCAGCGGTACCACTTTTCGTTGGGCCACCGATGCCACCAGCCCTAGTAGCAGACGATGCACACTGCTTGAGCATGTTGCACAAGTTCTAGTGCCAGAGGCCACCTAGGTTAAGGGGAGAGACGGAGTCGTTGGCTCGATCCTTATGGAAAGAGACTCCTACGGGAGTAGACTCGATGATTACGCACTGGTGCCAGCAGTGGGATCTTACTCTAGGAGATGAGACCTTCGGCTGAGATCTCTTAGTAGCAGTATCGAGGCCTTACGGTGTCATCTGGGGTATGGACTGGTTATCTACTATCCATGCTCAGATCGACTATATTAGGCGCAAAGTGTGGTGTGTCTACACAGATGGGACCATGTTTACCTTCACTAGTGAGAAAGGATCCTTTGTAGCACAACATGGACTTAATCAGAGGAGGGTGTAGCCCATCACTCATCAGTTGGCCTGCCTTACCCACAGAGCAGTTGATGTGGAGAGTCTGAGATATCTAATAGTGGTGGACCAGTACGCATATATTTTCCCTGACGATGTTTCTAGACTACCTCCTAGTTGAGAGGTGGAATTCTACATTGACTTGTACCATGGGACGACACCGATATCTACACCAGCATATCGGATGGCTCCCGCTGAGCTTCGTGAGCTACGGGTATAGATAAAGGACTTTCAGGAGAAAGGATTCATCCAGCCGATTGTTTCTCCCCGGGAAGCCCTGATTCTGTTTTCCAAGAGGGCGGATGGGAGCTTGAGACTTTGTTTCGACTACCGTCGCCTAAAATAGGTGACCGTGAAGAACAAGTACCCACTCCCTAGGATTGAAGACCTCTTTGATCAGCTGAAGGGAGAACGATGGTTCTTGAAGATATACCTCATATCAGGATATCATCAGCTCAGGATTTGAGACAAGGATGTGTAGAATACGGCCTTAATATATTGGTACGGACACTATGAGTTCTTGGTTATTCCATTCAGCGTAACCAACACTCCAGTAGTGTTTATGGGACTCATGAATAGGATCTTCCAGCCATACCTCGATCGCTTTGTTGTAGTCTTAATCGATGACATTCTGATCTACTCGACTTCTGAGGAGAAGCATGGCTACCATTTGTAGGTAGTACTGGACACACACCAAGAGAACCAGCTTTATGGTAATCTCTCAAAGTTCCAGTTTTGGATCCAAGAGGTTCACTTATTGGGACACGTCATCTCGGAGGATGGAGTTGCAGTAGATATAGCAAATATTTAGGTGGTACTTTCTTGGGAGCCACCCAGGAGTGTGATGGAGGTGCAATGTCTCCTAGGTTTGGATGGTTACTACTGACGGTTCATTCCAGACTTCTCTAGAGTTGCACCACCACTATCAGACTTCACAAAGAAGGGGAAACCCTTCGTATGGTCGGAGAGATGCCAGAAGAGCTTTCAGAAGGTGAGGAAGTGGAAAACTAGTGCCCCCATCTTGAGTCTTTGAGAGGAAGGCATAGGGTATGTAGTCTACTGTGACACATATGAGATCGGACTCGGGTGTGTCTCAATGTAGGAGTGAGCAGTGATCGCAAATGGTTCTCAGCAGATGAGACAGCATGAGCTGAACTACGCTACCCATGACCTATAGTTAGCAGTAGTGGTCTTCACCTTGAATATGTGTCAACACTATCTGATGGGTGAACATTTTACCATATACTCTGATCACAAGATTCTCAGGTATATCTTCTCTCAGAAGGACCTGAACCTGAGGTAGTGGCAATGGCTTGAGTTTTCCTAGAACTATGACTTAGAGATCGTCTATACTCCGGGAAATGGGAACGTTGTAGCATATGCACTCAACATGAGGTATGGTATACAGCTACTAGGCGAGCCAATAGATCAGCTAGCTACTTTACAGATATCCTTTGGGTAAAGAGATGGATCAGTTTTTCTACAGTCTCTTACAATCACTCCCCCACTTCCTCAGTGACTAAGGGAGGCACAACATGGGGATGATTACTATGAGATATGACATGCCCAAATATTTACAGGGCAGGAACCTGATGGATTTTCTAAAGGTGGGGAGCACATAATCCTCTTTATAGGATTCACTATGGTACCAGTGTCACTTCAGGAGGAAGTGTTTAGGGAGTTCCACACATCCCCTTTAGCGGTACATCCTAGAGTGGAAAAGATGTATCAGGACCTTCGACGACAGCACTGTTGGCCAGGTATGAAGAAGGCAGTAGCAGAGTTTGTCTCTCTATGGCTCACTTTTCAGCAATTGAAGGCAGAGCACCAAGTCCCAGCAAGCTTGGTTCCGCCTTTAGAGGTCCCAGAGTGGATGTGGGATGGGATATATGTGGGCTTCATGATGGGTCATCCACATAAATCTAGGGGTCACGACTCGATTTGGGTGATAGTTGACTGACTCGCTAATTCGGCCCACTTCCTACCGATTAGAGAGCAGGGCTCAGTAGAGGGATTGGGAAAATTTTATGTGCAGGAGATTGTGCGGATAAATGGATTACATTCATCTATTTTCTCCGATCATGATGCCTGATTTACTTCCCAGCGATGGAAGGGGTTGCAGGAGGCTTTTGGGATGTATCTTTGTCTGAGCACCGCCTTCCATCCTCAGTCGGATGGTCAGACTAAGAGTACCATTTAGACCCTTGAGGACATGCTCTGTGCTTGTGTCCTTGACTTCGGTCACAGCTGGGAGAATCACATACCTTTGGTTGAGTTTTCATACAACAACAGCTGTTACTCCACCATAAGGATGGCACCTTTTGAGGTGTTATACAGGAGACCTTGAAGATCACCCTTATGCTGGACGGACCCACGGGAGTCAGCACTGGTGGGACCAGAGATGGTACGATCTACCATGGAGAAGGTTAAGATCATCGAGGAGTAGATGAATACTACACATATCAGTCAGAAGTTGTATGCCGATTGGAGACAAAGACCTCTAGATTTCAGGGATGGCGACCACGTCATTCTACGGATCTCACCTTGATGAGATATATGGAGAATTGGATGAGGTTTCATGTTATCTCCAAGGTTCATCGGACCTTTCCAGGTCCTCAGTAGAGTTGGCGAGGTGTCTTACCGCTTATCACTTCCACCACAGCCGCACTGGGTGCACGACGTCTTCCAAGTATCTCAGTTGAAGAGATACGTGCACGACCCTTCTCACATCATCGAACATGGAGAGGTAGATTTCAACGATGGGGTGACCTTCACGGAGGTTCCAGTGGAGATTGAGGATCGACAGGATCAATTCCTATGTGGATGGTTGATACCTCTGGTGTGCATTTTTTGGTAGCATGGGAACCTCCAGGAGAGCACATGGGAGTGGGAGGCTGGGATGTATGCTCAGTACCCCCACTTGTTCCCTTAGTTCGAGTTTTAGCTTATGGGGATGTAAAACCCTAAGGTGGGGAGAATGTAAAGACCCAGAAATTCCATGGAAATTTTTTTTCTTAAATACATGGAAATTTTATGAGTCCGTGAAAACTGACATCGCGTGATTCTGAGGCCCGATGTTCCCGGAATCAATTTATTATGTTTTGTTTAGGTATGTTCGGTAAACATACGAGCGGGTTTTTATAAATTTTGAACTGGTGCTCGGAATTGAAATCTAAGGGCACCGTTGAACTCGCAACGCCGGTATTCACTTAAGAATACTTTTACCTCGATGACAACTGGTTGAGTATAAAAGTTAGTTTTTGGGAATTCATGGAAAATAATAAAATAAAGTGCACTTTACATTATTTTTATTTGAGCCACCATGTGGGTGTTTGATGGTTAAAACCTCCTCATGGAAGTTGAAGGTGGGACCACCACACCCTAACCTCCCATGAGAGGTTATGTTGGTGGGGCCCACCCGAATCTAACCTCCCATGAGATGTTACGACGTGGGGACAACCCAAGACCACATAACATCCCATTTTGAATAATAGGGGTAGCGACCACCCGACCCCTATTAATGGGAGGAGAGTAAAACATCTCAACTCTCCCTCATTAGTGAGGGAGAGCCTCTTGACCTCCACTTTAATTAATTGGTGTCAACTCCTCTAATTAATTTGTGCTAACACCCATGCATTAATTAGGTGGGGCCAATTAAATTTAATTCACCAATTTGAATTTTGTGCCAACAAATAATATAATAGACAATATATTATTTTTTGGTTGTAATTTCTCATTTGGTGGAGCTTGGGAAGAGAAGAGCTTGTGAGAAAAGCTCACAATGAAGAATGAAGAAAGAAGAATGAAGATCGTCGGCGAGGAGCGACTCCGACTTCCTTCCTTAGATCCTACCTACGTGGAGCATTTTCCACAACTGACCTACCCTCCGCATTGTCATCAAAGAGCTGACGCAGCTTGGGATTGGAAGTGTATGGTGGACTTGACGAACGATGAACTCTTTCATCTTCTTCCCATGACATCATTGTTGACGACCAATGATCAAATGTAGGGGATTTGTTTTTTTTAATTTTTCCTTTACTTTTTCTCTTCTTAGGATTGGAAAGGAATCATGGAATGGTTGTAAAAAAATTGTTGTTTATCTTTATTACTCTTTAATGATCTGAGCATTAGCACCCTAAATGTTGAAGGTGCAGGTCAAACCAACATGGCCTGACCCCTTCGCCATTCTTGTTTGTGTTGCTTATCGACATGGCGACGAAGCGGCGTTGAAGGCGACGAAGGCACAAGAAAAGGTTGCGCTTCCCAAGACCTCCGTAAATCGCCCCACCCTGCAGCATTTCAGTGCCTTGACCGAGCCAGCTATGTAGGCCGAACCCCGACGGCCAGCACTGGCCCAAGCCTCGCCGAACTGCACTGGCTCAGCCTTCCGGCCTCCCGGCCACCCACCGGATTGGCCTTGCCCTGCCCGGCTGCCTGCCTGGCACCCTACCCGACCGCATTCCCACCTGGTTGTGCCCTGCCCAATTGCATGCCCGCTTGGTTGTGCCCAGCCCGGCCGCCTCCCGGCCTGGCCTCACCCTGCTCGGCCACCCGCCGGCCCACCTGGCGCCCTGCTTGGCCACGTGCCCTCTTGGCCGCGCCCTGCCCGGCCGCATGCCCGGATGCCTCCTGGCCGCCCAACCTCCCGAACCAACCCACAGCCCCCCTCACAGTGCCTTAGCCGAACCGACCCTTCTGCACCCTCTAGGTCGAGCCGTACCGGGCCGCGCCCTCACGACGCTCTGGGCCGAACCAGTCCCGAGCCCGGGCCGAGCCTCCCTCGCGGCCTGCTGGGTTGGGCCCAGTAGGCTGGGCCAAACCTAACAGGCTGGTCCACCCAATGGTCCAGACAAGACCCAACAGGTCTGACCGCGTCGACCCAGACCGGGTCGGCCCAAACTGGGTTGGGCCGGGTCGGACCAGACCCGGGCCCTCTACTGACCCTTTACTTTCTTTTGGTCAAATATTTGGTACTAGACGTCTGTTTGATGAACCGCCAGTGGTGTTGGTATTCTTCAAGCATGAAAGTCCCTATGAGTACACCTCACTGGAATTCTGGGTAGATGTTGAGATACGGACAGGTTGGATCGTACACAAATCCAACTGGGCCCTCGATACTAAAAGGCTAATAACTCACATATCGGGCGTCCGATTGACACGCTGTCTATTTATTTGAGACCCCTATGACATGGAGGACCTTTGAGAAAATTCTAAGTGGGACTTTAGGATAGTTTGAGCATCAACCAGTAGCTTGTGGAGAAGATCCTCTCGAAGATGAGCAAGCATAGCACAGAGACCAAGTAGCTGGCTGAGACCTGACGACTGCAGACCGATTCGACTCTGAGTGTTTCTACTAGCCCAGTGGGGAGAGCCTTTGTGTGAAGCAACAACCCCATGGTGGGGAGAGCCTCTATGTGACGCGGAAGACCCAGATTACTCGACAGGAGGAGTACCTTAGTAGTCTACGAGGAGGAGTTCCTCTGTCTGACGCGGCAGACCCACAGTGGGGAGCGCATCTGTGTTATGCGATAGACCAATGGTACTCAACAAGAGGAGTACCTTAGCAGTCCAAGGTTAGTGAGAAGTGCCTCTGTGTGAGCACGGCAGACCCTTTGTACTTGATAGAGTAGGAGTTCTCCAGCAGTCGAGATTTTAATAGTGTGGCCAGGGATGTTACTTGATACTACCCCTAGAATAAAATCTGAGTTTGAACTAAGTCATTAACTTTTGTATTTACCTCATGATTGATATGGATTATTTGATAACTTAGGTATATGTATGGGCATATACATAAGTGGGGATATCTTTCGATTTCATACTTTGTGGTTTATCCTTGTTGGTTTTGTGATACCTTGAGGGTCTCGGGGTCCCTACTGAGTATCATTATACTCACCCCTACACGGGCTATTCCCGCACCTCATTGTGTTGGATGTAGACGACGGACAACATTGACCGAGGCTGAGTGTACCAGGACTGGATGGTACCCGGAGGTGGACCATGCAGCGTGACGGTATATGGAGGAGACGGACGGATGTGGAGTATTGTGGAGGCTATCTGTACATACCCTTTAGGTAGGACTTCTAGGTGGACGATCCAGTATCTATTTATCCTTCTTCAGTTGTCCTTGTTTTCTAGTTGTACTTGTAATTTCATGTTGGACTTGTATTTTGGCCCCTTTAAAGCACTCTATGTATATAGTTCTACTTAGTTTTTTTGCTTCCAGCTCGTACTCTGTTGTGTGCATTTACAGGTTATAAAGGCAATGCCTTCCTAGTTTTACGGAATTATTCCTTTGGTGCTAGTCGCCAGCCCCTGGCCTATAGAAGGCGGGCTTGGGGTAGTCACGGCATCGGCCCCGGGGGACGGGTCGTGACAAAAAGTAGATAAAAAAAGTTAAAACATTTAAAAATATTTCTCCCCTGTATAAAATAGTTATTGAATTTAAATTTAATATCAAAATGGGAATGAAATATTCATGAATTAATAGTTCCTGGTTTAATGGAGCTTCCATGGGAAATAGTAGTATAAGAAAATTTCAAGAATCCACACAATGATATAACAATGATGTTTAGTGGCGTATACCTAAAAATTATCAAATATAAATTTTTTCGGTACCCATATTCTTTTGGGTTTGGAAATGTTAGTGACTAAAGAATTAGGTCACCAAATTTGTTTGTTTTGAGTAGACACTCCATAATTGAAGTTAGATAATTCTATTAAATAATGAACATTCTTGGAACCACAAAATTCATGTTTTCAAAAATATATATAATTTTCATGTTGTCTGTTTATTCTATAGTGAAAATATTTTATAATAGATATGTTTTTACTTTTTAAACTATGAACAAAGTAATTTCTATATAATTTTATCTTTTTCCATTACTACCAATACCAAGTTTAACTTTGTGAATTTTTATAATAATAATTTTATTTAAATAATTTTATCTCTTAATAATAATTGTATAGGATTGTTTTAAAGTATTAACTTCATCTAATTGTCCCTTTATTTTTTTCATGCAAAGCAAAATAATTTTTGAAATAATTATATCTTAAATATGAAATATGGATATAAAAAATTTCTTTATCAGTTGAAATAGCATCATATGATTTTCTATGTTTTATATGATATTTATTTAAAGGTTAAATTTATATTTAAGAATAAAACAATATTTATTTAATTTAAAAAACGGTTGTTTTTCATAATTATAACGCTGAGAGTTAGAAGATTCTACATCATAGGAGTGAGACATAATACATAGATTTAACTTTTTTTTGTATACCTAGATTTAGAGTTTATAGTAGATTCGTCACTTGAATCAGAAGAAGTACTTGAGTTAGACTTCATGAATCTATTTCCTTTTCTTTTGTATTTAGATTTCTTATGATATTTAATCACATGAAAGTTATAATTTTTGTGGCCTTTATATTTTAATTCATAGAATCTATATTCTTTATTTCTTTTTAAATTATTTTTTCCCTTGTTACATAATTTTCCAAATATTTTAGAAATATTGGTAGATATTTACTTTAATCCTAATAACATGTATTATAAGATTCATCCATTGTAGTTTTGAGTGAAGCATCTTACTTTTTGAAAGAAATATAATTTTCAAATTTTTCTTGCATTACAGATTCATACATCATCCAGATTCCATTAAATTCTTTCATTTTCAATTTTCTAACAAGTTTAGATTAATTAATAGTAGTATATATTCAATTCCACTTAGATTGTAAGTATTTAAGAACTTTTAATGCTTGATTTGATTGTTTAATAAGATCTATCAAGGTATCAATATCATTGACAACTTCTATCAATCTTCCATTCATAAGAGTGTTTATTTCATCTTCATGCATCCTGAATATATCAAAATTTAATTTGTTAGTATTTTAAATCAGTTGTATAATATTATAATTCCCTTTATAGGTAACAGAAATGGTCTACCACATCCCATATATTGTAGAAAAATAACTAATTTGGTTAAATTATTCAGTTCATAATCCACAAAATATAACATTCATTAATCTCAAATTAAGATCATATTCTTTCTCTTGAGAATCATTCCATTTTCTCAAATCTTATTTAGGGATTTTGGAGGGCATGACTACCTTCAAATAAAATCTTATTCCAATATTTTTCATATAAATAATCTTTCATACTTTCTATCATCCATAATTATCACCATTAAAATAAAGTGCACGGATCATTGACATACCTTCTCTAAGATCATCCATTCATTTTGATATGGATATTTTACTTTAAACATTTAGATTCATAAGAAATATAACCACTTGATTATAACTTCTAATATCAATTGATTGTATTACGTTGATTCATCATAATCATTCAGATATTTTCAAAAAATTAATATATCCAATAGGTATTTTCTTCTGAAAGCAATTATTTTTTTCAGGAATAAATGGAAAATATTTTTAGAAAGATAAATAAATAAATAGATCCCAACCTCTAATACCAATTATTAGTTCAAAATAAAAAAGTTTAAAATGGAAGAGGGGTTGAATTTTGTTCCTCTAAAAACATGATAGAAACAACACTTCCCTATTCTGATTAAATCTTTTATTTACTTCTCTTATAAATATGAGTAAGTAGTAGAAAATAAGTGAAGAAAAGAACACAAAAATGTATAGTGTTCCATGAAAAAAAATATCCCTTCATCCACACCACCAATTTTCTCTCCACAATCTTGGTGATTTTAACTAGAATATCCTTTTTTGGGGATCTATAAAACTAATTTTAGCTGATTGAGACCTTATAACAAGGCTTTTACCTATACTACTAGTTATTTTATAGGGAATTGACATATCTATAGATTAGTCTGAGAATATGAAATTCCACCAAATACTATGTACGAACAATTAATATTCTAAAAAATAATAGATTGTGATGTAGATGTTGGAATATCTTTAGTACACAGTTGCAGGAGCAACAGATAGTTTCATATGATCTTCAATAAAAAATAAAAACAAAAAAGTATTCTTTAAAATCAAATAGGATTCATTTAAATTGTAGTTGAGAAAATACCAAGATTATTATCAAACATGTATGTCTCCAAATTATAACTTTGATAAGTGATTGTTTAAAATATAGTAAAATATTAACAAGATAATTTAGTAATATCAATAGTGAGTCGAACAACCAGCTAAGAATCAAAAAATGTATGTATCCAAATTGTAGCTCTAGAGGCAATGAAACATTCTTATGTTCAAATGAATATATATATATATATAGTAACATAATAGTATTTAACATGATGGAAAAATTCCTTTAGTTCATACATATCCAAAAAATATCACATGATAAATCATGAATATTTTAATTTAAACATTCAAATAATGTCATAACTTCCATTAAAAATAGGAACGATTCAATATTTCAAATATGAGCCTTTAAATTAGTCCGTAAAACTGCTTTAAACGGATATTTAATTTTGGTGATACCACTATAGAAAAAATAGAAATAATCCATAATTAAAAAATACATAATTGACCAAGTCAAATGTAGGATGTGTTTTTATAGCTTTGAACTTAAAAAGTATAGTTGATAGAGTACTATTGATTAAAAAATCAAGGATGATGAACCATACATTTTTCCACAAATGTAGGGTTTCTTCTAATAGTGGGGATCACGATCTATACTTTTATTTAAAATATTGGGTACACAAACCATAAATTCTATTTAAAACATAGGGTATTAATAGTGTTTCCATTCTACTTATAAAACACATCCAGAATACTTATACTTTAAGAAATAAAATAATCTCCCATGGTTTAAAGATGAAATATGATTCTATAATAAAAATAATTATTCTAGTAATTATTATACTAAAATTCAATTAAATTAACTTCATTAGAAACATAAATTTTGGTTCTTTTAAGAATCAAAATAAAATAGAAATTAAGGAATAAACACATGATCAATGAAAAAACACTAGCTCCTCATTCTTTGAGAGTATTGACGTAGATGAATAATATATATATTCCCTAAAAGTATCTCCTCAAACCTCTAATTCTTCTACTTATTCTTTATTATTCTTTTTCTTCTTTGATATAATAATATAATATGAAGTCTTATTCCTCTTCTTATTCTTTGGATCATAGTTTCTTCTCTTTCTAAATGTTATCGAGAACTCTCTCTTTTCAATACTCTAAATGTTATTTAAGAATTATATATCGAAAAATTATATTTCTTCAATACATAAAAATATTTGGGAATATAGTATTGGGTCCCTGAACTTTTTTCTCTTCATATTCATTTTATAACTTCATAGAATTACATAATGAATATTTCTATATATGATTATGGGAACCCCACTTGAATTTTGGATTTTTTATATTCTCATTAAAGTTTTTCAACAATATATCCATCATTTTATTCTCTTTTAATCCCATTAATGTATATATCCATTTAATATTCCAAAAGGATATGGATAATTCATCTTCTAACCTTCCACAAAATTTACAAAAAATATCTCCATATTTATTACCACATACAGTAAATATTCATAGTTCAACACATACTTAATGAAATGAGTGGATACTCAATTTTCTCCTAATAAAAATAATCATGATGTGAGATCTCAGATCATGGTGTGACTTTATTCAAGTAAACCATGTGTGATTCACCACATCTTCAATGAAAAAATTTATAAGTATCACGATTTCTTATAGGTAAATATATTAAATTAAATAGATTCTTCAAAAATGGAGATTTAATCATATTTCCATTTAATATTCACCATAGTGTGAACTTATTCTCCATATAAATGTTGTATCTCAAATCTCAAAACTATCTTAGACTGGTATCTCATCCTTGAATTATTATTAATGTGTACTTATTCTCTATGATATGACGCATATCCTCACAACATTACCTTATTCTTCATGACATGAAGATAATATTATCATATTAAATAACAACCACTTTAAATAATATTTGTATTTAATACAATGTTGAATCAATTCACCAACAACTATTTTAAATTTTAAAAGTATCTTCCAAATTTTCTCCAACCCCTCAAATTTTTCTAACTGGTATACTTTTATGTAATAATCATCCAACCCATACGTATAAAAAATAATCTGAGACTTTTCCAAATTTCTTATAACACCCCTCACATAAGATTAAATGACACTTATGTTTCTCTGTAATTACATTCCTTTACAAATTTTGTTTCTTCAAATAGTTACCCTTACGTACTACAGTAAACTTTAGTGTACATTAATTTTTTTTCTTAAATTACTCTTACACATCTTAGTGTATCTATAACACTTACAAAAATTTCTATTTATTTATCAAAAATACATTTACATATGCCCATAATGACTCTTATATATCATGTACTTGGTCAATTCTCTGATTTATACTCAAGGTGAGTTTTACATATCACCAAAAAATAATCTTAAGCACATAATACTTATCTAATTTTCTTCAATATTTTAGAACTCAACATTTTTCTAGAAATTTTTCAAAACATTCTCGATACTACGATAGAAACCCCAAAACATCTAAAAATACCTAAATTAATTTACAATAATTTAGAGATATTTTTTCTAAATATTCTTAATATTATTTCCAAATTATTATAGCAAATGAATACTCATATTTGAGTAATTCAATGAAACTTCACTACCTATTCTACTCTACCTTCAAATCCATAATTCTTCATTCATCATCTAATAGTTACACTTCCCCCAATAAAAAATATTTTATGATTAATAATCCATGGATCATTTCTCACACTTACATGAAACTTTTGTCTTCATCTTCAGGTCTCTATGGGCTCTTTTCAATAGCTATCTTCTCGGATTACTCATGAAAATATAACAACAACAAACACTATAATCTTCATAAGTTAACATATATTTTAATCTTCCCTAAAATAGTGAATAATTAAATTTTCCACATGAATTTTCTACTAAAAGTATGTAGAATATATTCATGATCAAACCAATGAAATCCATATAATCATCAGCCATTTTTTCTAATATTTAATAATAATATAATATTCATGCAATTGTGGAACCAATTCAACCACTTTTATAATTTTAGTTATGTCTTCTTTTCTATATAAATAGTGTCAAAAACTCAACCAATTATATTTTCTAACATATGAATGAATATTCAATTCATAATGTCAGAAAACATCAATATATATGATCTAGTAAAACACCAAGATTCATTTCACATTTCAAGTTTCCATTTCTTATAAAACTCTTCATTGCACATGGATTTCTTCAAGATATTCATTCATTAAGAACTTCCATATCACAAAAATAGTATTTACATACTTGTTAACAATAAATGTATCCATCATGATACATTGGGTTCTTTAATGCCCCCTTTAATTTTATGTCAATACCTTTAAATTTTTACATATATTAATTTCTATATGTCTATAATATTTCTCCTTTTCTATCCCCCTTATTGAAAAAGAATAAAAAATTATAAATTTAATAGAAATTAAAATTCATATTTAACATCTTTTACAGTTTATATTTTTATATTCTCTCCTATATTTTCCCCCTTATTGAGAGTTAATGTCTGATTCACTTGAGAAAATTTTGGTATCACATTTCACTAAAAATGATCTATCAACTAATAAAATCTTAATCTATGTGAGCTAGATTGGTGTAGAATAAAATTTTATTTAACTATTGGAAACTAACATATTTTTTTCAGGGTATTTGTTAAAAATAAATATTTTTTATTTTTGTGAATAAATTCATTGAATACGTGGATATGATATTCACATGAAATATCATACTAATATATCAATTTATAAAAGGTTAAAGATGAAATATATTGGCGTCAGATAAAGGAGTTATGAAGGTATTAGAATTAAAACCATGGAATGTGGAAGTGGATCATCCTATGGGGGAATATGTGAATGAGAAAATAAATGAAAATTAGGTAAACCTCAACTAGTACAACTGAATCATCCATCCACCTAAGGCAATGATCGAGCTCAATAGTGATGACTACATAGAGTGTAAAAGATGATAAATTAAGAATAACTAGTGTACGTTAGTTCTATGCTGAGTAGATTACAGGAAACATAGGGTTGTATGGGGGGTAATAGTCATCATATTTTGGGGCATAAACATGAGAGGTCAAATATTTGTATTGGTGTTTTTTGGGTCAAGAAGGATTGTTTTACTAATTGAAACTTCATTGTTGGATTCAATGATGTGTGATATTATTCAATATGTGGAACCATTTTATAATACAAAATACTTCACCATAAGTAATGTAAGTTATATTTAAATGGAACTATAATTTTTTAGATAACTATGTCATGGAGAATATTCCACACCATAATAGAATTTGGAATTAAAAATATTATAACAAACCACATTGAATGATAGTTCTGGTTCCATGAAGGGAGTTGAGAAAAAATTTAGTGTTTTAGCATGATTTGATACCTTCATACCATAAAGGTTGTTTTTACCACAACTATATTGTGAATCACATTAAAACTAAAGTACCATGCTACAATATATCAAGAGTTAAATAATATATAGAGAAGCTTTTGTTAAATTATGAAGGTTTAATTTTGGCAATTATTTTTGGATTTAAGTATTGAATTAGACTCTACCTTGGTGAAGAAAGTTATGATATAAAATGGGAGATATTATGAAGACCATATGCAAAGAAGTAGGTTATGTCATGGTTAATCAGTTTCCAGACAACTTGATATATTCAAAATATAAATTAATGACGGAGTAATGTCTTAGGATTTTATGGATTTATTTAGATAAAATGGAACTTAATGATCACACTAAATGTGGGTGGTACTCCCATTATTATTGAAAAAATTAGGCTATGATACAATCATCTCAACCCTCTAATTAACGTTTAAATGAGGGAGTCTATAAATTTTTTTTGTAGTTTTAGAGAGAGGATCTATAGAAGAAATATAACATATTTAAAATCATATTTTTGCATATAAGAAGAAGGTGAGATAACAATAAAAAAAATCTTTGAAATTTTTTTTTAATTTAAGAGGACATTTTGTATAGAATAAAAATGTGTAATAACACTTATATACCTATCTATAGAAGGAAAAATAAATATACGTTAATTATATTTTGTAATTATATTCATCTAAAAAAAGAAGGTGTTGTTGTTATATTATATAAAAAAATATTTAACACTCATATTGAGGTGTTGATCTCATATAGAGAAGAAGAATGAGATCATGGTATAGAAAATATTAAAGAATAATTTAACTCGAGTTGAGGATTCAAGGTAATTCATAATCCTATGATAAATAGAGACATACCCTCATGTCTATAAATTATTTAAGAAGGCTAATAAGTCTATAAACAATCTAGAATTTTCATAAAGAAATGTGTAGGTAGACCAGAAGAGGGAGTTACCCTAGATCCTTAGTGAACCTCTATGAATCTATTTATAAACACACATAATGAGTAGTATTATATTTTTGTACACTAGCCTAATTTTGTGTTTATATTCATTGGATTATCCCTTAGTGGTGAACCTTGTAAAATCCATGTGTGTGCATAATTTAATTTCTACATTTATTTCATATGTTAGGTGAGAGGAATAAGAGAGTAAGATATTAAACATGTTACTTATAGCATGGGATCAAGATCTATAATGTTAAAAGGACTAATAAAAAATGAAAATTTGAATATTTTGACACCCTGATTTACACCCCACCATACTCGGGTTGATTTGGGTCAACTTGGTCCCAACAAGTGGTATCAGAGCCTAAATTTTCTAACTATTTGATCAATCTCTTTTATTCTCACACATGGAATGAATAAATAAACATCTATTTTTTTAAATTAACTAACTATGATGGTTGGAAGGAAAAACCTTAACTATAGAAACAAAGTAATGTAATACACTCTTTGAGATGATAATTTTTAATTTCATAAAAAAAGATATAGTGATGTAATGACTTAGAAGATCTTCATTTAAACATTCTCTAATGAATTTTATAATAAACCCAATCATTGTGATAATCCATTAAAGATATAGAATAATCTAGAAGTCATTTATGGGAAATTGTAGGTAGAAAATAATTTTTAATAACTCACTTAAAATGAATACTTATTTATGTCAAAAGGTAAGAAGTATAATAATAAATAAGAAGACTAATAAAAAATATTTTTTTGATCAAGGTGATCAGTTCTTAGCTTGTTTATAAATCTTATTCTAACACTATTTTAGAAGATGCATGAAAACCTGAGATTTAATTATCTCCTATAGAATTTGTAGATGATAATGATATCATTAAATACAGATATGTGACATATTTTCATCAATTCAAATAATTTTTATTTAGTATTAAATAGGAGATCAAATACCTACATGAAAGAGTGGATCAATGGAAATTAATACATGAAGGTTACCTATCATTAATTAAAAATATTTTCATGGAAAAATAAGATGAATAGAGTATAAGTGGATATAAACTATGACATCATGAGGATTAGTGAAAATATATTAGAACAAAGTGATCTACTTCAATAAAATTCTTAAAAAATATTAAATAAAATGGATAGGGAGAAAGAGAATAAAGAAACAATTATCAATATAAAGTTAAAACATAAATAGAGAATAAAATATAGACAATTAGAAGACTCAATACTTAAGGATATGAATACTCATATGAAAGAAAAATATGATATGATCAATGATATTGAATCAAATATCATATCATCAAATAGAATGTAGATGGTGAAAATTCCCCCCATTAAATCCCCTACAAGTGAAAAAAAAGGAAGTTGAAAATTAGAAACCTTAAATTAAATGGACATTAATTTAAACATAGGTAGATATGGATCTCAAAGGAATATATCTTTAAAATAATACTTTTTTAAGAGTGGTACAATCTATATGTGTATCTCTTAAAGACTAATGTCTCAAAGAAAGAGGTAATTCTGCTTAAACAACATCTCAACTGATACAACACTATATAAGGTATTATTATTAAAGTAGGTTATTTTTATGGGTTTTAGGGGATAATAAAATATCATTTGGAAGTATAATTAAACCAATATAATATCTGAGATCTATTATTACGTTTTAAACATGTATATAAAATAAAGAACATAGTAAGTGTATGTAAACCTGCAGTGCTTAGTGTAATGAACTCTGACTTTCTAGAGGTATTATGTCTTGTTTTATGCCTTCTTTAAGAGTTTTTTTAAGTTATATATTTTTAGTAGAGTATTTTGTGGCTTATGGTTGGTTTTGGGGGGGTTTATAACCGTTTAATTGGGTTCATATTTTAATAATGATTAGCGAATACCACTCAGTTTCCCCTAACTAATTGTGCAGCATGTTTGAGAGGAGAAGTGGTTGGTACATGTTTGGTGAATTGTTAGAGACAACCATGTAGAATTTATTAGGTAACCATTTAACATTAAACATAGTCAAAATAATGGATTGCATATGGATTACCAAAGTTTGGGGCCAAACCATATGGGTTCTCTAAATAGGTATTAATCCTCGCATAGTTGGAATATAGTTTGGTAAATTGTGTTACCAAACCATGCATACAAATTTATATAAGCCAAAAAATATTATTTTGTCTTAAAAACCTCTTTATTCCTCCTAGAAATAGGTCTATAAAACCTAGCGAATTCTTTATCTTTTTTTAGTGAACTGCTTACCTCTGGGGAGAAACTATTTTGTATCTAGAGGTGTCAATCCTAGGGATTTCGAGGTATGTGATCGCTTTTCCTCCAATATTCATATTTATACAAGAAATTATTTTTTAAACTTAGTGAAACCCCTACATATAGATTTTTAGTGATGGATCTAGAAATTATAATATGATTTAATGTGTTTCCATCTATAATTTTTAGGAAGATGTAGGTGGAAAAATAATTTTTACTTGATCATTCCTAGATTCATATAGATATTTATATTATGTGAATCTTATTGTGTAAGTCTAAATTAATCCTCCCCATAGAAATTTTCTTATTGTATATTCACTCTTGAATCCCCTTATGGTGATTTAGGGATACTTATAGGGATTATTGGTTAATGATCTTGTCTCAGTTAGAGAACCATGATATTGGGATTTGATATGATTAAGCTGGTAATTTTATTACCATGTTACGATAATTATATAAAACTATATGATGTGACACAATTTTTTGTGGGTGTGACCCATGATACCTCTCTTGTTATGAAATTCTTATGCCTATGTGTGTGTCCCATAAAAACTCTCTTGATATGATATGCATGTGTGTGTGTGTAGGGTGTGAGACCACTCTTGATATGACATGTTTGTTCATGTGTATAAATCAATAATCACCTTGTTATGGCTTGTGTCTATATATTTTTGTATGGAAAGTAGAATTCTACTATTTGGAATCAAAGTGATAGGTGAACCCTTCATGTCTTGGTTAATCACTTAGAGGGGGAGCCTATGTGATGTGATGTGTGATAATTATGGAGGGGTATTGAATGATAGATTATAGTGAATTATAGACAAGTGTACTAACCAGAGATTGAATGTGGGGAATGATGGCCTTGTAGACTGACCTGAGATAGTTGGTGGGGCATGACGTCCAAGTGGCCCGACCTAATATGGTTTGTGGAGAATGGTGTCCTTGTGGTCTGAAATAAGAAATGATAGACTTTTTCCCTATTCTGGTACTTACGTTGGTCTTTTGGATTATTTTGAGATTCATAGAAATCATAAATAACTTCTCCTTTGACATTGAGCTTAAGAAGGTGGGGTCATGGTTTATAGAATCTCAGATAGCATAAGATGACTTGGAATATGATTTTTTTTCTTCGGAATTTAATTTCCTTTCATTATATTTACATTTTATATAAATGTTATACTTATGATAAGGACCCAATGGTGGTGTCATACTGGGTTTATACTCACACCCTACAAGGGTATCTCAGTGTTCATGTTAGATTTTTGTTCAAGGATACAATCAAGGGAAAGGGATCCATATAGGGTGGATGGGTTGTAGGAGCAGGGAAGGTTGGTGGAGATATGATGAACTTTGGATAGCTTGTTATGACTTTCCATTTATCTTACATACATTTTTTGTGCTTCAATTAAAATTTTTTGGTTGTTGGTTGTCTTGTATGACATATTAATCCAGCATGGTTTGTGTCATTTTATTATATTGTATATAATTTTTATTTTATTATCATTTCCCCATGTATATATATAGGTTTGATATATATACCAAGGGAATAGTATCCTCATATTCGATTTAGTCCCTTTTTTCTAGTCAAAGTCCTCTTTCATACCAGGAAGTGTGCATAAGGTCATGTGACACTCTGTCACAAACCTGGTGATTCTGTTTACGGTGTTAAAATTTTTTTATCAGAGCCTCTTTTTTCCTTGGATATGATTTTTGAGTTTATTATAAAGGATATAGGATAGTTGGGACTTCGGTATGGGAGTTATCCATATTCATGTCCATCTCAAGTGTAATGGAACTCCAAGTTACCAAGGAAACTGGGGTTGCTATTTTTGATTTTGGCATTATAGTTTCCTATTGATCATGAGTATTTTTTTGCAGTTATAGATTATGGGTTTTGGATGATTTTAGGTATCATGATTAAGGGTGTAGGTTCACATGTCATGAACCTATTTTCTTATCATTGATAAATGTTTAATTAATTATTGGTTAGTCATAATCTATGTATTATGCCTCTTATATTTATTATTTATAACATTTAATTATTTAGTTCTCATCATGTTATATCATATATTGTGTACATGACTATAAATAACATGCAGGTAGTATAGACTTGGTCTTAGGACATAGGTTCTGTAAGGGGTTATGCATTATAGTTGAAGGTATATTTTTAGGATGAATCTCTATTAAGTGGTCATTTTGTGTCTGCCTATTAAATTCTAAGTTAGTATTTCTAATTAAGATATTAAAGGCATTACTATGTGTTAATTATCATATTCTAGATAATGTTTCCTCGATGAAATATTATAGGACATCTAAAGGAAGTACTTCCAGATGATCTTGTAGTCTCTCTAGTGGTCCAGTAGTGGAACCTCCTTAGGTTGGAGTTTTTCATCTAATACCTATTCAGGGTGAAGGATCACATAGGGGTAGGGATACTATTGTCAATATTTTTCTAATATTTTCATATAAAGTATCCCCTAGTATTCCAGGTAACTAGAGTCCCCTAGGATATCAAGGATTAGATTGACATCTTGAGGGTATTTTTGATCTAATAGATACTCCTAGTGATAAGGGAGTAGATTTGACTATATTTAATCTTCGATGAATCACCAGTAATAACTAGCCAGCCCCAAGAAACTGTGTACATTGAAGATGCTCTTGGGATGCTCCTAGAAAACCACTATACTCACCATCTTTGGACCAACAGATATACCTTCCTCTAAAATGATATAACCCAATAAGTTAACCTTATTGATCTGAAAGTGGAATTTACGGATCTTAAAATAAATATGGTGCTCTCTTAGCATATTCATCATAATCTCAAGATTATTGGTATGGTCATGTCTGGTTTGATAATACAGTAAGATTTTGTTTATGAAGAATAAAAATGAATTGAGATACTATTAAAAAACCATATTCATCGAGACCATAAAGATTTTTGGTGCATTCATAAGTCCAAACGGTATAACCATGTACTTTTATAAGTTATACCTTCTCTAGAAAATTGTATGTGGTATGTTAGATTTCCTCACCCATATGAGACGGTAAACTGACCTCAAAATCAATCTTATAGAAAAAAAATCGTTCCTAATATCTGGTCAAAGAGTTTATCTATATGAGGTAGTGGATACCAAATCTTAATTATAAACTAGTTTAATCTTTTTTAATCCATAGAAAACTGGAGGGTAACATCCTCCTTCTTGGATAAAAGGATAGGTGAAGCCCAAATACATGTATTGGTTCATATAAAAACCTTTTCCTCTAGATATTACAATTGTTTCTAGAATTCCGGGAGCTCTATAGGTGTCATCTTATAGGGGGGAATGGACACTCGTGTCACAGCTTGAACTAGCCTGATTGTGAAATACACATCTCTCTTAGGAGGTAAACTAGAGAAGTAATTAGGGAAGACATCCTTGATATGATTTACCATAGGAGAGAATTATAAAAAACACATTCCCTACTCCCACATGAAGATACTATCCATCGGGGCTATCATTCTACCTAGACCATGATGCTCAGATCTATCTTGAATTTCCTGAATATCCCATTGGATTTAATGAATATATGGGTATCCCTTGGGTAAGTTAAACTTCATCTATTGGTGATAAAAATAAACATGGGAATCATAAGGTAAAAGATGGTACATATCAAGAATGATATCTAAATTAGTCATCTCAAGGATGAAGAAATTCCACAGAAAATGGTACCTGCCTGTCTTAAGGGGGAATTCCTTGAACTAAAGCACATTCCCTGATCGGACCCCTAATAGTGTGTCAGAATTCGTAATTCCACTGAAGTACTCTATCTCTATGCCCATACTTTCCATAATTATAGTAGATATGAAGTATTGAGATACACCAACATCATAAAGGGAAGAAACAAAAGTAGATGCTACTATAATAGTACCTTGTACTGTTGAAGTTCCTAGACTTTGATCTTCAAGTGTATGATACACTGCATAGATGTGGCCCAATCATTGGCCCTGAGGTGAAACTTGACTAACCTATGTAGGTCCACTATACTTCCTCTAAACCTTAGATGTCTAATTACCTTGGACACAACTACCTCCTCAGCCTGATTAGTTGGTAATAGACAAACTCCCATCCTGATTTAGAGTCACTAATCATGTACCAAAAATTTATTTCAGCATAGATCCCTTCTTATAATACATGAGAGGAAACTTTTAGCATAAATTCTATTGGAGACCCTTTCTACCAGAATCTCAGCACGTGATCGAGTTTTATGTGAACTAGGGAATTTTATTCCCTACCCTAGTGCACTGGTTACACACCACATAGATATATATGAGTTCCATATTGATGGTACTTCCTCCGCATGCACCCTCAAAAAGTCAATTCTGATCACTAGATAAACCATCTCTCTTCCTGGAAGCTAAACCTCCCTGGATCACATTTCCACCATCCCATAGGTTTCGCTCAATGATGAGGGACTAGTTCACAATCTCAGAAACGATGATCAACCAGAAGACACTCACCTATGATCAGATGGAATATGCAATCCCATTCTCAAACTATCCTATAGTCATCAAATCTTTACCAGTCAAGGTCGGTGAAAAATTCTATAATTCAGTGGAGTGAGAGAAATACTCCATCAATGACATGGAACCCTACTTAAGATGCATAAACTATATGGTTCGGTCTACCCTCAAAGTTTATGAAAAAAGTATTCATATAAGTCTATATGAAATTTCACCGAAATCATACCCTGATGAAGTTTGGTCGGAGTGAGTAAATCCCCCAAATGCTTGGAAGAGTTGCAATGCATATAAGTGGAGATCTTGACCCTCCACATTATATAAATATCTATATTCTCAAAGATAAACAGCATGACATCTGTCCATAACTCAACAGCCTGAGGTACATCATCCCCTAAGAAGGTTAGAGGATATTGCTGCTAGAATTCTTAGATTCAATCTTCCATAGTAGGGGAAAGTCAATGATAACCTTTTATGTACTACATAATGAAAAATAATATATCTCTGAAATGAGCATCAACACCTAGTGCAAGGTCAATAAGAGGTACCTTATGTGGTACTATAAGAGGTACTACTAGTACGCCAAGGTCCACCACCTCTAGAGCATAGTCATCATCACCCTCTTGGTATAAAACATGAGGATGTAAAGGTGGTATTGGTATTCAATTTCAAAGTGCACACCTCAGATAAAATTTATTATAGACAAGAAAAATTGAGTTATGAAAGTATGGGTATAGAAACATTCCTATAAATAGTTACACCTCTCTTCCTACTTTTAAATCTAGGTCTAGGTGATAAGAAGGGTCAAAGAGGAATCAAATGAGACACAGCCTGCTTCCAACTACTTGGTTGTCTTAGGGTCAAGGTATTACATGGAATAGTATAGGTTCTAGTATATGAAGTCTTAAATTAAAGGTATAGAATAAAAGACCCTTTACATTGCATTTTGAGTCCCCATTTAGTGGTAACCTATTTGTTTTAAAGCTTTAATTTATTGAAATTTATTCTAGTTTTTTAGATACTGATATCTCAGTCCGAATAATTGTGTCACTCATTGAAAATTTAAAAAAGACCATAATATTTAGAAATTGAAATTGGCACGTCAAGTAACTATGAACTAACCTTTACATTTGACATCAAGATTTAACAGGTTGTGTATAGTGATTTGATTAAATGAATCTATATTCCCAATAAAACAACCCTGCTCTTTATTTCACATTAATACATGATTTATTAGATAATATTAAAAATAATACAACTCAAAATACTGATAATTCTAGTGAATTTGGGAATTAGGTACATTACATAACAACTTAAAACAAGGAATACATCATCTTTATTGAAAACCTCCTTAACATGCTCACACTTAAAACTATATGGGATAACCTAGGGACAAACATAAGAAACGGGTGAGCTATAAACCCCAATAAGAGAATAAACATGTCATAACATGAAATTAATATTAAATGTTGGACAATAGGTATATTAATGGGGCATAAAAGGAGTAATAATTATAAACATGAACAATAATGCATGATATATCATGATAAGATAAAGTAAATATGGGAAATGTGGAAAAAACATAAAACACTTCGTCATAAACATCGGTCAAAGAGAACTTCTAAGACATCATGATGGATAATTCTCCATAAATGAACCAGGTTTACTCCCTATCCCAACATGATGTCTCATTAGACTAAACATTAAATAATTCATTTGAGTGTTATATAATTTTAGGTTCATCCATCACTTTCATTTCATTATCATACTTTAGTGTGCCACATAGATCATACAACATGGATTCATTCATAATATTATTTTAGTCCAAAAACATTGATTTTTTAATACATACATGTAATTCACAATTCAAATAAGTATATTTGTATAAATTTGAATACCCTTGATAGGAAATGGGTATAGTATTCACCACACAATTGTTTTGTCATGGAAAATCCTGTTGAAATTTCGACAACATAACTGTGCCACATAAAAATTCATAAAATGGGTATATGAGAGAGAAAGGGGTTTATTTTCATTTGGAAATAAAATTGGAAGTAATAGTGGAATCCAAATACATATCCCAACATTTTTAATTGAAAATAGAAGGCATAAGATAATAAAGAAGTTGGAATAAAGAATAGAAGATGAGGATCCCTTACCTAGATAGTGTGGCTCAAAATGCTTGGGAGGGGCTTCCTGAGAGATTGGGGGAACCTTGGGAGGAATATATAGAGGGTATGTAAGAATAATGATGTGATATATGGATTTTTGTGAAGATAAATGGGATCTTTGGTGGTTTTATATTTGAAAAGAGTGTGTAATTATTTATCATTTCTCAAACATAGGTTTTAAACTCTATATAATAAAATAACCAAAACCGCAAACATTCCCATGGTTTTTGACCATGGATTCTACAAAGTGGGAGTATATTTGATTATTTAATAATTACAAGGGTCAAACATAAAAAAAATACCCTTTCTTATATGGAATGAGTCATACTCTTAAAGAAACAATTTTAAAACCTTAAAATATAATAATGGTTTTGGAAGATTAATAAAGGATTTATAAAATTAATCCAATAATCATAAAATCACATTATTTGATAATGAAACCATATATTTGGTTAATGATACACTATATAGTATTTATTAAATCACTTTTGGGTCATTATGATGTCATAACACACACTGTATATTTATTTGGTATTAAATATTTACTCAAAAATTCGACTGTCGCAAAAAATTAAGAAAATAACACCATTGGATAATTTGGAAATTATGATTCCAGAAATAATATTTATTTTTAAAAAAATAATTTTCCAAATATTTTAATTTTAACGTTTAAAATAAAATCAACATTTATTGAGAAATGTTGGGGTTTTTTACAATTAATGTTTTCAAACTATTATAAAATATAAAATTTAAAAAATAAAAAATTATATGATCATTTAATAAACATTACTTATAATAATATATTATTAAAATATTATTTATTTAAAAAATGCATTTTTTAATTATACTAAATTACATAATTTAAATTTAATATTACCTAAAATTACACTTTGTGTTTTATTGAATCCAAATAAAAATCATTTATAAAGAAAAAAATAAGAAGTAAATATTACCATTATTATATTGAAAATATAATATACATATTCATATTATTATGGTCTTGATGCATATCCCTTGAATACACCAAAAAACTACCTAAGGTTAAGGTGTTTGATGGTGATATTTTTATGGGGTGGTTCAGCGTACATGGTTTGGGCCACGATCTCGATGAGCTTAAACTTCTCTCATAAAATGTTTCACTCAAGATTATGTTTTTGGATATAATATTGGGTTTTGGTCAATGGAAAATATCAGTGATTCTATATATCATTGAAGCTCCAAAAAATGGCCTTTATACTGTACGATCGTACTATTTGAGGTTGTCACTTCCTTTGTTTGTGTTGATTAGATTTGTTAAACCTGTATATTTATAATAATCATATGATAAATGTTCAACAACTATATTATAAATAGTAATAATGGTTAAAAATCAATTAAATCTGATAGGATATAATAAAACCAAATAAATCCATGTTTTTTCAATAACCATGTAACATAATAAGGCATTTAATTAAATCTCAAGGGAAATTTTATTTTTAATAGTTCAAGTCATTACAATATTTTTCCCTTAAAGAAATTTCAACCATGAAATTTTCATTTCCTATGCTAAAATAGATGAGGGTAACTTTGTTTTATCACTTCCTTCGGTTCCCACATCAATTCTTCAAACTTTTTTTCTCTATAGAACTTTGACCAACTGCATTGTCTTATTTCATAGAACTCTGTCTCTACGATCTAATTTCTTCAGCAGATTCTATTTGTATGAGAAATCATTCTCCAATAGTAGCACCTTTGGATTGAGTATAATTGATGGGTTCAGTATGTACTTTCTCAATAGGGATATATGGAACACGTCATTTACTTGAGATAGGTTAGGTGGGAGTGATGCTCAATATGGCATCGCTCTAATGTGGTCAAAGATCTCAATGGGGACAATGTATCTTGGACTAATATTTCCCTTCATTCTAAATATCATGAATTTATTCCTTGGATGTATGTGGAGGAATACCATGTATCCAACATCAATCTCTATGTCTCGTCAATGATTTCTAGCATAGTTATTCTATCAACTCTGAGTAGCCTTGATATTCTTCTGAATGGTCATAACCTTTTCCACCATTTCCTTGACCATTTTAGGACCTAGTAGTTTTTCCCGCAACTTCATCCCATCATGTAGGTGTTCTTCACCTCTTCCTATAAAAGGTTTCATAGAGATCCATTTGGATGTTTGAGTGTATATTGTTATTGTATGAGAACTTGAATAGGGGAAGATGTTGATCCCTTCTAAATTTTAATTCAATTGAGAATTCCCTCAACATGTACTCATGTGTTTAGATAATCCCCTCATATTGGCCATCAGTTTTATGGTGATAAGACATTCTTAAAATCAACTTTGTATTTAGATCATGTTAGATACTCTTCTAGAACTTATAGGTAAATATTGGATCTTGATCAAATATAATCGATAGTGGTGTTCTATGAAGCCTCACCACTTCTCTAATGTATATCTTTTCCAATTGACTGATTGAGAAATCTTATCAAATAATAATGAAGTGTGTAGTATTTATAAGACAATCCACCACAACCCATTTAGAATTATTTCCACTTTATGTCTTCAAATGACCAGTGAAAAGGTACATGGTTATGCTTTCCCATTTTCATGTAGGTATGGGTAATGGTTAAATCATCCCCGTAGATTTTTTCCTTATCTCTTTCACTTGCTGATATACAAGACATATTGATATATATTCTGCCATCTACTTCTTCATATTGTCCGACCAATAGTGTTCGCAGAGATCTTGATACATGTTTGTGATTCTAGGATGAATAGAGAAGGTCGAACTATATGCATCATCCAACATCTCTTTCTTTAACTCAAGATTTTATTATACACATAGTTATGACCCATATCTTAAAACACCATCTTAATTAACATTGAACTATGAGGATTTACCTTTTCTAATAGATTCCACTTTTTTTTGAACTCTCACATCATCCCTTTGATAATCCTTTAACCTCTCCAAAAGGGATGGTTGAGAAATCATTTGCGAAAGGATTGATGATGTTTCTTCCCTTATGATTCCCATGTCAATACTTTTAAAATCTAAGAAGATCAGATCCCTTTCAATTATGATAAATGATAAAATTGATAGATCCTTTCTACTTAGAGAATATGACACATTATTCACATTCCCATCATGGTAGTGAATTAATTACACATAGACCTTGAGCATCTATAACAATCTTCATTTGCACATTTTCATATATTTCTGTGTGAATATATACTTGAGGATTTTGGGATCTATATATATTTAAAACATCACCCTAAAGTGATAATGTTTCCATATTTTCAAAGAGATGATCATAGTATCCAACTCTAGATCATGCATTGGGTAGATCTATTCATCAACTTTCAACTACCTTGAAGCATAGTCTACGAATTTTTCATTCTGTATTAACACACAACTTAGTCCCTTATTCAAAGCATCACTGAATACCACAAATAGTTTTCCACTTATCATTAGTGTGAGCATTCGTTCCATGATAAGACTCATTTTTAACTCCATAAATCTCTCTTCACATTCATCATTCTAAGAAAACTTCACTACCTTATAAGTTATCATGTTTAGAGGGTTTTACAATCGTGATAGATTTCCCAAAAATCAACAAAAATACCGAGCTAATCAAAGGAAACTATGGTTATCTTTCATAGATGTTGGCATCTGCCATCCCTTAATTGCTTTTATATTTAAAGGGTCTATGGATATCCCATTAATTATGATGATATTCTCTAAGAATGAGACTACCCTCAACCAAAAATCACATTTTTTGTACTTGTCATAATTCTTTTATTTTTGTAAGTTCTTTATCATAGTTATCAGATGTTCATTAAGATCCTCCTTGGTTTTGGAGAATATTAGAATATCATCTATAAATACTACCACAATATTTTTAAGGTAATCTCTAAAGACTATATTCATCAGGTCCATAAATATTCCTAGAGAATTAGTGGGTCCAAATTGCATTACTATGAACTCCTAGAGCCCATACCTTGTACAAAAATCTATCTTGGTGATATCCAACCACAGATCCACCTTGGAGAAGTATTATAATCCATGTATCTAATTGAACAAGTCATTAATACATGGAATATGATACTTGTTCTTTATCATGAACTTATTGAGAATATGATAATCAATTAAAATGAGCATTACCACATCCTTCTTCTTGACAAAGAGAAGTAGTGCACCCCATATTGAAACACTTGGGTGTATGAAGCCTTTATCTAGATTATCCTATAGTTGTTTCTTCAGTGCCTCAAATTCCACAAAAACAATTCTATATAGAGTCTTGGATAATGGTACGACCCCAAGTATAATCTCAATTGAAAATTTAACCTCTCATCTAGGAGAAAGACCAAGAAATTCCTCAGGATACACAAAAACACATTCCATTACAGTGGGAATGCCTTCAAAGATGATATTTTCCTTAGAATAAATAATGTGAGCTAGATATGCTTACTTATAGGGAAATAATATCTATGCTTGATATTTTGGTGCTAAAGGGGATTCATCCTCTTCCTCACACTTTAATATAATCTAAGGATGATTCAAAATATGGAGATTGATTTATTTATCAGGGAAATTTATGTTGCCTCTATACATGGTAAACAAATCCAAACACATAATTTCATAAAATTCTACCAAAGGGAGTATAAAATGGTTCTTTGGGAAGTTCATCCCACAAATTTCGATAGGGTAGGAGTTATATACTTGGGATTTAATTATTTCTCCATTTATCATTTTCCCTAACATCTCAATTTCCATTCTTTGTGGTGGTGTTTTAATTGTTATACTAAAAGTTTATGATATGAAGGAATGAGTAGAGCCATAATAAAAAACATTTGTTCTCTATTATTGAATGAATACATAAAATATCTATCAACACTATGTTTTAGGGATCCACATTAATAGTTGTGATGGGAAATCCTTTCCCTTTTTTCCTTGGTGGTTGTGGATGTCTTCGAAAACCCTTGTCTTAGTACACTGGTTTACAAAGTACATTGGTTACTCACATTTCAAGTAATGAAAAATAAATTGAGGGTTAACCAGGGAACTACTTCCGTCTAACACATTTTTGGGTTTATCCTATCGAAAATCACTAGTTATTTTACCTTCCTTCCTATACTTAAAGCATTTCCTCACACCCCTTAGGAAATTTATAGGGTTCTTATTTCCACTCCTTTGATAAGTGGGATGTTAAAATTTTATAGAACCTTTATATTTCTCTATCAGAGCTCTAGAATTAAACTCCACTTTATGCTTCTTATCCCCATGATACCCTTGAGATTCATTGATCTCCATCTCGACATCTAGATCCTATCAGATAATTTCCCCATAGCAATCAAATTCTTGGATCGCTAGTTCTTTTTGTAAAATAGTTTTATCCCACCAAAGAATTAGTCAACCTGGTATTCGAGGGTAATGACAAATATGGAATTGTATCATACAATTCTTGTGAGATTTTTCTTTTATTCCCCCAATATATTCTTTGTCCTTTTTTTAATGTAAAATAAATCCCCTTCCATTTTAAGTCAAAGAGTGTGAGGAAAGTATTCATCAAAAAACATTTTCAAGAATTCCTTCCACCCCATAACTTCAATATCCTTCCCCAACTTCATATTATTAATCAATTTCCACCAATTATCAACTTCCCCCTACATATAATTAACATCCATTAGACCCTTCTCTTTCTTATAACATTAAAGGATGGAGAAGATATTCTCAAAGGAGTTGATCCATTTTTTAGGATTAAGGGATTGGATAATACATTGAGAGTTAGGGTATTTTCACATAAATATCTCAATTATAGATTTTTATTTCTTAGGGTGATTTGGGTGCTCCTATTGATCCAGATTTCTTTTCAGAACCTGATTCAATTATGATACTATCATCAAAAATTTCATGATTCCAACTCCCATTGAATTGGGCATCTTGTTGGGGTAGTCATCACATTTCCCATCGCATTTATTGTTTACTTAGTTCCTCCTATTTCTGAACATTGCCTATAATAATGGTAAAATTAGGGATAAGTATTTTTAAAGTATTAAATTCATAAAATTAAATTCAATTACATTAAATATATAACATATAAATTACATGTATTTATTTAATATATAAATTTCTAGGATTCAATCTATGTTATCCATGATCTATTTCCTAACATGTATTCTTATGGGTATTTTTTTTTCTTAATAATGGTTCATAATGAGCTTATGAATTTACCAAATCAAATCCATATAGAGTATAAAACTAGGTGTGTAGTAAGGCCTGTTGTTATGCACCAGTTCCTAGTCGAGTCTAGGTCAACATGATGTTTTCGGGTTTTACCCCAATGTACATCTATTCAAGAGACACATCCACTTATAGTATCCACACAGGGATGTATTTTCTTGATAAACAACTTACTCTATACTAAAATAAGTTTAGGGATGTTTTCTTATACTATGTTTTATCCTTAATTATTTTTCTAGAGTTTTCTAATCCTAATCCCAAAAATAAATAATCATTTCCTTTGATACTAACTATAACAACCCTTATCTTTATTTCACATTAATACATGATTTATTACATAATATTACACTTAATATAAACTAAAGGATAGATAATTAAAGTGAATTTTTTAATTAGGTGCATCATATAATAACTTAAAACAAGGAATACGTCATATTTATTTAAAACCTCCCTAGAATTCTCTCACATAAAACTACTTGGGATAACTTGAGGACATACATAAGAAAGGGGTGAGATATAAAGCCCAGTAACTTAAAAAAACATGTAATAACAGGAAAATAATATTACATGATAGACAGTAGGTATATCAATGGTTCATAAAAGGATTAAGAATAATAAACATGAACAATGAGGCATGATATAATATGTTAACATAATGGCAACATGGGAAATCTCGAAACAACTTAAAACACTACATCATAAACATCTTTGAAGGCTAACTTCTAAGAAATAGTGATGGAAAAAATTATCATAAATGGATTAGGATTAATTCATATACCAACATGATATATCATGAGACTAAAGATAACCCAATTCATTGGAGAACTATATAATTCTGGACACACTCGTCACTTTCACTTCATTCTCATGTTTAAGTGTGCCACATAGATTATACAACATGGATTAATTCATCATATCATTTTATTCCGTGAAAAAAAAAAGGATTATAGAATAAATACATTTAAACCCCAATTCAATTAATTATAATTGTATAAAGATGAATTCCCTTGATATGAAATGGTTATGGTATTCACTACATAATTGTTTTGGCATGGAAAATCACAGTGAAATTTTGGAAACATAACTGTGTCACATAAAAATTAATAAAATGGGTTGATGAGAGAGAAAGGTGTATCTCATAATTTTTAAATAAAATGGGAAATAATATGGACATATAAATACCTATCTTAACATTAGTAATTGTAAATAGATGGAATAAGACAATAAATAAAATTGAATAAAGAATATAAGGTGAGGATCCCTTAACTTGAGAGTGTGACTCCAAATGCTTGGGAAGGGATTTTTGAGAGATTCAGGGAACCTTTTGCGGACTCTAGAGGGTGGATGTTAGAGTAAGGATGTGATCAAAGTATTTTGATTGAATAAAATGGGATATTTTGTGGTTTTATATAGGAAAATACTGAGGAATTATTCATCATTTTTCAAACTTAGGTTTTGGACTCTATATAATAAAATAGCCAAAACCACAAACTTTATCATGGATTTTTCCCATGGATTATAACAAATTGTATTATTTTTTATTTATTTTATAAGTCCAAGGGAATAAATTAATAAAATAATACCCTTACTTGTGTGGCAGTGAGTCACACTCTTAAAGAAATTATTTTAAAACCATATAATATATTAATGGATTTGGAGGATTTATAAAGGATTTATAAAATTAATAAAATAAACATAAAATGGCCTTATTATAAATGGAAAATATAGATTCCATTGTAGAAAACCATTATAGTATTTATTACATCAGTTTTGGGTCATTATGACTTCATAATACACACTGTATTTTTATACGATATTTAATTTTTACCTACAAATTTGACGGTCTAAACAAAGTATGAAAAATTCATCATTGGATAGTTTTGAAATTTTGATACCAGAAATAATATTCATTTTATAAAAATAATTTTCCAAATATTTGAGTTTTCATTTTTAAAATAAAATTAACATTTATTGAGAAATACTGGGGTTTTTTGGCAATAACAATTTTTGAACACTTATAAAAATATCATTGGACTTAATAAAAATTTATATGGTCATTCAATAAAAACTATTAATAATAATATCTTATTAAAATATTATTTATTTTAAAAATAAATTAAGTCAATTAAATAAATTCTTTAATTGAATTTAAATATTACCCCATATGTATTTTATTGAATCAACATCAAAATCATTTATAAATTAACAATTTGAAGTAAATATTACCATATTTTTATTTAAAATACAATATGCATGTTCATATTATTATGTAATTGATACATATCCATTTAATACACCAGTAAGCACCCTAAGGGTAAGGTGTGTCACTGTGAGACTTTCATGGGATGGTTCGGTGTACATGGTTTAGGTCGTGATCTTAATGAGCTTGAACTTCTCTTGTAAATGGTTTTAGTCATGATTAAGTTGTTGGATATCATCTTGGGCTTGGTCAAGGTAAATTCCCACTGATTATATCTCCCTCTTGAAGCTCCAATAAATGGGCTTCATATGGTACAATCCTATTGGTTGAGACCATTAGTTGCTTTTTCTGTTTAAATTGGATTTGTTAAAACCCTATTTATACTAACCATATCATTATTGTTCAACATCATATTATCAACAGTAATGATTATTAATGAAAAATTAGATATTATAGGATATAATAAAACAAAATAAGTTTTTGGTATTTCTTTAACTATATTACATAATAATAAATTTAATTAAATCACAAAGGGAAATTTATTTATAATAGTTTTTGTAATTAACATAAATTTACATAATAAATTACTTCTTAAATTTACATTGGCATTCATCAATAAAAGAAACTAATGTTTGATCCATGAGAACCAATGGTTCGTGGATCTAATTTGGCATAATCAGTTAATTAAGTTTTCATCATCAATCTATCTAGGGAGACACCATTTATATATATTTAAACACTTTAATTAATCCAATTATGTCATTACTATAAGAAATTATCGCACAATGCAACATATAACAAACAATGATCTCACTGAAAACACATGAAATACAAGAAATTCACGTGAAAATTAAATATGACAAGGCACAATTCACGAAATTTAATTCCTAAGGTGCCGAGTATGTTGCATGATCTAATAAACCATTATATCATCGGGACAGGGTAGAAGAAATTCCCTTATAATAATATCAACAATAGTAACAACAACAAAAGAAGTGTGTCAGCCAAAAGTGAGATCCATAAAACCTTAACAATAACAACCAATAATAGCATTAACCCATCCGAGAAAATTTATGTTTCTTCTGTACATGGGTTAGCTACTCCTAATAATAGGCTCCTTACCAAGTTCTGTTTGTTCTTTATCTCCTTTCTAAACCCCAAACGTAAGACAAAAGAAAAAAGGGGAAACTAATACCACTTTGTATGGTCCCATTCCAAAAAAGACTTAGCGGTTCCCTGAGACAGTCAACCACATGACCTCAAGCATGTCTCCCTATATGCTAGAGGTTGTTGGCTAGAAACGAGGGCCTAGGGTGTGTCCATGTGGATACTATTCCCCCATAAATCAGAGTACAAAATAGTGGTAATGAATATAGATAAGAAAAGGAAATAGAATAAATAATTAGTAATGGAAAATGAATAATTACATCTTTGATAAAGATGAAGAGGAATATGAATAATAATAAACACAAAAGATAATGATCACGGCGTCATGTTACTATACAAAAATGATATAGATGATACAAGGGAGAATACATATTCTAGATTCTATACAAAAAATAAAAACGGCCAAAATAAACTACAACTAGCATTATAAGCATAGGCTTCATCCCTTGCACTCGTACTGTATCCTAGGAATCAGAATCAAACATTGAAAATTAAACACTTCCCTTTATCCATACATGTAACAATGAAGTTTTCTTGGGTACTAAGGGAATCCCAAGAAGGGTGTGAGATACACTCCATTTCCCACCACTAACAGTGTCTAGATAAAACTTGTACATGCATATAAAATGAGTTGTGTTCCAATAAATAATAAATTAATGGAAAAAAATAAATAAATGCATCAACCTAGGTTACTCAAAGGATACCTGACCGATATTACCTGCTTTGGCCTAATCCAAATGTTTCTTATCCAAGATAACCTTCACATGTATAAAATATAGTAAAGGGGTTATCAATAATAAAGCATCAATGGCGGACCATCCCCAGGAATGTGATTTTTCTTGCCAATCATGTCCTAGGAATTACATTTACACATTCTTATTCTTTATCTTTAATTTTTATCTTTATATTTATGAAGAGGCACCATGATATCATCTAAGTAAATCTATAAGTAACCCCATGTATTTCTCTTATGGGATAGTAAAATTACTATGTTTTAAGAGTCCATCCAAGGAGATCCACAAGAAGAATCCCAAGTATCACCCTTGACATGGTGTGTAAACAAACCTTTGAGCATGTCCCTAGTGTCTCATATAGGGGACCGATTATCACTCATAACCTGGTATAACCACCTATCTACTGAGCTCATCCAAGGTGGTATCCCCTAGGGAACTGGTGTCACTCACATAGAGGTAAGGAAAACTCACAGTGACCATGTCCCTAGTTTAATGATTATCAATCTTGGTACATATACAATCCATATACAAAATCAAATTGCATTGAGTGAAGATACCATCTAAGGAACCCCATGAGGATCCAAGAATCACTATAATCTTGGTAAGAGATAAAGGATTAGATATCACAATTTAAATCATTTTGAAAATTATGTCATTTACACATTTAAATCAAGTTATCCATGTCATTCAAATAAAAAATTCAATTATGGAATGGGGATTAGGGCCCTAAGTCTTGGAATACTATCACTCTTAATTCAATTATCATTTCAAACATTTATTAATAGGTCACACCTCTCAAGAGAGGTTTAGTAATTGAATGCAATGGGAAGACCAGATTTCAAGGATAAACAGACTTAAAGGGGAATCCCATTTGAATTCGGTGGGCCTAGGAGGTGATTTTCTACTATCTAGGTTCATATTAACCATTGGAATAACATTTCACTTAATTTATTTTACATCTAGGAGGATGCTCTAGAGAATTCTGAATGCGTAAAATGTCACAAGATATAAAATTGATGAAACATTAGGGAATGAATCAAGACCACCTACCTTAGGTTCATAGTGCTCTCATTTTCTTATGTCATCCTATGAATCATTCTAGAATGATAGATATTTGTAGAATCATCAAATGACCAAAAAATGGTGAAAATGTGGTTACAAAGAAATAGCACAATATAAAAGATTAGAAACTAATAAGGGATGTAATATGATTGTTTATGTTACCGATAGGAGTATAACATGTCCAAAGGGAAAGGAAACAGATGATGGGTGAGGGAGATACCAAAAAGCCTAGGGATATTGAGGGATGAGAGCTTTCAACATGGATACTAGATGATAATGAAGGAGGGAGTAAGGTTTAGGGTATTATAAATTTTCAGGGGAAAAAGTTCAATTACCCTTTAATATATAGGTCTCATGGTTTGGTTTCATGGTTGGTCAAACCATGCAAAAACCATGATGCCTCCACTGCCTAAGGACTGACCCCGCAGGAGCTAAGCGTATAATTTGAATAACCATGCTCAAACTGTGCATGAACTCACTATAACCCTACCTATTCAATACTGAATGAGAATGATACTCATATAAACAGTTTGGAGACAAAACATATGACCTCCACCTACACATTGAGTGCCTTCATGGTTAATTCACATGATTAGAACTAATCATGCACTAACCATATATCTTAGTATACCTTCATATTTTTTAGAACTCTAGGCTCTGAAAAAAACCCCAAATTCCCTCAAACCAAAACTTATCCTTTAAATACAGTTATTAGAATAAAAATATAGGTTTTAAACTATTACACAAGGATCCATACCTCTCTGAAAATCTAGGATGTTATGTTAAATCATATATAAAAATGGAGCAATTACCACCCAAAATAGTGATTTTAATCAACAAATGTTAATAAATGGGTGATAAAAGGTTATAAATAAATAATGTATTGTATGATATATATGATTATGTTTCTAGAATATATTTGGAATAAATATATATTTATTATACATGTGGTTCAGAAACAAAGGATGTCGAACCTAAGGTAAGGGTTTATTTTACAATCTCATCATTATTGGGGATTGTTTATGTTAAAGTCTCTATTAGGTAATTGTTTGATATTTCAATATTAACCCAAATATATTTTCTTATCCCTTTATAATTTATTTAAATTAAAATTTTTCTTTCATTTTATGGTCTTTAGGTACTCTAGATACTAAAACAGTGTTTTTAATGAAAGCTGACTTTATTATTCTACATAGTCAAGAATATATTTCTTACATACCCATATTTTCCATAAAAAAATTTAAATAATATTTTTAATATTCTCCAATTATGTCTTAATAAAATTTAAACCCATATTTTTAAAATTTTTTAAAATTAATGTTCCTATTGTTTTTTGAATAGTTGTTTTTTGACTTTTTACTGAAAATATAAAAGGAAGATTTGTTTTAAAATACTCAGCATGAATGGAATTTCATACTATCATGACTACTCATTGTATTGAAACATAATTTAAAATATTTCATTACTATTTTAAAAGAAAATTTTTTCCTAATATTCTCGAAATTTTTAGTTCTAAAAAATTATTTTCAAAGTGAAAAGTATATTTCCCTCAAGAATGTTATAAATTAAATTTTTATGGTATTTCTATTAATCAACGACATAAACAATTATATTAAGTATGATATAATGGTTATATTTTTAATGATATAATATAAATTATTTATCTGTATGGTTTATGATCATTTTGAATGGGGATGTACTATTTTGATATCATTCACCATCTTACTTTGTATGGTTTAAGATTCTGTTTATTGATTAGGCAAATTATTAACATTTTGTATGATATTTTTTAAATATGAATGTTTACATTTATTATTTTTGTCCCCTTTTATAAGGGGAATTCATTGAACTTAGTAAGTGATGGGTGGGTCCCACTATTGCCCTCGATTTATCGGTCGATCTAATGAAACAAACTAGCTTGTGTATTTGGATGAGACCTTACCCATTTATATAAGATTTCTTGGCAGAAGACCTTTAAAATATATTTATGATGTCCATTATTATGCATTCCCTTATAATGAGATTAGTTATTGATGTCCATGTGATTATTTTATTAATTATGATATCCACATATATGTTTCAAGATCATGTGATTATTTATATGGCATTATTCGATCATTATTTATTCTTATCATATTATTCATCATGTAAAAGTTATTGATTAAATGTAATTTTTTTCATAATTTTACCTTTCCATTTTTATTATGCCTTATTTATTATTGATATCTTACATTATACGCATACCCTTACTGAGCATCTGAGCTCACCCCTTTCTTATCTTTTATTTACTAAGATGTCAAGAAGTGTATTATAACTAATATGTTGGGATATGTTAAAGGTAATAATTATGTTCCCAATGAGAATACTACATTGTATTTTAATTTTTTAAATGTAATGTGAGTTTCAAGTATGTATCTAGTTTTCCAAGACTACGAAACTATTTGATCCTTTGGGATGTGATCGGTTTAATTTATTACTAATGTAATAAATTATCCATATAATCTAGGATACTAAGGTTAGGGTATTTACAGTTGGTATCAGAGAAATTTTAGTAGAAACATTGGTAAGTATATTAAGGAAAAAATAGATTATGTAATATAACCCTATGTTTAACTTTGAGTATGAATCTAAATATAATATAACATCTTATTGTTTTTTGTAGGGAAGATATTATGTTGGTTTCCTAGTAATATATCCATTTCTGAATAATACATGTATAAGTGTCTTTGGAATTGATCTACCAAGGGATAATAACTCTGAAATGGATGCATTGGGATTTAAATCAATTTCTACCTAGTACATGATAGTAGTTCTTGTTACACACCTGGTTTGACACTCCTGGGGGGATATTCTTGGTTTAAATCACATTTTCTTTAAAAAATATTAAAAAGGATTTAAAAATGTTTTTATGATTTTAGAATATTACCAACGAAACCAAGTTTATGATTATGATATTAAAAATACACACATTCTTAACTTACGTTAAGTGTTTTACTAGTTTTGAAACTACACATTGTGATTCATGATGTCATTATATATTCTATTGTATGATATTATTTAGAAATATATCCTTCTTTAAGTAATGTAAATCATACCAATACACTTAATCCATGTGGGGATTTCCATCCTTGGAATTATAGTGGAGCTGGAGCTGGAGATGTAGCTAGAGTAAAAAAATTATAAATATATCAGGGTAGATGACTCAGGTTATAACTAATAACCTCTCCTGTATGGAGAAACCTAATAATCCAAAATGTGTTATAATAATGTTATACTACTTCATGTGTCCAAAACTTCCATCATTTAATGGGAATACACATCTATTTGTAGTTGAGAAATGGATAAGTTCTTCAGAGAAGATATTTCTCACATTATGAAGTAATGAAAGGGAGAAGGTTTTCATGGAATCCAATCATCTCTCAGGGGATGTGGATCAATGGTGTTTAGGTATTTGAATCCCCAAGGAAGTGGGGGAAACAACTATCATGGAATAGAAATATTATATGGTACTCTTCTTGGAATAATATTTTCCTCACGAGCAATGAGCGAATACGGAAAGAAAATTCCTGATTCTAAGATAAAAGGAAGAGTAATATCTTGCTAAGTATAAATCCAACCTTAAAAGGTTATTAATTCATGTTTTGGACAATGTACGTAATCCAAATAAAAAGATTGAACATTTCTTTGGGCTTAACACAATCTATAAAATGGAACTAGTATTCAAATATTCTCATTATATGATGACATAGTATCATGTACTATCATGATTGAGAAATAATTATCTCATTATTACGATTTTTAAGGAAATAAAGATAATAAAAGGGTGTCCCGGCACTTGGGAAAAAGAAATACGGAAAAAGGGAAGAAGGGACTTATTTATTTCCTTCTGCGGAATTATAAATTCATTGCCTATGAATTAAGGTAGTTAAATGTTATGAAAAAACTATTCAAGCCATGATCTTGAATTTGAATCCATAATATTTTCTTTGAATATATGGAGATATTATCTATATTTTGAAAGATGTTAAATATTGTAACACCCTGAGATTTTGTAAAATATTTTTTCAAATAAATTTAATATTTTTGATATTTTTAATTACATGAAACCCATAATTTATCTTTCATTGCATGAAAAAATGATTTTAGATTACATTAAATGAAACAATTATTTTATTTTTTGATATATGTAACACCAAGTTTATCTTTAGTTACATGGAACACCGAATTTCAACAAAAAGTGATATAATATTAAAATGTTATTATTTAATATAATATTTATTTCCTAGATATTTGAATGGAGGGTATGAATAGAATTAACTAAATTATGAAAATATATGGTCTATAAATTTTTAAAAAATTAAATCATTGGTGAATAATTAGTTATAAATGAAAATAAAAACCATTTGAAAATAAAGGAAATCATCAAACAAAACTTTTTTTATGCGCACTATTGAATTATACCACAATAAATTAAAAAAACCCATCGGATGAATTATTTTAAAGAAATTTATAAATTATATATTCAATCTAGTGTATAAAATTCATTTTGTTTGTTTTATAGTTAATATATAATAATAATAAAACCAATTTTATGCATAAAACTGTATTTTTCTAAAAAGATTGTTGTCTCCTTTTGCACACATGTTTTAAAATTATTTTTTGTCCAATTTTGTAAATTATTTCTAAAAAATAAACTTAAATTTTTAAATCATCATGTCAAGATTATATTAGGGTAGATTTTGGATAATTTTCTGGGAAGATAAATTTTTCATTGAATAGTGATAATTATTTGTTCTTATTAAGAATTATCATTCATTTTAAAGCATTTAAAAATATAAAAATTATTTTAATATCGTTTTAAAATGTAAAATTATTTAAATTATATATATATATATATATCCAATTTTGGTCATTTTAATCACTTTTATATTAAACTTTTATATAAATTTTTTTAAACTTTTGAACATTTTCTCTTTAGAAAACTATTTTCTTATCGCATCTACAAGTTTATTGTTTTTAAATTAGAATTTTCCAATTTCATGAATTAAATTTAAAAAAATGGATTAAATATTAATAATTATCATAATTTATATTATATTATATGGTAAAATTAATTTGTTTACCATAATTATTAGTTAAAATAGTAAAACATAATTATCGCATTTAAGTTTAAAAAGGATTTACTAAGGATTAAACTAATAAGATATGGTTTAAAATGACTATAAAACTTGTAACATTATTATTTTATAGAAATATTTAAATATTTTCCTTATAAATTTCAAAAATATAGTCATTTTGAAGATTTTTTATTTTAATGACAATTATTTTGGATTCTTTTGGGAAATTTTCAAATAGTTTTCATGTGGGTTCCCTTCCCCCACTTATAAAAGGATACCCCCACGCTTCACTTATTCATGACTATAAAGACATATTGTTCAGAAAAAACCCCTTATAAAATTCATCCCAAACATCCTTATCCATGTTATACTGATTTTGTTCTTCCTAAAATACTAATACTGGTGTCTATAATAAGATATCCAAAGGAGGTGCTTCTAGGAGATGGTAATTGTCTTCACTAAACTCCTTTTTATTTCTTCTTTTTCCATATTTGACTACGTATTAACACGTAAAATACAATATCAGTAGTATATAAAATATTATTATATTTTATTAGGTGAATTTAATAAATTATATTAATATCCACTTCCATTAAATGGAAAATCAAACTGTCCATCGTGTGTATGACAGACTACCACCTAGTGACCCAATGACGTTCATTTTCCATCATCACATTAAATGTGAGATATAATGATGGATTTAATATATTTATATTTTATTTGTAAAATTGATATAATTATATAATTATGATATCATATACACCTTATTACTTTCCATTTCATGGGGATACGATAATGTCGCTCCTGTGTACGGCAAACTTCCGCCTTGCGAAGCGATATGATTTTTTTCTCTTAGGATTTACATAAGGGTATTAAGGATAAATTTAATGAATATAAATGATATATATAAAATAATAATTATATTTTAATGGTAATATATTATTTACCTTTCTTTCTCTCTATCCGTCAAGAAAATGGAAACATTGATCATGCATAAGTACGGCCTACTATCTCCATGAATGTTGTATTTCATTTTATATATCTAACTCTTATATATTACACTAAAAATATATATATATATATAATGTATATATAGTATATTTATATCCTGGTTAAAATTATTTATATGATTTAACAATGATAAATCTAATAGGACCAAAAATAACATATCAAAACATGCAAAAAAATAAAACAGTTATTTCCCAAAACATGAATTTAACATAGAATTGTTAATAAACGGGTAAAAAAGGAAATAAGTAAATAATATATGGTATGATATATATATTTGTGGTTGTGTGTCTGTTTATTTAATATATGTATAATAGACATATATTTATTATACAGGAGGTTTGAACATATCTGACGGAAGTCGAGACTTAAGGTAACAGATTTATGTCTTGCTTTTATTTTCTATGAGACACATGTCATATTCACCAAATTTTTTCTTATATGGTATATATATTTCCCATGAATTAATTTTATTATTATTATCCTTAAATTTATTTCTATTTCATACCCATATGAGTACCTATCATTCATGGGGTTTAAGGCTCAAAAGTTACCAAAGTGTTAAGGGGTTTTTTGTCTCAAATTTCCTTCTTTAGGACATAAGTCATATTATGCACCAATATTTTTCTATGAGGTTTATATACTAACCCTTTGACATTTTATATCATTAATATTATCATTTTCATCATATTTTCTATTTTATTTAATTTTATTCTTTCATGAGACTTATGATTCAATGTTACTAAAGTGGTAAGGGTTTATTTTATAATATCATCATTATTTGGGACTGTTTTTGTTTAACTCTCCCTTGGGGAATTATTTTATATTTATATATTAAACTCAATATATTTTATTATATTTTTTTATAATAAAATTTTCACATAATATTACCATTTAATTTCACTTTTTGGTGCTTAAAATTATTGAGAAAATGTTTTTAAGAAAATAAGACATTATTTATCTCTTTTCATCAAAATCCATGTTTTCTAAAAATGTTTTCAAATTTTTTTTAACAATTTAAAAATGACATATCAAATAAATTTTTATCTATTTTTTATTTTTGAAGAAAAAAAGGAATCATTATGTCATTTTCAAGACAATGCAAGTTTGGATTTTACCAAAAATATGAAAGGAATCTTTATTTTAATGTGTACAACACGAACATAATTTCTCATCTTCATGACTAATAAATGTTTTAAAGATTATTTTATATGTTCTCAAGAATATATTCAATGAAAAGGATTTTTCAAATTTTTTGTATTTAAAAATGTGTTTTTAAAAGTCAAAAGGGTATTTTCCTCAATAAATGTTTTAAATGATCCTTAAATATTTGTATATAAGTTTCCAAATTTATTTACAAAAAAATTATTTTTGAAATGTTTTAGGTTTGATAAAAATCAAATTTTAAAGGATATTTTACTCAATAAATGTTCCATGTAATATTTCCAAATAATTTTCCATCTAAGATGAAATCCTTTGATTATAATTATGCATTACTTGGTATATGATCTAAGGGTACCATTATTATTCTTTCCTTAGATGGTTTATTTTATTTTATGCTTTGATGAAAATATTTTTAAAAAATATGTTTCTTTTCTACAGGTTATACCATGATAAAGTTATTATGAAAACCACTTATTTTCAAGATCAATATTGTGATGAAATGTTTAAATTATTATGAAACCTATATCGTTTCCATAGGTTATGATATGATGAAATGTTTATGAAACCCATTTTATTTCATATGTTATGATATGATGGTTTTTTATGATCATTTGTCACACATACATATGATTTCCATTATGTGATGGGTGGTACCTATATCTCCCTCTAATTTATTGGTTAAAATTTTATATCTCATAAGATATACATGACTATAATAGGGATGAACCCATTTTATTAATGGAATTTTTCCGCTATGGTTATCTTGAGAGTGGATGACTGAAAAATATATTTTTATTGAATATATAGGAAAAAATAATAACATTAATCATGGAAGTCAGAAATAGTGTAGACTAAGGGCGTAACCCTTACCAATTAGAATAAAATCACTTGGAAGGGATCCTTAACTACTATGATAGTTCGGTAAGTGAACTGATTCCACTATGATAGCCTTTGAAGTGAGCCTTCACTGCTATGGAATGATTTTATATGCTAATGTATAACCCACAATTCTATCTCTTAGGATAATGTTATGCTCTCTTTACTCATGTTATTTGATTTCCCAATGATTCATATCTTATGAACTTAAAATCATTATTCCATTACTCAATATTATTATATTTTATATAATGGTATGGTTTTCATATTATATGTTCAAGTTATCATACCCTTGTTCTCATGTTTTGATTATTTAACTCCCATGTTTATCCTTATTGAGCATTTAAGCTCACCCATTCTTATATTTCCTTTCCCTTGGTTATGAAGAAATTTTTTAAGTATGATATGTATAAGAATATAACTATGTAGGAATATCTTTATCAAATATGTTTAATATATTTCAATAAAAAAATATTATGTTTCTAGTCTCCAAAGATACTATACCATTTTGATCTTCTGGTGTGTGTTTATTTAATGTAATTAATATTCATCTAAAATATTTTACATCTATTTATGAAAATTTGGGGTCACTATAGTTGGTATAAGATGATATGTTTAGTTATCCTTTGGAAACTAGGATATGGAGACTTTAGTGAGAAATATTATGATATATCTAAGGATGAGTTTAAGGATGAGTCAAAATATAATAAAATATCCTTGAATTTTGGTAAAGGATAGAGCGAGTGGTTTCAATAAATTATAGACTTTTCTAGATAATACAAGTGTATTTAGCTCTAAAAATTAAGTACCTAGTGGTAATAACTCATAGAATGGTCCATTGATCTAGACTTGATCATCACCCAGTGCATTACAATGTGCCTTACTGCACACCTGGTGTGAAACTCCTAAGGGATATGCTTTCAAAATTCACAAACTATTTACAAACCATTATAAAGTATTTGAAGAATGATTTAGGTTAAACTTATGGTGTCATATATTTAAAATAATGTTTAATGATTTAGATCTTCTTCAAGATATTATCCAGGATTATGTGGTTTCCCACTTTGAATGTTGTTACTCACACTATACTTTTTTTTAGTCAATGTTTATAGCCAAAAGGAACTAGATTAAAATTGAATATTATAGATAATGTGTTTATGTGAAACAAATGGGATTATTATTGGAGTAAATGATGATTTTATTGTTCCTAATAAATTATCGTGATATATTATTAACAACTTACACCTTAACCAACTCTTAGACTCACCAAAGATGATAATGATAGAGTTTGTTGAGATTTTGGGCGGTGGTGACCATCTAGAAATTAAGATTCAATTTCATATATGTTAGAAATGTTTAAATAAGCACTCAAGAGAATACCTCAAATGAATAAGAATATGTTTTATACATGTAGAAGAAGGAACTAGATAAAGTAATTATAGAGGAGAAATGAATAGTTTGGTTAATGAAATGGAAGAGGAAAATGGTATCCCAAAGATATTATAGATGATTGAATGTTTCAAATGTGTAAAGTATGGGAATTATGAAAATAAATGTCATAAGGGGAATGGTTATAAAGAGAATCAATAAGGTTATACAGGTAATGGTTATATTGATGATGATGAAGGGACTACAAATGATATAGGAAAGGAAATAAGTGTTAAGTAATCAGATGAGGAAGCCTTCTTAATGGTTTAATAATGAAGTGTAACGATTTAAGTGTTTATGTATTGCAATTAAATAATTATGAAATATATATGTATTTTTTAGTATGAGTTTTTTGTTAGGTATTTTCAAGTATATGTTTAATGGTACTGATGAACTAGAAAATTGACTTAATGTAAAGGTTATATTTTAGGGAAAATACATGATTATGGGAAGGTAAACCATAATATGTTCTTGATGTTGAGATAATGATTTTGGGATAAATATATAGTGAATATAAATAATGTATATTGGATAATATTAATGAACTTTAAACTGATTATTTATTTTCAGACAAAGTGGTTTATGTTATCATTGGTGAAGTTTATAGAATTGTTTGATTTATGGGATATATTCAATAATTTTTTGTTTTATTCAAGTAATGAGGAATTATTTATGTTTCCATTAAGGTTTTATGGTAATTATAACTATTACCATGTTTAAAGAAAATATATGACTAAGGTATCCACATATTTGGTATGTGACAATCAAGAGATACTTTATGATATTATGGGGATTAATTTTAAGCTTACCATCATTATAATTTTTTATTTTTGGATGGGTAATAATATTACCCATTTATGGAATGTTTTAAATTGAACTTTGGATGAGGTTTTAGATATTGATGTGTTATTTTACCATGTCAATATTTATGAAAATTAGATAACCTTAGATAACCATTTTATTTTTGATAACAACTAGAGATATAATGAAGGAATTATCACTATTTTATAGATCTTATTATCTGTTAGTTATTTATACATGAGAAACAAATTTCATAGAGTAATATATGAAGTTTAAATTGATAAAGGCACAACCAAATTATGAAATTTTTCTTATAAAATTTAATAAAATTAATTAAGTATATCTTCTCATGATAATTATTCACCATTAAGAAAAGGATTATGAAATAAAATGCTAAACATTAACCCTAATTTCTGATGAATCAATTATATTTTCACATATCATGGATTTATGGATTTTTGTTCATTAAATTTATCCTAACTTTTTTCTCTATCACTTTCCCTCAGTATTTAGGTGTTAGTTTTCTCTTATATTTTAATGTTTTCACTTTCCATCTATATTCTACTATTTGGAAACCTAGTATTATTTATTCTACATAACCTTATCACATATATTGCTCTCTTTTCAAGAGGAGGTTTTATTAATTCTTTTTATGATATGGTCATCCCAAAAATGTAATTTCAAAGGTTAAGTCCTTGTTTACTAAGCAAAGTTCAAATTTCAAGAATGTAATTTATTTAATGGGGTAGAATGTTACACCTTGAGATTTTGTGAAAAAAAAAATTCAGATAAATCTAATATTTTAGATATTTTACATTACATAAAACATTTAATTTATATTTCATTACATGAAATGCTAATTTTATCTTTCATTACACGCAACACTTAGTTTATAATTTCTTACACACAACACCAAGTTTATCTTGTATTACACGCAACACCAAGATTAAATGAAACATGACATACTATTTAAATATTATTATTTAATATGATATTTATCACATATCTGTTGGGAAAGTGGGAATAAAAAGGATTAACTAAACTATGAAAATATCTGGTCTAAAAATGTATATAAAATTAATTCTTTGGTTAAAAATTAATTATAAATGAAAATAAAAACCATATAAAACCAAGAAAATATTTATTTTTTAAAAATAGTTTTTATATAAACTAATGTGTTTTACATAAATAATTTAAGAAAATAAATTTTTTTGAATAATATGAATCAAATTTATATATTATATATTCAATACAATGTATAACATTCATCTTATATGTTTTATGAACTAGAGAAATAATAAAACCAATTTTACACTTAAAATTATATTTTTCAAAAAAGTTGTTTTGTCGTCTTTTGAATACTTATTTTAAAATTATGTTTTGACAATTTTAGATATTTATTTAAACAAAAACATAATTTTTTAAATCACTATGTCAAAATTATATTAGGGTGATTTTTTTATAATTTTCTAAGAAGATAAATTTTTCGATGAATGGTGAAAATACTTGCTTTTATTAAGAATCATCATTTATTTTAAATCATTTAAAAACATAAAAAATGTTTTAATAAGGTTTTAAATGTAAAACTAGTTCAATTATATATATATATTAATCCAATATAGGTCATTTTAATAAATTTCAAATTTAAAATTTATTTTAAAACTTTTTAAACTTTTGAATATTTTCTCTTTGGAAAACTACTTTCTCAGCAATTCAACAGGGTTTGTTTAAATTACAATTTTTCACTTATATGAATTTAATTTGAGAAAATGTGTTCTATATTTGTAATAATAATTATTTATATTATATTATAATTTCAAAATAATTTTTTGACCTTAATTAATAGTAAAAATATTAAAAATAAATTATCATTTTAAAGGTAAAAATGAGTTTACCGAGGGTTAAAGTAATAAGATAAGGGTCAAAATGACTATAAAACATGTAAAATTCATATTTTATGGATATATTTAGATATTATAATTCCCAAGTAATAATATATGGTCATTTTTAATATTATTAATTGGGAATTACTTTATTATTTTTAATTCTATTAGGAAATTTCTAAGTAGTTTCCAAGTGGGTTCCCTTCCCCCACTTATTCAAATCCACCACCAACATTCAATTATTCACACCTCTCATGACATATAGTTTAGAAAAAACCCTGAAAAAATCGATCTCAAACATCTTTATCTATGTTCTAGAAATTCTAGTCCTCTCAAAAAACCAACACTGGGTTCCCTGAAAAGATATCCAAATGAGGTGCTCCTAAGTAAAGGTAATTGTCTTCACTAAGCTCTTTCTTTTTATTTATTATTTCTCCAACTTCAATTTTGTATTAACACTTACAATATAATAACACCAATATATCCTATATAATGTGATTTTATTATGTTAATTTAATAACATATATCCATCTCCACTTCTATCAAATGAAAAATGAAGCCATTGATCATGTGTACAGCGGACTACCGCCTAGAAAACTGATGTAGTTTATTTTCCATCATCAGTATTCAAGGATGGATAAAATTATTAATTTACCATATTTATGTGATAATTTTTAAAATTATATAAATTTTTAATTATTATATCACCTATACCATCTTACTTACTATTCTATAAGGGATACAATAATTCCACTTATGTGTACATTGGATTGCAGCCTCGCAAAGTGATGTGATTTGTTTTCTCTTATAATTCACATAGAAGGTATTAAGGATAATTTTAATGAATAAAATGAAACACATTACATAATAATTAATCTTTAATTTTAATATTCTATTTACGTTTATTTCTTTAAATCCATTACTAAAATGGAAACAACATTCATGCGTACGTATAATATACAAACTCCTGGAATGTCGTATTTTATTTTATATGTCTAACTGTTATAGATTATAATAAAACCATATATGATGAATATATATGATATTTATATCATGTTTCAAATTTTCAATAATATTCAACCATAAAAATGTAAGAGAACCAAAAATAACAAGTCAAAGAATACACGAAAAACAAAGTAGTTATTTCCTGAAGTATGAATTTAATATGAAATTATTGATAAATAGGTAATAAAAGGTCATAATTAAATCATATATGATATTATATATATGTATGGTTATGAAATATATTTATAATGAAATTTTATTTATTATATAGTAGGTTTTAACATGTATGTTGAAAGTCGATACTTAAGGTAATGGATTTTTATCTCACTTTTATTTTTTGTGAGACACATGCCAAATTAACTATGTGTATATTTCATGTGGTATATATACTACCCATGAATTTATTTTATTATTATTATCTTTAAATTTTTTGAGATGTATATATCCATTTTTTAATCTCTCTTTCATGGGGTTTATAGTTCAAAAGTTTCCAAATTGGTAAGATATTTTTTGTCCCAAATTTCCTCCACTACTACAAATACAGCTTTTAACAGCACTAAAAAAGTCCTTTAACAGTGCTAAGAAAAGCACTATTAATGTCGGTGAAGATAAAGGGGGGTCCCCTTTAGCAGGGCTCCAAAAAGTGCTGATAAAGACCCCTTCTATCATCTCTTTTTTTAGCACTGATAAAAATAAAAAAAATAAAAATAAAAAAAATACTGCCAATCTCGGGGGGGATTTTTACAGCGCTTGAACCCCCTTTATCAGTGATTTCCCACACCTCCAGTGCCTTCACGCACCGCCTACACCCTTAATCAGTGATAGCCCCTCTAAATAACCCTTGCGCATGCGCCACTGCCTCCCCCCAGATTTGATCTTGAGACCTCCCCCCTGCGCACCTAAAGCCTTTACCACTCCCCTATATTGATTTGTTCTCTTATTTATGATATATCTATTTATTTATATATATATTTAGTTATATTTATTCGTATATTAATATATATTTATATTAATATATATATTTATATTAATATATATATTTATAGTTATATTAATATATATATATATAGTTATATTAATATATATATATAGTTATATTAATATATATATAGTTATATTAATATATAGTTAAATAAATATTCATATATTGGTATTTTAAATAAAATGGATATTAGTTATTATTTAGATAAAGCTAATATATTTTATATGTAAATATGTTTAATTATTTATTTAAAAAATTTAATTTTTAGGTGTGAATATATAAAAAAATATGTACCTATAGTTATATATTTGATTATAAATAGCAGTGAATTATAAAAAACGACAAAATTTCAAATACATAGTGTCAATATGAATGTAATACCTTGGAATAAATTCAGTCCCCACCAAAAAAATCCAATAATACCCCCTTAAACGAGGCTGAAAATCCAAAAAATGTTAAAAAATCGGGGTACCCCGACTAAAAACACAGTTTTGGAGGCCTTCTGGGCCTCTTTTGGCCTCGAAAAAACCATGACTAGGGTCCCCCTCAAGTTATATTGATGTAGAGATCATCGTAGTCTTCGATTTGATATATAGTATAGCTTAAACAGACACCCGGATCAAAATTTATGGTCGTTTGAAGTTTGAGTTGCGTTTTCAACAAATTTTGGATCTTTTTTTAATTTTTTTTATTTTTTTAGTCTTAAAATTTTTATTAAATGACTATTACTCCAAAATAATTAGTAAATTATTAATTAAAAATATTTTCAAAATTTTTTTATAAGCCATTTTCACTAAATATCTTATATATTAAGTATAATAAGTGTAAATGTATATTTATACTTATCTAAAATATATTTAAAAATTATATATTATATTTATATCAATATAACTATATTGATATATTTATATATTAATATATTATTTTTAATTAAATTTTTTTTGAAGTCGAACCCTTTATCAGCCCTGATAAAGGTGGGGCTTTATCAGTGCTAAAAAAGCAATGATAAAGGGCTAATTTTATCAACACTTTTTTTAGTGCTGATAAAGCCACCCCCTTTATCAGCGCTTTTTCGTTAGCGTTGATAATGTGGTGGCGCTGACCCTGCCCAGTTTTGTGGTAGTGAAGCTTCTTTGGGGAATAAGTTATGTTGTGTTCCTATCTTATTCTATGAGGTGAATATATTTCCCCATTCAAATGTTATCTCATAAATAAACTTATTTTAATGATATTATATGTTTAATTTAATGTTATTATTTCATTGGTCTTATGATTCAATGTTACCTAAGGGTAAGGGTTTATTTCACAATATCATCATTATTTGGGATTATTTTTGTTTAAGTATCCCTTGGGGAAATTATTTTATATTTAATTATTAAACTCAATCTCTTTCATTCTCCTTTTGTTATTCAATAATATTTTGAAGAAATATTACCATTTTTTAAACTCTTCAGTACTTAAAATGATTGATAATTTTTTAAAAGAAAATATGACTTTATATCTCTTTTTACATCAAAATTCATGTTTTTAAAATACGTTTTTCCATTTTACAAATTATTTTTTTGATTGATTTTTACCAGTTTTATGTTTTTGAATTTTTTTCAAAGGAATCATCAAATGATTTTCAAAACAATGCCCATTTTTCTATTACTAAAAATGTGAAATAATGATTTATTTTAAAGTTTATGGCATGAATGGAATGTTCATTTGTCATTACCACTCAATGTTTTAATGATTATTTTATAATTTTTCTAGATTATTATGAAAGAAAAGGATTTTTTTTTAAAATTATGTTTTAAAAAAAATCTAATTGGAAATGATATTTTCCTCAAGAAATGTCTTAAATGATCATTAAATATTCCTTTATAAGTTTACAAAGTTATTTTCAATGATATGGAATTTAAAAATGTTTTAATTATCAAAAAGTTTTTTTCAAAGTGGAAAGGCTATTTTAATCGAGAGATTTTCAAAGTAATATGTCAAAATTATTGTTCATATAATTTTATATCCTTTTATTATACTTATTCTTTATTGGGGATATGATTTAAGCATACCAATATTATTCTTTAACTGGATTATTTGTGTTTATGGTGATAATATGTTTAGAAAACAAATTTCTCTTCCATGAGTTTACCATGATAAAATGATTATGAAACTCATTTATTTTCATGAGTTATTATATGATGAAATAATGAAATTATGAAATTATTTTGAAATTTGTATCTTTACAATAGGATATGATATTATTTAATTTTTATGAAACCCATTTCATTTCATGTGTTAAGATATAATGAATTCTTTTTTATCTAATTACACACATACATATGATTTTCATTATTTGGTAGTTAGGACCAATATCTCCCTCAAATTCATTGGTTAAATATTTATATATCATGAGATAGACAGAACTACAATAGGGGTGAACCTAGTTCAATAAGGGCCTTTTTCTGATATTATGGTCTTGAGAGTAAACTTTGACTAATATGATGGATTGGGGAGTAAAATCATTCTACTATGATATCCTCTGATGTGATATTTCACTACAATGGAAAATATTCTCTATGTTTATGTGTATGCCATAATTCTAGTTCTTATTCCAAATTTATTATCTCATGACTCATGTTCTTTTATTTCCTTATGATTCTTGTCTTATGGACTACCAATCTTTATGTCGTGACTCAATATTATGATCATTCATATGTAGGGTATGTTTCTGTATGTTATACTAATTTTATCATACCATTATTCTCACGTTATGATTACGTATATCCTTTTTTACACTTATTGATCATTTTAGATCACCCTTATGTTTCCTTTCCCAAGGTTATAAAGAAAGGTTTTAAGTAGGATATGTCTAAAAATAGTACATTATGGGATGATCTTTGTAGTATATGTTGAATATATTTCAAGAAATAAAAATATTTTGGGTATTTTATCTAAATTAACTATACCTTTATGATCCTCTAGCATGAGTTTTTGTAATGTAATGAATATTCATCTAAAATGTAACACCCCTAAATTCAAAAGTAAGAACCTTGTATTCGATAGTGTGTATGACATGCACCAACAAGCACGTAAGAGAATATAATATCTAGATACATTATAATATATTTAATATTTAAAACAAATTATATATTCTTCAATGCATGCAACATTGAGTTATCACGCATTACATGGAAGAGAGGCCTTCTCTTATGGCTTGAGTTACACGCAAGACCGAGCTTTACCGAACAATAAAATATTATTAAAATATTATTATTTAAAATAATATGATATAACCTAGACTATATGTTAGAGGTGTTGAATAGTATTTACTAAATTATAAAAATTTATGGTTTATATAACTATAAAATTAATTCATTGGTTTCCAATTAATGAGAAATGAAAATAGGAACCAATTTGATATAAAAAGAAATAATATTATATTTATGCTTCCAAAAGAGTTTTATATTATTAAAAATAATTAATTAAAATTATTTAATTATTTTAATGAAATATTTATGTTTTATATTTATTAAAATATGTTTTATATTCATCCATTAGGTTTGATAGGCAAAAGATAAGAACAAACTCTATTTGGCACAAAAAAATCCAATATTTTTTATGGCAAATTTACCACCTTTTAATAGAGAACCCATTTTAAATAATAATTTTGAAACGTAAATTGATTTAATATGTCAGAATATAATTAATATTTGAAATTTAATCACGATAATTATGTTAGGGTGATTTTTTTATATTTTATTAAAACATGTCAATTTTTAACAAATAGTTCAAAATACTGAATTTTAGTTTAAAAATTATTTTTCATAAAATCTATTTATAAGTATAAATTTTAATTTTAATAAGATTAAAAGTTTAATTAGATAATATATTTATCAATTAATATAATTTATTTCATTGGAATCAATTTCACCTTGAAATGGATTATAAAAACATTGCAATCTTTTGGATGTTTTTACTTTAAAAACATGCATTGTCATCCCACCTATGGGATTAAATTTAAATCAACTTATTCCACTTATATGATTTTAATTTGGATAAAAGGATTACATATTTTGAATCCAAATAAATTATAATATGTAATAATTCCAACATTTTTTTTGACCAAAAATATTAGTGAAAGCAATTATAATTAATTACAATTATTAAGGAAAAATTAAGCTTAATAAAGGACTAAACCTTTAAATTAGGGGACCAAATGACCTATCTTCTTGTCCAAACCCATTGGATTGAAATAATTATTGTAGATACCCAAATATTGACGTACATGGACAATAAATTAATTTTGCAGAATACTTAATATGTAACAAAAACAGACACACAAGGACCGTAATAGTTTAGTGTCTTTGGAAACTCGGAATAAAATCTTCTAATCGTGGTGAAAAATCTTCAACAACTCCCATAACGATCTTCCCCTTTTTTTCATTACCTAAAACCTTTCTTTACATCCTGGGGAAAATAAAACATAAAAATGGTGAGCTCAAATTCTTAGTAAGGGCAAACATAGATAACATAAAACAATCCATAAACATTTGGAAGCAAAAACTTGAACATGAAATTTAAACATCAAAATCTTGAGCAAAGACATAAATCGTGGAAGTACGTAAGCCATATATCATAATAGAACATCAAACATGATAAAATGGGAATAAAACATGTAATTGTGGCAACCATTCAGCACATGTCATTATTTCCATAGTAGCCAAGGAATTGCTGCCAAGACCATCTTAGTGGACAAAGTCCCTTTCTGAATCGAGTTCACTCCTTGTTTCAGTCCTGTAACACTGAACCGGATTAACTTATCGTTCCAGCCATGTATATCTCATGAGATATAAATCTTTACCCAATGCATTGTAGGGAGATATAGGTCCCACCCATCTTATAATGAAATCATTCTTTCGTGTGCCACAAAATCATAAATCATACATCATAGAATAACCCATGTAATAAAATGGGATTCTTAAACATCATGCCATCATAACATAATCCATAAAAGTTTGAAATCATTTCATCATAAAAAAATTGAAACCATTTAAATCATAGAGACAAATTACTTGAAACATACACATATGAAATAATGTCATCTTAGATGGAAAATAGTTTTGGAAAAAGACTTGAAATGAATTCTTGAGGAAAATATCATTTCTTCTTTAAAATCATTTTCTTTTCACAAAATTCCATGAAATTTTAAACGAAAAGGGTTTTATTGAAAATAATCATGAAATATTGTAGAGGAAGCTTCTTGAAAATGAGGTGTTATGAAACCGTAGAAATCCGTTCACACCGTGTAAGTTAAAAATAACATTCTCCTCGTACTTTTGTCGGAAAAGTCAAAAAGTACCTTATATGGTAACCAGAGGAAGGATTCCATTCATACAATGTGGTAAAAATTCAATAAAGGGTAAAAATGTTTTTAAACATTCATGTAATAATAGTAAACATTTTATGAAAACATTTTTAGAAAACATGGTCATGGATGATAAACATAACCCCAGTAAATACTTACGTATAAGCAATCTCAAATAAAAATGAGATTGAAAATTTATCCCTTACCTTATGACCGATATGATTCGTATGTATCCGAACCTCCTGTATAATGATTTAAATAATATCATTTAATTATTACAGAATCATATTCAGTGTTATGATATCATATATGGTTCACTTATGACTTTATATTACCCGTTCTTTTGTAAATTCCATGTTAAAGATCGTTTTGGGTAAAATCGTTTCATTTATCGTATGTGTTTCGACTCGTCGTTCTTGATATTATTACTTATATCCTGATTTAAATAATTCCAGAATATAAAACATGATTTATATATAATATATATTCATTATATACATATATATTATAGATCGATAAAAGGAATGAAATACACCGTTCATGGAGACGGTAGGTCGTACGTACGCATGAACGCCGTTTTAGTTTCCTTATTGAATTGAATGGAATTGAGTATATGAAATAAACATATATATATATACATAAATCCAGTAGCATTATTATGTCATATATTTCTTTATTATTCATTATATATACTTTATAATCATTCTTTAATGGTTAATCATGGAAAATGAATCTCATCACGTTCGTGGAGACGGTAGTCCGTACGTACGCACGAGCGATGATATCATTCCCATGATTGTGGAATTGTATTGGATTATATGTATACTATTTCAGAATAAATATAACTTACAATAATCATTTATTTACACCATTATACCCATCCATGTATGGTGGTGGTGGAAAAACAGATTACACCACGGCGTGGAGACGGTATTCCATACGTACGCACGCGTGGTGATTTGGTTTTCCGTAGGATGGATAGATGGTGAAATAGGGTTGTTTCATAATTATAATATAATATAATTATATGAGTGATACTAATGTTATTACTTCATAATGAAACAACTAATGAAGAATAAGTGGAAGAATAAATAAAGTTGAAAGAATCGGTAACGGGCATTACCTCTTCTTTGAAGTGCCTTTTTGAAACCTCCTCTTAGGGCACCAATATTGGACTTTGAAGAAGAACAAAACCACTAGGATGTTTCTAGGGAAGTTTAGAAGAGAACTTGGTAGGTTTTGTCCCAGATTTAATGCTCAAAGTGGTTTGAGGAAGAGAGGGAGGAGGTGCCCTTTTATAAGGGAGGAGAGGGGCACCTTTGGAATAACTAAAAATATTATTTTATTATAAAGTCATATTCGGTTTTTAATAGCTCCAAATTGAGTTATTTCGAAGCTAAGGTGGTTATGGGTCTAAATCATCTCATCCAATAGAATTTAGATAAGTTTAGGTTTCTATTTTAACCTTATCATTTAGATTTAACTGTAAGTTAGATAATTTTACTTTTACCGTGTCTTTTTGTGTTCTTACACTATAAGGTTAATAAACTTACTATAACCAGACAAACGAACCCCAAGTTGTTTATTATTAATATATATAACCTTATATAAGTCATTTTTTCGATCCTTAGATTTTTAGGAATATAATAACAATTAATAATATAATATTTTTTTAAAAAACTATTTTATGTCAATTTTGACACTATTTGGTAATTGATTTTTGTGAAAATCATAGAAGAATGATTAGTTCGAAAAAAGTTAATTAAATCAATACTAACATGTCATATTAACATATAAAATTATTGTAATTCATAAAAAGTCTCAAATTACATTTATTTGTGTATTTATAACATCAATTATGTCAATATTTTATTAATAAGATAAATATTGCATCATCATTGTGTTATAAATAAATTAAACTATTTAAAGTCTAAAAATTAAAAATAAAATATCATTATGTAGGAAATATTTTTATATTTCTAATCAATATTTATAGTCGAATTTATCTTATGTATAACCCTATATTAAAAATAATTTACTTATTAAACTTTGATTTTAACTATTTTAACCCTTCTTTAAATAAATTAATAATAAATGTCCTAATCTAATCCAAGTGGGCCTAAATGATCATATTTTATTCCTAAGGTTGTTTTTGGTCGAACTACACTTATCCAATATAATTAGGATATGTTTTAGGGTAATAATAATATCATTTTTACCCTTAATTACCCTATTTACTTTTAACCGTGGTAAATAAAAGTAAAAAGTTACTATTCACCAAAAATTATTTTCATCACATTGATCAACATTTTACTTACTGAAATAAACCGTGTCTATCAGATTTTTTAAATTACATTCATAAAAGTGGTAAAATTAAGTTTTATGTAAATATGCAAATTCTCTTAGGAGGTGGGTAAAAGACGGTCAAAAGTTCAATAAAATTTTTATATATCTAAAATTATTAAAAAATGACTCCAATTAATTACATTGAACTTATATAGGTATTTTGTATCAATTTTTACCTATTATAAATTTCAATAAAATAAATAATTATTTAAATAAAAAGTCTATTTTTAAATAGTAACCCAGTGTTTTCACTATTCATCAAAAATTGATAGTTTTCAGAAAAATAAAAAAATTTCACCCTAGGCTAATTTCAATATTCCGAATCCAAAAATGAAGTCCATTTTGAAAGATGAAATTTTCAAAATTTCAAAATGTGGTTATTACTAGTCATAACGGCTAGTTTTAATAATATGTTAATAGCATATCGTTGTTTAGTGAAACTCGGTATTGCGTACAACACACGCTATCGAGGAAGGTCGTGATTGTGTGTAATGCAGCCAAGTTAGGGTTTCATGTTGTGCAAGACTCCTATGTTTTAGTGTACAACACAAGACATCAATAAAATTAAAAATAATATTTTTCATAAAATCTCGGGGTGTTACATTCTACCCCCCTTAAAATGAATTTCGCCCTCGAAATTTGTCGAGGTTATAAATGGTTTACTACTTGAAAGTTTCTTTAATAGAAACCCACATCGTAAAAAGGAATACCAAAACCAATCTTTAAAAAATAAAGTATGAAACATAACAGTTACCCAAATTAACTAATCACTGGGTTTCCACATAGGAGAACATAGGTGAAAATATAGATATGGAAGAGAAACCTAACCATCATGTTCTGATGGAGAGTGGTAGAGAAAATGGCTATAAAAAAAGCCAACAATCACAAAGCCATAGATTTTTTATGATCTAAGGTACCATCTGATTCATCGGATATAAGGGAACTAGGAAAACATTTTTGGTTTTCAAGATCATTTCCCTAAAGTTGAAGACTTTGAATTAGAATAAATACTTACTTTATTTTGGTACAATATCACTATTGTTTGTGCTTTGAACAATTTCCACTTCATCTCTTAAATAAATGAAGTTGAATTTGTTATTCGTGAAGTGTTAACAGATCATGTTATAGAATGATGGGTCATTCAATCTGTTTCAAACAAAAGGTTAGCAAAAGTTATCAAATATACATAAGTCCATCTATGGTGAGGTTAATCGTATAAGATTCCAAAAATGAACTTATAATTCATATATCATACCGCGTAATAAAATAAAACTAGTTTCTACTAACCAGGGACTTCTTGTAGTCCAGTGGTAGGCGATAAAGGTCAGTCGCACTTCGGTTGTGGGTTCGATTCCCACAGCCTTGTCCGATGCGATGGGCTCTTGCCCGTCCTACAGGTTTTCCTTTTTCTAAAACTGTATTACTATAACATCTCATCAATAATATCGAAAAAAGTCTTATCCTTAAACAATACTAACTTATGTCCAACATAATTCATTCCAATATTTAGGCTTATCTAAAATACTTCGATCCAAGCTCATAGTATAAAAAAATGATTACTTGAAATGTCACATAACAATCATGTGAATGCCATCATTTATCCCCCATATATCATAAGATATATCTTGTTGGTCAAATTACAAACATGTGACTACCTTAATCATGTATTCTCTTGAAGAATAAATACCCATTGAACCTTAGTGAAAACATGAATGCAGTTAAAAGTTAACACTTTCCACATACCAAAATCCTCATAATTATTTATACTCAAACCATGATATCACTTAGTCCTTATATCAATCATGAGCTCATGAATACAATCAAACATCTCATTATCTTCTTATCCCTTCATTATGCGCATATCATCTGCTTACCAAAATTTCTCAATCACTTTCCATGGTTACCGGTACCAAAAAATTATTGAAAACCAAAATTGACCAATACATAAATATTCCAATATTCAACGATACTATATACAAATTTATTTTGGAATCCCATTACATAAACACTTAATCATTCCACAACATCGTTGTCATATTCAACATCACTAATAGTGATCGCATGTGAATTCCCTTTGTCCTTTTCCTTAAGTGGTTTCTCATGTCGATCATCATTAACCCTTGGATTAGGGCATTGATTAGCATAATGCCTCATTTCATTGCACTTGAAGCATTGAAGTGTTGTTGGCGCGTTCTCTACAGTATTTACTTTATTCACACCATTCGCAAACCTTTTTCCATTACTTCGACACTCAGCCGCACGATGACCTTCTTTTCCACACTTAAAACATTTTCTAGTCCCTTTAAGACAATCTCCACCATGCTTCTTTCTACACTTTGAGCATAAGGAAGCATTCATCTTCTTTTCACCATTATTCTGAGATTTATCCTTGAACTCCATCTTTCGTTTCTTGTCAAAACCATGAGATGGATATGTAACACCAACTTCCATTTCTACCTTGATATCACAACGCACAATTTCTTCATAGCTACTGAAGTCTCTTATAGCTAATGCCCTTCGAATATTTGGTTTTAAGCCACCGAAGAATCGATCAATTCTACTTTCAGGTTGGATGATAAAGCCAGATGCATACCTTGAAAGCCTTGTAAAATTCTCTTCGTATATACCAACAGATTCATAATCCTTTTTCTTTAGTTCAAGAAACTCCTTCTCCATATTTGTTTGAAGAATACAAGGGAAGTACTTATTGAAAAATAAGTTCTTGAACTCGTCCCATTCCATGGACTCAATTTCATCTCTTGGCCTCGTATTCTTGATAAGATTCCACCATTGATCAACTTCACCTTCCAAACGATATACTGATAAGATGACTTTATTATGTTCAGAACATTGATGAACTAAAAATATCTTTTCAGTTGTACTGATCCATTGTTCAGCAACAATTGGATCAGAAGACCCACTGAAAGAAGGTGGGTGTTGCCTCATGAAGGACTCAATAGAATATTGTTCCCTTCTCTGCTCATTTGAAAGTACAGAATGATTCATAGCTTGTGTAAGTATAGAAATAATATTTTTCACTCCATCTCCCATAACATTTGTTTGTTTAGGAGGAAAATCATTGCATTGTCCATTACATTTATCAACACGGTTCCTTCGGGTTCCAGCCATCATCTAAAACCCAAAAAGAATAGTGTGAGAGGCAAAAATCATGCTAGGGAAAACAACACAATAAAGGGGGAGTAACTTCAATATCTAACATCTTAGGTTAAATTCTAAGATCGTTACCATAGTTCTAGGACTATATCCTATACGTATACTTATGCTTAGAGACATCCCTAGAAATACCTTAGAAATATCTCTAGGGATATCACTAATGTTTTTGCATCCTAGTTTCCAAAGGTTGACTAAACCTCTCCTCTGATACCAACTGTAGAGACCCGAAGCTTGACGTACATGGACAATACATTAATTTTGCGGAATACTTAATATATAACAAAAACAGACACACAAGTACCGTAATAGTTTAGTGTCCTTGGAAACTCGGAATAAAATCTTCTAATCGTGGTGAAAAATCTTCAACAACTCCCATAAGGATCTTCCCCTTTTTGTTTCCTTACCTAAAACCTTTCTTTACTTCCGGGGGAAAATAAAACATAAAAAGGGTGAGCTCAAATGCTCAGTAAGGGAAAACATAGATAACTTAAAACAATCCATAAACATTTGGAAGCAAAAACTTGAACATGAAATTTAAACATCAAAATCTTGAGCAAAGACATAAATCGTGGAAGTATGTAAGGAATATATCATAATAGAACATCAACCATGATAAAATGGGAATAAAACATGTAATTGTGGAAACCATTTGGCAAATTTCATGGTTTCCATAGTAGCCAAGGCATTACTGCCCAGACCATCTTAGTGGACAAAGTCCCTTTCTGAATCGAGTTCACTCCTTATTTCAGTCCTGTAACACTGAACCGGATTAACTTACCATTCCATCCATGTCTATCTCATGAGATATAAATATTTACCCAATGCATTTGAGGGAGTTATAGGTCCCACCCATCCCATAATGAAATCATTCTTTCGTGTGCCACAAAATCATAAATCATACATCATAGCATAACCCGTGTAATAAAATGGGATTCTTAAACATCATGCCATCATAACATAATCCATAAAAGTTTGATATCATTTCATCATAAGAAAATTGAAACCATTTAAATCATAGAGACATATTACTTGAAACATACACATATGAAATAATGTCATCTTAGATGGAAAATAGTTTTGGCAAAACACTTGAAATGAATTCTTGAGTAAAATATCATTTCTTCTTTAAAATCATTTTCTTTTCACAAAATTCCATGCAATTTTAAAAGAAATGGGTTTTATTGAAAATAATCATGCAATCTTGTAGATTAATATTCTTGAATATTAGGCGTTATGAAACTATAAAAATCCGTTCACACCGTATAAGTTAAAAATAACATTCTCCTCATACTTTTTTCGAAAAAGTCAAAAAGTACCTTATATGGTAACCAAAGGAAAGATTCCATTCATACAATGTGGTAAAAAGTCAATAAAGGGTAAAAATGACTTTAAACATTCATGGAAGAATAGTAAACATTTTATGAAAACATTTTTAGAAAACATGGTCATGGATGATAAACATAACCCCGGTAAATACTTACGTATAAGAAATCTCAGATAAAAATGAGATTGAAAATTTATCCCTTACCTTATGTCTGAGATGATTTGTATGTATTCTAACCTCTTGTATAATGATTTAAATAATGTCATTGACTTATTATATAATCATATTCATTGTTATGATATCATATATGGTTCACTTATGACTTTATATTACCCGTTCTTTTGTAAATTCCATGTTAAAGGGAGTTTTGGGTAAAATCGTTGCATTTATCATATGTGTTTCGACTCGTCGTTCTTGATATTATTACTTATATCCTGATTTAAATAATTCCATAATGTAAAACATGATTTATATATAATATATATTCATTATATACATATATATTATAGATCGATAAAAGGAATGAAATACACCGTTCATGGAGACGGTAGGTCGTACGTACGCATGAACGATGTTTTCGTTTCCTTATTGAATTGAATAGAATTGAGTATATGACATACATATATATATATATACATAAATACAGTATCATTATTATGTCATATATTTAATTATTATTCATTATATATACTTTATAATCATTCTTGAATGGTTAATCATGGAAAATGAATCTCATCACGTTCGTGGAGACGGTAGTCCGTACGTACGCACGAGCGATGATATCATTACCATGATTGTGGAATTGTATTGGAGTGTATTTATACTATTTAAGAATAAATATCACTTACAATAATCATTTATTAACACCATTATACCCATCCATGTAATGTGGTGGTGGAAAAACAGATTACACCACGGCGTGGAGACGGTATTCCGTACGTACGCACGCGTGGTGATTTCGTTTTCCGTAGGATGGATAGATGGTGAAATAGGGTTGTTTCATAATTATAATAACATATCAGTATATTAGTGATACTGATTTTATTACTTCATAATGAAACAAATAAAGAAGAAGAAGTGGAAGAAGAAATAAAGTTGAAATAATCGGAAACAGGCATTACCTCTTCTTTGAAGCGCCTTTTTGAAACCTCCTCTTAGGGCACTAATATTGGTCTTTTAAGAAGACCAGATCCTCTAGTATGTTTCTAGGGAAGTTTAGAAGATAAATTGGCAGGTTTTGGTCGAGATTTAAGGCTCAATGTGGTGTGAGGAAGAGAGGGAGGAGGTTCCCTTTTATAAGGGAGGAGAGGGGCACCCTTGGAATAACTAAAAATGTTATTTTATTATAAAGTCATATTCGGTTTTTAATAGCTCCAAATTGAGTTATTTATAAGCTAAGGTGGGGATGGGTAGAAATCTTCTCATCCAATAGAATTTAGACAAGTTTAGGTTCCTATTTTAACCTTATCATTTAGATTTAACTTTAAGTTAGATAATTTTACTTTTACCGTGTCTTTTTGTGTTCTTACACTATAAGGTTAATAAACTTACTATAACAAGCCAAACGAACCCCAAGTTATTTATTATTAATATATATAACCTTATCTAAGTCATTTTTCCAAACCTTATATTTTTAGGAATATAATAACAATTAATAATATAATATTTGTTTTAAAAACTATTTTATGTCGATTTTGACACTATTTGGTAATTGATTTTTTTGAAAATCATAAAAGAATGATTAGTTCGAAAAACATTAATTAAATCAACACTAACATGTAATATTAACATAGAAAATTATTGTAATTCATAAAAAGTCTCAAATTACATTTATTTGGGTATTTATAACATCAATTATGTCAATATTTCATTAATAAGATAATTACTGCATCATCATTGTGTCATAAATAAATTAAATTATTTAAAGTCTAAAAATTACAAATAAAATATCATTATGTAGGAAATATTTTTATATTTCTAATTAATATTTATAGTCTAATTTATCTTATGTATAACTCTATATTAAAAATGATTTACTTATTAAACTTTGATTTTAACTATTTTAACCCTTCTTTAAATAAATTAATAATAAATGTCCTAATCTAATCCAAGTGGGCCTAAACGGTCATATTTTATTCCTAAGGTTGTTTTTGGTCGAATTATATTTATACAATAGAATTAGTACATGTGTTAGGGTAATAATAATATCATTTTTACACTTAATTACCCTATTTACTTTTAACCGTGGTAAATAAAAGTAAAAAGTTACTATTCACCAAAAATTATTTTCATCTCATTGAACCACATTTTACTTACTGACATCAACCATGTCTATCAGATTTTTTAAATTCCATTCACAAAAGCGGTAAAATTAAGTTTTATGTAAATTTGCAAATTCTCCTAGGAGGAGGGTAAAAGACGATCAAAAGTTCAATAAAATTTTTATATATCTAAAATTATTAAAAAATGACTCTAATGAATTACATTGAACTTATATAGGTATTATGTATCAATTTTGACCTAAAATAAATTTAAATAAAATAAATAATTATTTAAATAAAAAGTCGGTTTTTAAATAGTAACCTAGTGTTTTCACTATTCATCAAAAATTGAAAGTTTTCAGAAAAATACCAAAATTTCACACTAGGAAAATTTCGATATTCTGAATCCAAAAATGAAGTCCATTTTGAAAGATGAAATTTTCAAAATTTCAAAAAGTAGTTATTACTATTCATAACGGCTAGTTTTAATAATATTTTAATAGCATATCATTGTTTAGTGAAACTCGGTATTGCGTACAACACACGCTATCGAGGAAGGTCGCGATTGTGTGTAATGCAGCCAAGTTAGGGTTACGTGTTGTGCAAGACTCCTTTGTTGTAGCGTACAACACAAGACATCAATAAAATTAAAAAGAATATTTTTCATAAAATCTCGGGGTGTTACAATTAGTCCATAAACCTTAAATTATTTAGTTTTTTTGGTTTTTTATAAATTTTATTTTGGTAAAAACGTGGGTACATATAACTTGTTTTCAAAATACCAAGTGAGTCATTTTCCTCCCTTATAAAATGACACCACCTCTCCCCATTCTTCACACCTATCATACCAATTATGTTCAACAAATATCTTCCCAAATAGCTTCAAAACATCCTTTCCCTATACCTTTAAGCCTCCCTTTTGGAATAAATCCTTCCAAGGAATCCCTTTGGAAAAAACCAAAAGGAGTTACCGGATTTTAAGGTAACGTTTTCCAACAATATCTTTTCTTTTATTTTCATTATCCAACCCCTAAATTATTATTATTATATGATTTTATAACATAAAAGTTATCCTAAATATACTATGATGTTTTATTCAATTTTTTGACCTACACATAGACACACTTCCAAATAATGTGTAACGAACATATTGTTTCTGTGTACAACGAACTACTGCCTCATGAAATTATGATTGATCATTTTTCCTTTACCACCCCTCATGGTGGACATTATGATGGAAACTATATTTATATATAATATATCTGATATTTATTATGTCTTTATACTTATTTAATCCTTTTATAACACATAACTTTAATAATTTTCGTTTTGTGTTAATACGATAACATCAGTTGAGGAAGTGTAGACTACCACCCCCTCAAGGTGATGTGATTCATTCACACTATACATGGAATGTATAAAATATGATTATAATTAAACATATGAGACATAAAAAACATATATATGTTATTAATTACATAATTTCCTTTTTTTAAATATATATATATATATATCATTTTCTTTTTTACCCTTTCACTCACTTAAAAAGTGATAACGTTATTCGTGGACGTGTGGACTACCGCCTCCTCAACATGATTTGATTCCTTTTTTATCACAATATTTCTATATATAAGTATATATGATTAAATAATATGTTATTTATGATATAATGATAATTCTATGTAATATGGTGTTACTTACCTTATTTCCATAGTGATCATTGAAAAATAATAGTGTTACTCATACATACGTACAACCTACCATCTCCATGATTGTACAGTTGATTCATTTTTCATAACTGTATGTAATGATTGTTTTTAAAAGTATAATTGATGTATAAATATGATAATTATGTCATTATTATTCTTCATATTTTATATAATGACCCCTTTGACCATAGCTAACCTACAAAAGTTTTTTTCGATACACAAACTGAATTTGGTATAAACACTAGACTTAAAAAAATTATTTAAGTAGTTATATACAACATAGTAAAAAGTGAAATAAAATTAATGATAAATATGAAAAAATTTCTAAAGAAAGTAAATAACTAACATAATTTTATTGTACATTAATTTAAAGTACGATCATCTAAAAGTAAACACAAGGTAAGTTATTTCGTCTAAATTTACATACCATTGAGACTTATTTGTTGTTATTCACCTAGTTTCTTTTATATAGTGTATAGACTAAACTTTTCCATTAAATATCATGAATATCATTACTCTCATGATATTATAACTTTCATTAAATTTTATTCCTTCATGAGGGTTATTATTCCAAATGTTTCAAAGTGGTATGGAACACTTTGGAATATTTAAATATTATTTTCCTCAACAATAAATTTAATGATCTTTCAATAGTATTTCCATTAAATGAAATTATATGAACATTGTTTAATTAAACCATTAATTATTTTCTCATATGGTCAGTCATGACCTTTTTCAAGTATTCGAACCATTTTTTCAATCTTTGGTACTTTAAATGTTTTATAAAATGTTTTTTGGAAAACCTGACATTATTTCTCTCCTTAGTCAAAGAACATGTTTTCCTCTAAAAACCATTTTTTATTAAAGTGTTTCAAAAAAAAATTAAAATGATTTGGTAAAGAAATTTTTACCCATTTTTTCTTTTACTAATTTTTTCAATGGAATATTCTTGTCACTTTCCAAACAAGACATTTTTCTTACCCTTTTATTGTGAAAAAGTGATGTTCTTTTTACCTTGTATCGAATGTACGTATTTACCCGTTGTCATTCCTTTGAATATTACTTTTCATTTTTAAAAGGATAATTTTTAGATATTTTTTTAAATTTATTTTCAAAGAAAATGTTTTTAAAATGTTTTTTTAAACAAATAGATATTTTCCTTAAAAAAAAATTTAAAATGTATTTTTATAATATTTACATTCATCAACTACAAGAGAGATTTATTTTACTATACGTGGGGTATGTTTTATTGGTACAATCCTTATCTATTATATGGATGGTTTTTTTAATTTTTCAAGGATAGTATTTTTATTCACATACTTGATCTATTTTTGAAATCCCATTGAAATATTCAATCTCCTATGATCATTGAATTTTCCCTAATTATCCATATCATCTATCATGGATGTTACTATTGCCTAAATCGTATAAAATTTTCATATAGTTTATACTTTTAAAGTTATTTGATTATTTGGAGAAATTTTGATAATTCTGTATTCTTTATTCAATACGGTTATTTGATAAGGAATGTTATTTATTTTTATTATTCAATATGATAAATTTATTGTAATGGTACAACACGAGTGGGAGAAGATTATAGATAGCACCTCAATGCATCGATAGTCTCATGATATGAGTCATTTGGATAGAAACATTATATATATTTTTACCCTATATGTTTTAAACTGTATTGTGAAAGGTCTTGACTGTAAAGGTGCGATGTTACTAGAAAATATGGCATCCAATAATCAATTATTTCCCTCATTTAGTTTCAGTTATTATTCATCCAGGATATTTTCTATTAACATATCTATGGGTACAATTCATTTTAAGTTCATTGATTAAATGACACGTGTTTCTATTTCTTTTATTTCCATATTTATTTTCCCTTATCAAGTTATTTGAATTGAATGTGTTATCAGTTATTTACCTTACCATGTTAATTTATTCTTAGTGATTCATTATTTTTTCTAATTTACATACCCTTACTAAGAATTTGAGATCACCCTTATTATATTTCATTTCTCCATTAATCTCATAAGAATACTATGAAAGATATGTAGGTATATACTATATGTATTATAATTTTCCTTGATGTCTTTTAGAAGAAAAAATATATTTTAATTAATGTATTATTTTTAATAAATGACTCATGTATGCATTTGGTCACTACTAAACTCTTTGGCCCTTGGGGGCTTGATTCCTTATAATCATTCCAATGTAATTGATATCAAAAACCATCTCTAGGATATCTGGTGTTGGGTTTCTATATAAAAGATGTAATATATATGTTTGAAAACCCTAGGTCACTATAAATATACATGGATCATAATATCTTGAAATGCATTTTTTCATAGAAATTGCTCAAAATGAGATAAAGGTGACATCTTGAGATACTCAAGGATTATGATTGTTCAATAAATTACCACCTGGGGAAAGATAATAAGGTAGTGGATACATTAAGAAGGAAAAATCAAAGAGTTTTGATCAAAATGAGGATTGATAGGGATACTATGTTTATGGATCTAGTAATGATTTATATTTTAATTATTAAGGAAGGGCAGACAACACTCCTTATTCAAATGATTTCTAAACCATATTTTTTGGAAAATATTAAGAGTTCTCAAACTGATGATGTGAATTTTCAAAATAAATTTAAATCTATTAATGATATAAAATTTGAAGACTTAGTTTGTGAAGATGGAATTATGAAATTTGAAAAGATACGATGTGTTCCATCTATACTTGAGAAGAAGAGGGAATTTTTGGATGATTCTCATAGATCAAATTACATTATACACCCTAGTAGAACCAATATGTATAAAAATTTGAGGAATTTTTTTAGTTGGATAAAATGATGTAGAAAATTATTGATTATCTATCAAGATGTTTAGTCTATGAACAGGTGAAGGCTTAAAGATAGTATCCTATAGGAGTCATGCAACCTATTCTGATTCCTATATGAAAATGGGATGACATTACTATGGAATTTATCACTATATTACCAAATAATCCTAGAAGTAATGATGAAATATGGGTTATTGTTGATTTAATCAACAAATATAAACATTTTCTTACTATAATAGATATTTTACCTCCTTATCTCCTTACATGATTCTATATTAATGAAGTTATATGACTTCATGGTGCACCACTTCCAATTGTGTCTAATCATGACCTATGATTTAAATCAGAATTGTGAAAATTTATTCAGAAGTCTCTTGATACCAAGCTTCATTTAAGCATCATTTATCACCCTCAAATCGATGGACAGTCCCAAAGGATTATTCAAATATTATAATACATGTCTAGATCATGATTTATTGATATTCAAGGTATGTGGTATCATTATTTACCTTTGGTAGAGTTCTCCTATAACAATAACTTCTATTCAAGTATTCAAATATCATCGTATGAATCATTTTATAGAAAGTGATTCGGACACCAACTTTTTTGTATGAAGTTACTGAAATGAATCTTGTAGGCCCAAAAATTGTGGAGGATAAAATGGAAAATGTAAATACTATTCAAACCGGTAACAATGTTGATCAAATCAGGAAAAAAACTATGCCAATAATTGGATGAAATATTTGTAATTTAAAGAAGGAGATCATGTTTTCTTGAAATTATCTCCATTGAAGGGTGTTATATGGTTTTATAATAAAGTAATACTAATCCCTAATTATATCAAAGCCTTTAAAATCCTATAAATAATTGGAATTATGTATTACCATTTTCCAATGCCACCTAGTCTCTCTAAAGTACATGATATGTTTCATATATCACTGTTAAAAAAGTACATGCAAGACCCAATGCATGTTCTCACCTCTAAATAAATAGAATAATAACATGATATATCTTACTATGAAGATCCTATATATATTATAGAAATTATTGAATAATCATTGAGGAATCAGATGACTTGTATGGTAAAAGGTAATTTGGAGAAATCATAAGATAAAATAAGTGATTTGGGAACTTGAAAAAATTATACTGAAGAACTACCCAAATATATTCATGAGGTGATATTATATAAATTTTAAGGATGATGTTTTTGGAGATAATAATATAATACCCTAACACTTTATGAAATATTTTTTTTAAATGAATTTAATCTCTTCAATAGCTTGTGATACATGCAGCCAAAGACTAAATAAATAGTATTATTGTATACCTTTATAACCTATCTATTAAATAAAAAGTTATAAACATTAATAATAATAATTTTAAATATATATTGTTTAAAAATTTATAAAATAAATTCTTTAGTTATCTATCTATTATGAATAAAAATAAAAATCATTTCAAAGTAAAATAAATATTTTTCTTAAAAACTATTTTTATGCATGCAATGTGTTTTAAAAAAAATATCCATTTTTGGTGCATGATTTTAATAAAATTTATATATTATTTATTAAATAAAATAATTTATAATTCATCGAATATCTTTTTTAAACACAGGATAAGAATAAATCAAGATTTATTCTTAAAACTATGTCTTTTTAAAAAGTAATTTTGTTACGTTTAGTGTACTTATTCTAAAAATAATTTTTTCAAATTTTAGAAAATTTATTTTAAAAAACAAAATTTATTTTGAATCCATCATGTCAAAATTATCTTAGAGTTACTTTTTTATATTTTTCTTAAAGGGTTAATTTTATTGATGAATAGTTAAAAATGCTGGTTTTTATTGAAAACTGCCTTTTATTTTAAAGCATTTTCAAAGTTCCATTTTATTTTAAAAAAATTTACAGGTAAAATTAGTGAAATTGAATTATTATTAATCCTATTTGGGTTATTATAAAAAATTTCATATGGAATTTTGAGATAAAAACTCTTAATAATTATGAAAACTTTTTCTTTGGAAAACAGCTTTTTCTTCGCGCTTATGGGTTTAATTTTAAATTAAATTCTGAAACATATATGAATTTAATTTTTTTAAATGAATTCTATATTTTTAAAAAGTTTCAACTTATTTTTTTTCCATAATTAATATTTAAAGTATTAAATAACTTATTATTTTGGTTAAGGTTAAAATATTTTTACTGGGGGTTAAACCAAAATATAAGGGTAAGTTTTCCAATTAAAATTTTAAAAATAAAATTTTATGGAAATATTAAAATATTATAGTCTCTAAAATTCTAATGTATGTAAATTTGGAATAATTTTTCTTGGGAATTACTTTATCATTTTGTATTCTTTTATAAAATTTTAAAGAATGTCCCCTCCCCAGCTTATAAAAGGACACCTACTCTCGTCTCATCTCCATACATCAAGGGCATTTTTTATCAACCAATACATTCAAAAATATCTACCTTAAATCCTTTCCCATGACCTATAGTCCCTTTTTTATCATAAAAACATCCAAGAGAGGCTTTATGTGTAAACCAAAAGTGGATCTATGAAGAATAGGTATAGTCCTTAACCATGCATCATTATTTTATTTCTTCCTCCACCCCTTCAAATATTCTAAAAATATTATAAAATAATAACAAAAATATTTTGAATATAATTAGATTTTATGATGTTAATTTTATAACCTATATACATATCCTCTTTTATCAAATGGGAAACAAATTCGTCGATCGTGTGTACGATAGACTACCTTCTCGCAAACCGATATAATTCATTTTTTATAACCACCTCACATAGATCAAGATAATGATGGATTTAATGTATATATATATATTATATTTATGGAATAATTATACATATATAATTATATTATCACATATATCTTATTACTTTTTAATCTTTTGCAAATAGATAGTGTTGCTCGTTCGTACGTGTGGATTGTCGCCTCTATGAAGTGATCTGGTACATTTTTAGTTTTATTTTGAAATGGATTGTATAAAAAAATATTTAATGAATATATATGATATATATGACATAATAATGATTCATTAATATTTAATTATTATTAACTTTCTTTTTTTCTATCCATTGAAAAATGTAAATAGATTTCATGCATATATACGACATACTGTCTCCAGGAATAATGTAACTCATTTTTCAATCTATAAATTTTATGGATGACTATAAATAAATATAAAATGAATATATATGACATTTATATCATGATTAAAATTCTATATATGATTAAACCATGATCTATGTACATGTAAAAAAAACTAACGAAGCAAAAACATACATGAAAAACAAGGCAGTTATCACATAAAATAATGAATTTAATAACGAATTGTTAATAAATGGGTGATAAAAGTTTATAAGTAAATCATATATAGTATAATATATATATTTATCATTATATAATAGATTTATAATAAATATATAATTATTATACATGAGTTGTGGACACAAATTAAGTATTTTGGATGTGAGGTAAGGGTTTATTTCACAATCTTGTCATTATTCATGATTCATTATGTTCTATTTTCAGTTGGAGAAATTATTTGATATTTATATCTTAAAAACATTATTTTTTTTATATGATGTTTATTTATGTAAATTAATTTTTTTATTCATTTTTCACTCTTTAAGTACTCAAGATATCGAAACCATGTTTTTAATAAAAATCGGATTTATTTTTCTACACGGTCTTGAGTATTTTTCTTCCATATCCCTATTTTTCTTAAAATATTTTTAAATAATGTTTTTAATATTATCCAATGATGTATTAAATAAATTTATACACATTGTTTACATAATTATTTAAAATTAATCATCAAATAATTTTTCAAACAAGGTACTTTTTTAATTTTTACCAAAAAATGTGTAAGGAATATTTTTTTTAACGTACTCAGCATAAAAAGAATTTTCCATCATAATAGACACCAATTAGTTTGAATATTAATTTAAGATATTACCTTATTATTTCCAAATAACAATTTTTTTAAATATTCTTTAAATATTTAGTTTTTAAAAGTGATTTTAAAATTGAAAAGGATGTTTTCCTCAAAAAAATTAATGAAATTTCTATTATATTTATATTCATCAATGAAAAACCACATATTTTATTTATGATCCAATTAGTATATGTTTTAATGATACCATAAATTTATTTATCAATATGTTTTACGATTAGTGTGAGTGCTAATGTACTATTTTTATACCATTCTCCATATTAATTTGGAATGTTTATAATATGTTTATTAATTAGGGAAATTATTAACATTTTATATGATAGTTTTTCAATATGAATTTTTATATTGATTATGTTTCACCCCTTTCATATAAGGAATTCATTTTACTTAGTATGTTATAGTTAGGTCCCGCTATAGACCTCAATTCATCAGTAGGTCTCACTAGAAAAACTAACTTGGGTATTTAGACTATTCCTTACGTATTTATGTAATATGTCTTAACACAAGGCCTTGAAAGTATTTTTATGATGTCTAGAATTATAAATTACCTCCTTTTGAGATTAGTAATTTATGTCCATGTGATTATTTGATTATTTTTTATATCCACGGATATGTTTCAGGACCATGTGATTATATATATTTCATTATTTTATCATCATTTATTCGTGCCATACTAATCATTATATTTAAGTTATTGATTAAATGGAAAGTGTTTTCAAATATTTACCTTTTCATTTTTATTATTCTTTATTTATTAATGATAGTTTCCACTGTACACATACCAATACTGTTCATTTGAGCTCACCCCTTTGTTATGTTTCATTTTCTATCAATTATAGTAAGTGTATTATGACTAATATATAGGGATCTACTAAAGGTAATAATAGTTTTCTCAAATAAAATACTATGTTGTTTTTAAATTTTCAAATGTACGTGAGTTCTATGTATGTATCTAGTTTTTCAAGACTAGTAAACTATTTGATCATATGGGATGAAATCTCCTATATTTAGTACCAATAAAATAAAATAACCACTAAATCTGAGCTACTATGGTCAGGGTATTTACAATAGTGAACAATTGGAATCCATTACCTAGGATTGATGATTTTTTTGATTAATTGTGGGCATCCTAGTGGTTCTCCAAAATTTATCTTTGAATGGTTTATCACTAACTTTGGTTTAGAGAAGAGGATATATCAAATATAGTGTTCTGGAGAAGATATAGATTATAGGAGTATCTTGTGATGTTGTTTGGGTTTTTGAATGCTCCAGTAGTGTTGATTCCCCTTGTGAATAGAATCTCTCACCCATACTGGGATTCCTTCATCATGATATTTTTATGAAATTTTGGTATATTTCTAAACCTCATAACTTCATGTTATGGATTTGGAGATCACGTTGAAGATGCTACAAGTGTGTCAGCTTTATGATATGATTTTGAAGTGTTGTATTTGGATTCAATAGGTATGATTTCTAAGACATGTTATTTCTAATATAGTTATTTTAATTTATCTAAAGAAGGTGGAGGAAGTGACATCATGGTAATAAACTAGGAATTTGTTTAATATTTTGTGTTTTCTTGAATTAGTCGGGTACTATATGTGGTCTATCCAAAACTTCAACCATTTATTATAACTCATGATCACACTTACCAAGAAGAGGGTAAAATTATAGCGGATCGACTAGTGTGAGGAGGCCTTCCTAGAGCTAAATAAAATGTTGAAATATACACCAATTATGATTTTAATATAACTTATTATTAGTTATATGGTGTACTATGATTCATCTAGATCTATCTTGGGGGTTCTATTGATACATAATATTCAAGTAGTTTATTATGGGTCCCACTAGATATGAACTCGTGAGAAAAACTACCGTACTCATGACCTGGGGTTAGCTCCTATGGTTCATGACTTGAAATATTGGTTCCATTATCTCTTCAGAGATATATTATTTATTTATTTAGACCATAATATATTATGAAATATTTTCTTTGATTGAGAATTGAATCTATGGTAGACATGTTGGGTAGAGTATCTGCAGATATTTGATTTTGAGATGGAATATGCCCCTAGGAAAAGTAATTTTTTATCGATTATATTAGTAGGAATATTCAAGATTTGGGATATCAGACACTAGAATAAGAGTGTAAGTTGATCACCATGATTATGGATTAAATAATGTGTGTATAAAATGAGAAAGATGTGGTATCTTGTTCACCCATGGTCATTAATTATACTTTAACTGATCAGTTCAAAGCTAGTCATGAGATTGATCTAGATTATTTATTAATACAGGAAAGGTTTATTAGAGACAACATTGTTCTTGGATATACCTTATATAAAAATGTTATATTTTATATCCATGGAAGGCTTCTAGTTCCTAATTCTATGAGAGAGTAATTAATGAGGAACTCATACACATTGAAATGGGTAGTTCTTCTAGGGTCAATTAATATGTATCACAATACTAAAATCATTTCTAGTGGATAGGAATGAAAAAGGACATGATAGGGTTAATCACCTATTACCTCACTTTCATGAGGATCAAAGAATAACATTAATAACCTGATAGTTTACTTAAACCTCTCGATATACTAGTATTGAAGTGGAATGTGGTAAAAATTGGATTTGTTACATGTTTTTATAGAACCCATAGAGGAAAGGATGTGGTATGGGTTATTTTTTATCAGGTTATAAAATTTTTACATTTATTTCCCATTCAAGAAACTCATTTTGTAGATAAGTTGGGTAAATTTTACATTCATGAGATAGTGTATCTACATGGAGTGTCTGTGAGTATCATGTTAGATTGAGATGCATTATTTTCATTGAGGTTATTGGAAGGCCTTTATAAATTTAAGGGGTTACATATGATGATGATTATGGAATATCACTTCGAGAAGGATGTCACGACCCATCCCCCGGGGCCTGTGTCATAACTACCCCAAGCCCGCCTTCCATAGGCCAGGGGCTGGCGACTAGCACCAAAGGCATAAATTCCTATAATTGGGAAGGTGTTGCCTTTATAAATGTAAACAAAAACACAACCAGAGTACAAGCGAAAGAAAACACTAAGTACAGTAGTAAAAAAAGTGCGGAAATTACAAAGGGGCCGGAAATACAAGCCCAACAGAGACGTATAACTACAACTGAAAGTAAAGTACAACAGAAAAGACAAGCAGCTGGAAGATGACACACAGCTCCTGGATCATCCACAACAGATCCTACCTAAAGCGTAGGTACAGATGTCCTCCTCAACACTCCATGTCCGATCATCTGTCCGTCTGTCTCCTCCGAGTACCGACTCGTCATGAGATCTACCTCCGGGTACCGTCCAGTCCTCGAACGCTCGGCCTCCATCAGCGATGTCCATCATCTGCATCTAACACAACAAGGTGTGGGCATAGCCTGTGCAAGTGTGAGTATAACGATACTCAGTAGGGACCCTGATACCATCAATTTAAAGACCCGGAAATTTCAAGGAAATTTTTTTCTTAATTTCTTTGGAATTTTACAAAAATGCAGTTTCTGACGGCACCTGATTCGGAGGCCCGGTGTGCCCAGAATCAATTTTCAAAGTTTAGCTCAGGTACGTTCAGTGAATGAACGAGCGGGATTTCATAAATTTTGAACTGGTGCTCGGAATCGAAATCTGAGGGCACCAATGAAACCACAGCACCGGTAATTGCGTAGGAACACCTTTTACGGAGTTTCGTTTTCTTGGGTGTGGTTCTTAAAAATAATGGGTTAAGTAATGAATAAAAAATAAAATTTGTGCAACCAATTTTATTTTTATCTAAGTAGTTATATCCTATGTAAGGGTGTTGGGGTGGGACCCACTAGTTCCTAACTACCCACATGTGGATAAATGTGAGGTGGGCCCCACATGAACCCCACCCCTTTCAACTTCCACAAACCCCCCATTAATTATGTAACACACCCGTACCCCCCCTTAAATGAAAAGTTAACTCTCTTAATTAATTAATTGATTAAGTTTTCAAGGTAATTAATTTGGGAATTCATTTCGAATTTCAAAAAGGTTTGGCATGAGAAGTAAAATAAGGAAATGCCTTATTTCATTAGGTTTTTTCATTGTGTGAGAAGGGTTGGAAGAGGAGAGCTCAAGTCTTGGAAACCTTCTTCCTCGTCAAAGAACGCGAAGAACGCACTGTCGCCGACGAAGAACACCGGCCTCCGACGAAGGATGATGAAGAACGCTGGTTCCTCGCAAATCAACGACGTGACGCCGTGTACCAGGACATCGAAGATTCTCTTCTCCGTGACGTCGATGACGCTTATGGAGCCTCGATCCGCGACGCCGTCTTCCGCGGCGCCGTTTTCCACGACGCCCTTTTCCCGCGACAACCTTCGTTCGGCGACTTCATCACGTAGGGGTTAACTTGATGTTCGTGGATTTTTTCTTGCTCTTCTTCATCTTTATTTTATGGCTACCTGTTATCGTCATAACAGGAGGAGGTCGGACCACACGAACACGGCCGACCCTCCTCCCCCTTTTTGATGTTGTACTTTTTTCGGCACAAGCAAAGGCAGCGCGGTGCAACGGCACCGCACGTAAGTAAGAGGAACGGGCGAAGAAGCATGGCGCTGTCACCCCGCGTCATTGAGGCCGAACGAAGCCACGGCCAGAGTCAGGCTGCGGCGAAGGGGCGCGGCATCGTCGCGCCGCGCTGGAAAACCACGAAGGGCCATGGCCGGGGCGGGCCGCGGCGGAGCAGGAGAGGGCGGCCGGAGCCGCCGGTGCGCAGGGGCCAGGACCGGCTGGTCCCGCGGTGACTCACCGGCCGGTAAAACTGGCCGGTTTCCGAGAAGCCTGGGGGTCGTAACCCCCGGCTGGCAAGAAGGGAGGGGCCCCCACGTGGGGGGGGGGGCAGTTTCAATCAGGGGGGCATCGCCCCCCCCCCCCCCTCCGCTCAGCCGTTTCGGCCGAGCTGCCTGGTCACGTCGGCGTCGCGCCAACGCCAGGCCAGTCGGGCCGCGCCCTAATGGGCCGAACCCAGACCCGGGTCGGGTCAACCCGGTTCGGGCCGTCCCAAGGGGTCTCGGGCCGGGTCGGTCCGGGCCCGAAACCCCCTAAAACTGGACAGGTTCTCTTAAAAGCCCATAACATGGGCTACGGACCACCGATCGACGCACCGTTAGTTGCAATGCGATCCTTGGATCGAGACGGTCGTTTTGGTATATTACACTTAAGGTTTCGGAGAACTTGGGGTACAGCCAGGTTGGTTCGAACCCAAAACCAACTGGGCCCTCGGAACGGAAACGCTTATAACTTGAGCTCCGGACGTCTGCTTGACGTACCATTGACTTTGTTGGATTCCTCTTGATGAGACGGAACTTTTGGAATACTTAGAATGAGGTTTGGACGTAGTTGTATAGTGTCTGGGATGGATTGAACCCAAAATCAAACTGAGCCCCTGGAACGGAGAAGCTGATAACTTTCTGACCGGACGTCTGTTTGACGAACCGTCAGCGGCGTTGGTGATCACATTGAGAAAAGGTACCTATGAGTATAACCTATGAGATTTCGGGGTACAGTTGAGATACAGCCGGGTTGGTTCTCACATGAAACCAACCGGGCCCCTAGGATGAAAAGGCTAATAACTCATAGACCGGGCGTCCGATTGACGCATCGTCTGTTGCATTGATACCCCTATGATGAGGCGGTCCTTTGAAATACTTATTCGAAGAACTTTGTGATACTTGGAGTATCGACCTGTAGCTCGTGGAGAGGACCCTTCCGGAGATGAGTGTACAGAGTACGGAGACCGTGTAGCCGGCTGATACCTGACAACTGCTTGACTGACTCGACTTGGAGTGAGTCGACTAGCCCAGTGGACGGAGCGCCCGGTATTTGGCGACAGTCACACGGCGGACGGAGTGCCCGGTAGTTGGACGCAGACTCGTGGTACTCAACAGGAGGAGTACCTCTATAGGCCATTAGGGGGAGCATCTGGTATTTGGCGACAGACCCACAACAGACGGAGCACCCGGTATTTGGTAGAAGACCTGCGGTACTCGACAGGAGGAGTACCTCAGCAGTCTTAGGTTAGTGAGCAGTACCTCGGAGTCGTGATAGGATCACAGTACTTGTCAGAGACGAAGCTCTTCAGCAGTTATGGTTTCGATAATGAAAATCCTGGTTTGAGCTGAGTATATGACCTATGTGTTTAACTCATGATTGAGATGGTTCACTTGATAACTTAGGTATATGTATGGGCATATATCTAAGTAGTGGTTATCTGTTGATTTCATAACCTTTGTGTTTCGGGAATTCATTTCGAATTTCAAAAAGGTTTGGCATGAGAAATAAAATAAGGCAAGGCCTTATTTTATTAGGTTGTTTCGTTGTGCGAGAAGGGTTGAAAGAGGATAGATCAAGTCTTGGACACCTTCTTCCTCTTCGAAGAATGCGAAGAACGCACCATCGCCGACGAAGAACGCCAGCCTCCGACGAAGGACGATGAAGAATGCTGGTTCCACAGAGATCGACGATGCGACGCCATGTACCGTGATGCCAATGATTCTCTTCTCTGTGACACTGAAGATGCTTACGGAGCCTCGATCTGTGACACCGTCTTCCGTGACGCCGTTTTCCGCGATGTCCTTTTCCCGCGACGACCTTCGTTCGAAGACTTTATCACGTAGGGGTTAACTTGATGTTCGTGGATTTTTTCTTACCGTTCTTCGTCTTTATTTTATGGCCGCCTGTTATCGTCATAACGGGAGGAGTTCGGACCGCACGATCATGGCTGACCCTCCCCCATTTTGATGTTGTACTTTTTGCGGCACGAGAAAAGGTAGTGCGGTGCAAAGGCACCGCGGGGAAGCAAGAGGAACGGGCGAAGAAGCGCAGCGCCGTTGAGGCAAAACGAAGCCCGGACTGGAGTCGGGCTGCAGCTAAGGGGCGTGGCGCCATCGAGGCGCGCCGGTCAGACCAAGGCTGCGGCCTTTGGCCGCGGTGGAGAAAGAGAGGGTGGACGGAGCCGCCGGCCGCCGGTGCAAAGGGGGCGGGATCGGCTGGTCCCACGGTGACTCACCGGACGGTCAAAGCGGCCAGTTTCCGAGAAGCCCGGGGGTCGTAACCCCTGGCTGGTAAGAAGGGAGTGGCCCCCACGTGGGGGGGGGGGTCAGTCAGGGGGCAGTGTGCCCCCCTTTCCGCTCGACCGTTTTGGCCGAGCTGCCTGGTCACGCGGGCACCGCGCCAGCGGATCCGGGCCGCACCCTAATGGGCTGAACCCGGACCCAGGTCGTGTCAACCCGATTCGGGCCGACCTAGGGGGTCTCGGGCTGGGTCGGTCCGGGCCCGAAACCCCCTAAAACTGGAGAGGTTCACTTAAAATATCATAAATTGGGCTACGGATTTCCGATCGACGCACCGTCAGTTGTGATGCGATCCTTGGATCGAGACGTTCGTTTAGGTATATTACACTAAAGGCTTTGGAGAACTTGGGATATGTCCGGGTTGGTTCGAACCCGAAACCAACCAGGCCCTCGGAGCGGAAACGCTTATAACTTGAGCTCCGGACGTCCGATTGACGTGCCGTCGACTTTGATGGATTCCTCTTGATGAGACGGAACTTTTGGAATACTTCTCTTGAGTTTTAGATGCAGTTGGATAGTGGCTGGGTTGGATTGAACCCGAAATCCAATCGGGCCCCTAGAAAGGAAAAGCTGATAACTTTCAGACCGGACGTCCGTTTGACGAACCGTCAGCGGCGTTGGTGATCACGTTCAGAAATAGTCCCTATGAGTATACCCTATTAGAGTTTGGGGTACAGTTGAGATACGTCCGAGTTGGTTTGCACATAAAACCAACCGGGCCCCTGGGACAAGAAGGCTAATAACTCACAGACCGGGCATCCGATTGACGCACCGTCTATTTCATTAAGACCCCTATGACGAGGCAGTCTTTTGAGATACTTCTTCGTGGAACTTTGTGGTACTTGGAGTATCGACCTGTAGCTCGTGGAGCGGACCCTCTCGAAGATGAGTGTACGGAGTATGGAGACCGTGTAGCCGGCTGAGACCTGACGACTGCTTGACCAACTCGACTTGGAGTGAGTCGACTAGCCCAGTTGACGGAGCGCCCGGTATTTGGAGACAGACCCACGGCGGACGGAGCGCCCGGTAGTGGGATGAAAACCCGCGGTACTCTACAGGAGGAGTACCTCTATAGGCTATTAGGGGGAGCGCCCGGTATTTGGCAACAGACCCACAGCGGATGGAGCACCCTGTATTTGGTAGCAGAACCACGGTACTCGACAGGAGGAGTACCTCAGCAGTCTTAGGTTAGTGAGTAGTACCTCGGAGTCATGACAGGATCATAGTACTCGTCAGAGACGGAGCTCTTCAGCAGTTACGGTTTCGATAATGAAAATCCTGGTTTGAGTTGAGTCTATGACCTATGTGTTTACCTCATGATTGAGATGGGTCACTTGATAACTTAGGTATATTTATGGGAATATATCTAAGTAGTGGTTATCCATTAATTTCATAACCTTTGTGTTTTCTCACGATTGAGATGGGTTACTTGATAACTTGGGTATAAGTATGGGCTTATACCTAAGTAAGGGTTATCTGTTGAGGTGCGGGCATAGCCCGTGCAGGGGTGAGTATAAAGATACTCATTAGGGACCCCGATACCCTCAAGGTCTCTCTAAATCCAAAAAGGATAACCACAAAGCGGAATCTCAACAGATAACCCTTACTTAGGTATAAGCCCATACTTATACCTAAGTTATCAAGTAACCCATCTCAATCATGAAGAAACACAAAGGTTATGAAATCAACGGATAACCACTACTTAGATATATGCCCATACATATACTTAAGTTATCAAGTGACCCATCTCAATCATGAGCTAAATATATAGGTCATAGACTCAGCTCAAACCAGGATTTTCATTATCGAAACTGTAACTGCTAAAGAGCTCCGTCTCTGACGAGTACTCTGATCCTGTCACGACTCTGAGGTACTGCTCAATAACCTAAGACTACTGAGATAATCCTCCTGTCGAGTACCGCGGGTCTGCTACCAAATACTGGGTACTCCGTCCACTGTGGGTCTGTCGCCAAATACTGGGCGCTCCCCCTAATAGCCTACAAAGGTACTCCTCCTATCGAGTACAGCGGGTCTGCGGCCAACTATCGGGCGATCCGTCCATCGTGGGTCTGTCGCCAAATACCGGGTGCTCCATCCACTGGGCTAGTCGACTCACTCCAAGTCGAGTCGGTCAAGCAGTCGTCAGGTCTCAGTCGGCTACACGGTCTCCGTACTCCGTACACTCATCTCCAGGAGGGTCCTCTCCATTAGCTACAGGTCGATACTCCAAGTATCACAAAGTTCCACGAAGAAGTATCTCAAAGGACCGCCTCGTCATAGGGGTCTCCATGCAACAGACGGTGCATCAATCGGATGCCCGGTCTGTGAGTTATTAGCCTTTTAGTCACAGGGGACCGGTTGGTTTCCTGTGCGAACCAACCCGGCCGTATCTCAACTGCACCCTGAACTCTCATAGGGTATACTCATAGGGACCGTTTCTCAACGTAATCACCAACTCTACTGACGGTTCGTCAAACGGACGTTCGGTCTGAAAGTTATCAGCTTTTCTGTTCCAGGGGCCCGGTTAGATTTCGGGTTCAATCCAACCCAGACCCTATCCAACTGCATCCAAATTTCCGGCGAAATATGCCAAAAGTTTCGTCTCATCAAGAGGAATCCAACAAAGTCGACGGCACGTCAATCGGACGTCTGGAGCTCAAGTTATTAGTGTTTCCGCTCTGAGGGCCCGGTTGGTTTCGGGTTCGAACCAACCCGGCCGTATCCCAAGTTCTCCAAAACCTTGAATGTAATATACCGAAACTACCATCTCGATCCAAGGATCGCATCGCAACAGACGGTGCGTTGATCGGAGGTCCTTAGCCCAAGTTATGGGATTTTAAGCGAACCTGTCCACTTTTAGGGGGTTTCGGGCCCGGACCGACCCGGCCCAAGACCCCCTGGGTCGGCCCAAACCGGGTTGACCCGACCTGGGTCCGGGTCCGGCCCATTAGGGCGTGGCCCGGCCTGGTGGGCGCAGCCCGACTCAGCCGGCGCGACCCGTCCCAGCCGGCGCGGCGCCCGCGTGACGAGGCAGCTCAGCCGAAATGGCCGAGCGGAAAGGGGGGGTGCGCTGCCCCCTGATTGAAACACCCCCCCCCCCATATGGGGGCCTCTCCCTTCTTTCCAGCTGGGGGTTACGACCCCTGGGCTTCTCGAAAACTGGCCGGTTTGACTGGCCGGTCAGTCACCGCGGGACCAGCCGGTCCCGCCCCCTGTGTACCGGCGGTCGGGGGCTCCGGCCGCCCTCTCCTGCTCCGTCGTGGCCAAAGGCCGCGGACTTGGTCCGACCGGCATGGCGCGACGGCGCCGCGCCCCTTTGTCGCGGCCCGACTCCGGTCGTGGCTTCGTTCGGCCTCAATGGCGCGGCGCGACGGCACCGCGCTTCTTCGCCTGTTCCTCTTGCTTCCGCGCGGTGTCGTTGCACCCCACTACCTTTGCTCATGCCGCAAAAAGTACAACATCAAAACGGGGGAGGTGGGTTTTCCATGTTCGTGCGGTCCCACCTCCTCCCGTTATGATGATAATAGGCGGCCATAAAATAAAGACGAAGAACGGAAAGAAAAAATCCATGAACATCAAGTTAACCCCTACGTGATGAAGTCGTTGAACGAAGGTCGTCGCGGGAAAAGGACGTCACGGAAAAAGGCGTCACGGATCGAGGCTCTGTAAGCGTCGTCGGTGTCACGAAGAAGATAATCGTCAGCGTCTCCGTACATGGCGTCGCATCGTCTATCTCCGAGGAACCAGCGTTCTTCGTCGGCCTTCGTCGGAGGCTGGCGTTCTTCGTCGGCGACAGTGTGTTCTTCGCGTTCTTCGACGATGAAGAAGGTGTCCAATACTTGATCTCTCCTCTTCTAACCCTTCTCACACAAATAAACAACCTAATAAAATAATTCCTTGTCATATTTTATTTCTCATGCCAAACCTTTTTTAAATTCGAAATGAATTCCTGAATTAAATACCGTGAAAACTTAATCAATTAACTAATTAAGAGAGTTGACTTTTCATTTAAGGGGGGGGGTGCGGGTGTGTTACACAATTAATGGGGGGTTTGTGTAAGTTTAAAGAGGTGGGGCTTGTGTGGGTCCCACCTCACATTTATCCACATGTGGGTAGTTAGGAACTAGTGGATCCCACCCCAACACCCTTACATAGGATATAACTACCTAGATAAAAATAAAATTGGTTGCACAAATTTTATTTTTTATTCATTACTTAACCCATTATTTTAATAACCACACCTGAGAAAACGCAACTCTGGAAAAGGTGTTAATAAGAAATTACCGGCGCTGCGGTTTCATCGGTTCCCTCGGATTTCGATTCTGAGAACTGGTTCAAAAGTTAGTAAATTGCGCTCGTTCATTCACTGAACATACTCGAGCTAAACTTCGGAAGTTGATTCCGGGCACACCGGGCCTCAGAATCAGGTTCCGTCAGAAACTACATTATTTTAAAATCCCAAAGAAATTAAGAAAAAAAATTCCTTGAAATTTCTGGGTCTTTACATTACTCCCACCTCAGGGCTTTACGTCCCCATAAAGCTTTAAGGTGGGAGTAATGTAAAGACCCGGAAATTTCAAGAAATTTTTTTTCCTAATTTCTTTGGAATTTTACAAGAACGCAGTTTATGACGCCACCTGATTCTGAGGCCCGGTGTACCCAGAATCAATTTCCGAAGTTTAGCTCTGGTACGTTCAGTGAACGAACGAGAGCTAAAATTCGAAAATTGATTCCGGGCACACCGGCCCTCGGAATCTGGTGCCGTCAGAAACTGCATTCTTGTAAAATCCCAATGAAATTAAGAAAAAACTTTCCTTGAAATTTCTAGGTCTTTAAAAAGGAATTGCTATTATACAAAATTATTATGGATACCTTTATAATGTATCATGGGTGACCAAGTTTTCATGTGGGTATCACCTAATTTGGGGAACTGACTATTGCATAGGTAGGGTAAATTGGATCCATGGTTTGTGGAACCATTCAAGATAATGGAATTGATTTGGAAAGTGGATCTCCATTTAAATATACCTCCACTAAATAGAGGTATACCTGATGTATTCCATATATATCATCTTAGAAAGTATGAGATAGATCTTCACATGTAATTGATTGTGATGATGTTGAGTTGGATGTTGATTCTTCTTTTAAGGAACATCCTGTGTTAATTTTTTATCAGATAAAAAAGGTAATATAAGGGAATATGGTTCCAATTGTTAATGTTTTATTGAATAACATATATATTCAAGAAGAAACTTGGGATTATGAAGAAAATGTGTGGGATTAGTGGAATAATTTGTTCAAGAAGTAACTCTAGATACACTTATAGAGGATGATAAGTCCTTAGGGGGATATATTATAACATACATGTATTTTATAGGTTTGTTATTATTTATTTTAATCCTTCTTTAAGAGTGTTTTTTAGTTATGATTTATTAGGTTAAAATCTTGTGTAACATCAAGGTTGTTTTTTAGGATTTTAGAAACCTTTAAAGGGGATTGTTGTTACAAAAAACTATGTGGTTTCCTCTAGAGAATCATGCATCCTATTAGATAGGAGTAGTGGGTGGTGCATGATTGGTGCACAGTTAGAGATAACTGTGTGGAATTACTGTATAACTCAAAATATAAACAAAATCACAGTTGGAAAACTGTTTATGAAACTTTGTGTCCAAACATTGTGTGTGTGTGTGTGTGTTAAAGATGAAGTGATCCCCTCGTGGTTGGTGTATAGTTTGGTAAACTATTTGAATAAACCATTCATATATAATTAAGTAAACAAATAATATATATTTTGACCTAAAAAATCATAAAAACTTCTCATTATTCTTTCTACACCTCGGGATCTCAAACCTAGGGACTCCATTGTTTGTTATTGGTGAATTATTTCCCTCTATAGATAAAATCCATTGGATCTAGAGATTCCAACCCAAGATAATTTAGGATAATTGATAATTTCTCATATGTTCTTCTTATTCTTGTTGGATATTCTCTCTTATCTTTGTACATGAACCTAGATATGTATTTTTAGGGATAGATCTAAGAAATTTGACATGATATAATGTGATTCCTTCAAGATTATCAAGGAAATGAAATGTATAAATATGGTTTATCCTTTATCATTCCTGTATTTATCTAGATCTATTTTTTATATTGAATCTTTTTGGGAAAGTATAAATTGATCTTAACCCTTTATTTTTTATACATATTGGATCTTCCCTCTTGAATATTTATGTGGTGATTTATGGATGGTTTGTTGGATCATTGATGTATGTGAGCCTGATTCATCTGGAAAACATTGACATTGGGATTTCATATAACTAAGGTAAGAATTTTAATACAATGTTATGGTGATTGTATAAAATTTTATGATATGACATAATTGTGTGTGGGTGTGTGATGAATGACACCTCTCTTGATATGACATGCTTGTGCATATGTGTGTGTCCCATGATATCTCTCTTGATATGGCATTCTTGTGTGTGTTTTCATGGCCCATGATACCTCTCTTGATATGATATGTTTATTCAAGTGTATATCTTAAAAATTTCCTTATTATGGATTATATTTATATATATGTGTATGGCATGTAGAAATATATTATCTAGTATTAAAGTGAAAAGTAGATTGTTCATGGATTAGTAAATCCCATAGATATGGAAAATGTGTGGCATGACACATGTAAGAACCCGGTTCTTATTTTTGAGGTATGGGCTTCTTCTTTTTCATTTTCTTTAAGTGTTTTTGAGAAAATATAGAAAATGGGTAAAAATCCTAAATTTTGGAACTACACGCCGTGTACTTTTCCATGCATCGTGTACTTTTGGCCGTGTTGGGATGAGTACACGGGGCGTGTAGCCATGCTGGCGACGAAGGGTGTAAGAACTGACTACACACCGTGTAGTGGTACCTTACATGCCATGTAGTCAGTCGGCAGGCTTGAATAGTAAGGCGGTGGAGTCGCCACCAGCTGGGCGACAGTACACGCCGTGTACTTGGGAGTACATGTTGTGTACTCATGTCGATGGATGAACAGTGTGGCGGTACTGCCAAATGAACAGTTAAATGAAAGAAGTACACACCGTGTACTCAGAACTACCCGCCGTGTACTCAGAAGTACACGCCACGTACTTTGTTTTTTCGCATTAAAATAGGTAGTAGCCTCCTCATTTGGAAGAGGAGGCGTTTAAGCCATTTTGAAGCCAAAGGAGGAGGTCGAACTTTTGAAGATCCGCTAAGAGATTGTCTGGAATCGGTTTCTTCCCCAGACGATCCTGTTGGAACCGCACGGGTAAGCCCTCTCCTCTCCTGGTATCGTTCTTACCAATTCTTTCCCGAGGGAAAGTTATTTATGTTTGAATGAGTTTTGTTCTTCGTCAGATCTACGTCGTTCTTGGGCGTTTCTAGAGTTGGTGTTCGTATATAACGCTAGTTGGCATATAAGGTAGGTGGCTTTGTGTTAATTTTCCCAGCTGTCGTGCGTTTTGTGTGTTTTTGTGCCACGAACCCATGTTTGGGTGTCGTGTAGCTAAGGTCTTTGCTATATTTAATGCCTAGAATTGCATAGGTGATTAAATTGTGATAATAAATTGCTGGTTGGGATCACTATTTGGATCTGGAACCACCCCGGGGGTGTGTTTCACTATTTAGACGTTTTTCCAGGATACCCGAGGGTATGCCTTAAATGTAGTAATTGTAGAATTTCCTTGAGAGGAATTGCTTGTGTACTGCATTTGATATGTTGGGCATGGCCCGGTTACCTGTTTAACCTGAGGGTGTTGTTGTGATTAGCCTGTGGGCACTGCACTATTTAGCCCGAGGGCTGTAGATATTTTCGGCCTGAGGTAAACTTCTTCTGTGCCTGAGGGAAATAGACTTTGTGCCAGAGGGCGACACTACCTACGCCTGATGGAAAAACTTTGTTATGCCTAACGTCAGATTCTGTGTTGGACACTCGTTACCCGACGGTAGGAGTTTACGTGTCTGAGGACACTAGTTGTTTACTTAGAAATGCACTGTGGAGATTTCTTATATTAAATGGATTAAATGAATATTAAAAATGGAAATATAAATGGTAGTTGTTAATTTTGAGTACTGCTTACTTTATTGCATTTTACTACTGCACACTGTTGTTGCATGCTTGCACGCAGTTGGGCACGGGCCTTTGGTGGGTGCCTACTAAGATATATTTCTCACACCCTATTTGGGTCATGATTTTCGGCCCAATCAGATTACGTTGTTGTAGGTGTCGATAGGGGCAACAGTCCCTATACAGGTACTTGACTGTTGCTGAGGATTAAGAGGGCATGGGACCGAGCCTAGGCTCGTGATGCCGCTGCCAGCTGTTTTTCTTTTTTTGTTGTACTCTGTATTTTTGTGTACTGTATTGATGTATAACATGTTCTTGTTGTTTTCTTATAACATGAAACATGTAGCATCATCACTTATATACTATTGGTTATATCCACTGCTGTAGTTTATTTCAGTTGTGTGTGTTAACTGCTTTTTTTGTCGTTGTATGTTTATTTTGTATTCCGCTGCGCTACACTTTGACAAATGAGGGCATAGTTTCCCCACTATCAGACCTGGGCCCTCGCTGCTAGTCGGCAGCCTCTGGCATTTGGGAAAATGCGCTTGAGGTCACCTGGAAAAACGGACTCGGGGCACCCGTTGCGTGGCACCCAGGTCTAGGATTTTTGAACACATGATGATTATGGAGGGGTATTGAATGATATATGGTAGGGCATAATGGCCTTGAGCTCTAGCCTGAGATAGTCAGTGGACCATGAAGGCCTTATGGACCAAACTGAGATAGATGGTGGGCCATGGGCTACCAGTTGATCCACCAGTAGAGCCAGATGCGGCGCTAGCTGTTATACCAGACACAGGTGCGGAGGCGCAGTTCTGTGAAGGCTTATTGCGGTTCATGCAGACCTTTTAGGGAGAACCGCAGGCTACCACATCTATGGCCGAGCTGATGTGTATCATTTAGCAGTAGCATCCGCCTACGTTTTTAGGGGATGGCATACCACAGGCTGCAGAGTCTTGGCTAGGATCAATGCAGACTATTTTCGAGCACTTGGAGACACCTCTAGGGTAGAGGGTCAAGCTCGCGACTTAGATGTTGTGTGATTCTTCCAAGAGGTGGTGGGATGTTACCACCCATTCAGAGCATCACAGAGACATGGCGTGGGAAGATTTTCAGGCAGTCTTCTATGACTTCTTCTTTCCCAAGACGCTGAGGGCATATAGAGCTCGAGATTTCATGAATCTGCAGCAGGGCGCTATTTCGGTGATGGACTATTCTGCTCGTTTTACAGAGATTTAGCATTTTGCACCCGTGCTGGTGGGTGATGAGACGTTGAGAGCCAGACGTTTTGAGGATGGTCTTCGGTATGACATCCGAGCGCTGGTGAATGTTTTCAGGTTTCCTACTGTACACGCGATTGTGAACCAGGCACTGATTACAGAGAGGAACCTACGGGAATCTAGTGGTGTGGGCCAGGGTGGTTCAGCACTGGTTACTGGTTGGCAAGAGGAAGATACAGATGGACTTATCTCAGGGCAGCAGTACCAGTCATAAGAATGCTTTGGGTGGCCAGGTTATGTGCTACCAATGTGGTAGAGAGGGGCACAATAGACCGTAGTGTCCACGAGACCCAGTTGAGTGTCGACCTTGCGGCAAGATGGGTCATCTGTATCACTTTTGTAGGGTGTTTATACCAGTGGCTAGTGAGAGGGATTATGTGCAGACTCCACGTACGGGAGTAGGACCAGTGGCTTCTTACCAGTCAGGGAACTGGAATACGTCGGGGCATGTAGGCAGAGATAGCGGTCGTGGTCGTGGTAGCCAGACATCAGGATCGCAGAGGCAGCAGGGTGGGATAGCTCAGGGTAGCCAGGCTGTGTCGCAGGGCCGCGGCACTGGAAGGCATATGCAGTGCAACAGACCCAGCAGGAGCAGGATCCTGGAACTTCTACAGTCAGAGGTACTATTCTAGTAGCTTCTGTCTTGTATTCAGTACTTTTTGATACGGGTGCTACGCATAGTTTCATATCTGTACCCATTGTGGAGAGCCTTGGGATCGGTGTTTCTTCTTCATCTAATATCATGATGCTAGACACTCCGTTGGGGACTAGGACGGCTGGTGTGCGTTAGTGCAAGGAGTGCCCCCTTGAGGTTGGATGGTGTCACTTCCTTTGGGACCTCTATATTTTAGAGATGACGAGCTATGACGTCATTATTGGGATGGATTGGTTGGTTCCCTTTCTAGCTTTTGTATATTTCTTTCATCCCAGGGTGCGTTTCATGTCACCAGAGGGCGGAGAGTTTCTATACAAGGGCGAATGGGATGTTCAGGAAAGTTGAGCTAGACCAGAGCATCATGGGTGAGGTGGAGTCACAGCCCAGATTGCAAGTTTGTATCTCGATGATCAGGGGACTTGTCAGATAGTTTTCCCTACAGTTGTTGATCCTTTCAGGGATGTCTTAACGGATGGCTTTTTAGGTCTACCTTCGGTGTGTGAGGTGGATTTCTCTATCAAGCTTGTGCCAGGATCAACACCGGTGTCCATTCCTCCTTATAGGATGGCCACGCCTGAGTTGCAGGAGCTCAAGAGGCAATTAGAGGAGCTACAGGCGAAGGGTTTTATCCGACCTATTACTTCTCCTTGGGGTTCTCCGGTCCTTTTTGCGAAGAAGGCGGATGGTACCCTTAGGCTTTGTGTGGATTATCGGAAGCTGAACCAATTGACGGTTAAGAACCGATATCCCTTACAGAGGATTGATGATCTATTTGATCAGCTTCATGGAGGACAAGTATTCTCAAAGATTGAATTGAGATCTAGATATCATCAGCTGCGCGTTAGACCATCTGATATACCTCTCACAGCTTTCAGGAGTAGTTATGGTCTATATGAGTACACAGTTATGTCGTTCGGACTGACAAACGCGCCAGCAGTTTTCATGGCTCTGATGAATCGTGTGTCCCATCTGTATCTTGATTCCTTTGTGGTAGTATTCATGGACGACATCTTGGTGTACTCTCACACTCGACACGACCATGCCACCCATCTTGAGATTGTATTGAGTACACTGAGAGAGCATCGTCTATATGCTAAGCTCCCAAAGTGGCACTTTTGGATAGACCGGATTTACTTCCTGGGTCACATTATCTCAGAGTCAGGAGTTGCAGTAGACCCAGAGAAGGTGAGAGTAGTGGTTTCCTGGGAGCAGCCTAAGAACGTGTTTGAGATACGGAGTTTATTAGGGATGGAGGGTTACTACAGACGCTTCATACAGGACTTCTCCCACTTAGCAGCACCGTTGACGGGTCTGACTAAGAAGGGTGTGAAGTTTGTTTGGTCAGAAGCTTGCGAGATATCTTTTTAGGACCTGAAGGGAAGGTTGACATCAGCACTGATCCCGATACTCCCAGAGTAGGGGAAGAGCTATACAGTTTACTGTGATGCATCAGGGATTGGGTTGGGAGCTGTTTTGATGCAGGGCGACCGAGTTGTTGCGTACAGGTCTCGGTAGTTGAGGCCACATGAGAGGAATTACCCGACGCATGATCTCGAGTTGGCTGCAGTTGTTCATGCGTTGCGCTGTTGGAGACATTATCTGTTGGGAGAGCATTTTGTGGTTTTCACCGACCACAAAAGTCTCAAGTATATCTTTACTCAGTGTGACCTGAATCTGAGGCACAGAAGGTGGATTGAGTACCTAAAATTCTTCGATTTTGAGCTTGCCTATACACCTAGTAAAGGTAATGAAGTAGCTGATGCACTGAGTAGAAAGATTCAGATACAGGCAGTGCAGGAGGCCAGTGGTGAGTGGCAGCTTATGTCTTTGTTCTCTGAGATGCATCTGGAGGTGCATGACAGTTAGGGGAAGACTTATCTTTCCTCATTAGCTATGACTTCTACCCTCCTGGACAGAGTGAGGATGATGCAGCTATTGGTTTCAGAAGGCCTAGTTCTACGGGAGTCAGTGGAAAGTGAGGAACCTCCTCCTGGTTGGACGATAGGCAATGATGAGGTATTTCGTTTCCATGGACGAGTACGGGTTCCAGGGGATATACACAAGGAGATGATTCAGGAGTTTCATGCTTCAGCTTGGGCAGATCATACTAGGGTTACCAAGATATACCGAGACTTGAGACATCAGTACTGGTGGATGAGTATGAAGAGAGAGATAGTTGGGTTTGTTACGAGATGTTCCACCTATCAACAGGTGAAGGTAGAGTATCAGAGACCAGCTGGACTATTACAACAGTTTCCCATTCCAGAGTGGAAATGGGATGATGTCGCGATGTATTTCGTGACGGGATTTTCGAGTTCACCTCGAGGCAATGATGCTATGTGGGTTTTTGTGAACAGAATCACGAAGGTAGCTCACTTCTTGCTAATCAAGGAGACCTTCATTGTGGATGAGCTCAGAAGGCTGTATATCCGAGAGATCGTACGTCTTCATGGGGTCCCTCATTCTATCATTTCAGATAGGGATGCCCACTTTATGTCTCATTTCTGGCAGAGTTTTCATAGGGCTCTGGGTACATTGGTGCTTCTGGGCACAGCATACCACCCTCAGACAGATGGCCAGTCAGAGCGGACAATACAGGTTCTAGAGGACATGTTGCGCACATGTGTCCTAGACTTTGGGGGCTCATGGGAGAAGCATATACCCTTAGTCGAGTTTTCCTATAAAAATAGTTTTCAGGAAACTATTGAGATGGCACCATATGAAGCTTTATATGGTAGGCCATGCCGACCACTTTTGTGCTGGTTAGAGGCAAGTGAGACAACTTTACTGGGGCCACAGCTCGTGCAGGAGACATCTGAGCAGGTCCAGTTGATTCGAAAGAAGATGGCTACCGTTCAGTCTCGTCAGAAGTCTTATGTTAATCGCCACAGATGTCCTTTGGATTTTGTGGTCGAGGATCAGGTTTTTTTGTGTGTTTCACCGAGGCTGGGATAGAAGCGGATCGGGAGACAAGGTAATCTTTCACCGAGGTATGTGGGGCCATTTGAGATTCTGGAGAGAGTCAGGCTGGTTGCCTATCGGTTGTAGTTACCACAGTGGTACCAAGCCATGAACGATGTCTTCCATGTGTCTCAGTTGCTTCGCTACCATTTAGACCCATCTCACACCTTTCATCCTGAGGAGTTTGAGCTTCAACATGATGCGCCCTTTGAGAAGCATCTGATCCGTATCGTTGACAAGAGCACGAAGGTTCTCCGAGGTCAGTCAGTTCCTCTCGTACGGGTGTTATGGCAGCATGGCCGAGTGCAGGATGAGACCTGGGAGTGGGAGGCCGACGTACGTGCTCAGTGGCCAGAGCTATTCTGAGCTTATTGTTCACCACCCTTAGAAGGGAAATTCAGGGACGAATTTCTATAAGGGGGGAAGTTTGTAAGAACCCGGTTCTTATTTTTGAGGTACGGGCTTCTTCTTTTTCCTTTTCCTTAAGTTTTTTTGAGAAAATATGGAAAATGGGGAAAAATCCTAAATTTTGGAACTACACGCCGTGTACTTTTCCACACTCCGTGTACTTTTGGCCGTGTTGGGATGAGTACACGGGGCGTGTAGCCATGCCGGCGACGAAGGGTGTAGGAACCGGCTACACGTTGTGTAGTGGTACCTTACATGACGTTTAGTCAATCGGCAGGCTTGAATAGTAAGGTGGTGGAGTCGCCGCCAGCTGGACGATAGTACACGCCGTGTACTTGGGAGTACATGTCGTGTACTCATGTCGAAAGATGAACAGTGTGGCGGTGCCACCAAATGAACAGTTAAATGAAATAAGTACACGCTGTGTACTCAGAAGTACATGTCGTGTACTTTGTTTTTTCAGCTTAAAACAGGCGGTAGCCTCCTCATTTGGTATAGGAGGCGTTTGAGCCATTTTGGAGCCAAAGGAGGAGGCCGGACCATTGAAGATCTGTCGGGGATTCGTCTGGAATCAGTTTCTACCTCGGACGATCCCGTTGGAATCGCACGGGTAAGCCCTCCTCTCCTGGTACCGTTCTTACCAATTCTTTCACGAGGGGAAGTTATTTATGTTTGAATGAGTTTTGTTCTTCGTCATATCTACTCCGTTCTTGGGTGTTTCTGGAGTTAGTGTTCGTATATAATGCTCGTTGGCGTATAAGGTAGGTGGCTTTGTGTTAATTTTTCCAATCGTCGTGCGTTTTGTGTGTTTTTGTGCCACAAACCGATGTTGGGGTGTCGTGTGGCTGAGGTCGTTGCTATATTTAATTCCTAGAATTGCATAGGTGATTAAATTTTGATAATAAAATGATGGTTGGGATCGTTTTTTGGATCTGGATCCACCCTGGGGGTGTGTTTCACTGTTTAGTCGTTTGGTCGGGATACCCGAGGGTATGCCTTAAATGTAGTAATTGTAGAATTTCCTTGAGAGGAATTGCTTGTTTACTGCATTTGATATGTTGGGGATGGTCTGGTTACCTGTTTAGCCTGAGGGCATTGTTGTGATTAGCATGTGGGCACTGCACTATTTAGCCCGAGGGCTGTAGATATTTTCGGCCTATGGGCAACTTTTTCCGTGCCTGAGGGCAATAGACTCTGTGCCTGAGGGCGATACTACCTACGCCTGAGGGAAAAACTCTGTTATACCTGAGGGAAGATTCTGTTTTGGATACTCGTTACCCGAGGGTAGAAGTTTACGTGTCTGAGGACACTAATTGTTTACTTAGAAATGCACTATGGTGATTTCTTATATTAAATGGATTAAATGAATATTAAAAATGGAAATATAACTGGTAGTTGTTACTTTTGAGTACTGGTTACTTTATTTCATTTTACTACTGCACACTGTTGTTTCATGCTTACACGTAGTTGGGCACGGGCCTTTGGTGGGTGCCTACTGAGATATATTTCTCACACCCTATTTGGGTCACGCTTTTCGGCCCAAACAGATTACGTTGCTGCAAGTGCAGATAGGGGAAAGAGTCCCTATACAGGTACTTGACTGTTGCTGAGGAGTAGGAGGGAATGGGACCGAGCCAAGGCTCACGATGCCGCTGCCAGCTGTTTTGCTTGTTTTGTTGTACTCTGTATTTTTTTGTACTGTATTGATATATAACATGTTCTTGTTGTTTTCTTAGAACTTGAAACATGTAGTATCATCACTTATATATTGTTGGTTATATCCACTGGTGTAGTTTATTTCAGTTGTGTGTGTTTACTGCTTCTATTGATGTTGTATGTTTATTTTGTATTCTGCTGCGCTACACTTTGACAAATGAGCGCATAGTTTCCCCACTATCAGACCTGGGCCCTCGCTACTAGTCGGCAGCCTCTGGCATTTGGGAAAATGTGCTTGAGGTCACGTGGAAAACCGGGCTCGGGGCACCCATTGCGTGGCACCCGGGTCTGGGATGTTACAACACATGATAATTATGGAGGGGTATTGAATGGTATATGGTAGGGCATAATGGCCTTTAGCTCTAGCCTGAGATATTCAGTGGACCATGAAGGCCTTATGGACCAAACTATGATAGTTGGTGTGGCATGATAGACTTATGGACTAACCTGATATAGTTGGGTTAGAATAATTGTTGTGTGGTATAACCCGATGCATGATGGAATTTCATTCTAATTTAAGACTTATGTTACTCTTGAAACTTGTTCTGATATTCATAAAAACTAGACATAACTTATCCTCTGGAATATAGTCAAAGGAAGTGGGGTTGGGGTTCGTGGTGGCCTGGTTAGTGCATGATGACCCAGTATGTGATTTTTTACTTATAAAGTTACTTTCTTATAATTAAAAACACTTTTATATAAATTTTGAACTTATACTAAGGATGAATCAGTGGTTTTCTACTAGATTTATACTCACGCCCTATAAAATTTTCTCTATGAACATACAGACTTCATGTTCAGGTATCTATACAAGGATAGGGGGCCTGTATATGTAGGTTGAGCTATATGAGTAGGGAAAATGTGTGAAGATATGGTGGACATCATATTTTTCATTATGGAATCTCTTATTATCTTATATATGTGTTGTCTTTGGTACTCAACTAACTGTTGGTTGGTTTTTGGTTGTCTTGTATGGCATATAGATATAGCATTGTTTATGCTATTTTCTCCTATTGTATGTAATTATCATTTTATTTTAACTTCAACTTGTATATGTATTATTTGGTTATCTATATAAATGGAATAGTCTCCCCATGTTCTAATTTAGGACCTCACTGCTAGTAGGAAACCTCTTGCATATAGGGAGGTGTGAATGATGTCATGTTATACTCTAGCTCAAGCCTGCTGATTTGGGTTGGTATGTTACATTGAGTAATCCATATTTTACTATTTTATACACACTCGATCGAGATCACCTAAGTAGAAAAGGGATACTTCCTACCTATGAGGTAGTGTACGGGCCTTCCAACCCCTAATCGTATTGTTTGAATTCTCATATACCAAATGCGTGTTAATACCTTTATTATCTGATGAAAAATTTTATAGAGGAATATAAATTCAAAACTATTTTCCTGAAACTAAGTATTGTCTAAAATAAGATGACTCATTCACTTTTATATTCAGTCTCTTAACATTCTTCCTATAATTAATCGAATCAACCATATCAAACATGTTGGGTTTTGTCATGAAACTTATACATTTTAATCCATTATAATTTTCCTTACTAAATGCTTCAATAAAGGTTCACATGCAATAAATAAACCATCACATGGGTTAGTAATCTATTGGAACCACGCGAGAGTGATGTGGTAGTTCCATGCAATAGGATTAAATTATATTGGGTGTAACATAGTCTCAGGATTCATTATATATACACTAGTCTATTTTTGAACCAACATAATCTCATGATCCAACTTAAGGATATATTGGAAGCAATGTATCCTTAATATATATACATCATGTGCATATAATTTAAGTTCATATACAAAAATATCCCATATAAACTAAAATCTATAAGTACTTTATGAAAAACATTACAACTCTTTGTGAAACCATCCAAAATTATTTTTTATTAAAGTTTTATCAAACTCTCTTCATTTTGGAATAATAATTTTGTTCCAAATCATAATACTTATCCAAAGGACTACCTTTTTGACCCTATAGACCTTAAAATAATTGATAAAAAAATATGAAAACCATATTTTATAGAATTAGGCAAAGAGAGACCTCTAGAAAATCATCACCACTACTCAAGCTATGAAGGGGTCTATTGTGATCTCGATAAAACATACACATATCTATATATAAACATTTCAACCACAATATGTATCATATATAACCATATAATACCTTTTCTGGTTACATTGTGTGAATAAAAGACATGGAACAATGTCTATCTGTATAGGTCATCTCATATTTTTTTAATTCTTTGAAAAAGTATAACTTGATCTATGATTACATCACATATAATTCTTCTAAAAAATAAGTAAATCACTTGTAAATCATCCAATTATCTAAAAAAATCATATGTGACTCAAATAAGCATGATCAATCATTTTCTTGGTCTTATTAAATCAAGGTATAGATGTATAAACTCATCATATTAATGGAAAAAACTCATCTTGGTTGTTCTCTAACTAATGACATGGTTAGTAATATACCCAACCACACCCTAATTAGATAACTCACAATTAGTTTAAGGATAAAAGAATCAAACTATAAATTTTATCATTATTGGTATCATTCTAACCTCAGGTAAGAAGGAATTATTATAATAATATACTTCAAAGTACATCAATGATTATATAACATTACATGGGATATATTTGGTGGGTTAACCCAAGTAATAAATCTTTACTTATTAATTCATTAATATTCTCTTTGAATATCATAAATAACCCTTTGTAATGATTGAATGACTACATTAATTATAATATTAACATTTCATCACAACGCACACTACTCTGTGATGATTGCCGATTAGGGATAACTCAAAGTCATACCTGTAGGACCCCGGGACACCCTGAGAGGGGAGGGGTGAATCAAGGTGTCAACTTTTTCTCTTAATGTGATGGATCTTGTCCCCATGTTGGTAGGAACTTTTAAAACCTATATGATGGATATGGTTATAAATCAAACATTCACATGCAATGAGTCAACACAACACTTTTACTTGGTTCACCACTAAGGGCTATGTCCAAGGAGCATATGTCGACAGGTTTCTGGTCGTACCTAATTCCACTATTCTTCACTAGTTGTGGATTACAATGGTTCTGGAACAGTCACTCTGTCCCAAGCTCACTGCCTTTACAAATGTTTAGGGATAGCTCACTACATCCCTTGGGTCACTCCCATTGACTCCCCCTAGCTCACTACCTTTGGTGAAGTCCCAGTCAATTTATAGACATGAGGGTCTCTTCAAAAGATTCGCATTTAAGTCTTTGCTTATGCTTATCATGAGACTCTACTTGCATCGGAGTCCTGAGTTGATGCTCTTTTGAAATCAATCTTCTACTTTTGTGAAATACCTGAATGCACTAAATCTCCTTCTTCCAATAATGACACCTAAGTGTATCGTTATATTTCCCTCTCTCTGTGCAGATTTGAGTTTATTTGCACAATCGTTCTTCTACCCTTCACAAATCACAATGAGGGTGTTAAACACCAGCCATGTGTGTGAGGTACTAATTCTCTTCGTAAAACCGAATGGTTCACTGTTCTTCTGTCTTCAAAAAGAATATTTGAGAGTGATAAGCAGCTGTCAAAGGCCTGCGGGACCCCCAAATTTTTTATGCACCCTTCCCACTGCCTTGCACGTAAAATTAAAACCTTGCGCGTAAAAATATATTTTTGGCGTGAAAGAGGATTTTCTCGCAACTCTTCTTTTTCAAGTAGAACTTATCTTTTTCGCGCAACACCTTCCTTTTCGCGCAACACTTCTTCTTTTCGTGCACCACTCTATACCACAATTTTTCCGCGCATCGGAGCTCAGGATTTTTCTATGTTTCGAGCCACACAGAATGAGAGGGGTTCACCTCATATTTATAGGCATTTTTGATCCTGCGCGTACAACCCCTTCCTGCGCGTAAAACTATTTCCCAGTTATTTGAATTATGCGCACCTTCCTTTTATTCTTGCACACTACCATGGTTTTTTGCACATCTCATGACTTTTCCATTTTTCATCATTCTGAACATGAATCCTCTCTTGCGTGTAAAACTTCAAACCCACATTTTGCGCACAACCATTTTTTCACGTAGACGTTTGATTTTCCGCGCACATGGCACGCACATCTTAGATTTTTCGCATGCCTCTTGCCTTTACTGATTTTCAGTGTTTTTGATCCGAGACACCTCTTGCACAAAAAACCTTGCTCTGCTATTTTGCGCACCACACTGTTTTTCACGCACGCCACTATTTTTCGCGCAAACCCGCTGTTTTTCACGTAGCCCTTGATTTTTCGCGCACGCCTCTTGATATTTTTCCCACCACTTCCTCTTTGCGTGCACTTCCTTTTTCCAACAACCTATGTCTTTATTTTCCGATTTTGAGGCCCAAAAAATTCACAAACACTGGGAAATGGCGCCACCTTCAATATTGTTGTCTGCTGGAACTGTATGATCACTTTGCCGGCACACATTCTGAACTTCCACTGAGGATTGACAACAAAAACAAACTACACTCCAATTCATGCATAGAATATCGATAGTTCCAACAATACCCTGAGGGGGTCTTATCATTCATCCATTCATGTAAAGTTAATTATTTCACACATGAATGAATGATAAATAGATATTGAATTTATTGTAATATCATGATAAATTATTCAACCGTTACATCAATATCTTAAGTATCATATATAAATAGAATCTACATGACCCTCAGACTTCTGCTGCAGTAATGGTTTCATTAATGAATCTTCTACATTATCATATCTATCTAACCAACAGATCTCACATTTCCCCTATCAATGATCTCTCATATAATATTATTTTTATGAAGAATGTGTTTGGAACTTTGTTGATAATATGGTTTCTTATCCTGAGAAATATCCGAATTTTTGTCACAGTAAAGCTTGATTTCTCTTTCAATTTTAGAAACTACCACTATTTTAGAAAATAACTTGTTGGTCCTAATGGGATGATGATACATAGCCAAGAGGGGGTTGATTAGACTTTTAAATAAAATGTATATTATAAAAGTTATTATATCAAAGTTATAAAATTATGTTAATATAAAAAATAATAATAAAAATGTACATAGCGATTTTTATAGTGGTTCAGATGAAAATAGTCATAGTCCATTATTCACCCCAACCATGAACTAATAGAGATGAAATCCACTATAACCAATCTAATATAATCTTAAAATTACTTTTTTCTACCTATATACACAACCAAATTACAATTCCATTTTCACCCTGTAGGCGTAAACCCAAAATAGACCTTCCTTTTTTAACCTATAGGCACAACATGAGCAATCATCCTTTTCCCCCGGAGTCACAAACCAAAGCTTGAATTTTGTATAGGAGTCACAACCCACTATCCTACCTTTTAATGGGTAGTATAAACCTTTAAAATTACACACATATAATTTAATAGAAAAAACTTAAATCACATAACTAGATGAAAGCTTCAAAGCCTGAGTGTTAAGGCATTAAGAAACTCATCAGTGGCAAATGATAAAATGATTTTAGTTCAGTTGGGAGGAGTTATTGATCACCAAAGAATACAGTAATTATAAATCTTTATAAAATAATCGACCTCATATCTCTATAATATGCACTATTTTTTCAACTCTCTATATATATATATATTCTATTTTTTCACAGAAAATTTAAAATTTTAAATATGTTGCATCTTTATTTTTTCAACTAACTACTTCATAGTTTTCTACACTTATTTCCTATATAATATTCCACATATAAATATTTCATAAATAAAAATTAAATATTTATAAAAGTTTTCTTTGAAATATTATGAAAAAAAATAAAAAACACAGTAAAACACATTTTAACATTAAATATAGAAGTAAATAACTAGTAATAATATCCTAGGAAAATTCCCAGATAATATTCAAGGCTGAATATATATATTTCATCTAAGTTAAATTTGGATATTTCAATTCCTTGAATTTTAGATTAAATATTAATACACACTTAATCCCATGAATATCTAATTTAATTCATCATAAAACAAACTAGTACTTATTCACATTGATTAAATATTATTATTTAGTAATTCAAGAACAAATAAAACATCAAAAATATTTATATTAAAATTGCAGTAAATGGAAATGTGGAACATTATGAAAAATAGAGAATATTTTCAAATTAATGTACGTATATATCTCAAAGATCACATAGGATTTTTTAACACATACTAAAATGGGGTTTTCCTCAAAATATATCAAATATATATATATCAATGATTAAAATACTTAGATCTATGAAAATGATGATTTATAGTGATTGGAATATCATTTTGATTCATAATATGTTTCACATAACCAAATTATACCATGTAAGGAAATATATGTACATGGATAATTCTCATGTAGGTGAATTGATCATGTATCCAATTCCTTTAAGAAAATTCATGTAGGTGAATCCACGCAGCTAATTCATATAAGATAATTCACTTAGGTGAATTCATGTATCCAATTTTGAAAAGTTTTAAATAACTTGCCTTATCAAATTTGAGGCCTAAATAAGGCTATCTAAATTATAGAATCATATTTTTATCTAATTGAATTATATTTATAAAATTTAATTATATTTCTAAAAAATCAAGAATAACCTTAATCATACTTTTATATCTCATGTTATTATTAAAATACCATAGTAAAACAGTTCTAAAAAACTATAGAATTCAGACTCAAAACATTTAGGGATATATAATATAATTTAGGTCATGATAAAGATTGATTAAGAATTTTATGTATTCCAATGAAATGTATATAATTATATTATCTTTAAAAATAAATAATAATATTTCAATTTATAGTTATATATCTCAATATATGACCATAATTTAAAGGAAAATGAATATGTAAATTTGGCAACAAGGTTTAGCTATATGAGAGATTTGGATAATTGAATTAACTATGTGGTAAAATTGGGAACTTGGATTGGCTATAAGGTAACAGTAAAAAACAAATATAAATGTTATTTTAATGCCTCAAATGATGTATTTATAATAGGAAATCAATATAAAACATAAATAACATGTTATTACCAATCAAAAAAAGAAATAAAATTTTATTTTAAACAAATATATGACATGATCAAGATTAATCATACTTCAATAAATAAATAATTAAAAGTATTAAATTTTTTAATGTAAATAAAAATACAAATCCTTTTAATTTTAAAAACATAAATTTGTTCAATGAGTGACTCAACATTCTTTCCTTTTTTATAATTACAAAATAAAATATAATTTCAAAACTTAGACCCATTTTTAAAATTATCAAAGAGATAAATTTATAATATAAATTTTTTACTTTAAACGAATATAAATAGTATATGAAATGTTCTCAAACATTCATATTTCAAAACAATTTCAAGGATCCACAAAAAATACTCCTATTTTTTTAAACATACATCAAGGATCCACTATACAGAGAGACGAATTTTATAAATTGTTTGTGAAAAATAATGAGAAACCCTTTATAAAATATCTCATTATACAAATGAAAAGTTTAAATAGTAACTTAACATAATCTAGTGTGTGAGAATATATAAATGTTAATATAAATAAAAAAATTTACATAATTTAAAATTAGTAAATTGGAAAAATGGATTCCATATTTTCATATTTCATGTAAATATGAAAATTTCGTCATATAAACACACTCAAACTCCCCTAAGTTCATTCTATGAGAAAATAAATTACCAAACATACTAAGATCAAATTTGATTTTATCAAACTTATAAAATTGTAGGTTATTAATAAAGATATCATCAAGTTGATTTTCTTTTGAAATAAATTACAAACTTATATTTCCTTTTTGAACATAAACTATAATAAAATAAAATTTAACACCAATATGTTTAGTCCTAGAGTGTTTTAAGGGATTTTTGGAATGTAAATAGTAGAATTAGTATCCTAGAAAATATAAATATTATTAAAAATAATAAAATTTTAAATTGGTTTGTTAATTCATAATGATTGATCATAATAAGATGTAGAAGTAATATATTCATATTTTGTAGTTAAAAGAGAAACATATTATTTTTATTTAAATCCCAATAAAATAAATTTTTACCAAGTAAATGAAACCTGATGTTATTTTTATATCTATCTCACATCTAAAAAATAATAATTAGAATAGATTGTTAAATCCAAATTAGTTTTAACATAGTAAAATAAACCAAGATTAAAATATCCTTTAACATGTATAATAAACCTCTTAATGGATTTAATATGAATTTAGTTAGGGTCACTTTGAAATCTAGCACACATGAAAGCTAAAATTTTCAAACCATTCCTAGAGGTGATTAAATATAATAAACTTATAATCATAACTCTATAAGTTTTAACATTAATATATTTTTCTATTTTATCTAAACATAATTTTTAAGTAGTAATCATTAGGGAATTTTAAGTTTTAGAAATTTTTATACCAAAACTATTAACTAAATCTTTAGTATATATGAATTGATTTATAAAAATACCATTATTTCTTTAAAATATCTATAATATAAGGAAGAATTTAACTTCCCCAAGTATACTCATGTCAAATTAAAAATTCATTAATTTTAAAAATTCATTAAAAATATTTTTATATAAAAATAAAAAAATAATATCATCAACAAAAATTTTCATAATCAAAATATCATTACAACTTTTCATAATAAAAAAATGAAGATCAAAATTTCCTTTATCAAAATTTTTTTTAAAAAAAAACTAGTAAACCTTTCCTAATAAGATCTGGGATCTTATTTAAACCGTATAAACACTTCGATAGTTTAAAAACATGATCATTATGCTTTTGATATTTAAAACTATAGGATGTCTAAAATATACTTCTTTAGTAATAAAACCATTAAGAAAATCAGTTTTGACATCCATTTAAAATAATTTAAAACCATTAAAAGAAACTTAATATTATAATATCCAAATTCCTTCTAATATATAAATAGGTTCACTGATTACTCAAAATAAATTCCTTCTTCTTGAGAGTATCCTTGAGAAACTAATATATCTTTATTTTTACCTATATTTCTAGATTCAAAAATTTTATTTCTGAGTATCTATTTTTTTCAATAACATGAGAATCATTTGTTGGAAAAAATAATCTAAACACACTATTCCTAGTAAACTGAATTAATTCATCTTTCATATTCAAGATCCAATTAGAATAATTTAATGATTTATCAATATTCTTAGGTACAAAATCAGAAATGAAATCATGATGAACACAAATATTCATATCAGATTTTATTTTTTAAACATTTGATTCAAAATTTCCAGTAACGTTATATATATGATTATCTTTATGATTTTTTTAAGATATTTCATGAATACTTTTATATTGAGAATAAATATTATTCCCCTAAATTTGTATATATTAATCATGAGGTTCTTCCTCTTTAAAATTAAAATTTTTCAACTCATACTCAAGTTGATCAATATCATCATCTATTTTATTCAAATATTATTCATCAAAATTAATATTAATTGATTCTTTAACACCCATGGTTATTTTATTATAAGTTATATATGCCTAAATATAGTTTCAATATACTAATAAAATTTCTTTATTAGTTTTTTCATCATATTTTTCAAAATCATTATTAGTATTGAAAATAAAAAATTTATATACAGAGACTCTAAAATAACTAATATTATGTTATCCACTTCCAAATATTATATGGTGTACTTTTCAATAAAGGTCTTAAAATAATTCTCTTATTAACATAAAAATTTGTATTCACAGGTTCAGCCTGAAAATATTTAGGTAGATTAAACTCATTTAACATTGTTCTATTTATTTATTTAAGTGTTCTATTTTACATTTTTATTTTACCATTCTGTTTTGGTGTTTTAGAGGCTGAAAAATTGCGAGAATACCCATTTTTATAACAAAACTGGATATAATTTACCACTATGATCACTTATGATTGATTTAATTAGATAACATTTCTCATTTTTAACCAATTCAAAAAAAAGTGATATACTTAGATAAAAATTGATATTTAATTTTAGGAAAATAAACTCATGAGTATATAGTAAAATCATCAATAAAAAAATATCTCTTACCACCCAACTAGTAGGTTTGACAGAACCAAATAAAGTCAAATGAATAAGATCAAGAGGCCGTGCAATTTTTACTTCCTTATTTTTCTAGAAACTACTTATATATATTTTACCTTTTAAGTAAGATTTGCATACAAAGGTGATTTTCACTTTATATTTAGGTATCTAAAAAAATGTTTAGTTCTTAGACATCTTGTGAATAAAACTGAGATTATAATGTTCTAATTCCCTATTCCAAAAAAATATCATTTTATTTTATTTAATTTGAACATTTTAAATTTTTATCATTTAATTTACTAAAATTAATTAAATAAAAGTTATCATTTCTATTTTCATAAAACAAAACATATTTATAATTAAATAAAAAAATTATCATTTTGAAATTTAAAAAACATTCCATTATCACATAATTTTGAAATTCATTTCAAATTATATCTCAATCCTGCAATATATAAAACTTTATAAATAATAATAAAATTTGAAATTCTAACCTCATTGAAACCTTTTACCCTTTAGCATTATCACCAAATGAAACATTACCTCCATCATATTTATTGAAATATGGAAAGATTTATATATCCAGAGTTATATATCTTGAGAATCCACTATCAATGTACCAAACACCCTTTTTGATTCTCCCAATACACTTTTCCTACAAAAAAATATTTAAGAAAGATTTATTACCCTGGGAAACTTGGGTATCATGGGATTATAATATGAATTATTAGGAACCCAAACTTATTTCAAAAAACTATTTATAGGAAATCTTGAAGATAATGATTTATAAATTAAAGCCTTAGTATGTCCAAGAGATTGTAAAAATATCAAGGAACACTAATTATCATAATGAGCTTTCATTTGGAATCTAAAGAAAAGCATAGTATATGTACTTCCATTGTTGCTATTAACAAAGAAAGACATATAAATTTTTGGTGAATTATTATAATAACCAAGAATGAATCTAATTTTGTTCATTCTTTTGAAAATAATTATTTTATTAAAGTTTTTAATTAATTTAACAAGAATGAATAGATTTGACTTTAAAATATCATTTTAATTTTTAGTTATTCATTCTCTTTAATAACGTTGACAAAATTTATTATTTTAGATTCATGGAACTTTTAAATGAACTAAAATTATCTATATAACTTTTAATTTTCAAAAAAAAATATTTTTTATATTTTATTTTTTAATTTACATATCTGAATGTGAATAATTTTTATCATCCTGGAAAAATTCCTTTAATTTTTTATTATGTTTACTTTTAGGGTCCTTATGTAAACCGATGATCCTTTCAACTTTCTAATCATGTATATAACCCTCTTTATAAAATTTCTCTATAGTTGGTTTTTTGTAATTAGATTCAAAGAAAGATTAATAAGTATAATCACTTACTTTATTTGATAAATACATTAACCATATGTTTGCCTCGTCATTTTCTAAACCATATTATTCAGTAGTACTTTAATCTTCAGCATAACTCAATCTAGCTACCATTTCCTTCTTTTATTTATTTTATTTTTACCTTTTATTTTTTTCCCTTCTTTAATCTAGTGAAAACAATCTTTACGTGCCCAATTTATTATACACACATAAAATATTATATATTGAACATCATTAAAATAAAAATTAACTTTTTTCTTCACCTTGTGATCGTATTTAAGATAGTCTTTTTGGGATATCCTTCCTATTTATTCTATATCCACCTTCTATACCATATGATGTATAATTATTATCACTTCTCTATAACTTGTAATTAATAGATTAATTAGATACATTTTATTTAAAATAAACTCTCTTCTTTGTTGAGTTATCTTCTTCACTATGATTTTTAAGCTCTAACTCATCTTGTAATAGTGAGCCAATTATCTCATAAAGAGTGTATTCATTGAAGTTATTACTTTCATTTATAGAAACCTATTTAGCATTCCACTTATTAGGATATTCTCTAAGTACACTTTCAATAAGAATAATATTTTTATAGATTCTTCTAAATAACTCATACCATTTAAAATACTAATAAATGTCTGAAACATTTGAATAATAATTTCATCTAAACCCATTTTAAATTATTGATATTCAACTCTTAACATGCCTAATTAACTTATAATAAGAATATCCACAACAAGATGAGTAACTTTCATAATTTTCAAGATTTCATGATAAGTTTTACATGAAAATACATTAATATACACATTTCTATTTATTTCATAGTATAAAATATTCATTACCTTATAATTCAACACATGATTTACCACATAATTTCCAACTAATGACTTAGGTTCACCTTCTTACAACTTTTATGGTTTTTTCATGACTGTATAATGGTAAATTATAAGTTTTATTAAGAAATATTTCAACCGAGATTATCAATATCCATAATAATTTACATCAAAATGAGGTGGTTTTTGAGGTATCCATTCATCATTTTAATTAGATCCTTCCATATTAAATATATCTTATCCCATTGATGGTTAGGTTAGGGAAACTTTTTTTGAAATAAAGATATATATCTATAAATATTAGGGTCAATCTTTGATACCAATTAATTTCATGCATTGTAAAAATAAAAGAAATGGATATAGTGATTGTAAAATTGGTTTTTATCTAAATTATCTTATCACAATATTCAACCATCTCATTATCTAAGAGGGATGGAACCCACTATAACCACTATAATGTAATCTTACAATGATTTTCCCACCTGTAGTCACAACCCAATCATAAATCATTTTTCCCTATGGAGGATTAAACCCAAAATAGACATACCTTTTTCAACCAAGATTCACAACCCAAATAGTATTTATTTTCCCCTGGTGTAACAAATCAATGCCTAACTTTTTATGGTAGTCATAGCCCATTCTCCTAACATTTAATGGGTTGTATAACCCTTTACAATTGCTCACATGGAATTAAATGAAAAGAACTAAAACCATAGATCCCAATGAAATATTCAAAGTTTGAGTGTTGAGGAAACAATAAACTCACTAGGAACAAATTATCAAATTATTTTAGTTTAGTTGGGAGAAATAGTTGACCACCAAAGAATGCATCAATTATATAGCTTTAGAAAATCCATAACCTTGAATCTTTATAATATGTAGTGGTTCTGTCAACACTATTTATTTAAAGTTTATTTTTTCATATCATATTTTAAATTTTAAATCCGTTTCATATTTCGTTTTCCAAATAACTACTTCAAAGTTATCTAACCCTGTTTTCTATATAATATTACATGTGAAATATTTTATAAATAAAAATTAATATTTATAAAATACTTCCTTGATGTAATATAGTAAAAAAGAAAAACTACATAATAGAACTCATTAGAACATTAAATATAGTAGTACATTATAATAATTAATATCTTAAGAAAACCCCTTATTAATATTCAAAACTAACTCTTTATATTTCATCCTATTGAAATTTGGATATTTTAATTCCCAAAATTTAAATGGTAATATCCATACAATCTTACTCCCATGTGGATATAATTTAATTCATAATAAAACAAATTAAATACTATTTAATGGATAATATATAATTAATGATTAATTTTATAATAAATAAAATATTAAAAATATTTATATTAAACTTAAAACAAATAGAAATGTGAATCATTTTGTAAAACAAAGAATATTTCAAAATTTATGTATGTATATATCTTAAAGATCACATGTGAGTTTTTAACACATGATAAAATGGATTTTTATCCAAAATATATTCATGATATATATATAAAATAAAAATAATTTATATTAATGAAAACATTTATTTACAATGACAGCAGTATCATTTTGAAGGATAATATATTTTAGGTAGACAAACTATACCATGTCAGAAAAATTATCTATGTAACTGATTTTCATGTAAGTGAATTTATCACGTTGATGATTAAAATAATAAAATTCATATAAGATAATTCAAATAGGTGAATTCACATATATATTTCATGTAATTGATTTGCATAGGTGAATTCACATAGGTGAATTCATGTAGCCAATTCTATAATTTTATAAATATCTTAACTTATCAAATTTTAGACCTATATAAGGACTTTAAAATGATTGAATCATATTTTAGTACTATTGACTTATATTTATAAAATTTTATTATGTTTATAAATAATTAAGAATCACTTTAAGGAAAATTATATAACTCAAGTTATCATTAAAATAAAGTAGCATACTAGTTCTGAAAAAATATAGAATTCAGGCTCAAAACATTCATTGACTTCAAACCTAATACAGGTCATTATGAAATTAATTTATAATTTTATGTATTAAAATTAAATGCAGCTAATTTTATTAGATTTCCAAATCAACAACAATCACTCAATTTAGAGTTATATATACCATGTTATGAATAAAATAAAAAAGGTAACTGAATCTATAAATTCATCCATGTGGTTTGGCGATGTGGGATATTGGGCTATATGGGAGAATTGGCTATGTGAATTAGATACAAGGGAATAGTAAAACCCTATATAATTGATATGTTAAGGTCCCAAATGTTTTTTTAGCCTATGAAATCGATATAAAACATATATTTTATGTTATGACCAATCAAAACATAAAATCAAAAGATATTTTAATCAATTAAATGACATAATAAAGATTGAGAATACTTTAATCAATACAAAATTCCAAGTATAAAGACTTTTAATAGAAATAAAAATAAATAAATCTTTGTAATTTTTAAAATATAAAGGGTTTCAAGGAGCCACTCAATAGGAATTCTTAATCCAAATATTTTCCTTTACAAAATCTGATACAATGATGTACTATAACTCTGTTATCGAGTCTATTATGGTGGTTTGTTTGGAATACATACAACTAACAACTCTACTATTTAGGAAAAAAAATTAAATATAAATTCATATCATCTCTATCAGATTAGAAGTTCACATCTATGTAACCATTTTATACATAGAACATCATATCCTCTAAAGATCAATAACTTATATTTAGCCTTTCTTAAGTACTTAAGGATGTTCTTCCTGATAATCCAATGACTCTCATTGGGATTAGATTATTATATACTGGTTATATTTAGAGCATTGGAAACATCTGGTTGAGTACACAAAATGGTATACATGATAAATCATATGGAGGACATATAGGTACTTTTATCCATACTTTATAACTCCTTAGTAAAATTCTAAATCTTCATAATATTTGGGCTATGAAATATTTGTAAAGTCTTCTTCTTAGAGTTATTCATGTTAAACTTCTTTATCACTTTATCTATGTAAGTTTCCTGACTAAGTATATACTGATTCTTATATCTATCCTTATATATCTTCATAAACTGTGTGTAGGATGCATCACCCTTGACTTTCATCAAAAACCATTTACCCAACCACATCTTAATAGACTGAATAGTGGTGATATAATTTCTGACCAGAATTATGTGATAAATATATAATATTATAAACACTACAACATAACTATTAATATATTTTTATATATAAGAATCGTATAAATTTTTTATGAAACCAGAATCTTTAATTTCATAACGAATCTATATATTTAAACTCTATGAATCTTTCTTCAATATATAAATGGACCTTTATATATTTCATACCATATAATCCTCATTTCACACTTTAAAATATTCATGTTGTATCATATACACGTCCTCTACCAAATTTCTTTTAAGTAAAGTGGTTTTTACATCTATGTGATATATCTCATACTCAATGTAAGCTACTTTGGTGAGCAATATCTAAATGGAAATTATCATCATAATAGGTGAAAATGTTTCTTCATAGTCAATACCATGAATTTTGTTATAAAAATTTAAAACAATGTGTTATTTATATATAGAAATTATACAATCCATTTTATTTTTATTACAAAAAACCCCACTTGAACCCTGTGGGTCTTATCTCTTTAGATTAATCTACTAAATTCCAAAATCATTTAGTGTACATGGGGTCCATTTTTTATTTCATATATTTTATCCATTTCTCAAAAATCAGGACTCTATATTACCTTTTTGTAGGTGGTCATTTTATCTCCTATAAACATTATCTCAACATTATTAGCTCTGATAAATTCATATCTCATGATATCTTAATTAATCTTACCTTTCCTTTGATGTTATTGTGTGTCTTGGTTAAGTTCTTTTTCTACAAATTTCTGTAGAAATAGATCAACCACCATCTCAAGAACACATCATATATTTTGGTCTTGAACTTCTCCAGGTTTAACTTTCCTCCCATTAAATCTTTTACTTATGTATTCCTTCTCCAAAAAACAACACGTAGATCCATAAACACTTTGTATTTATTGGGATTATAAAAAAATATTGAATAGTTTCTTTAGGATAATGGATAAATAATAATTTTTCAAACTTGGAGTCAAGCTTATCAGAATCCAAATGTTATGTGAATGCTTCACATACCCAAATCTTTATGAAAAACATAATTACATGTTCCCAGTATATATCTTATATGGTATATTTGTAACTACTTTAAAAGTATCATGGTTTATTAAAAAAAATTCATATTCTAAATCATAATCCTGGAATTAATTAGGAAGGTCACCTTTAATCATCATTGATCAAACCATGTGTAACAAGGTAGAATTTCACTTTTTATAAACACCATTTCATTTTAGTTTATCAGGAATATTTAGTCATAAAATAATTCCACAATTCCATGGATTATCAATAAAATATTATATTAATTATTCACCACTATCATATGATCAAAGTATTTATATACTTTTTAAAAGTTGGTTTTGTATTATTTTATGAAACTCTTTAAACTTTTAAAAAATTTCATAGTTGTGTCTCATGAAAAATACATATCCATACTAACTAAATTCATCATTAAAGGGGAAAAATTACCTAAAACCACCAATTTCTTGAGTACTCATTGGTCCACATACATCACTTGGTATGATATCTAATAGTCTAATAAATCCTCACCTTTTATACTAAATGTTTTTTATCATATTTTAAAATAAAAAAGATTCAAAATTCTCAAATTATTCATAATAAAATGGTTATAATAATATATATTTATATATTATTAGATTTTTTTCATTTATATGTCCAATGAAGCAATTATAATGGTAGATGAGATTATAATCAACCTTCACCTTTTTATTTTGAATATTATAAATAAGATTATCCATATATAGAATATATTGACCATTTATCATGTTCCCGATTCAATAAAACATCTCATTCATATATATAGAATAATTATTGTTCTTAATGGTCAATGAGAATCCCATCTTTTCCAAACAAGATACAAAAAACAATTTTCTAGCTAAAATGGAAATACAATAAAAATTCTATAATTATAAGACTAATTCACTAGGTAAAAATAGATTATAAGTTATGACTTTTAATATAGAAACTTGTTCTCTAATACCAACTTGAAGGTCTATTTATTCCTTCTTAAATTACCTCTTATCTCTTAGTTTATGTTTATCAACATAAATTTTTGTTTTACACACAGTATCTAATACCCATGTGTCATAGTTGGATGAATTAATCTATATAACATTCACATTGAGATGCCCAAAAATATTATCCGCGAAAAAACTTCTCAATATTAGATACCAATAATGTATTATTCCATAATTCAAACCCTATAGGGATCTCAATATGATTATCATGAAATAATCCATATCCTATAATATAGACATGATTAAGGTTGTGTATCATGTACTGTATCTTTTTATCAAGGAATTTCAGTGAAAGTACTCCCAATAAAAATGATGAACCCATACACCATATCTCTTTAGTGAGAAAAGATCCATATTTCATAATGAGTTACACTATTTTAATCACATAAATAATCCCTAACAATATATGGTAGAAAATATTTTTTTAATCACATTATATATGCTTCTTGTATAGTTTAATGGATAAGTATTTATCCAAATTTTTTAAATAAATTCACTCAACTCTATTCCTCTATTATCCTAACCATTATAGTTTCCCATCTAGTATAACCCAAAGTAAGCACAAAGAATAAAGAACTTAACTAAGAGTTTCATCTTATTACTTGATTGAATGACATAATACAATTCATGGTAACCTAAATATTAAGGTCATCAATACTGAATGGTCGGGGTCTTAACAAGTGTCTCCTTCTATGGAATATAAAATCTAGTATTTTAATAGGTTTTCTATCAAAGTCTCTCCAATATAATATACATAATGTGCATATTAGATTCATAATTATTTCATTATATGCAATATTTATCTTCTCATGTTTTATTCATTTGTGTATATTCTTCTAATGGTTTAGTTTTGGTATCCATATTCCATCCACCAAATTAAAGTATCCATACCATATTAATGTGTAACTCTTTAAAAAACCCACATGGTTTTGTTACTTACCCAAAACCAGAAGCCAAACATATTCTTACATATTTGAATGCATCTCATTTATAATGTGCATGACCTTTTCATATAAAGGAATAGAATTATATGAGATTGACATTCTCGAGGTGAGTAATCCTGGAGTGATAAATTTCTAACCCCTAACGTTTATAAAATAAGGAATAAGAATATAATATGGTGGGTAGTCTGACCCCAATTCCCTCTCCTAGGTGGACTTGATTTAAGAGAGAATTCAATTCATGATATCTCTAACACCTAATATGCGAAAAATATATTTAAAAAATAATCTAAATATAAAAACTCAAAAACAAAATAAGGTCAAGTTAGATGAAAACTAAATCTTATGGAGTCACACCAAGTATTTAATTCAAGTCCCTATGTTATAGAATCAATTTAATCATATAAATTTAAGCATACACATTATTAATATTCTATAAATAATTTATAAACATGAATAATAAAAGAATTTAATTAAATAAAAAACACTTTAATTATTCTATCAACCGTTAATATTAAAGGAATTTAATAAATAAATTATTTATTTATTTATTTTTCCAAAACATGATCCATCCCTATCTAGCATGACCAAGTATCTATCCATCATAGGGGAAAACATCCAAACTCAAAGGAAGGCCAGCTAAGAAAGTGAATTACCTACATAGTTCAAATCATACATTAGGATAGTGTGGTGATTTGAAGGAAAATCCACTATCTAGGGTGGTGTGGTAGTGAGTTATTATATAGGGGTAGTTAAATAGTAATTAAATGGATACCCATGTAATGTGTGGGTGATTAACTAGAATGATGCTAAGTGAAAGTTGGATGTGGGACTCACTCAGTAGAGGACACTGTTAATCATTTAAGTTACCACTCCTGGATATTAAATTAAAAATCTAATTAATTCTAGATAGCTACTACATGGTACATTTACACACAACATAATGTTAAGTAGGCCAAAAAAATTCCTCAATTTTTCATGGTGAGGATGTCATATTTTTTATCCTAATAATGCATGTTTTTTCTTCCACTCCACATTACATTAACTATGTGACATAATATCGAGTTCTAAAATAATAAACATTATCACATAAGAATATATTTAGGGACTCTATTGACAGAAAATTAGTTCTTAACATAATTCAAAGTGTGGAAAATAAGTTATGATTTAGAAAACATGTTCTTCTTTAAACCAATGATAATAAAATGATTAATTCTTGAAGAAAATGGATTTGATATCACTAATCAATTTTAGGTGATCATTAAATTACTTTTGGAAGTATAATAAATCCCATTTATAATTCATGATCTATTTGTAAGGATTAAAAATTCATAGAAATGAATAACATTTTGGGAATATGTGCACTTACAGTGTTGAGTAAACCATATTTTATTGTTTATTATACACTTTTCCAGGATCACCTATGTATAAAATTAATTCTTCTTTCCACTGAGGTGGTACACCATCCTTTTGATCCATGATCATATAATGTGAATTCTTATACCCCAAATGGGTTATATCACCTTCATTTTGTGATGAATGATGCTAAAAGAGAAGAGAGATTCAGAATGATTTTTATAAAATGAATGATTATCCCCAATAAGAGAGCTCATTTACTTTTATAGGCAATTACATGATGCTCTTACTATAATAAAGATCATGGACCATATCAAACATATTTGGTTCCATCTCATGGAACCCATAAATTATATATCATTGGAGTGTTCTTCATTGAACATTTGAATGAAGGTGTGTATGGTTTAAATAAACCATCTTGTGGATTTGTAACCAAAGGAATCTTTTTGGGAGTAATGTGGTAGTATCATTCATTAATACTAAATTATGTTGGGTGGAACTTATTTCTGGGTATCATTGTAAGCACACCAGGATAAGTTGGAACTAATTTAAACTTGGGATCCTTATTAAAGATATATTTATAGCTACATATTTTTAAACTATATTCATCGCATGCATATAATTTAAGTTCATTTCCAAAATCCCTATATGTGATACCCATGGATATTTAGTAAGACAATGCAATAATAATGGAACCAAATAAGTTAATAGAAACTCCTATATGAAAATAACATACAAGGAAAATATTTACTCTGGAATAATATATGTTAAGTTGGAAGACGTGTTTACCTATTTAGAGGAGAAAATCTATCTTAACAAAATGTATGTAAAGAATCAATGATGATGCACTAGAAATATCTTTCATAGATAAAGAGAAACAATAAAGATGTGTAAGAAAGAGAAAGAAGTTATTCTAAATGTGAGTAAGAAGTAAGTTCATGTAAAGAAAGGTTCATTAGGGGATAAAAAGTTTTAATTACTTATGTTTATATAAGGGTATAGACACAGGGCATGACTTAGTGGTTTACATATCACACTACTAGGAAAGAGATAATGATTGGGGGAATATCACTCCTATAGTGTATGAATCTTAAATAAAGATGAATTTGTGTTTCATAAAAAGAATAAACTTGTATAAGTGGGAGTGTTCTCATTATTAAGATAGATCCCAAGAAAATAAAGATAAAGAAACTCATAAAAAGAATCTGGAATGAAATATACATAAGTTTAATTGAAAATACCATCTATATAGTCTTGGAAGAAAGTGGGAAACACTGAGTTGGTTCGTAAAGACCAACTATAATCCTCAACCTAAGGATGTCATAGGTAACCATCTCCCCATGTACATAAAATTTTATAATAATTATTTAAATATGGTATATAGAGGGATATATATCATGGGTTTTATGCATTAAAAGTATAAGGATGCATAGTGAGAAGGTTATTGTGCTAAAAGAGAATAAATTAAAATGGTGGAGTCGTAGATGTTGGAATTCTTATTGGTATAATTATTAAATATAATTCCAAAATTTAATCAAGTTCATGATCTAACTCAATAAGCGGTGATAAGAAACCACTTTGATTTTCCATGATAAATATAGAAGTTTCATGTTGTGATGAAAAATAATTAATGAGGAAGAGCTTGATCTAATGATTCTAGTAGTTTCAAGAAAACTATGATGTTCACTAAGTTATAAAAATCCATTGTTAAAATGGTATCATTACATTAATGAGGTCAAGGAAACTTGATGTATGAAGAAGAAACATTAATGAACATTATGTTTACTTTCTATTGTGCTAACATTATAGTATCATATAACTTTTTTTAGAATTTAAAGAGTTTTGTATTACTAATATAATATGGTTACCACATTCTAAAGTTTATTTTAATTATTAAATTCAATTCAGAGATTAATATATGGTGTCAAGATATAAAAGTTTTCAAGGGGAGGTGGATATGGGTCTAAAAAATAAGTTCAAATATATTGAAAATTTAATAAAGTCCTATAAATAAAATTAGTTCATAAACATCAAGACTTATCATGAGTTTATTAAAAAACAAGTTGTATCAATTGACTCTATATGTGGTGATTCTAATACACTTTTTCTTTATTAATTATTTTATGATGATTTTATGGAAGTGTATTTTAGGTGACTGGAATAATTTTTGAATATATAAAATTTCATGTTTTTAATAATTTATTTAAAGTGAGTGAGTGACATGGATTTATTTTAGATTATTAATTTAAACTCATGTTTCTTACACTTATTTTTAACTCAATAGGATAATAGAATTCATTGATGACTCAAGTTGCAAGTGGTGAATATACTTTCTAAAATATTTCAATATATATATATATATATGATTTTAGTATTGGTAAATAAATCATAATTTTCTTAAAAGTAATGTTCATAAATGGTGGATAGAACCAAGAGTTTTTTGAATGTCAACTAGTGGTGTCAAATGGGATGAGAAGGAACTATCTAAAAAAGGTAGTGAATAATATTTATTTATCTATATTTTTAAATTTGGGGGAGAATAACTTTATCCATCATAACTTTGAATCTCATTGAAAAATGGTGCAAGAAGATACATTATCAAAGGGGGTAGAAATTTTAGAAGTACATTTTTTATTATAATACCAATGGGGGAAAATGAAGTTAGAAGTACCTTTGTATTTTGATTTCAAATGGGGATTCAATCAAGAAATTTCAAATCCTTGGCCTTAGTGGTATTTAATATATTTTATGGTGTATGTATTTGTGATAGTATTCACACAAAAAATAAAAACATAGAGAATATTGGAACCAAACATATGTTTGGAGTTGGATTTGTTGTCAATTACTGGATTTGTTGTTGTGATGAAATACATTGAAGACTTGGAGGATATGTGAACTTGAAATCACTTGTATAGGTATGTATTTGTTAAAATATAAAGATAAAATGAATAGGAGATAGATGAATGATTTTTGAAGTCATCAAGATCAAAACCATGGTGAAAGGGAGAGGTACATGACATGATCAGAATAAATGAAGGAAAAATTAAGGGAAATAGGTCCATCCCTAGATAACACCACTAGAGAATTTATCTAGATAATTAAGTGGTCAAGATCAATAATGAAACATACATGGAGAGTAATGGGTGATAAAGGAAACATACCTAGTATTGGTTGGTTCTATGCTAAGTGGAGCATAGGTAGTGAGGGGTGAAGTTGTAGGGTAGTAGTGGTCATAGTTCAGGGTAGAAATATGAGAGTTCAATGATCTACAATGGAGTGTTGGGAATAATGAAGGATCCATTTCCTAACCAAAACATCTATGTGGGATTTGAATATGTGAGGTTCTATTAAATATGGGAAACCATACCACTGTATATGATACTACACCCCATGTACATTGATGTAGATTTCAATGGAATTGGAGTTCTATATATAACTATATCATGGAGAAAATGTCATCCATGATAGGTTTTGAAATTCAAAATTTAATAGTAAAACATGTTTCAATATATTTTTTTCACCCTGAAGGGATTAAGAAAAATATTCGATGTTCTGAAATATTAGATACCTCTATACTGCAAGGGAGGATTATTCCACAACTAGATTGAGAATCACATTAAAATTGAAGAACCATGCCTTAGTAATTCAATATATAAATAATATTTTTAGGATATTATAATAAATTAAGAAGGAAAAGGTTTGGTTATAATTTTTATATCAAATTATTTACTTAGACTCTTCTGAAGTGATGAATAAAATTCTGAAAAATGGGTGGTATTATGAATACCAAGCCACAATGAAAGTGGTTTCTCAATGGTCTATTAGTTTCCTTATAACCTAATAGATTTGGACTGAAAATTAAATGATACAGTAATAGATCTGAATTTTAGGTATTTATTCATATTAAATGGATCATAATAACCACAGTAAATATGTGTGGTACACCTAGAATTGTTGTAAAGAATCATATTATATTAGAGTAATATCAACCCATAGAATAAAGGCTAAATAAAGAAGAGTTTTTAAAACTTTTATTGTAATTCTATATAAAGGATCAAAAAATAAAACATATTATATTAGATATTTGAATTTTTAGAGAAGAATATAGAGGGAGAGTCATAAAAATAATTTCATCGATGTATCTGGATCTTTTAATATGAAACACCAGGTAAAATAATAAGGGGGATATCAATGTTATACCTGGTCATAGAAGGATGAAGAATAATATAATAATTCTAGTTTGGAAATATCTTCATCTAGAAGAATAAAGAGATACTACTATACTGTATAACAAAAAATATTCAACACTCACATTGAGGTATTGATCTCATATAGAGAAGAATAAAAGGTTAAAAACATAGTGGATTTTAAAGAAGATTCTACCTAAACCTGCAGATGAAAAGTGTTTTAGTGACCTATATTAAATAGATATAGACCCTCATGTATATGAGCTGCTGAATAAAATCCAAAAGTTTATAAAATATCTAGCCTTATATTAGAATAATGAATATGTATACAAGAATAGGGAGTTCCCTTATATTGGATTTCCACCTTTTCAAATCTATTTTTTACATATAAATTGAGTATTACTAAATTATAGAACACTTTCACAACACCATGTGTATTCTCTATGGATTATCTATTAGCGGTGATCCAATTAAAATCCTTGTATTCACATTCATTAAATTATGCATATTTTTTACATCTTGGGTGAGAGTTATAAGAGATAAAGATATTGAACATGTTCTTTCCAATATAGAAGAAACTTTTTTAAGGCTAAAAGGACCAATGAATTAGAAATATTTAAATATTTAAACACCCAAATCCACCCCCCCCCCAAGGTTCTTTGATTAAACTTGGTCCCATAATTAACCTAGATATAAAATGTGTCCATAAATAATTCATTATGTGATGACAAATTATTTTTCTCTTTCAAGGTATTTTTTAAGTATTTTTACACTTAAATAGAAAATTCACCCACAGATTAGTGGAGATCACTGAGAGGGATAAATTAGTGATTAAAATCCTTTTTAAGTTTCATTCTGGAAATAATCTTCACTCCCTATTAAAGTGAAATAATATTTACATTGAAACTCACGCACTTAAAGTGAAAAATAGATTTAAAAGTATCAAATTTTTAAATGAAATCACATTTCTTATCATGATATATGTTTCATTGAGAGCATATAACTCACTAGTATCAACATGCAAGTACAACTGAGCAAGGAATATCCTTATAATCATGATACATGTCTCCTACCAGTGTTGATTTATTACAAAACTATTACAATGATATATTATTATTTTTAAACAATAAGAAATACTTCAATATAATTGTACTTATGTAGATTTGTTGTAGTACTAATACTTCTACTTCCTCTTCAACCTTTACTATCATATATTTCATCCCTTCTCACTGTGTGAACTTCAAAACATATTATAATTTTACTTTACCTAAAAAAATTATTGATTAATTTGTTATTGTGTATACTCTTCTTCCTTTTATCTTATGAACATATCACCGTACTCATGAATCCATGATACATCATATATCATGCACCTTTAAAAATATCATTTGAGTTTAAATTTCAAATTCATATTCAAATGAATAACTTCCTTCAAATTTTTCTGAAATTATTATTTATCATTTCACATATTCTACTTCTGTGGAAACTATATTCTAGGTCACTATAGTATTATAGCCTAGGGTGCATCACAACTAAGAAGTTACGGCAGAAACTTCTTCTTCTTACTTTATTGTAAATCTTTATTCTTATTGAGAACCCTTTTCTTCTTTTTCTTTTATCACAAATACCATTTTTTGATGTTTTTTCCATGATCAAAAAACTTTGTCATCATCCCAACCAAATTTTCTTCAAAAATAATTAAATATAGAAACTTATTATTTTTTTAAGAATGGTGTAAGGATATGAATTTTCTTACATGGATCTCTAACTTTATATCCCTATATGTGATCTAAATCCTCTTATTTCTAGGTTCACCCTAACTTGGATCCTCCTAAATTATCCATACCTATTGCACCAATCTCCATGTGTGTTATCGATCCCCTTATGTGATGTGAATCCACTTACATGATACGAATCCCCATATATAGATCCACATATTTTTTGGATTATGTTACATTGATTCTTAGGTGGCATCCACTTATGTGGATCAATTCTTATCCATTTTTTCTATTTTAACTCTAAATTCCATGTTTCTTGAAAATACTTCCAGATTAATTCCAAACTATTAAAACCAATTTCAACTAACTTAAAACAATCTATAAATTCATAATAAACATTACATCTAATGAATCATAAAATATTAATTGATTTTTAGCATGGTATATGTCTTCAACCAAACACAATAATCACATCCACTTCAACCTTATACATTCATTAATATTTAAATTAATACCACATTTTCTAGGAACATATTCACTCAATAATCACCCTAAGAAATCAAAAACTTCTAAACATATCTTGGGATAAAAAATATCCCCCTTTAATTTTCTTTGGAAACCAATAAATAGAAATAACTATTAAACTCAAACCTCTTATAAATGAATTATTATTAAATAATTATGATCTTACTTAAACAATCTTAGTGTATAAAAAATATTATTGAAAAATAATTTGATGTTTTATATAAAACAGTGATTTGCATTTATACCTATTTAAATTTTATCCTCTTAACTAAATTTTATAAAATGATACCACTTGAAAAAAAAATCCAGGTTAGATAACTTATTATTCAATCAATACTTCACCATCACATTAATTGATCATAGAATGGATCATTTCTTCTTTAATTAATACTTCATCATCCCATATAAGATTAAAAATTTCTTCAATAAGTAATTTATCATCACATAAAATCTATCCTTAACTTGAAATATATATCCAAGGATCCTATTAAAGAACAAATTCCTACATGCACTTCAAAAAACAATTAAAATAGTTTACACATAAACAATATGGAAATTAAAATCTTACCCCTTTGAATAACTCTCTCTAAAAACATAACCCACTTAATATATCAGTTCCCAAATGGTAAAATTCAAATTAATATATTAATTACCTGATATATTATTTATACACCTTTTTTATAAATAAAGATATTAAACATATAAATATATTTACGTTTCTAAATTTTATCACCCTTTGACAAAAATAATCCGAATAACATGATAAGAGAGGGGAATGAATCATCATACCTTATCTTTGAGAGAAATGGTGTTTAACTCCCATAATTATACCCAAACTATGATAAGAATACTTTAGTAATAATTTAGTTAAAATATCAATCATTTTCTCCTTTATATGAACTAATTTAGACTTCATCACATTTCTTTCAACAACATCTTTAATAAAGTGATATTTTATATCAATTTGAATTGATATTGAATGATGAATTGAATTTATTGAAATATTAATATCCCTTTGATTATCACATCCTAAGAGTAGTGGTAACTCCACATCCACTTTAAGATATTACAAATAAGTTGTCGTCAATAAAAGTTGAGTTGTAGCTTGAGTGGTAGCCACATACTCTGCTTCGTAAGTAAGTAGAGTTACAAAATAAAGATATAATCCAAAACACACACCTCTCTCTAAGGAAGAAAACTCTACCAAATATATATCTTCTGTCATTAAAAAACCTACCCAATCTACTTCTTTTTAGTCAAATGGTTCAAGTTTCCTTTTATTTACATATTTTAAACAGAAATATATTGTACTTTTGATATACCTAAAAATCATTTTTATGGAACTATAATGGGAATCATTTGGTGTAGTTTGATGCATATAATAAAGTTTAATAGAATAACCTATGTCCAAAATTGAATCTATCAAGTACAAAAGGATTCCAATTAGATTTTAGAATTCCCATGGATTCACTTTCTTTCCTTACTCATATTTTGAGGGCTTGGTTCCCATTAAAATTGGGGTGGAAACTAGATTTGAATCCTCCATGCCAAACTTCATCATAAGATCCCTATTATAGTTATCTTGAGAAATAAATTTTTTATCTATTTCTTAATAAATTTATAATACAAGATACTACCTAATCTCACCAAGCATAGATATTTCAAACATAGTCTCCATATTCTTTTCAAAATCATTATAAACTTTCTCATCATTTATAAAAAAATAATTCTATCAGAATAGATAATAATAATAATAATATATAGCTATTAGTAATATTTAATATAGAGTTTTTTCCACTCTTCAATTCCTTAAGTTAAACTTATTCACTTAGGTGTCAAACTTATAATACTAAGCTCATGGAACTTGTTTCAATCTATATAAATCCTTCATTAACCAATAAACTTAATTTACATATTCTATAAGCAAGAACACACAATGTTGTTTAACGGATTCTCCCTATTCTAACACACCTTAAAGGAAGGAATATTTGAAATACAACTGAAATATATTGTATTCACTTGGGGTTTCTATATCAAGAAAAATACATATGGTTTTTATCCTTTAAATTGGTGGAAAGGTATCATAAAAGTAAAATTCATAAAACTGATAATAGATCTTACAAAAAAGTTACGATTTATTTCAAAAAACATCACCGTTTTCATTAATATTTTTCTAGAATTCCCATTTAGTTATAATAAAAAATTTTCTAGATTTAGTTCTAACTCCCAAGTTTCATTCTTTTCTATCTAATCAAACACTTTATTCATAGCATCAACCCACTCTTGATTCCTAAAGGCCTCTTTAAAATATCTAGTTTCAACTGATTTATCTAATGTTTCCATTATTTTTCATGTGTATATCAATGATTTAATACCCAAAAATTTATAAATTTGAGATAAATTTCATCATTTTTTGGATTTTAGGGATGTTTTGAGCTTAATTGTCAAAATTACAAAATCCTATAATTTAAACTATTTTATATCACTTTGGTATTTAGAGTATAACTTTTTATATATTGATATAAATTGTTAAATTTTTTTGTAGGTTTAAATCCATCATGGGTTTCAACTTCTTCAATTGGACCAATTTATCATTAAAAACCATGGGCCCAAATAATTCAATTAATGTGGAAAAAAAATTTGGCTAGTATAATTTACCTTTACTAAATAAGTGATGAATATATTAGGATATAGGTAATAAAATGAGATTATTATAGTTTTATTTGAAATATTACTTGAAAAAATATGTCCATATTAAATTTAACAGAGAAATTATCTCACTAAATTAGTTTATTTATACATCAAAGTGGAGGAAGATGAAAAGTATATTCCTCTATAAAATAATGCTTTTGTAGTTTTGGAATAACTCTTCATACATGTGTAAAAATATTTGAAATTTTATGGTTGATAGAAAAAAAAATTAAATATATTAACAAGACATAATGTCGATATTGGGCCTTTTGTGGGTAGAAACTATGCAAACTTTTGATGGATAGATTCTGGAGAAGAAATTTTTTTTCTCATCATTTTTATTTGCTTAGTTTTCTAATTCTTTCTTCTTCCCCCTTCTTATAGTTTATCCTTCACATGGAAGGATAAAATACTAAGAGATTGGGGAAGGGGGGTTTATTTTTTGTAATGCTTGAGTGCTTAAAAATTATAGAATAAAATATCTTTCTTTATTCTATTAAGTTGGTTTCAATATTATAATAGTAGTTTTTATTATCAAGTACAATTGTAATTAGTCTTAGATTATATTATTATTATTACCTTTTTTAATGTTCATTATCTCCCTCCACTAGGTACAGGTTTATATAGATGTTATATACTTTGTCTTATAAGTGAAGTACCCAGTGATTTTCAGTACATGTGGGAGGGGTAGTGGACACTCTTGATTATTTAGGATAAATAAGACCCAATAAGGTATTTCCTAAGTCAATTGGGGGGTATTAGTTGATGTTATCTTACACATAGGAATGAGGGAATTCCATGCTGATATTTTAGAAAGGTTTATTCTTACCATCACTATTTTCCAAGGGAGTGTGGGGAAGTGATTGTGGAATCTCACTTTAATCATCCTAGTATAATATGGTTAGATAACTTAGAACTAAGATATTATTTCAATTGGAAAACTATCATTGGCCTAATCACCCTACTTTTATCACTATTTTAATCAATTGTTTCACTAACTACTTCTATTTTCAAAGAACCACTAAAAAATCAAACCCATTTTCCCTCTAATTTAAAGTGAAAATTTTAACTTTTGTGCCCTCCTCTTTGGAGATAACCAAGTTTAACCACTATACTAAAATTAACTTATGAAATAATTTTTATTTCCACATCCCATGATTATAAGATGTCAAAAATTGGTGTTGTTTCCAGGGAGGTGGTTCCAAAAGTCTAATTCTCAAATTAAATGATTATAATGACTAACACTGATCCTTCCCCTGAGATCTATAATTTTAATATTCCTTTTTTAATAGACTTAGAAATATTAATTTAAAATTTTAATTTTAATAAATTTCTCTTTCAAACTTGATTGAATGTTCATGTGTTCACTTTGATCCAGTCATCATGGTGGTTAATCCCAACCAAACCCATACTGATATCTAGAACCACAATTACTTAATCAAAATAATAAACTTTCTATGTCAAAATTACAAAATTACTTTAAGATAAAACCCAACGTAATCCAATTTCTTATAAAATTACATGGTTTTGAAAGATAAGACCCAAACAAACATATTAAAGAGTTCACATATGTCTACTCTACTTTCAGGCCTTGAGGATTAGCTGATAAGAAGGTAAAGTGGAAGGCATTCCCGTTTTCACTAGAAGGATATACCAAACAATTGTTATAAAACCTATAACAAGGATAATATGCTACATGTAAATATTCTTCAAAACATCTATAATTATATCCATTAAAATCAAGACATATGCTATCAGGAAACCATCTATAGAGACCCTCTATGAGTATTGGGATATGTTTAAGAAGTTTTGTTCTAGCTTCCTACATCAAAAAAATGAGTATTATCACTTCCTTGTTTTATTTTACTAAGGATTTATATAAAATGATAAAAATATACTAGAAACATAATGTATATGATATTTTATTTAAAAGTCACAAGCAGAAGACAACGGCTTGATTGAGAATATTTATCAAATTTCCCAATAATTTATTACAAGTGGTACTTTCATAAGAGGTATTCATGAGGTGAGAACATCTCATATATCACAATTATTAGAAACTAATCTTAAATGTAAATCTATTTTTGGGATACATATGGCCATGAAAAATGTGAGTGAACAACAAGCACCAGCTTAGGTATATGGTTTATGCTTATCCCCCAATCATTTCACTAACCAGTATATTGAAGTATAAGGAATGGAAAGTTGTGAAGAAGCCTTTTATCCATATCAATTACAATAAAATAAAGGATATAGAGAGCCTAAAAAATTACATTATATATTTGTAAGTCAGTATAATCAGCTTAAACCCCCTACAAAAAATTAGTTCCAAAACCAACCCCTATTCCAGCATCAATTCCAAAACTCACCACCATTTCAACAAAAGAAATATTATAATCATTATAATTACTGATAAAATCCTCATTTATAATAAAAAAACTTATGAGAATCCATCAAAAATTGAACCAACATCTGATTATCAATATCTAATATTCAATTCTAAGTGTCTACAAGATAAGATGGATAAGCTAGAAAACCATTTCAGAAGTCTAATGGACATGTTGTCCAAGAATCTATGGAAACTTCTATCCAATAATATCAAAAATTCAATGTATAATGTAATTATGATTATAATAAAGAGTTTCAAGGAGATTAATCCACCTAACCCAAAGAATTATTGACATGAAATTGAATAAATTGAGGCTGAAAATTATAATAAAGATTATAAATATCAATTCATCCAACCAAAATAAGAAAAGAGGAAAAAGGAAACAATTAAAATGTTTAGAAAGGAAAGGCCAAAAACACCCTTGAAAAGGAAACAAATGGAGAAGCAGGGTATTCCATTGATTTTATATTCTAGGATAACTAGTACAAAGAATCTTATAAAATAACAACTACAAAAATAAGTATAAGAAACCATTCAAAATTTTGAAATCAACATTTCTATTTTGGAAGTTATCTGAAAAATTCTATTGTATTCTAAATTTTAAAAGGAAACTTTAACTATGAGGTGGATACTTCAAGGTAATAATAGGATCATATTGGGAAGAATTTTCTTTACCATTATCACACCACAATTGTCAACCAAATGTCAAAATCTTGGGATATTTTCCATTCTATACACCATTGGATATTTAATTTTATATAATGATTTATGTGGTCTATGTGATTTTATGAATGTATTTCCCCACTCAGTATACACTTATTTTTATATAAGATACTTGAATCCAATAAGAGTGGGTGGTCCAACTTACAAACAGATCCACAGTTTTCCCAATAGGAGTTTTGGAATATGTCCTTGTGAAATTCAAAGATCTGTTATTACTAGCTAACTTCTATGTGATGAACATAAAATAATTAGGATCCCATAACACTCAACCATAATTTTGGGGAGAAATTTTTTAAATATTTCCAATACTATCATCAATGTCTTTAAAGGAACACTCACCCTGGAGTTTGGATACAACACTATCTAATCACTCACTTTTTTTTAACTCTCCCATGAAGAAGGCACTTAACCTATTAAACAATCAAGTATGTTCCAAAAATTATTAATCTTAGGATATAAATTTCCCATTTAAAATACCAAGGAACATGTGTGCACCAAAAAATCTAGAAATTCTTATTATTATTTGGAATAAGTGGTAACATATGATTTCTTTGATGATTTATTAAATAATAAATAAGATGATATACTTTTTTGTACACTTGAAATTTGGGATTTGGAAGTTGGAAAACTCAATTTAATTTTACCCTTTGAACATATCCCAAATTTATAATTAAACCCACCTCTTTCTAATTTGAAATATGTGTACCTCATGGACAGAGAAAAATTATTATTGATAATTGCTAATAATATATCTAAAACCTTAGAAAAATAATTTATTGATATTTTGAGAGATAATTTCTAGGAAATACAGTGTATATTATATGATATTCTTGGTATAAACCCAAAAATATTCCCACCTAGAATTATGCTTGGGGGACATTCCAAACCTATCAAACATCCCCAAAGTAGGTTGAGTCCCACCTTAATGAAGGTTTTGAAGAAGGAGATAGAGAAGATATTAGAAGTAAGTATCATCTACCCCATTTCAGATTTTAAATGGGTTATCCCCATTCATGTAGTTTCCATGAAAAATATCTTAACCATTGTGAGGAATGAAAATAATGAATTAATCTCTGTGAGAATTCATAATAGCTGGAGAGTGTGTATAGACTTTAATAAGTTAAATCGGGTAACTTAGAGAGATAATTTACCCATACCTTTCATTGAACATATATTATAGATATTGGTAGGTAAAATTCATTATTTATTTTTGGATGTATTTTTTAGTTATTTTCATGTAACCATTACTCCTGAGGATCAAAATAATACTACCTTTACTTGTCCCTTCATCAGTTTTTATTACCAAATGATTCCATTTAGATTATTTAATGCTATATATATATATATATTAAAGGTTCATGGTTTATATGTGTTTTGATCATGTTAAGGGTTTCTTGGAGGTATTCTTGTATGATTTCATAGTCTTTGTAAATTCATTTATCATATGCATGAAAAATTTGGAAAAAACCTGAAGACTTGCATTGAAATGAATCTTTTTTTAAATTTTGAAAAGTTTACTTTCATGGTTGATAGATTAATTTTCATTAGTCATGTCATTTCCCAAAATGGAATATAAGTGGATAAATAAAAAATTAAAGTGATAAATTATTCTCCTTTCCCAACTTGTGTGAAACATGTTAGATAATTTTTTGGACATGAAGGATTATATAGAAGGTGTGTCAAATATTTAAGTAATACTTCTATCTATCACTAGATTAATTTTGAAAAATGATAATTTGTATTTAAATGGTAATTTTAGGGAATCCTTTGATGAGTTTAATAGAATAATGATAACTCCACCTGTGATACAAACACCAAATTGAGAAGAACCATTCAAGCTATTTTATGATGCATAAGACTAATTAGTTGGATAATTCCTTTCTTACAGAATTTAGGGAAATAAACATGTCATTTCATATGCCTTAGGAACATTATATGTGGCCTAATACAATTTCAAAACCATAGAAAAATATTTTTTGTAAAAAAATTTCTTTAGGAAAATTTAGATCATATCTTATTGGAACTAAATTCATTCTATCTTCTGATCATGCGCTCTTAACTACTTGATGAAGAAGGTTTTATCTAAATAGATACTAGTGAGATGAATGTTACTACTGAAGTATTTTAAATTATAAATCAAATAAAATAAGGGATATGAGAACAAAGTGGTCGATCACTTAAGTAGACTTCCCTACATTAGTGAAGTTGAAATTCCAAAATAATAAATACTAAATGCTAATATTCTAGGATAGTATTTGTACATTAATAAAGGATAGGTAACTTGGTAGGTTGATATGTTGAATTATTTAGTAACATATTAGGTCTCATCCCACTTAAATTACCACAAAATTCAAAAACTAAAATCTGATTCCATATATTACATTTGGAAGAATATGTTTCTTTGAAAAATTTACAATGACCAGGTGATAAGAAGATGTTTCCCAAAAAGTGAAATTGAATTTGTTTTTGAGTTTTCTAAAACTTAAGGTTATGGAATCCAGTTTGGACCTCAAAGGAAGGGAAAAAGGTTCTAGAATCTGAAATTTATTGTCCAACCCTTTCTAAAGATTCTCATTAATTTTTAAAAAGTCTTAAAATGTTGGTTTTATGGAAATATTTCAAATAGACAATAAATCCCCAAAAATACACTTAATTTTTATGAGGAATTTTAAATATGGGGGTATATTTTATGGTAATTTTCCTGTTATCATTTTGAAATTATTTTATTTTTCTTATGGTAGATTACATTACAAAACATTTTAAAGTAAAATCCACTAGGACTGATTATGCTAAAGTAGTTTGTGATTTTCTCAAGGCTAGTAGATTTTATAGGTTTTCAGTGCCCATAGAAATCATCAATGATAAAATGAATCGCTTTTTCAATAGGTTACTAAATACTTTTCTAAGAAATTATGGGGTTCTTCATAAAACATTGACTCCCTATCATCTACAAACAAATGGTCAAGCTAAAGGGTCCAAAAAGAAAATAAAAAGAATTTTTGGAAAGATAGTTAAATGAAAAAGGAAGTATTAGATCTAAAGTTTGGAAGACACCTTATGGGATTATAGGATAGCCTACAAAATCCTAATAAGAATGAGCACATATAGGTTGGTTTATAGGAAAATATGTCACCTACCTATAGAATTGGGGCATAATGTGTACTAGGTGTGAGGTATATAAATTTGGATATTGAAAGGGAAATAAAAGAGATGATATTAAAACTACCAGATCTGGATAATATTATAATAGAATCTTTTTAAAATTATAATATTTATAAAGAGAGAACAGAGGTTCCCCCTGACAAGCTGATCCAACTGAAATAATTTCATCTTAGAGACACAATGATATTATTCAACTCAAGACTTAAGAAGATTATAAGTATACTTCATTTCATAGGGGAAGGTCCATTTATAGTTACTCATGTATATCTTTTTAGTGTTGTTCTGATTATAAAGGAATGTGAGTAATATTTAGTCTCTATTAATGGAATTAGGTTTCATAAATTTCATGGGAACTTACCATTAGATCTAGTGAAAGAGATTAAACTCTTAAAAATTATTTATCAATAAAATACATCAGTTTATACCTCTCCTTAACACTTAATTTCTTGATATTATTTAACTAAAAATCTACTTCCGTATTAAATATAATTTAATAAATTGAGGGAAATGTATTATTTAATTATGGGGAGTTAAAATTTATAGTTTAAGATTCTAAAATTTCTATTTTTCCAAATTTCTATGTATTGTTTATGTTTTGGTGTGTTTATTTTTTCATTTTTTGTGTTTTTCTTAAACTTGTGAGCTCAAATGATTATCTTTACCATTTTTGAAACCTATATAAATTATTGAACCAATTTATCCAATGAAACCATACATAAATTAATGATGTAAATAACTTTATTTTAAGTTCAAAACATTGAGAATATCATGAAAAGACCTCTAATTTTTGAAATGTGTACCACATATCACTATATTTATCTTTAAAATCACATTCTCATGATGATTATGAACTATTTTTGACATATTATTTACGTTCACCTAATTTATTGAGAGAACCAATCCATCATTTCTTTAACAAAAAATTTATTTATTTTTGTCAAAACATGAGGTTTTTAGGTACTTAGGTTTTAAATGATTGAAGAATTTATTTGGTTTTAAACTCCCCCTTTTTAAAATAATAATTTTTATTCTATCATTCCTTGTATATTTAATCTATATATCCCTCTGTATCTATGAACAATCTATTATGTTAGCCACATTATAAGCCTATTTTCCCTATTCAATTTGATCTAAAAGTGAAAATTCATGATCTAGTTGACCTTAAGTGAAGAGTGGACATTTTTTGTTGTTCTACATCATTTACTTATAATTTGGGTTGAAAATAAAATTTTGAAAAAGTGTGTTTTCTGCTAAAAAAATATATTTTGCAAAAATTTGTGCCTTGCTAAAGATTTTGAGTAGAATTCTAAAAAATATTGACCTGAAAATGCTAAAAAAAAATAATCATATTTGAAAATATTAAAAATTTATTTTCATTAAAGATAAGGGATAGTAAGTCACCCCAACTTCTTGAAATTAAAATAACCCACACTACCTTCAAAAATAAATCTACGAAGAGTTAGAAAATATAAATGGAAAATTAAATTTTCTTGAAGACAGTAGAGTAGATATCATTTTTTTGTTTAAATGTTGAATAGTGTACTCTTTCATTAAATTTATCAAGATTATAGGAGTTTATTTTCTAATAAGGGAAGTTATAAGAAGACCATACTTGATTGAAAATTAGAATCAAGTAATTTTTCTTCAAAAAGATCCAACCCCTTCTTATTCTACCTTAGAATTTTTAACATATAAAACCTATATACTAAAATACACTAAACAAACCTAAAAATTTATCATGATAAACACATGTCATTGACTCATATCTGGTATAGATGTAGAAGTTTATCAATCATGTGTTGACTATTCCATGGTTTTGGAGGAGAAAATCCTTGTTGTAAATTAATATTTCTGTGATGAGGGAAAATACGGGTCAGGTAAACATTTTGTGTACATTGGAGGATAAATTAAGTTTAAATGCATTTAATGATATCAATGGAGAACTTTAAAAAAAATTAGGATTCTTGATATCTTTTATTTATTAGTAATAAATTGGTGGAACTCAGGGGTATATGTTTTAAATTTTCTTGGATTTGATTTTGATTCTTACTTGTCCAGGAGTCAAAGTGATAAGTTTTGGGGAATTTATGGAAATAATATCTCCATTATTTTTCATGTGAATTTCAATGATTTAGTCCCCAATAATTTATCAATTTGATCTGAATTTCATCACATTTGGATTTTAGGGATGTTTTGAGCTTAAATATCAAAATATAATAAATATAGATTTTTAAATATTTTATATCACTTTGGTATTAAGAGAATAAATTTGTATATATTAATACAAAGTGATAAAAAAATTTAGGATTCTATAATTTTTGGAATTAAAATTATTAAATTGGACCATGTTCTCATTCAAAATACATGGAGCCCAAATAATTCAATTAATTTGAGAAATATTTCTGGTCAATAGAATTGATCACTCAATAAATAATGAATATATTATGATACATAAAACAAAATGTGTTGATGATAGTTTGATATAAAAGTTAAATTTAAGGATCGTGTATAGATTAAATTTAATAGAGATATTATCTTGTTAAGTCATTTGTTTCATGCATTAAACTGGAAGAGCATGAAGATTCAGTTCAGCCACAAAAAGAGAGATTCTATAATTTGAGAATAAATTTTCATAAAAGTGTATAAATATTTTAATATTTTGGGGTTAATTTTCAAGAAACTTTATAAAAATTATTAATAATATATCTCAGAAATATTATACCATCATGTGGGTGGAAATTATACAAACTTTTGATGGACAGATTTTAGAGGAGAAATTTTATGCTATTTATTTTATGTTTTCATAGTCTGTTGATGTCTTCTTATTCCACATTTTTCTCATATACCCTTCACATGGAGGGTTAAAATTATAAGTGATTAGGTAAGGGGAGGTTTTATTTTTTTAATGATTGAGTTCTTTCACTTAATGAAATAAAATCTCTTTTATTCTTTTGTTATGTTGGTTTCAATATTCTAATTGTAGTTTTTATTATCAAGTACAATCGTATTTAGTTTCAGGTTCTATTATTTTAATTTACTTGGTCGATGTACATTATATCTCTCCACTATTTTTTGGATTTAATACAATTGAATAGCTTAGGGATTAGTGGTGAATTATTCATAGATTTTCAGTTTGTGTGGAAGTGGTAGCATACACTCTTTATTTTTTAAGATAAATAAGACTTGATCAGGTATTTTCTAATTAAATTAGGGGTGTTCACTGAAACTCTCCCACAAAAATGGAGGGTAGACCAATATAATATTTTTTAAAGGTTTATTCACGCCATAATTAATTGACCAAGGGAGTGAGAGGAACCAATTTTGGGATCTTCCTTAAATCATCTTAGTAAAAGATAACTAAACAACTTTAAAATAGGAAAGTATTACAATTGTAAAACCAACCCTTTCCTGACCAACCCTTCTTTATCAATGTTTTTAATCACTTTTCTCACTTATTATTATTCTTTTCAAAGAATCACAACAAAAAACAACCCATTTTCCTCTAATTTAAAGTGAAAAACTTGAATGTTGTGCACTCCTCTCTATTGACATCCTAGGTTAACCACTATACTACATTTTAACTTATTAAATAATTGTTTTTCCACACCCTATGATAGGCACATGTCACTAACCTATGAAAATAATGAGGTATCTAATGTTTTCTTTTGAGTTCTTATTTAAACCTTATTTCCATATTCTTTTATGATTTTGTACACTTAAAATTACATTCTGAGTATTATATGATATGATTGAATTTATTCCTCATAACTTTAAATAGATTAATCTACTTATTTATAATTTCATTATTTTCTAAACTTTCATCAATCTATTTGATAAAAATATATGTATCATCACTTTTTTAACTTTATTCTTCATGATTTAACTTCTCTCTTTGTATTTTCCAGAAACTTCATAGCAAGAATTTCAATAATATTCTCTTTAAATTCTGTGTAACACATGTATCCTCTTACATTTAGAGGATCACTAAGGAATATCCTATCAACAGTTTTCTTCTCACACTTCACAATTTGTTATCATTTAACTTTGATCACACAAAGAATACCAAGCACCCTTAGATACATTAAAATTAGAGACTTAATTTAATACATCTAATATAGGTACATTTTTAAATTTTTTATGTACAAGAAACAATTTTGAATATTAATATTTGCACAAATATATTGTCTCCAAAAATACAAAGAAGTCACATACTCTATCAGCATTATTCAGTCTATATAAACTAAAATTATGCTCTTATATTCAATTAAACCATTTTTTGTTGTATATGGTTCACTAAGTTCATGGGGAATACCATGATTATGAATATAAGAATCAAAATTTCTACTAATATATTCATCACCATTATCTTTTCAGATCACCTTTAGGGAGAAACCACACTCCTTCTATACACTTCTACTAAAACTTTTAAACATCGTTAGAACCTCTCATTTATTTTTCATAAACATAATGAAATTAATATAAGAAAATTCATTAATAAAGGAAATAATATAATCATATATATTTTTTAATTTTTTCCTCATTGTTCCACAAATGTCTTAATGGATAAGCTCTAATGGGTGAATTGATTGAATTTCTCCCTTCTTATGTATAGAATTAACAATATTTCCCTTTTTAAATATTTATCATGTCAAATTCCTATCTATTTTAAGAATAGGCACATCGTGGGAATTTTATTCAAGGGTGAGTTTTATCATGTTCTTTTTTTAAATATAAGCATGCCTTAAATGCCATAGTTTATTTTCTTCATTCATGCTTAAGTAATATAAGTTTATAACAATACCCAATTGAGACATATTTTCTCTTATTGACAAGACTCTTGTAGAAATGATAACATGTTGAAATATATTAACTAAAAATAAATATTTTTTAAATATCACTTACTTTAATTCATCACACAACTAAGAAACTATAGATATCTTGTGTTTTAGTAATTCAATAAATAATTTATCTTGGATTTGAGTTATTCTTTCCCAATCACTATTGATCCAACACATTTGATGATCTAACTAATCCATCATTTTCAAATTTAATTGAGTCTTCATTTAACTTTTCAAAACCTTTTATAAGTTTTAAATATCTCTTCATGTGATATGGATATCTATTATCTAGGATCCATATATTTTTTCCCAATTGATGTGTTAAGTTTCACTTACACAAGTAAGTATTTCCTATAAATTTTTATCTTCTTATTATTTTGATTTTGAGTATAGTAACTTATATTTTTATAGTTTGGTAGAAGGATGATAAAATCATTTACAAGGTGATCAATATGCTCACATATTCCACAATCTACTTAAAGAACTCCAAACCTGTTATGAGAATTATGTCGAGAATTTGTACTTAGTTTCTAAACATTCTTCTTTGGAGATGGCTGAATCCCCATCAAAATTTTCCTCCAAAATCTCTTAGTATAATTATAATGTTAGTAATTAAAACAATACATATTTTTTATATTATTTAATCCCCCACAATATTGATATAATATATATCAATCATATTTGCCTTTGTAATTAGTATACTTCTTAGAATTTGATTCTTTTCCTAAAACCATAATTGATTCACCATTATTGACTATCTTTTTCAAAATAAAATTATTATGAAATCTTGAAATATTCCTATTTATATTATTCTTATTATTAACCATTTTGGATTCAACAGTTTCACTATTTGTTTACTACAAGTTGGAGTTCCTATAATTTCCATAATTCTATGATTCACTTGATTTTTCCATAAATTTGGTCTCCTTTATTTTCTTCTTATTCTTGATCTCCCCAACAATTTTTTTAGGATTTTTTCACCCTTAGAGGATGTTTTTTGTATTAACAAGAATTATTATTCTTTGATAATTTTCTAACCTCTTAAATATAATTCTATAAGTTGGATTTATTTTTATTCAATTATTTTTCTACCTTAACCATTTTTTGTTAAATATGGTTAATAAAATTATCTTTATCCTTTAATTTTTCATCTATTTTGACTCACAAAGTCTCCTCATTAATAAGTAATTTATTAAAATCAAAAATTTATCTCAAAAATATTTATTTTTCATCTACATGGATAGATTCATTATAGTAATAATATTGGATGTATTTATTCTAAATTTTTTATCACTTTTCCTAACACTAAAAAATTTGAAAGACCTTATTCTTAATCGCTCTTAAACCTAAACTTCATTTGAGCTTCTTCTTATTAAATTCTATAATTTATACTTTCATCACTAGTGAAATTTTCATCATTTACCTTAGTAATGAGAATAATTCCATCAATTTCACTGAAATTTCAATTTCCTCTTCTTCATCATATATCTCAATTTATTCACTCTTGGATAAGAAGTTTCTATTTTGTTTTTAGAGAAATTATTTCCCTTCCCTTTAAAAGAAAAACTGGAATTTACAGTCTTTGTTTCTTTCTTCTTAAAAGTTCTTCATGGCCTTTCCTCTTATTCTTCTTCACTAGCTTCATATTCATCCAATATTGGACAATTTTTAGTAAAATTTCTAATGGATACACACTTGAAACATTTCAATATAATATTTCCTATAAAATTTCTATTTTGTCTTCTTACAATTATAGAGATAATAGACATCATTTTATCAAACATAATATCTATATATGAATATGAATATGAATATCCCACTTCAACTTTATTATCCTTATTCTTAAACTTATCTTGATTCAAGTATTTAAAATAAATTTATTTTTCATCCATAACTTTCTTCTTGATAACATTATATTTTTTTTATCTCATAGGAAATTGAAATGCATTGTAAGTCTTTAAGAGGTAGTGTTTCTGGATCATTATCTTCTAAATATAAGACTTTAGCATCAAACATGTCTTATGTGATACAAATTATCTTCTCAAAAATTATTGTATCTTCTAACTTATCAGTAAATCAAATGATTATTCTCATAATATCATTTACCCTAATAAATAATCCATCAATAGTTTCAATATCATACATCATGAGGTCTTCATAATTCAACCTCGAAATTTTTATCTTTGACAGCTTCACTTTGGTATTATAATCATAGATGTTATCAAGCTTGTCCCATATTCCATTTTCTTTTTTTACTCTTTTGACTTTAATAAATTAACTCTATGAAAGAAAGGATAAAATAGAATTTGGATAGTTTCTATCATTTTAAAAATTATTCTAACTTGCTAAAATAATATAAACATTCTCATTACGAGGTAGGTACCCATTATTTGTGGATTCCAAGACATTATTTTAACCAATCATGTCCTTAAATATATGATTAACTTTCCCATAAAATGTGGGAATACAATTTTTTTCACAAAATAATGGTAGTGTCTTATATACACTAGAAATTTAATGACAATATCTTAAACAAAATAGAAACTTTAAACTTTTAAAATTTAAACAAAAGATCAAAAATGATTGAAACCTAGATCTAATTCCAATTGAAAAGGTATCTAATAATCTGTGAAAACAAGTAAGAGGGATGGTGACTCAGTTATTAAAATTATTTTTAGGTTTCCTTCTTGAAATAGCCATCACCACCTGTTAAATTGAAATAAGATCACTGAGAAAACTCACACACATATAGGGCACAGAAAATTTACAAGGTTCACCTTTCAAAATTAGTGGCTATTATTTGTCAGGATCTAGATTTCACTAAGACTATATAACCCAATAATTTCAACATGCAAGTATAAACGACTAGGAAATATTATTGTACTCATGATACAAGTTCCCCAATAGTGTTGAGTTCTACCCACTCTATTACAATGATAAATGATTATTTTTCAATAATATAAAATCCTTCAATAGAACTGGACTTCAATAGTGTTATTGTAGAGAAACTTCTTCTTATTCCTTATTATATTATAATATAAAAGTTTTCTTTCTTTATCACTATGTTAATTTTATATCCTCTTATAATTATTATTTGTATCACTAAAATTCTTGATTAATTTTATAGATATCATGATATTCTTCCTCTTCTCCCATTCATGTATCACCTTACTCATTCATTCATGATAAAATATATCTCATACACTAGTATCAAATATAATATGTGTTTAAATTTGAAATTAAAAATCAAATTAATAACTTCTTTTAATTTTTTCTAAACGTATTCCCTACTTCTTTTCAAACTTGGTTACTTGTCACTATAGCATCACAACCCTGGGTGTACCAAAACCAAGAAGTTATAATTTTAAATACTTATTATTACTTAGAAATAACTCTTTATTATTAATACAAACCATTTTCTCCATTTTAATAGAATCACAAATACCATTTTATTATGTTTTATCCATGATTGAATATCTTTTAAATCAACCTGATCAACTTTTCTTCAAAAATAATTAAATCTAGAAACTTATAATTTTACATGAAATAAGGATATGAATAACTTTAAATAAATCTACAAAATTGAATCCCCATACATGATGAGAATCCTCTTAAATCAAGCTTACCCCTTACATGGATTCATATACGTTATCTATAACTCTTACATTGATCTCCATATGTGTCATGGATCCACTTACGGGATTAAAATCCATTTACATGATATGAACCCCCTTATGTTGATTCATATATATATTGGATTCCCTTATATCGATGTTTATATGGTATCCTCTTACATGGATCAATATTTATCCATTTTTTATATTAAATCAAAAATCCAAATTCCCTTAAAATACTTCTAGATTAAATACAAAATCTTCAAAACTAATTCCAACCATCTTCAAACACTCTATGAATTCAAAATGACATTCAACTAAAATTAATCACTAAAAATATTTTTATTTCAAACAATATTTATATGTTAAAAACAAAATAAAATGTAAGAATCACATATACTAAAACCTTATTCATTCTTTCTTCTCTATATTAATTCCACATTTTAGAGGGACTTCTTATCTCAATAATATCCCCAATAACTAAATAACTTCAAACATATCTTGGTATCAATATAAACACATGTGGTTATATTCAACAAACAGGTTAAAGATGTTCAAGTTTAATAATTCATGTCCCCCATTCCTACTTAGCATGCACTCCCCCTTAATAACCAGATTTTATATAATCAAAAACAAATTCTAGAAAGTGATCATTATACATTAAAATCTATCACTATCTAGAGATTCTATAATTTCACATTAAATAATAACTTTCTGGTAGTTAATAATTCTCTTATATCCCCTTCAATGTATTCCCTCTATTAAACTCCATCATTTTCAATCTTCATCAACATAAACTCCAAGAATATTTAGTTTCATCTTGAAATTTGGTATTAAGTAGTCAAGTACTTCATAAAGGGTAGATTATAATGATATAATACAATAATAATATTTATTTCTCCTTTTCATGATTCACCTTCAAGTACCTATATAGATATATATAAAAAATAAGCATGGGAATAATGTGGATTCGTCCTTTTCATCCTAATGAGATAAAGTCAGTTGTGATTTTATTCTCAACCCAAAAAATCTTTTATTTTCAACTTCAATTTGGTGACATCTCTACATTATATATATTATCTTTTAAATTTATAAATTTTAACCTCCTAGGTCAGTATAGACTTCTTTCCTTATTCAACTTTCTTATTATTTTGAAATGATTTTTTCACCTTAGCTAATAAAGAACATGCATTTGATGGTTCTTTATCTTTTTTTCAATAACTTATTCCATAAAGGTATCCATGTCAAGAAATTTTTAGAATTTAAACCATATTTTTTTACCACAAATGTATATTTTTGAAAACTCTTAGGTTATCATGTCTTTACAACCTATCATAAAATTTTATTTCTTCTTCATGTGAAATTAACTTTTTACCTTTAGAACTTTCATTCTTTTATTCTTTCACTATGTTTCTATCTAATTCCAATTGATCTGGCCAAATATTCATGCATTAAAAATGGGTGTACTAATATTTTTTTGATTTTCCACATGTTTTTATATGAATCTTAAAGTTACCAACTTTAAGAAACATTTCATGATATTTTATTCCTTCTTCAAGGATGTCTTCCACCAAATCAATCCATTTATTTCTCTCTTGGATTGATTATTCCTTTTGTTAAAAATTTATTCCTTCAAATTTGATATAAATGGTTTATTTATAATAATAAATGATGTGTCCATTTCTTCCATAGAAGAATAATTTATTTATTTTTCTTTAAATCATTTTCAACTTTCTTCATATGAGTATTTTTTAACGCTTTTCTTCACTTGTTTTTCTCTCATGGTAGGCTTATCTCTATTTTTATTTTGTACCATCATTTTTTGTGATATTATTCAATAGAATATTTTTAGTATATGATTGTTAGATTTATACTATAATTAATAAATAATGTGAAAATCTGTTCTTTAGTTCTTAAATAAATTCTCACGAAAATAAAATCTATTCTTTGTGAACATATTTCTCCTTCTTTATGAATATTCCCTAAACATGACAAGATTATTTTTACTTTCATATATGATTACCCTTAGACCAATCCCTATATAAACATTGTACTTTTACCTTTACTTATAGTCTGGTCAAATTTTTAGCTTGTTATTTTTGGAAATAATCATCATCCATTTGGACTCTTCTTGGTGAGGTTATTTTATTTAAAATTATTATATACACCCTTAATGTTATGTTGTATTTATTATTTAAACTTTTTCACACATATTTTTCTAGATTGTTATTTATAACTTGTATTAGTAAATGAAACAACATTAGTATAAACATTATTTTTAAGACATGGTTTATCTCATTTATTAAGCTTTAATTGGAAAGATATTTAGATTATTATAGTCCCTTATTACTATTAATAATATTTTTTTTAATTAATGAAACTTGTCACAAATATTCATGGAAGCACCTCTCTTCTTAAAAGTTTGGGAATATACCATCTATGTTGATTCCATATTTCTCATTTTAACTTCTAATTTAAAACACATCATATTGAGGGAAATATTATCATCCTCAATTGAATTAATGTTTTATTCTTATTCACCATTAATTTTATAAATTTTATCTAAATACATATTTTTACCTTTTTATAGATAATTTTAAATATCATTAATTCTTTTTTCTTTGATTTCTAATTAGGCATCCATGAAACTAATAATATATTTATGACTTTCTTATAAATTAGGATCTTCTCTTATAATATTTTCTTAATATTATATTGATCATAAATTTTAAATTTAAATTAATAATCCATCATGGATAATTTTTTTATTTTTAGTTAAGGATTATTCCTTGGAATGGACTTATTTGACGAGAGAGTTTCACTTTTGAAACTGTGTTGTTAATTATTTTTGTATAGTTGTTTCATTAGTTACTAGTTGTGATTTCCCTTCATATAGATCCTGAATGGTCTCAAATATATGAGTGAAAACTCATCAAGAACGTTCTTTAGGTGATCCTAAACCTAAAATTAAAGGAATATTGTCGTAGTTACATCCTCTATATCCTCTTCACAACATGATTGTGATTATTTTATAGGATTATTCCAAAGAGATTTATCAAAATAATTATCACTCATATTACCATTGAGTAGTGGTGAATCCTTTATCTATTTTAAGGTCTTTTTCAATTTCTTATTTTTGTTACCATATATTTTAGTGTTTTTTTTCAATTTGAAGTTTTTTAGAGTTTTTAAAGAGTTTCAATCAATCTACACATTGCAGCATGAATGTAATTCCATAAAGGATGAATGATTAGATATCAGTTGTTCTATAATTTTGAGGTTTTCACCATATAATAAATGTTTTAATACAAATAAGACTCAAATAAAATTCAAATATTTTAGAGATTTGATACTTTCATCATGGAAACTAGGTCATGCCACGAAGGGAGAATGAATGAAATTTAGTGGTTCTATAAGTTTGAGGACCTCCACTTAATGAAAAAAATTCACACCCTAACCTTTTAAGAGGAAAAAAATTCAAACCATGAAATGTTAATTTTAATTATGATTGTATATTTGCGTAAATTTAGTGATTCTATCCAATAGAGCACGACACTGTGAAATAAATACCATTATGTGAAGTGGATGATACAAAGTCGCGACGATTGACCATATAAATCCTATAGGTCCATGATTTTGGAATTATTTGGATGGTTTGTACTAGATTCAAGTATGTGATACAAATCATTATATCATGTCATGGCCTATCTAGAAGTGGCATTAATTTACAAGAGAAACTAACCTATCACACTGTGAATTAAGTGCTTATTCCATGATTTATGGTTTTTACAGAATTTGAATAGAGGTTATGTGGCTTTGTCTTGATGGTTGGGTAGTTATTTGAAAAAATAATAACTAATTATTTGAATTTTTGTAGTGATTTGATAGAATGTGATCTAAGGGTTGTATTTGTATTAAAGGGATATCGAAGTTAGTTATTTTTTGAATTTTAAATTTTAAATTTAAAAATCCTCAATATTATAAGGCCCCAGCCTTAAACCTTACTTAATCTTGAGTTATTACAAGATTACACATTGAGGATCTTTTCAGGTTTAGAGTTTTAGAGAATTATATCATGAAACTTGCATTACATTCCACATTTAAAAAAAGTGGTCACATAAAAGACAGTATTCATTCTTCCCATCAATGGAAACATATTTAAAATATAACACGGATTCTTTCTTGACACATCCTTGACACTATCATCACATCATGTACCTTTCCCTTGACCTTTGAAAAACATTTCAAAAACTTGGGATGAGCATAAAAATCTTAGTAAGAGTTATAAAAAAATGGAAAGGAAACATGAGTTCATATATACATTAGAATGAAATCACACTTTACCCATAAATATAGGCATATCAAATCATGAATAAATCATAGAAAACATAAGACATAAAGGTAACTTGAGGCATTCATAACATTATTACATAGGGAGTAACCCTCTTGGTTACGTTTGGAATACCCATCACAGTATATTCCCTAAATCTCTTCAGAGTAACCTTAACGTTTCACTCCTTCGCGTTACCCAATGCATTGGAGAGCTATATCGGGCTCACCCGCCCTTAGTTTATCACGGAACCACCCGTTTTCATAACAATGCCCAATAACCATAACATAAACGTATCACATAAAACATGCATAAAGGAAACATAACATTTCCACATGTCAATCACAATATAACATTTTAGTATATTGAAATAATGAATCCGTTCAAAAAGAAACCATTTCCAAAACCATTTAAAACATTTAATAAGGGGATTTTTGAATCAAAGTGTCCCATACCACCTTGAAGCTTAAAATTTTAAACCATTAATATCCATATAAATAAATCCTTAAAACCATTTTGAAAACATGGATATTAATAAGAACAAATATTTAAAACATTTAAAGCGATATTTTGGTTAAAGGGGTTTTACCAAAATTAGAGACACTTGAATACAATAATTGAGGAATAACATTTAGTCAGAACGTTATAATATCTTTAGAATAAATGGATTCATGATATAATACTCCAAAGGACAGTATATACACCATATAAGAGTGAATTGGTTCATAACAACAATGAACTCTCAATAGAAATGTCAAATGTGATGAAATCCCTTATAAAGAAGGTATCCTTAAATTAAGGACAAATCAATCTCAAAAATATGTGTGAAAAATATAAATACACCCAATATAAGTGGATATTAAGTGTAAAACAATAAAAGTTCATTAACACATATTCAATGGATGACATATTCAATGACTACATGTTGAACCCAAAGAAATCGAAATTGGGTTAAAAAGTTTCCTTGACAGCCTAACGGCATCACATCAAAATGAGTTGATGAGAGATAAAAAGTGTATCTCATCACTTGGACATAAAATTTACATCAATAAGGATATATGAGAACATATCCCAACATAACAATATGTAAATTAAAATACCCAACAAAATAAGTCTTTTAAAAAAAAGAGGAGGGTGAAAGGTTCCATTACCGACTTGGGTAACTTTCGAAAAGTACACCCCATTGAAGAAGTGTCATAAAATGAATATGTAAATACCCATAAATGGAATTATATTAAAAAATGAGTGTAATAATGTACAGTACATAAACTACTCAAATGAAATTGTGGCAAATGTAGCATAAATCTCACAGGAATAAAAGTGAGATGAAGAATCCCTTACGAAAACTCGGCAGCCTAACGGCGCCACTTAAAACTTCCAAAATGGATTGATGAGAGGAAATAGGGTCTATAATCATATGAACATAATAAGTACAGTGGTAGTAATATAAAATAACATCCCAATCATAATAAAGATGAGCTTAAAAGTAATGACATAAAAGAGTGTACTTAAAAAGAAAGAGAGGTGTAGGATCCCTTACCTCGGGTCCGACTTGACTCGATCGTTCTTTAATCTCCTGAATAATAAACTTGAGTTAATATATACTTGCTTAAGAACCTTTTTCAAGTTCATTATTCCTTTTATACCATGTTATGAACATCATGTAATCATTTAAGTTAATAATGTTCATTTTGTCGGTATTTGGTTCTTAAGTCAAAAATAGACTTCTTACACTTACATGTTGTTAATTTGGTCAAAGGTTCGTTATATCCAGAATGATATTAATGATTTGGATAACATATATATCATATATATTCATCATATACATGTATTTATAATATTACATCACATTTAGAGGTAAGAAATGAAATGCACCGTTCATGGAGACTGTAAGCCGTACGTACGTATGAACGCTACTTCCATTTCTATTTCATATTTTTTGGAATGGAATCATAATGATTTAAGAGTATATTATAATTCTAGTATAATAACATATATAATATCTTTAACTTTATCCTTTACACATCCCACATATGGTATTAACGAATCAAATCACTTTTAGGGGGCGGTAGTCCGCACTTCCTAAAATGAAGATATCGTGTTTACCCATAATGGAAACAATAATGTTAGGCCATAAATGAAAAATACAGAAGCTTAAAGAAAGAATAAACATATTATATATCATATATAAAAATAGTGACATCATAATGGCCACCTTTGAAGGTGTTAAATGAGTATTAAACAATCATCGTTTCGGGAGGCAGAATTTCGCTATCCACGGAAACTGTATATTATTTAACCATTTGATGTAGTTGTGTGAGAGTGTAGCTCGAATAAATCTTATAAAAAACATCCTAGTATATTTAAGATACTGGTGTTGTTACAAAAGAAGTAAATAAAAAGAGTTTAGGGGGTTGGAGAAGCAAAATAAAACAAATGAACATGAGAGAATGAATTACCTTTAAAAGTGTAACTCCTTTTGATTTGAGCCTAAAGGATTCCTTTAAAAGGATTCTGCCCAAAGGGAATCCTCTAGTATGAGGAGAGGGATGTGGAGAGAGTAAATGGGCAGGTTATGGCCGAGCCAAATTCTTGAGGAGTGTGTGAAATGAGGTAGAGGTGGGGGCCTTTTATAAGAGGAGAGGAGGGGCACTTTTGGAAGGTAAGAAATATTACTTTATTTGAAAATGTGTTTCGGTTTTAAAAGGTCCCACATTGATATAATTCGTGGATAAGGTGATAAGGGATCGAAATATTCTCATCCAATAGTTTTTGGACAAGTTTAGGTTTTAGATATTACATTATCTTTCCATTTTATTTAAATCGTTAAATAATGAGGTCATCGTTGCATCATCATGATGTCGTAATTAAATTAATTTCTTTAATATCTAAAAATTATAAAAAAAACTATGATGTAGGAAATATTTTTATATTTCTAATGAAAATTTATTGTCAAAATTTGTACTTGTGTAACCCCACTTAAAAACTGTTTTAGTAAAACAACTCATGTTTGTGTCAATTTAATTTTAACATTAAATATATATATATTAATGTCATTTTCCAACCAAAGTGGTTCCATGGGGTCCCCAAGTTGACCCATGGCTTGTCTTGGTCGGCCATTACACATAAAATGAGGTTAGTACATGTGTCAAGTTCATTTCATATTATTAAAATATTATTTTTACCTTAAACTACACTAATTACCTCTAATCGCGATTAATGAAAAAAAGTTACTATTCACCAAAAAATTATTTTTATGCCATTGAACCACATTTTTCTTCTTAATGAAAACCATGTATGTCGGATTTTTGAAATTCAAAACACAAAGATGGCAAATTTTCATTTAAACGGAAAAATCAGTTTTTATAAGTAACACTTAGTGGTGTCACTATTCATCAAAAATTGATGTTTTTCAGAAAAATCCCAAAAATTCACCCTAAGCTATATTTGATATTCTGAATTCAAAAATGAAGTATATTTTACAAAATTCAAAAAATATAAGTCACATTAATTAATTTAATAATTAATTCCCGCTGTCATAGCAAATAGCGTGTTTTTATGAAACAATAAGTATCAAAAGATTGACACTGGTTTAAGTCTCATTTCAAAGTGAAATTAATTCCAACAACCACTATTGGATTTAATGGTAAAAATATATTCTAATTTCACTTTAAAACAAATTCAAAAGATAATATAATCATATAAATAAATTATATTAAAAGATATTTTGAATTAAAATACAACATTTTACAATATTCATTAAAAAAAGAACTTTATCGTAAAGATACCAAAAATTTACACAAAGTAAAGTTTGATGTCCCGATTCTAAAAAAGAGTTTTATTTGGTCCAATAGAATGTATAAGAGTGAAAAAAACTATATTTAATGATGGTTCGCCATCAAAAGGAGATAAGTGAACCTTTAGTGAAAACAAGGGCATATACGCCTAAAATTGAATTCTTTCCGTATTTTAAGCCTTTATCTTTTATTGGATAAATGTAAAAACATTTAAAAACATATATAATCATATTTTAGTTATTTCTATCCATTCCCGCCAATACAACGGCTACATGATAACTACCATTTAAAATAATATTATTTTATTATTAGAGTGCAACGTAAGATTCCCAAGAAACTCGTTGTTGCGTGTTGGGTATGCCATCGAGCATAGCGTCCCCTTTAAAGTCATATTAATATTTTATTCACAAATATGGATAAATATGAAAATTTCATATTATTTATTTACCTGGGGTGTTACATCCTTCCCCCCTTTTGGGAATTGCGTCCTCGCAATTTTAAAATTGGGCTTGGAAACATCCTTGAAAATGCCACATCGGAACAAGAGTCGGTAAAACAATCACTTTAAAATAAAGAAAGATAATTACAGAGGTCACCCGAGTTAACCCATACTAGGATTCCATGTAGGAAAACATGGACATGGAGGAGAAAACATAGGTTCATGTTCTGATGGAGGTGATAGAAAACATGTTTAGGAGAAAGTTAACAATAAGAAAATCACAAACTTATGATGGGTTAAATGGTATTCGATTCCCCAGTAGGAAAATTTAATAGACAAAATTTTTGTTTTAAGTTACTTTTTGTTGAGAAATTTATTCATAAGGAAACATAATCACTTATCATGTTGACTTTCAACTTTTACTAGATTCCTTAGTCAAACTCATATTTTTTCCAAAAGGCGAGTATTTAGGGAGACTTGTTCGCATTAAGAGTACTATAATCAACTTCTAGAGAATCACCGAATCCACAAAAGAGAACTATATACTTCCCATGTCTTTAGACTCTAACCAAAACCAAAACCAAAAAAGGTTATTACATGATCAGATAATCCAGAAAAGGATAACCCTTTATAAAAAGAAAATCTATTCTTAATCTCCAAAATTTGTCCAACAAAACCCAAAGTTCAACGAAGACCATTCGATAAACAATTTGTCCATAAAATTCTTCAAAGTAAACCAAACTAAGATTGAAACCCAAATATTTGAGGGATTTAGTCACATAGTCTTCCAAGTTAAATCGTAACATTTATCTCCAAACAACATCAGTTTCTCCTAAAGTCTCGTATTGAAAAGTAATTAACCTAATCACATATCCTCCATGATAGGTTAATCATTTTCATAAATAACCCAAAATAAACTTACTCTTAATTAATAAAATCATATAACTAAAAAGAATCAGTCAAACTAACCAGGGACTTCACGTAGTCCAGTGGTAGGCGATAAATACCAGTCGCACTTTGGTTGCGGGTCCGATTCCCAAAGCTTTGTCCGACGCGACGGGTTGTCACACGGTCTGTGTGTTGTCCTTTTTCCAAAACTATATAATTCTTAAAACATCCCCCAAAACGAGATAAAATCTTCAAAAATGATCATAACATATTTTAACCTCAATTTTATCTCATTCCTTTCATTTTCCATCATATCATAGAGTAACCCATAATTACCTAAAAAGTAAGGATCATATAAACCCTAATGGTTACCTAAATAATTATTACCTAAATTTCCACATCGAGTTGTCCATCTCGTACATGATGTATTAGAGAACATACCAAGGTTCAAGTGGTTGATCATTACTCCTTGATATTTGATTTAGGACAACCACGAGTTTCCTCATTGAATCCTCCTTTTTATCTAGTATCTTAATCAGAGAACCACCACAGTTTCCTTCAAACCTGTTGTCTCTTTGGTGCCTGCTAGATCCATCCATTCACTTAAAACAGAAATGTCAGTGTGAGTATATCAACAAAACCATCATGTACTAATGAGGAAGGTAAACAATAAGATATACTTACTGATTCACTTTATTTAAAACTAGGACTCTTTCTGAAATCCTAACCATTATGGTAATGTCACTTATGCTTAAAAAATACCCTAACCTCTAAAGTTATCTAAACCGACCTCTGATACCAACTATAAGGCCCCATCCTTAAATCTTACTTAATCTTGAGTTATTACAAGATTACACATTGAGGATCTTTTCAGGTTTAGAGTTTTAGAGAATTAGATCATGAAACTTGCATTACATTCCACATTTAAACAAAGTGGTTACATAAAAGACAGTATTCATTCTTTCCATCAACGGAAACATATTTAAAATATAACATGGATTCTTTCTTGACACATCCTTGACACTATCATCACATCATGTACCTTTCCCTTGACCTGTGAAAAACATTTCAAAAACTTGGGATGAGCATAAAAAGCTCAGTAAGAGTTATAAAAAAATGGAAAGGAAACATGAGTTCATATATACATTAGAATGAAATCACACTTTACCCATAAAACATAGGCATATCAAATCAAGAATAAATCATAGAAAACATAAGACATAAAGGTAACTTGAGGCATTCATAACATTCTTACATAGGGAGTAACCCTCTTGATTACGTTTGGAATATCCATCACAGTATATTCCCTAAATCTCTTCGGATAAACCTTAATGTTTCACTCCTTCGCGTTACCCAATGCATTGGAGAGCTATATCGGGATCACCCGCCCTTAGTTTATCACGGAACCAACCGTTTTCATAACAATGCCCAAGAACCATAACATAAACGTATCACATAAAACATGCATAAAGGAAACATAACATTTCCACATGTCAATCACAATATAACATTTTAGTATATTGAAATAATGAATCCGTTCAAAAAGAAACCATTTCCAAAACCATTTAAAACATTTAATAAGGAGATTTTTGAATCAAAGTGTCCCATACCACCTTGAAGCTTAAAATTTTAAACCATTAATATCCATATAAATAAATCCTTAAAACCATTTTAATAAGAACAAATAATTAAAACATTTAAAGCGATATTTTGGTTAAAGGGGTTTTACCAAAATTAGAGACACTTGAATACAATAATTGAGGAATAACATTTAGTCAGAACTTTATAATATCATGAGAATAAATGGATTCATGATATAATACTCCAAATGACAGTATATACAGCATATAAGAGTGAATTGGTGCATAACAACAATGAACTCTCAATAGAAATGCCAAATGTGATGAAATCCCTTATAAAGAAGGTATCCTTAAATTAAGGACAAATAAATCTCAAAAATATGTGTGACAAATATAAATACACCCAATATAAGTGGATATTAAGTGTAAAACAATAAAATTTCATTCACACATATTCAATGGATGACATATTCAATGACTACATGTTGAACCCAAAGAAATCGAAATTGGGTTAAAAAGTTCCCTTGACAGCCTAACGGCATAACATAAAAATGAGTTGATGAGAGATAAAAAGTGTATCTCATCACTTGGACATAAAATTTACATCAATAAGGATATATGAGAGCATATCCCAACATAACAATATGTAAATTAAAAGACCCAACAAAAGAAGTCTTTTAAAAAAAGAGGAGGGTGAAAGGTTCCATTACCGACTTGGGTAACTTTCAAAAAGTACAACCCATTGAAGAAGTGTCATAAAATGAATATTTAAATACCCATAAATGGAATTATATTACAAAAGGAGTGTAATAATGGACAGTACATAAACCACTCAAATGAAATTGTGGCAAATGTAGCATAAATCTCACAGGAATAAAAGTGAGATGAAGAATCCCTTACGAAAACTCGGCAGCCTAACGGCGCCAATTAAAACTTCCAAAATGGATTGATGAGAGGAAATAGGGTCTCTCATAATATGAACATAATAAGTACAGTGGGAGTAATATAAAATAACATCCCAATAATAATAAAGATGAGCTTAAAAGGAATGACATAAAAGAGTGTACTTAAAAAGAAAGAGAGGTGTAGGATCCCTTACCTCAGGTCCGACTTGACTCGATCGTTCTTTAATCTCCTGAATAATAAACTTGAGTTAATCTCTACTTGCTTAAGAACCTTTTTCAAGTTCATTATTCCTTTTATACCATGTTATGAACATCATGTAATCATTTAAGTTAATAATGTTCATTTTGTCGGTATTTGGTTCTTAAGTCAAAAATAGACTTCTTACACTTACATGTTGTTAATTTGGTCAAAGTTTCGTTACATCCAGAATGATATTAATGATTTGGATAACATATATATCATATATATTCATCATATACATGTATTTATAATATTACATCACATTTAGAGGTAATAAATGCAATGCACCGTTCATGGAGACGGTAAGCCGTACGTACGCATGAACGCTACTTCCATTTCTATTTCGTATTTTCTGGAATGGAATCATAATGATTTAAGAGTATATTATAATTCCAGTATAATAACATATATAATATCATTAACTTTATCCTTTACACATCCCACATATGGTATTAACGAATCAAATCACTTTCAGGGGGCGGTAGTTCTCACTTCCTAAAATGAAGATATCGTGTTTACCCATAATGGAAACAATAATGGTAGGACATAAATGAAAAATACAGAAGCTTAAGGAAATAATAAACATATTATATATCATATATAAAAATAGTTACATCATAATGGCCACCTTTGAAGGTGTTAAATGAGTATTGAACAATCATCGTTTCGGGAGGCAGAATTTCGCCATCCACGGAAACTGTATGTTCTTTAACCATTTGATGTATTTGTGTGAGAGTGTAGCTCGAATAAATATTATAACAACATCCTAGTATATTTAAGATACTTGTGTTGTTACATAAGAAGTAAATAAAAAGATTTTATGGGGTTGGAGAAGCAAAATAAAACAAATGAACATGAGAGAATGAATTACCTTTAAAAGTGTAACTCCTTTTGATTTGAGCCTAAAGGCTTCCTTTGAAAGGATTCTGCCCAAAGGGAATCCTCTAGGATGAGGAGAGGGATGTGGAGAGAGTAAATGGGCATGGTATGTCCGAGCCAAATACTTAAGGAGTATAAGGCCCCAGCCTTAAACCTTACTTAATCTTGAGTTATTACAAAATTACACATTGAGGATCTTTTCGGGTTTAGAGTTTTAGAGAATTAGATCATAAAACTTGCATTACATTCCACATATAAACAAATTGGTTACATAAAGATAGTATTCTTCATTCCCATCAATGGAAACAAATTTAAAATAAATCATGGATTATTTCTTGACACTTCCTTGACACTATCATCATATCATGTACCTTTCCTTTGACTTGTGAAAAACATTTCAAAAAAAACTTGGGATGAGCATAAAAAGCTCAGTATGGGTTATTAAAACATGGAAAGGAAACATGGGTACATATATACATAATAATGAAATCATACTTTACCCATAAAACAAAGGCACTTTAACATACCTCATAAAATCATGAATAAATCATAGAAATCATAGGACATAAAGGTAACTTGAGGCATTCATAACATTCTTACGTAGGGAGTAACCCTCCTGGTTACGTTTGGAATACCCATCACAGTATATTCCCTAAAATCTCTTCGGAGAAACCTTAAAGTTTCAATCCTTCGCGTTACCCAATGCATTGGAGGGCTATATCGGGCTCACCCGCCCTTAGTTTATCACGGAACCACCCGTCTTCATAATAATCCCCAAGAACCATAACATAATCGTATCACATAAAACATGCATAAAGGAAACATAACATTTCCACATTTCAATCACAAGATATCAATACAACAAAAAAACATTGTGAAAACCATTTTCAATACCAAAATAAAAGAAAAGTAAAACATGGTATTTATTTTTCTTTTAAAAAAGAAGGTATGGCTTGTAGAGGAAGCCGAAACTCAAATAACGGTCACGACGGCGGAGAAGTCATTGTCGCCGCATACGTACGACAAAAACATTCCCTTTTGTCGTTTAGTAAATGCTTCGTATAAAAAAGATTCCTTTTGAATAAATGTAAAAGTCAAAGGGTTTTATACACCGTATAAAAGAAAGTTGTGTATAAAATAAAATATGCCTCAAAGAAAGGAGATTGAGACGAAGTCCCATACCTCGTATCCGACTTGACCCGACCGTTCTTTAATCTCCTGAATAATAAACTTGAGTTAATCTCTACTTGCTTAAGAACCTTTTTCAAGTTCATTATTCCTTTTATACCATGTTATGGACATCATGTAATCATTTAAGTTAATAATGTTCATTTTGTCGGTATTTGGTTCTTAAGTCAAAAATAGACTTCTTACACTTACATGTTGTTAATTTGGTCAAAGGTTCGTTATATAAAGAATGATATTAATTATTTGGATAACATATACATCATATATATTCATCATATACATGTATTTATAATATTACATCACATTTAGAGGTAAGAAATGAAATGCACCGTTCATGGAGACGGTAAGCCGTACGTACGCATGAACGCTACTTCCATTTCTATTTCGTATTTTTTTGGAATGGAATAATAATTATATAAGATTATATTATAATTCTAGTATAATAACATATATAATATCATTAACTTTATCCTTTACACATCCCACATATGGTATTAACGAATCAAATCACTTTCAGGGGGCGGTAGTCCGCACTTCCTAAAATGGAGATATCGTGTTTACCCATAATGGAAACCATAAAGGTATGCCCAAAATGAAAAAAACAGAAGCTTAAGGAAAACATAAACATATCATATATCATATATAAAAATAGTGACATCATAATGGCCACCTTTGAAGGTGTTAAATGAGTATTGAACAATCATCGTTTTGGGAGGCAGAATTTTTCCATCCACGGAAACCGTATGTTCTTTAACCATTTGATGTAGTTTTGTGAGAGTGTAGCTCAAATAAATCTTATAACAACATCCTAGTATATTGAAGATACTGGTGTTGTTACAAAAGAAGTAAATAAAAAGAGTTTAGGGGGTTTGAGAAGCAAAATAAAAAAAATGAACAGGAGAGAATGAATTACCTTTAAAAGTGTAACTCCTTTTTATTTGAGCCTAAAGGCTTCCTTTGAAAGGATTCTGCCCAAAGGGAATCCTCTAGGATGAGGAGAGAGATGTGGAGAGAGTAAATGGGCAGGGGTTGGCTGAGCCAAAGGCTTGAGGAGTGTGTGAAATGAGGTAGAGGTGGGGGCCTTTTATAAGAGGAGAGGAGGGACACTTTTGGAAAGTAAAGAAATATTACTTTATTTGAAAATGTTTTTCGGTTTTAAAAGGTCCCACATTAATATAATTCGTGGATAAGGTGATATAGGTTCGAAATCCACTCATCCAATTGGTTTTGGACATGTGTAGTTCATAGATTTTACATTATCTTTCCATTTTATTTAAATCGTCAAATAATGATGTCATTGCTGCATCATTATTATGTCATAAATAATTTAATTTATTTAATCTCTAAAAATTATAAAAAAAATACTATTATGTAGGAAATCTTTTTATATTTCCAATTACTATTTATAATCAAAAATCTGATCTTTATAAGCCCATGTAAAAATTGTTTTCGTAAAACATATTATGTTTGTGTCATTTTTACTTTTACATTAAATAAAAAGTTATTTTTGTCATTTCCCAACAAAAGTGGATCCATGGGGTCCCCAAGTTTACCCATGGATTTTCTTGGTCGGCCATGACACAACCAATAAGTTTGGGACATGTTTATAGGTAATTTCATATTATTAAAGCATTATTTATACCTTAAACTACCCTAATTACCACTAATCGCGATTAAGAACTTAATAAGTTACTATTCACCAAAAAATTATTATAATCTCATTGAACCACATTTTACTTATTAATGACAACCATGTATGTTGGATTTTTGAAATTCAAAACACAATGATGGCAAAATTTCATTTAAACGGAAAATCAGTCTTTATAAATACCACTTAGTGGTTTCACTATTCATCAAAAATTGGAGTTTTTCAGAAAATTACCAAAAATTCACCCTAAGAAATATTTGATATTACGAATTCAAAAATGAAATCTATTTTACAAAATTCAAAACATATAATTCACATTAATTAATTTAATAATTAATTCCCGCTGTCAGAGCAAATAGCGTGTTTTTATGAAACAATAAGTATCAAAAGATTGACACTAGTTTAAGTCCAATTTTAAAGTGAAATTGATTCCAATGACCACCATTGGATTAAATGGTAAAAATATATTCATATTACACATTAAGACCAATTCAAAAGATAATCTAATCATATAAATAAATTAGATTAAAAAGCAGTTTTGATGTAAAATGCAGTATTTTTCACTATTCATTAAAAAATGAACATTGTCAGAAAAATACCAAAAATTCACACAAAGTAAATTTTGATGTCCCAATCATAAATAATAAGTTTATTTTGACAAAAATAGTTTATAAAATTGTCAAATATATATTTAAAAAGGGTTTTCCATCATAAGGCAGTAAAACAATCTTTTAAGAATATTAGTGTATTCCATGCTTAAGATTGGATTTATTTTCATTTTAAGCCTCTAAAACACTATCTTAATCATTAATAGACATAGATAAAAATATCTATTATTCATTACTTACTTGGGATGTTACATCCTTCCCCCCTTTAGAAAATTGCGTCCCCGCAATTTATTTACTTATCGAATAAATGGGGGTACTTATCCCTCATTGCATTTTCAGATTCTCATGTTGCCTCTTCAATCATGTGGTTTTTCCACAAAACCTTTATTTGATTAATCACCTTATTCCATAACACTTTCTCCCTGTGGTCAAGAATCTGGACCGGTTATTCCTCATAAGATAGGTTCTCTTCCAGCTGAACTACCTCTGGACTCAAAACATGAGATGGATCTGGCATATACTTCCTCAACATTGAAACATGAAAAACATTGTGTACCTGAGATAAACTCGGAGGTAAAGCCACCCGGTATGCAACTGATCCAACTCTCTCCAGAATTACATATGGTCCAATAAACCTTTGACTCAGCTTTCCTTTCTTACCAAATCTCATCACACTTTTCCAAGGAGAAACCTTGAGAAAAACATGATCACCTACCTCGAAAGATAGATCCTTCCTCCGGTTATCCGCATAACTCTTCTGCCTGCTCTGAGCTGTTCTCATGTGTTTCTGAATCAGCTGAACATTTTCTGCCATCTCTTCTACCAATTCTGGTCCCATCAAATTCCTTTCACCCACTTCATCCCAAAAATCTAGAGTTCGACACCGCTTCCCATATAATGCCTGAAATGGTGCCATCTGTATACTAGAATGAAAGTTGTTATTATAAGAAAACTCAACCAAAGAAAGATGTTGGTCCCAACTTCCCTGATAATCCATAGAACAAGCTCGTAGCATATCCTCTAATGTCTGAATTGTTCGTTCTGACTGCCCATCTGATTGAGGATGAAATGTTGTACTAAAATTTAATTCAGTACCCAACGACTTCTGAAGGCCTTTCCAAAAGTTAGAAGTAAACCTGGGATCACGATCCGATACAATGGAGAGAGGAACTCCATGTAACCTGACTATGTCTTTAAGATACAAACGTGAAAGTTGATCAAGAGAGAAAGTATCTCGTATAGCAAGGAAATGAGCAGATTTGGTCAAGCGATCAACAATAACCCAGATTGCATTATTACCTCGAGATGTCTTCGGTAATCCAACAACAAAGTCCATGGATATATTCTCCCATTTCCACTCTGGCACTGGTAAAGGCTGAAGCATCCCTTTAGATAACTGCCACTCTGCTTTAACCTGTTGACATGTCAAACACTTTACAGTAAAATCAGCAATGTCTCTTTTCATTCCATCCCACCAGTAATACTCCCGCAGATCTCTATACATCTTATTACTTCCCGGATGAACTGAAAACGGAGAACTATGAGCTTCACATAACAAATCTCTCTTCAACTGTGAATCACAAGGCACACACAATCTCTTCCCAAATCTCAAAACACAATCATTATCAATGTTTAATTCAGGCAACTTACCTTTCTGAACCAGCTCTACCTTTTTCTGCAACTCACTGTCTTGCTTCTGTGCTTGCTTGATTCTATCTGATAGAGAAGATCTCACTGATACCTGAAACAAAACAGAAGGACTTCCTGCACCAAAAACTTCTATGCCAAAGTTCATCAAATCCTTGACCAAAGGATCACGTTCCAAATGCAACATTGCTAATGAAGCATTACTTTTTCGACTCAAAGCATCAGCCACTTTATTTGCTTTTCTCGGATGGTAATGAATTGTACAATCATAATCCTTGATTTATTCTAGCCATCTCCTCTGTCTCATGTTTAACTCTTTCTGAGTGAATATATAATTTAAACTTTTGTGATCGGTATATATTTCACACTTTACTCCATACAAATGATGCCTCCAAATTTTTAAAGCAAAAACAACAGCAGCTAATTCCAAATCATGTGTAGGGTAATTTACCTCATTAGTTTTCAACTGTCGTGAAGCATAAGCAATTACCTGATCATTCTTCATTAGGACGCAACCAAGTCCTTTCAATGAAGCATCACTGTATATAACAAACTCACCATTCCTGGAAGGTAGTGCCAAAACTGGAGCATTAACCAATCTTCTTTTCAATTCTTGAAAACAATCATCACATTCTTTTGTCCAGATAAACTTAACACCCTTCCGAGTTATCTTAGTCATTGGACTAGATAACCGTGAAAAATTTCTAACAAACCTTCGGTAATAGCCCACCAAACCAAGGAAGCTACGAATCTTGGTTACATTTGTGGTTCTTGGCCATTCTTCCACAACTTTTGTTTTTACAGGATCAACAGTTATTCCATCTTTAGAAACAATGTGACCAAGGAAAGAAATTTTTTTCAACCAAAACTCACACTTGCTGAATTTCCCATACAGTTTCTTTTCTTTTAAGGTTTGCAAGATAACCCTTAAATGTCTTTCATGCTCTTCTTTACTTTTATAAAACACCAAAATATCATCAATGAAAACCACCACAAACTTATCCAAGAACTCATGGAAAATTCTATTCATTAAATCCATGAATACAGCAGGTGCATTGGTTTGCCCAAAAGGCATTACTACAAATTCATAATGGCCATATCTCGTACGGAACGTGGTCTTCGGAATATCTGCCTCCTTTACCTTCAGCTGATGGTACCCCGATCTCAAGTCAATCTTTGAAAAAAACTGAGCTCCCTGGAGTTGATCAAACAAATCATCGATATGAGGTAAAGGATATTTGTTCTTAACAGTGATATTATTCAAGGCTCTATAATCAATGCAAAGTCTCATAGAACCATCTTTATTTTTAACAAATAAAACAGGAGCACCCCCTGGTGATGTGCTAGGTCTAATGAAACCTTTCTCTAATAAATCTTTCAATTGCTCCTTCAACTCTAAAAGTTCAATTTGTGCCATTCGATAAGGGGGTTTTGAAATTGGCTTAGCATCAGGAACTAAGTCAACAGTAAACTCAACTTCCCGATCTGGTATTATTCCAGGAAACTCATCAGAAAAAACATCAGGATACTCATTTACCACTGGCACATCATTAATCTGAACAGTTCCTTTACTTTCAACGACGTGTGAAAGGTAACATTCATTTCCATCTTTTACAAGTTTCTCAGCCTCTTGATATGTTATCAAAAGTAAGGGTTCATTCCTGTAAACAAACTGAAATTCTTTCTGAAAAGAAACTTCTTTAGCTCTACAGTCAATCTTAGCATGGTAAATAGAGAGCCAATCCATACCCAGGATAACATCAAACTCTACTATAGGTAGAACAATAAGGTTTTCAAGTAGTTTCTTTCCACAGATAAGGATAGGAAGATTCTTATAAATTAGTTTTGCCTCAACATTTCCCCCAGGTGTTTTTACCAAAAGTTCAGGAGTCATTTCTTGAGATGGTATTCCCATTTTACTAGAAACGGTTTCAGAGATGAAAGAATGTGTAGACCCCGAATCAAACAACACACTGGCATAATCTGAAAAAACAAACAAAGTACCTGATACAACTTCATTTTATGGCCCGACATCTGCTGAAGTAGTTGCAAAGGATTTCACCACCCCTTTCTGCTTGTAGTCTAACTGCTTCCCGTCACTCAAGCTCTTTTTCAGACACTCATTTGCATAGTGACCCATCTCATTGCACTTATAACATTTCACTAACTGTAAATCAAATTTGTTCTTACCTTCACCTTGATCCTTTTCAGTGCAATCACGAGCCTTATGTCCCATCTTACCACATCGGTAGCACTTTCCAGAATTCAGAAGACATTCCCCAGTATGCCTTTTTCCACATTTATCACAAACTGGAAACTTAGTTCTCTTACCATCAGACTTTTTTGAAGAATTCTTACCTATCTCCTGCCACCTCGGTCTCTTCTTCTGCTGGTTGTTATAGAACACTTGGTCATCGGAAAACTCCATTTCCACCTTCTCAGCACATCAAACAAGCTTTTCATAACTTTTAAACTCACGAGAAGCTAATGCCCTTCGATATTTTGGATTTAATCCTGGGTAAAAACGATTGATTTTACTATCAAGGTCTCGAATAAAATTTGGAGCATACCTTGCCAATCGAGTGAACCTTTCTTCATAGGCAGCCACTGAGTCTTCCTCTTTCCTAAATTCCAAGAATTGATTTTCCATCCTAAGTCGAACAGCCTTAGAAAAATACTTCTCAAGAAACAAACCTTTGAATTCATCCCAGTCAAGAGCATCAATCTCATCGACGTCCCTGATATTTTTAACCATAAACCACCACTGATCTGCTTCACCCTCCAAACGGTAAATAGCAAGACTAACCTTTTGATTGTCTGAACACCCCATGACATCAAAAATCTTCTCCAGTGCTTTAATCCACCCTTCAGCTAGCACAGGGTCAGATGATCCTCTAAATGATGGTGGATGTTGCCTCATGAAATGTTCCACCACTGACATGTTCCTCTGCGGTTGGTCTGGCTGATCTCGTGTATGGATACCACCGCCATTTATCGCTTGAGTCAACTGCACCATTACTACAACAAACTGTTCAGTTCCAATTCCGACCATTTCTGGATGCTGATTCGGAAGGTTATTTCCTTCCGTATGCCTTCCTAGCACTGCTTCCCTGTTTCCTCTGCGGAAAACCATTCTGAACAAACATGTCTTAGATAAAGCAACATGGTAATCTTTAAATTCTATATCATTTCAAAAAATATATATTTGTGGATAATCATTTAATATAATTCTAACTCCTAAAGTTATCTAAACCGACCTCTGATACCAACTATAAGGCCCCAGCCTTAAACCTTACTTAATCTTGAGTTATTACAAGATTACACATTGAGGATCTTTTCGGGTTTAGAGTTTTAGAGAATTAGATCATAAAACTTGCATTACATTCCACATATAAACAAAGTGGTTACATAAAGATAGTATTATTCATTCCCATCAATGGAATCACATTTAAAATAAAACATGGATTATTTCTTGACACTTCCTTGACACTATCATCATATCATGTATCTTTCCCTTGACCTGTGAAAAACATTTCAAAAAAAACATGGGATGAGCATAAAAAGCTCAGTATGGGTTATAAAAACATGGAAAGGAAACATGGGTACATATATACATAAGAATGAAATCATACTTTACCCATAAAACATAGGCACTTTAACATACCTCATAAAATCATGAATAAATCATAGAAATCATAGGACATAAAGGTAACTTGAGGCATTCATAACATTCTTACGTAGGGAGTAACCCTCTTGGTTACGTTTGGAATACCCATCACAGTATATTCCCTAAAATCTCTTCAGAGAAACCTTAACGTTTCACTCCTTCACATTACCCAATGCATTGGAGAGCTATATCGGGCTCACCCGCCCTTAGTTTATCACGGAACCACCCGTCTTCATAATAATGCCCAAAAACCATAACATAATCGTATCACATAAAACATGCAAAAAGGAAACATAACATTTCCACATTTCAATCACAAGATATCAATACAACACAAAAACATTGTGAAAACCATTTTCAATACCAAAATAAATGAAAAGTAAAACATGGTATTTATTTTTCTTTTAAAAAAGAAGGTATGGCTTGTAGAGGAAGCCGAAACTCAAATAACGGTCACGACGGCGGAGATGTCGTTGTCGCCGCATACGTACGACAAAAAAATTACCTTTTGTGTTTAGTAAATGCTTCGTATAAAAAAGATTACTTTTTAATAAATGTAAAAGTCAAAGGGATTTATACACCGTATAAAATAAAGTTGTGTATAAAAAAAAATATGCCTCAAAGAAAGGAGATTGAGACGAAGTCCCATACCTCGTATCTGACTTGACCTGACCGTTCTTTAATCTCCTGAATAATAAACTTGAGTTAATCTCTACATGCTTAAGAACCTTCTTCAAGTTCATTATTCCTTTTATACCATGTTATGGACATCATGTAATCATTTAAGTTAATAATGTTCATTTTGTCGGTATTTGGTTCTTAAGTCAAAAATAGACTTCTTACACTTACATGTTGTTAATTTGGTCAATGGTTCGTTATATCCAGAATGATATTAATGATTTGGATAACATATACATCATATATATTCATCATATACATGTATTTATAATATTACATCACATTTAGAGGTAAGAAATGAAATGCACCGTTCATGGAGATGGTAAGCCGTACGTACGCATGAACGCTACTTCCATTTCTATTTCGTATTTTTTTTTGGAATGGAATCATAATTATATAAGAGTATATTATAATTCCAGTATAACAACATATATAATATCATTACCTTTATCCTTTACACATCCCACATATGGTATTAACGAATCAAATCACTTTCAGGGGGCGGTAGTCCGCACTTCCTAAAATGAAGGTATCGTGTTTACCCATAATGGAAACCATAAAGGTATTCCCAAAATGAAAAAAACAGAAGCTTAAGGAAAACATAAACATATCATATATCATATATAAAAATATTGACATCATAATGGCCACCTTTGAAAGTGTTAAATGAGTATTCAACAATCATCGTTTCGGGAGGCAGAATTTCGCCATCCACGGAAACCGTATGTTCTTTAACCATTTGATGTAGTTGTGTGAGATTGTAGCTCAAATAAATCTTATAACAACATCCTAGTATATTTAAGATACTGGTGTTGTTACAAAAGAAGTAAATAAAAAGAGTTTAGGGGGTTGGAGAAGAAAAATAAAACAAATGAACATGAGAGAATGAATTACCTTTAAAAGTGTAACTCCTTTTGATTTGAGCCTAAAGGATTCCTTTGAAAGGATTATGCCCAAAGGGATTCCTCTATGATGAGGAGAGGTATGTGGAGAGAGTAAATGGACAGGGTTTGGACGAGCCAAAGGCTTGAGGAGTGTGTGAAATGAGGTAGAGCTGGGGGCCTTTTATAAGAGGAGAGGAGGGGCACTTTTGGAAAGTAAAGAAATATTACTTTATTTGAAAATGTTTTTCGGTTTTAAAAGGTCCCACATTGATATAATTCGTGGATAAGGTGATAAAAGTTCTACATCCACTCATCCAATTGGTTTTTTGCATGTGTAGTTCATAGATCTTACATTATCTTTCCATTTTATTTAAATCGTCAAATAATGATGTCATCGCTGCATCATTATTATGTCATAAATAATTTAATTTATTTAATGTCTAAAAATTATAAAACAAATAATATGATATAGGAAATCTTTTTAGCTTTACAATGACTATTTATAATCAAAAATCTGATCTTTATAAGCCCATGTAAAAATTGTTTTCGTAAAACATATTATGTTTGTGTCATTTTTACTTTTACATTAAATAAAAAGTTATTTTTGTCATTTCCCAACAAAAGTGGATCCATGGGGTCCCCAAGTTGACCCATGGATTTTCTTGGTCTGCCATGACACAACCAATAAGTTTGGGACATGTTTCTAGGTCATTTCATATTATTAAAGCATTATTTATACCTCAAACTACCCAAATTACCACTAATCGCAATTAAGAACTTAATAAGTTACTATTCACCAAAAAATTATTATAATCTCATTGAACCAAATTTTACTTCTTCATGACAAACATGTATGTTGGATTTTTTAAATTCAAAACACAATGATGGCAAAATTTCATTTAAACGGAAAATCAGTCTTTATAAATACCAATTAGTGGTTTCACTATTCATCAAAAATTGGAGTTTTTCAGAAAATTACCAAAAATTCACCATAAGATATATTTGATATTACGAATTCAAAAATGAAATCTATTTTACAAAATTCAAAACATATAAGTCACATTAATTAATTTAATAATTAATTCCCGTTGTCAGAGCAAATAGCGTGTTTTTATGAAACAATAAGTATCAAAAGATTGACACTAGTTTAAGTCCAATTTCAAAGTGAAATTGATTCCAATGACCACCATTGGATTAAATGGTAAAAATATATTCATATTACACATTAAGACCAATTCAAAAGATAATCTAATCATATAAATAAATTAGATTAAAAAGCAGTTTTGATGTAAAATGCAGTATTTTTCATTATTCATTAAAAAATGAACATTGTCAGAAAAATACCAAAAATTCACACAAAGTAAATTTTGATGTCCCAATCATAAAGAATAAGTTTATTTTGACAAACATAGTTTATAAAATTGTCAAATATATATTTAAAAAGGGTTTTCCATCATAAGGCAGTAAAACAATCTTTTAAGAATATTAGTGTATTCCATGATTAAGATTGGATTTATTTTCATTTTAAGCCTCTAAAACACTATCTTAATCATTAATAGACATAGATAAAAATATCTATTATTCATTACTTACTTGGGATGTTACAAGGAGTGTGTGAAATGAGGTAGAGGTGGGGACCTTTTATAAGAGGAGAGGAGGGGCACTTTTGGAAAGTAAGAAATATTACTTTATTTGAAAATGTGTTTCGGTTTTTAAAGGTCCCACATTGATATAATTCGTGGATAAGGTGATAAGGGTTCTAAATATTCTCATCCAATAGTTTTTGGACAAATTTAGGTTTTAGATATTACATTATCTTTCCATTTTATTTAAATCGTTAAATAATGAGGTCATCGTTGCATCATCATGATGTCGTAATTAAATTAATTTCTTTAATATCTACAAATTATAAAAAAACTATGATGTAGTAAATCTTTTTAGCTTTCTAATGAATATTTATAGTCAAAATTTGGACTTGTGTAACCCCACTTAAAAACTGTTTTAGTAAAACAACTCATGTTTGTGTCAATTTAATTTTAACATTAAATAAATATATATTAATGTCATTTTCCAACCAAAGTGGCTCCATGGGGTCCCCAAGTTGACCCATGGCTTTTATTGGTCGTCCATTACACATCCAATGAGGTTAGTACATGTGTCAAGTTCATTTCATATTATTAAAACATTATTTTTACCTTAAACTACACTAATTACCTCTAATTACGATTAATGAAAAAAAGTTACTATTCACCAAAAAATTATTTTTATCCCATTGAACCACATTTTACTTATTAATGAAAACCAGGTATGTCGTATTTTTGAAATTCAAAACACAAAGATGGAAAAATATCATTTAAATGGAAAAATCAGTTTTTATAAGTACCACTTAGTGGTGTCACTATTCATCAAAAATTGATGTTTTTCAGAAAAATCCCAAAAATTCACCCTAAGCTATATTTGATATTCCTAATTCAAAAATGAAGTATATTTTAAAAAATTCAAAACATATAAGTCACATTAATTAATTTAATAATTAATTCCCGCTGTCATAGCAAATAGCGTGTTTTTATGAAACAATAAGTATCAAAAGATTGACACTGGTTTAAGTCTGATTTCAAAGTGAAATTAATTCCAACGACCACTATTGGATTTAATGGTAAAAATATATTCTAATTTCACTTTAAAACCAATTCAAAAGATAATATAATCATATAAATAAATTATATTAAAAGAGATTTTGAATTAAAATACAACATTTTACACTATTCATTAAAAAAAGAACTTTATCGTAAAGATACCAAAAATTTACACAAAGTAAAGTTTGATGTCCCGATTCTAAAGAAGTGTTTTATTTGGTCCAATAGAATGTATAAGAGTGAAAAAAACTATATTTAATGACGGTTCGCCATCAAAAGGCGATAAGTGAACCTTTAGTGAAAACTAGGGCATATACGCCTAAAATTGAATTCTTTCCGTATTTTAAGCCTTTATCTTTTATTGGATAAATGTAAAAACATTTAAAAAGATATATAATCATATTTTAGTTATTTCTATCCATTCCCGCCAATACAACGGCTACATGTTAACTACCATTTAAAATAATATTATTTTATTATTAGAGTGCAACGTAAGATTCCCAAGAAACTCGTTGTTGCGTGTTGGGTACGCCATCGAGCATAGCGTCCCCTTTAAAGTCATATTAATATTTTATTCACAAATATGTATAAATATGAAAATTTCATATTCTTTATTTACCTGGGGTGTTACAAATATATAGGGTATATTTATATGTATAAGTGAATAACCACACATATAATATCAAATAAAAGAAAATAGATAGTGGATTCTTAATGTTCTATAATTGAAGTATCATTAATTAATTATTTTCAAAAATATGTAATTTTAAAGTGATGTGTGATTAGGTTGAGCTACATTGAATATCGGTCTTGGAAGTATAATCTATTGTGAATATCATTGATATATCGAAAAGTAAATACTGAAGAAACATAGAGAACACCCTTTTCGTTTGGTTTTCAATTTTTTATCGAATTTTTATTTGATCGAAATGTATGTTTATCATATTTTGGTATCCCCCTTAAAAGTAGTGAGTGGAAGAGAGTAATAGTTTGTAGACCTTGGATGAGTAGTGAACTTGTCCTAAATTTTATAATCACATGATATTGAAGTAGTGTTTAATTGGAACATCAACACATCATTGTTATGTGTTCCTTAGACATAGATCATTATGGGTGAACTAAGTAAAATCATATATTCATTGACTTTACTATATTTTCATTTGATTTGTAGTGACCTAGATTATTCCTAATCGAGACTTAACATTATGTTGAGTTTTTAGATTCTTGGGACTTATCAGGGAAGAAAATAGTAAATTTACCCTAGAAAACATCCTCATGAAGATTATCTTATGGTTCCATTAATCTTAGGGAGTAGTGTTTACCGCTGTGTAATTATTTGGTGAATTTCAAAAAAAATAGTTTTATGGGATATTTTATATTTATTTTTGAAAAAAAATAATTATCCTAAGAGATTTATGGTGATGTGACAACCATGTTTTCTAATGTTTGAACCTTGGGTGTATTTATAAGTTGTGTTTCATGATGAATCATTGAACCTACTTGGAAATGCGAGCACTATAGATAATTTATAATGATATAATAAAAAAATTGTATTATTTTTAGACCGTGCATGTGAATTTTTCATAAAACACTTATATTTCTATAATAAGTCATTATCTAGAGAAAATGAGATAATGGTTGAGGTTTTTACATGGTATTGACCCTATGAATGATGTATTTATTATTTTCAAAAAATCATGTAATAGTTCACGGTCATGGGAAGATTTGGAAGATCTTATCCCTACCAGGGATCATGCTTTGTATTTTTTTTTCTATTTTTTTTCCTTTTTTGGTCGTTTAATTTTCATTTTCATCATGACTCTCCCATTACAATGATATGGATATATCTTCTTGTTATTCTCTTACATTTTCAAAATATGATGGTTCTTAGTTCGATCAGTAATATGGTGGGGTGTTTTCTATGATCGAATCTCTATAATCACACCATGTGTCTTCTAGTTTCTCAGAGGATTTATATTTAATTTGATATATCTAATAACCTGTTAGATTTCAACTATATCAAAGTTTAAAGATATTTGTGTTGGTATCAAAAGGTATGATATGAATCGTGGGTTCCATTATGTTCATCATATAGAAATATTGGTCATGATTTTAATATATGTCAGTGAGGTTTATTTTATAATTCTAGAGAGGCCCATCCATATAGAGGAGAGGACCATCCCATGTAGGAAGTAGGAGGAAGGAATCATAAATGATGGTATAGCTTGTAATTCCCCTGAGGTGGATCAACTGGGTATTGGGGAGCAGGGCCATCCTACAGTCACCCAGAAGGAAGAGAGACCTAGGCTTTCAAAGCTGAGGATAGAGGCTTTTTTTCATTGATTCAGTCTGTATTTAGGTTTCAATCCTTTCCACAAAAATTTCAAGGTGGCATACAGCTGGATGAGGGGGTGTGTGTGGTTCTGATAAGTAACTCTCAGAACTCTCCATCTTATATAGATTTTTAAAGGTCTTACTATAATTCTCCTCAAGTGGTAATGATCCATAAAATATGTGAGGATGGCTCATATGGTATCAAAAAATATGAAAGCTGGGAGTTTTAGTGATTCATGGGGCTGGATTAAGATTAGAGAATAGTTCATTCCAGAAAAGGGTCCTATAGTGGACACATCAGGTTCTATGTGAGGCAAAGAAGCCTCCCTCTCTTTCTAGCATAGGTAAATCTACAGTTTCTGGTTAAGTTATCAGAACTATTTTTTGGTTCTGGGAGATGTTGATACACCCCCTTCTAAATAAGGGATTATTTTGGAGGAAGTACATGAATGGAACTATCCTTTACAATAAAGGTTGGATGATAAAGGTGAAGACAATGATTCTTCTTAAGAATCTTGTTCCTTGGAGCCCATGGAATCTAAAATTGTGGAAGAGTACCTTTGATCATCTTCAAAGAAAGGAAATAATAACCTTAAGGAATCAGATGGGTTTACTCATCACACATAGAGGCCATGAAGATTAAAAGACTACTAAATTTTACCCATTACACATTTTATAAGTTCCCATAGCAAAGGTAAAATCCCTCAAAAGAGATTTAATGTTGTTATTAACATCCCAAAGAATAAGTAGGTCATTGAATCAGACAACACCCAGAAGATCCTCAAAGATTATAATGAATAAATGTTAGAGGATTATTTCCTTCTCATGTCTTCAAAGGGGGATACATATAGAATTTTCTAAAGGTCATCGTGTGTTGACTTGAATGAAGAACAATCCTCTTATATTGATAAATATAATAGGATTTTGATATATGGTTTCAATGAGAGGAAAAATCCTATACGATCATGTACGGACTTGGGAAAATATGGCATTCCACATTTATTATCTCATTAATGATAATTTGGAGACTATGGTTACCTCAATAGAATAACGACTATTTAAGGTAAAGGATTCAAACTGCTTTAACATGTTCTGAATTGGCCTGATAATTTTTTATGAGGTTTTATTTTATCTATTTTCTTAAAAAAATTGGGTTCCCACTTTTTCATTAAAATTACTTTCTAAAATAAAAAATATTTTATTTATGGATATTAATAGAGTAAGAATTATTCACCCCTAATTTTTATCTTAGTGTTTGTGTGATGAAACCACTAAAAACAAAACCCTAAAATTATCCTCCCTTCATTCTCACTATATTATGTCTTCCTTATTAATATGTCTCTCTTTGTCTCTCTCACTCTCTCTATATACTCCTCCTATCTTTTATTCTTGTGATCCAAGCATGGACTTCATCCCTTGTAATGGTTGATGGTAGTGTGGTAGTCATGCGATATATGGGGAAGATAGGGAGCTCAGTATGACGCATGTAGGTTGTCTAAGGAAAGATGTATTGTACACTGCTCGTAGGTTTGTGTGAAGGGTGTTCCGTGTGATTCATCATCAATGGAGGGTGTTGATGAGGTAGCCTAGATAGATATTCGGGAAGGAGTTATTGGAAATGAATCATTGCTCTAGTTAGGTATTCTTAATATTAAAATGTTCTAGGAATAATAAATCCTTATATTTTCAATGCATAAAAAATAATAAATTAATATAAAATATAAAATAAATGGGGTGGTGCCTTGATTTGTGAGTGCGGAAGAGGGTGTCATGTATATCATTTCTATTATGAATGGGATACCTTGGAGGTTATATAATATATAGATTCATTTTATATTATTAATAAAGAAAATAATGACTTTATTATTACTATTATAAATTTATGTTTCAATTAAATTTTTTACTATGGATTTGGATTGGTAAATCATCTATGGTGTTTTAACCTAGACATTCAGACAGATGATTCAAGATCAATATGAAACACCAAATTATGACTCATGGAATGGGATCGAGGAACCAACACATAACATCTTTCATCTATGATACAATTAAATGCATATTTTTTATCAAGTGTTCATTTTAGGAAATTAAATAGTCTATAAAAAGTATTTTTCTATGTAGATCACAATGGTGTAGTCCATTTAGTCATTAGAACTCATTTTTTAGGTGTGGTAAACAAATTTATTTTTTGACTTTGTAGAGACAGTGACAAGGCTTAAGTGTGATATTCAGAGTGGTGTTGGGGTCGATACCCCCCAGACGAGTTTGTTTATGTTAGGGATCGAGTCCCCTATTTCCTATCTACATATAGGGTCAGTAATCCCCCACACACACTAGGGTATGGGTCTTCTTTCTATGGATTCAATACTCCCTCATCTTTGAGATCAATAGGTGTGTGGGTCCTCCACCCAAGGTCAGTACTCCCTTGAATAGTTATAAACCTGCTGATGAGGCATGAGTCCCCCACTAGTCTATTGAGGTTGTATTGATATTTTGAATTTGAGTAGTTCATGTTTGTGGAGCTATGTGTATACTTTCATCCAAAACTTTTTCCTCCTTATGATTGGATTTGAGTATGTGATATTTGATTTATTTTTGGGATTGGTACTTGTTTCGACATGTTATGTTAGGGTGTGGATCCCCCACATCCTAGGGAACATAGGGTCTAGTAATCCCATGATTAGTGACATGGATTTGATGATGAGTAGGATTTTATCATAGATTTAGGAAATTATTTGGTAGTAGTAATGACAAAAAAATATGGGATCTTTTGAGACATTTTCATCCTCAATGCCCAGGGTGTTTTCCTTTATATATCATTCATAGCTAGAAATCAAATTTAGTCTTTTTATTCTCATTAGTATTCTGATTTTCCTTATTTTATTATGTGGTATTACTATTGAGGGTTGAATATGAGAAAACTCGGACTTCTCAGTGTCCCTGATACTTCTAGTGATATACTATATCTGGATTATTCTTTCTTGGAATTTATCAAGTTACTCTTTAGTACTAAGATGTTGATCTAAAATGGTGTCCTAGTCTTTCCTCTTCATATTTATATTTATCACCTTATGTACTAAGATTCAAGATGAATTGTTTCTTTATGTTTACTTTATGGTTTTTTGAGCATCCTACTGCTAATGTTTATACTCAACCCTATAAGATCATTTTCACCACATTTTATATTTATACAAATGATTCGTCGGTTCAATAATATTTTGGGAAAATGTGTTATTGGAGTGGCTTGTTTAGAGATAACGCATGATGATGTTTAGTGATTTATTATATAGCATGGTGACTTGTGATGGATATAGTGACCATTGTGGTTAGAGAGTGATACAGGAGTTCAGGTAGTGTAGAGATGATTTTTAGTGCTTTGTTTTTTAGAGACTCATCAGATATTCTATTTCCCCTACTTCTTTTTCCTTTTTTGTGATGTATTTGAACATGAAGACACATTCATGTGTTATAAATAGTTTATTTTATATTATATATTCATAATTCTGGTGTTTCAATCTATTTTAGGCGTTAGAGATATATATCTATTACATTTTTTATATTCTAGGCCTCTGATATTGTGAGATATGTCTAATTAGTGTTAATTAGTATCCCCTAGCCTATTGGAAGTGTGATTGGGGTGGCACTCTTAGCTTAATAGCAGTCCATGTGGGGATCTTGTAGATTAGGTCATATCAGATTGGTATCAAATTGAGTTATTCTAAGGATATAGTTTAGAGATAGTGGTCAAGTGAGTACTAGTTGGTAATTTAATACAATAATTTTAAAGGGTTTTTGAGTTCAGTTATCTAATTAGGGAGACCATTATAGGTGAGATGAGTGAAATATCTATTTTCTAGGACTCTAATAACCTATTAGTTTACCCATATATCAAAGAAATCATTACAGGGTTCAAGTAAGTTGGTAAATTCATCATATAGTTATCAATTATGATCTTTAATGTTCTTTTTATGTCAGCTTATCAAGATATTCTATTATCCTTATGGGTTAAGCCTATAAATTAAGGTCTCCACTAGTTGATATCCAACTTGAGTAAATTATGGTATGTGATTCACTCAATCATGTAGTTAGGCCTTTCGAATTCCTTTTTTGATAGATGAGACATTGTTTTCCAATATTTTATTGAGAGATATTTTTCCCTTGTAATCTGGGATAACTTCTCTACCCTTCATCCTTAGTACATGATTCTTGTGTATTGGATGGTATTTATTATGGTGTGGATCAGAACTATCCATGGTTGGATATAGTATGTGTGTTTTTATGATCAGGGAAAGCCTCATACTTGGACAATCGAGGGATTAGATTGAGAATAGGACCCATGATTCCAATTGTTTCATATATGAAATGACAAGATGATTGATTAATATTTTAGAGATCCCAGTATAGCACCATGAGTCATTAATGGATGACATTATTCTTTCTCCAAATCATAGTGTGAAATATCTTTCATGGATAGAGTTTGATATCTTTTCTGAGATGAAATTTTACCTAGGGACTTTGGACCTCTACTAGGTAGAATTATTGTGTTTGATCACATGTTGAGTCCCATGGAATTTTTAAAGAGTTTTCTTATTATGTTTTACTGTTAAATTATTTGAGCTAAGTGGTTTAGGCAGCAACTCTATAGAGGAGGTTACAAGTAGTGTTTTTACTTTCTTATAACACTACTTGTTTTACAATCACCTAGGTAGACCCTGGAAGATTGATGATTATTATAAAGCATACACCCTCACTATAGAGATTAGTTTTTTGTTCACCTAAAGATAGTCAAATTGGTATCATTGATTGACCTCCACATTGAGGTTGATGAAAAAAATAGGAAAATCCTTATGGCCGACCCTATTATTTATCAAGGAGTCTTTTGTGGTGATCAAGTAGTGTGAATGTAGTTGGATTTGGGAGATGTATCAACCCTCTCCCACAATCTCTATCATGGTTTAGTTATTTTCTAATATAGATTGATGATTGTTTGATCTATGGGATGATGTACACTACAGATACTTCTAATCAAATGAAAAAAGTGTAAATCAGAGTATGAATCATGTCAATTATTCATGGACCCTTGTACCTTCAACTAAAGCATGCTTTTTTCATATTATTATATATGTTCAAGAGTTGGAAATTATAGTAGAATCTATTTCAATAACTTTAACATATAGAGATATTCCATGGATGGAGACTAGCTCACTCATCCACTTTCTATAGGAATGGGTTTATCTTTAGTGGGAGAATATGTGTTTTTAGAAATTCCTTTATAGAAGAGATAAGGTGTGGTGTGGTACCCACCTATGTATGAATTGGTTAACCATTTTAGGTATCATGAGGTGTGGGATAGGGATAAAAACCTATGGATATTAAAGTTAGTTTTCTCATTAGTGTAGTAGTTTACTCATCCAACATAGGACTTTAGGTCAGGATAATTGTGTAGATGTGTGAGTATCTAGCTTCAAGGAAGTTGATCTTGTTTATAAACATATACATTTCTCATATCCAGTCAATAGTGGTGGCCTCACACACTTCCCTTGTGTAATATAGGTCATAGTGGTAGTAATGGCCAAGTGATCTTTCATATCTGAATGTTCTTGGGCATTAGACCCAAAGGGTTTTCCTAAATGTGGGTAGAACATTATCCATTTTACCTAAGAAGATAATAGTTTCCTCCTGACACTCGTTTCGAATATTGTGATGGGAATTCTGAGTGGAGAATATTGTGGTATATTATGGTCCTCATTATGGAATTCCCAAAGGATCTTTGTAGGATTATTTTTCATATGGAAAACCTTTTATGTGATGGAAAAGTAGGTTTTGGATATCGTTTTCTTATGGAGGTTCTTCCATTCGGTATAGATCTAACAGAGTAATTTTGTTTGAATTTTCAGAACCATCTACTTAGGATTGTAGTGGATTGGCACACCTAGCATGTAGTGGTTTGATATTGTGTATTTAAACAAGTTTCATGTGATACTTATGGTGCTCATAAGTATATTTTTTTAAATGATCAATGACAACACAATCAATCTATGTTTGAAACAGGAATCTCATGGATGCTTACATTGAAGTTCTGGAATATGAACCAGGTTTCTCTTGTTCCATAATCTAGAGATAACTATGAATAATTTTAAGAGATTGTACTTAATCTAACATAGGTCTAAAGGTTCATGCTACATAGAAACTCTTCTGGTGTTAATGTGGAATTTTGTGGAGTGTTTGATGATATCCTCAAACAAAAAAAATAGAATGATCCATCAAGGTGGTTATCAGAGCACTCACAACATTTATAACCTTGTCTAAAAATCCTTTTTGGGATGGTTATTTATGGATCACGGTTTTGTTTCATTCAATGTGGTGGAAGACCTTATTATGAATAAGGATTTGGGTGTTTATTCATGAAAATAAATGTATGGAGTGCATGAATATTTCCTCTTAGTTTTTACTTTGATATGGATAGATCCAATATCTTTGTATATACAATTGACTATTCCCTTTGAATGAAATGGTATTCTATGTTTTTTTTGAGCTCAGGACATCGAAGGTGAAGGAAGTGTGTGTGTGTGTGTGTGTGATAGTGGAGTGTTTTTGTATGGGGTTCTTTTGTGAGATTCTTTTTTTTAAGTCTCGTTTGTTATATGTTCAATGATGAAAAAGGTTTATGGTAGGGATAATGTAGTTACCTAGATTTGTTCTGACCAATACTTAAGTTCATTTTATGTTTTTTGAGTCTTGGAACCTACCTAGGGGTAAAATGGTAAATTAACCCTTGAAGATGACCTCATAAATATTATTAGATAGTTTTATTGATCTCAAGGAGGGGAGTGACACAACATAAAAATATATTCATGGTTTAAACATTAAAAACCATGGAGGGGAATTTTCCCTCAAGTAAATATTTTTTGAATTTCTACACATTTTTTAGTTTTATGGAATATTTTTATAATTTTTATTGAATAAATAATTATCCCAAAAGATTGATGGTGATGTGGATACCAGGGTTTTTAATGTTTAAACCATGTTTATATTTATATGTTGTGTTCCATGATGAATCAATGATCCAACCTATAAATGTGAGCACTAAAAAGACTCAATACGGATATAAGAAAAATATTATATTATTTTTTGTTTTCATGCATGATTTTTTTATAAAATGAGTATATTTATTTAATGGGTCTTTGTATGGAAAAAATGATAATGTGTTTGAGTCTCGAATGTGGTATTAACTATATTAATGATGTAATTTCCATTCACATTGGGTCCTCTGATAGTTATTCATGATATTTGTAAGAAGATTAAATTAAATAATTCATTCATTCATTTAATTAATCATTTGACCTAATATTTCTCAATTAAAACATTATTTTAGACTCTATATGGTGTTAATTACATCACAAAAACCTATATAGAGGGAGAGGATAGAGGATATATATCTTAGTGGTAATGATGGTAGATCAATGAAACAAGATCTGATTTGAAAAGGTATTGATGAGCAAATTATGCAGTAACGATAATAGAACTAAAGTGATGGTGATTTTCCATTGAGGTGGGAATTTTTATTTTTATTTATTACTCCATTCCTTATGATTTTAATTCTATATTTTTTAAAATTATATTACATTATTCACCAATATTTTATGATAGTTATTCATTGATTATTTGTAATTTTTTTTATTACTAATTGACTATTTTCAAACCTTTATTCCAAGAATTATCATCTTTAGGGTCTGGAGATTAATAAGGTAATAATTATTCACCCCTAATTTTGACCTTGGTGTATGTGTGATTATTTTTATGCAACAACAATAAAAAATCCCCAAAATTATTCCCCCCTCATTCTCACTATTTTATTTCTTATTTAGTTATCTCCTTCTCTCACAATCTCCCCTCTTGTTTATTCTTATGATAGAATCATGGTCATCGACCCTTGTTAAGGGAAGTGTGATGGTAGGAAAACTTGTATAAGACACTAAATGAGGTGTTTTAATGAATCTTTATATGGAAATTGGTATGAGGAGGAAGATAGGGAGGTCGGCATGGTGTGTGCAGGGTATCTCAGGTGAGAAGGGTTGAGCACTACTCGAAGGCGCGTTTGAAAAGTGTTTTTTATGTGGTTCATCGGCAATGGGGGTAGTGATGAGGTGGACTGATTAGAAATCCCAAAAGATGTTGTGGGTGTCATGGCATTAATTAGGTTAGGGTTTCCTTAGAGTTTGATGTTTTAGGAGGAAGAAACATTATTACACATATTCCCTTTAATAGCGATAAAAATGGATTTTAATAGTGCTAAAAAGCTTTGTTAATTGCAAAGATGAAAAAGGGGGATCCCATTTATCATTGTAGTTTTTAAAACTTATAAAGGACCCCATTTATCAGTGCTCTAAATAGAGATAATAAATGAGGCCCTTTATCAGTGCTTGAAATAGCGTAGATAAAGGATTTACTGGCTGTATTGTGCTATTAATATAATATCATAGCCAGCAAAAACCTATAATTTCAAACAATTCTATATACATTTAATGTGACACCAGGAACAAAAACTTTCCACCCATGGTATGTACCAAAAAAATAATACTATATAAATTTAAAACAATGTTTTATATAATTACAAATACAATTATCCAACAAACATTTAAAAACAATAATGTTTCATCTTTTGATGCTCATGATCCCCTCTCAAAAATGTCTGCCCATGGTATCAATTTTGGAAACAAACATCTCAACCCACGAAAAAGATTTTTCCTGTAAAAGAAAATAAATATCATGTTATTAATACTATAAAGAAATTAATTAAACATTAATAAGAAAGAATAAATTAATAAAATGTTAATATTTAATCAAAAATATATATTTAGAGTTATACCAGTCACACTATGCATCTTATTGAGATGGTTTTGATTCCTACACATCAAAAATGAGTTATGGATCATTTTTCTAAAATATCAAAACAATCTGAATGTTTTTTATCAGTTTTAGAGTATATCACTTGTTCTTTTACTTAAATTAATGTCAATTTTAAATAGTGACACATTTGGAGTTATACCAACCACAAAATATGTTGTACTAAGGTGATCCGGATTCCTACACATCAAAAATGACTTATAGATCATTTTCCTAGAGCATTAAAACAATGTGAATGTGTTTTCTTCATTTTAAATATGCCTGTTGTGTTTTTTTAACGAAAATGTCAATTAAAACTGGAAACAAACATTAAGAGTCATATAGGTTGAATTTTGTGTCATTTCGATGTAATATTGCTTCACACATGTCACAAATGACTTATGAATCATTGTCTTAAATTATCAAGACAATCGGAGCATATTTTCTTGGTTTTCATTAAGTGACGTGTTTTGTACTAAAATGTTAATTTTAAACTGATAATGAACACTTTTAGTCAAAATAAGTCACATTGTTCCTTAGATTGTGATGTGGTTGATTCCTATATGTTGAAAATGACACATGGATCATTTTACTAAAGTATCAAAACAATCTGAATGCATTTTCTCAGTTTTCAGTATGTCACTTTTCAATTTTACATAAATTAATTCCAAATTTAAATAAAATAGGTACTTTGAGTGATATTGGCCACACCATGTGTCATATTGAGGTTTGGATGATTTCTAAAAGTTTAAAAAGACTTATAAATCATTTTCCTAAAATATCAAAATAGTCTGAATGCGTTTTCTCAGTTTTTAATATGTCATTTGTTATTTTTACTTAAACTAATGTCAATTTTAAATAAAATGTGACTCCTTGAGTTATACCAGCCACACCATGTGTCATATTGAGGTGTGTATGATTATTACATGTCAAAAATGATTTATATATCATTTTCCTAAAGTATCAAAACAATCTGAATTCTTTTTCTCAGTTCTCATTATGTCTGTTCTGTGTTTTTACTAAAATGTCATTTCAAACAGGAAACATGCATTAAGAGTCATATCAGTCGCATCGTGCATCTTTTGGATGTGAGAATACTTCATACATGTCATAATTGACTTATCAAAAAATTTTCTAAATTATAAATACAATCAGAGTGTGTTTTCCTAGTTTTTAGTGAGTGACACATTTTGAACTAAAATTTCAATTTTAAACTAATAATGGACACTTTTAGTTATACTAATCACACTATGCATAAAATTATGGTGTGGTTGATTCCTACAGGTCAAACATGACTCATGAATCATTTTCATAAAGTATAAAAACAATCTAAATGTGTTTTCTTGGTTTTCAGTATGTCACTTGTTCTTTTTACTTATATTAATGTCAATTTTAAATAAAAAGACACACTTAAAGTCATATAAAGAACATTGTGTATCGTATTTAGGTGTGGTTGACTCTTATACATCACAAATGATTCATGGATCATTTTCCTAAAATATCAAAACAATCCATATGCATTTTATTAGTGTTCATTATGTCACTTATTGTTTTTACATAAATTGATGTCTATTTTAAATAAAAGGAGACACTTTGAGTTATACTGGCCACATTGTGTGTTGCATTTAGGTATAGATGATTCTTAAACATCAAAAATTACTATATTGTTTTCCTAAAGTATCAAAACAATCCAAATGTCTTTTCTTGGTTTTCCATATGCCAGTTGAGTTTTTTTACTAAAATGTCATTTCAAACTGGAAACATGAATTATGAGTCATAATGATCACATCATGAATTGATTTTATGTGAGACAAATTCATACACATAAAAATGACATATGATTCATTTCTCTGAATTGTCAAGACAATCGTAGTGTGTTTTCTTGGTTTTTAGTGAGGGATGCATTTTGAACTAAAATGTCAATTTTAAACTGATAGTGGACACTTTTAGTCATACTAGTCATACAGTGCATTGTATTGAGGTGTGGCTGATACTTACATGTCACAAATGACACATGGATCATTTTCCTAAATTATAAAACAATATGAATTTATTTTCTTAGTTTTATTATGTCACTTGTTCTTTTTACTTGAATTATTGTCAATTTTAAATTAAAAGACACACTTGGAGTCATACTAGTCCCATATGCATCTTATTAAGGTTTGGTTGACTCATAAATGTCAAACATGACTCATGGATAATTTTACTAAAATATAAAAACAATATGAAAGTGTTTTATTGGTTTTTAGTATGTCACGTGTTTTTTTACTTAAATTAATGTCAATTTTAAATAAAAAGAGACATATTGAGTTATATCAGCCACATCATGTGTCATATTGAGGTTTGGATGATTATTACATGTCAAAATTTACTTATAGATCATTTTCCTAAAGTATCAAAATAATTTGAATGTTTTTTCTCAATTTTCAGTATGCCAGTTGTGTTTTTTACTAAAATGTCATTTCAAACTGGAAACATACAGTTTGAGTCATATTAATCGTATCATGTGTAGGTTTTATGTGATATTAGTTCATGCACAAAAAAATTATATATGTATATATATCCTGAATTATGAATATAATCGGAGTTTATTTTCTTGGTTTTCTGTGAGTGATAAGTTTTGAACTAAAATGTTAATTTTAAACTGATAATTGGGACTTTTTTTCATACCGATCACACTGTGCATCGTATTTAGGTTTGATTAATTCTTCAACATCAAAAATGACTCATGTATTATTTTTCTAAAGGATAAAAACAAACTACATTCATTTTCTAAAATTTACATATGCCATTTTTTCTTTTAGCTAAATTTAATGCCAATTTAATATAAAAATACACCCTTAAAGTCATATCGGCCACACTGTGCATCAGGTTGAGGTGTGGTTGATTCCTACACATCAAAAATAAATTATGGATTTTTTTATAAAGTATCAAAACAATCCAAAATAATTTTCTTATTTTTTAGTATGTCACTTGTTCTTTTTACTAAAAGTTATTTCTGTTTTAAATAATAAAAAAGACACTTTGATTTGTACCAGTCACTTGTTATTTTTTATCAGTTTTTATTAGGTTAGTTTCTCTTATACCATATATATTGACACAGACATTTCATAAATAGATATCACATATTAGTATAATAATATTACTTACATAAAATAATGATTCATGCCAAAATATTTTAGGTCTAGTGCTTTTGGAAACATGGGGACATAAAGAACTAGTTCATAAGAGTCTCTCGTTAAGTTTTTCATTACTAGAAACCTTCTTAGACATATCATTTCTAAAACCATTATTAATAACCTAAGTATTAGATAAAAAATATATGAAAATTAATATACAAATAGTAGATAAAATGATGAAAAATTAATTAATTAAATAAAAAGACACACTTTGAGTCATACCGTCCACATAATACATTACCATTTTTTCCATTTTATTTATTTGTCGAAATGGTAACACTGTATTTTCAACATTTATCACTTTCCATCAATCTCCTTCCAATTCCTTTGAAGGAAAGTGATAAATGATGACAATGTAGGGGTGACAAATTTTTGAGGGAGACTAAGTCTATGGAAGACATTGTCTGCATGAATAGTCCAAAATTTAATTCAGATTATATTAATGAAGTAAATAACATATAATATTATGTGTAAAAACATGGTATATTAAAAAACATTACCTCTCATTGAATTCTGAGTTACATCCTCAAAGTCCAATTTCTCATGATCATGAGCATCTTTGAACAAACTGCACCAAATTGAACAAAGGAATCCACTTGTATAAGAAAACAATTTTTATGTGAGCAATACTAAAAAGAATTAAATTAAACATAAATATGAAATAATCCATTACTTTTATGGAATTCACATATTCATGCTATTTGTGTACATTCTTCCATCAGGTATGCTGCCCATTCATTTTTAGCACATCTATATCATCTTGTGAATAAGATTCTTTTTTACAGTCATAGTAGTACTAGAAAAATATAAATACAAAAAAAATTACTAAATATTTTAAATGAAATAGTAATTATATTTGAAAATAACTCTTCAAGGATGCTTGTTTTCTCATGTAATATGATCTATCTCGTAAATTTACAAACATAATAACCAAATATTTTCCATTGGTTTGTTTTAGATACTACAGAAACATTGAGGAGAATAAGTAATTTGTTTTTATATATGTTTGGATAGTGAAATATTATTATATATACCCTGATAAATGTCTAATTGTAGAACTTATCTTCTTTCTCGTGCTTATCCCCTAGCCTCATTCCTTGTTTTTTTCAATATTTTTGTGCCAACCTATCATAATAGAATCCTCATTAAAATATAATATAAATTATATAACTAGATATTAAGTTCACAAAAGTTAGATATAGTGTATCACTTATTGAAAAAAAACACCATGCGTTGATGGTTTGTTAGATATACATGCATTGAATCCTGGAAATAAATAATTAGAGTATCCAAATCTACCTCAATGAGTATCCAATGCTTCCTAAAATCACAAAAAGGAATAAGTAACGAAAGAAATGAAAATATATTTGATATGATTAAATTGTAGAGTTTTACCCCTACATCATTGGTATTAAATAGAGTCTTTAATCTAAAATTTTCTTTCAAATTATTTGATCATACCTACCACTATTTATTCTTCTTTTTGTATCTATTTTTGGTTGTTATATAGAGGATATGTGATTACTAACGAATCCAAATTTTATTTCATGGGAAAATTCCTTCAATTGATTTTCATATATACGCCTACCAAAAATATGAAATGTATTTAGTCATAATTAACATAGTATATCCAGTTTTTTAAAATCAAATAATGAAAATATACCTCAAGTATACATTTACAACTGATCCACCTAGCCATTCAAAGTAGAGGATTTTAATTACACTATCAACACCAATTAAGTATTTATATTTCTCTCCATACATATTTTCTTCAAAGTCAACTATGTGATTATGACCATTTTTAAACTCTGTATCCACATGAATCTTCAATGCTAGTAAATTTGAATATATAATGGGTAATGGTGGTTTTGGTAGATATTTTCAATTAGTTGGTCTATCCTTTAGATGGTTTTGAGTTGGCCTTTAATTTCATCCCCTTCCCTTTGTACTTCTATAATAACATTCATTGGATCAGAACTTTTTTCATTAATTGTAAAAGGTTTATCTTGAAAAATAAATTGGAAATGAATACCTCCTTATCGACATATTTTTTTACAAGATGTGACAGCCATGCAATAAATGTTCCAACATATTATTTAGATGTATATATATCTTCCTCATGAACTAGAACATGTATCTCGTTGATCGATTCATGGGCTAAACTAATTTACACTTGCACATGACCTGTTGGATGTGTTATACTATGTAGCATTCCATATTAGATACTGAATACCATAGCCCCCACTATAAGGTGATATGTGGGTGTTGATAAATATAAATCATAGACATTATCACCCTATAGAATATCATTACAGGAAAGGTATCAATGTCTATCTTATTCACATTTTACAAAAACATTTATTAGAACATTGATTACCTCAGCTAAGAAATCTCTTTGAGTGGAATGGCTCACCTCATAGTTGGTGGAGGGTGGGGTGGGATCTCCACGTGGTGGCTATTCTTGAGTTTATTCTTCTATTTTCCACCCCTATAAAAGTTTCCATCATCTCTCTTTTACATTAGAACTTTTCTTCAAGGGTATCTATTCTTCATTGTACACACTTATAATAATATCAGATGATCCATAAAACACAGTGTTATCCAATAAATTAGCTATATTCTCTTTTTTCATGTGTTTATTATAACATTTATAACTTCAATATATTACATGATAGATCGAGTGTTCTTCTAACTCCTCTGGAATAATTTTTCTTGAATAACAAGAGAATAAACACAAACAAAGGATTTGAGAAGGGTCATATCTATGATCTTTTTCAAACTTGATAAACTCTTTCAATCCATCTTCATACTCTTTTGTTAAATGATTGGAATCCATCCATTCTTTATTCATATCCATCCTATTTTATTCGTTAATATTAATATTTGAAAAAATAAATATAAAAAAAATGATATAAAATTAACCATGTCTAAAAAATTTATAGACATTAAGTCTCTTTCAAAATTTATACCCAATATCTACTTTCTAGATCCAAAGTTCTTCATTTGGGATCTTCTAGATAAATCAATATTCATCTCTTCTATCCTTTCCTTCATTGGTCCAACTAAGTGAAATTCATCCACATAAAGAAGTAAAATGAAAAAACTCATGTCATAATACACCTTCATATAGTATTAATTATTTACATTACACTAAATGAACATTAATTCTACTATGAAAGCATTGAAATTCCAGTTACACTATCTTGGTGCCTACTTAAGCCCACAAAAACTCCATTTGTTACTGGAACTGAACCTTATATTACATTTATAATGAAATATTCCAATTGATCTATGTAGATATCTTCTTAAAAATCTCCATGAATGAATATAATCATGACATCCATTTTTTCTATAAATAAACCTTCAATGGAAACCAAGCTGAGAACGTTCTGAATTATTATACACTTTACAGCAGGAGAGAAAATACAACTAAAATATAATCCTTATAAATATTGAAATAAATTTACAACTAGGGACACATTTCACTATTTCCTATCATCCACTTACTCCTTTAGATGATATATCTAATTTTTCTATAGATCCACCCTTCCTGGTTCTAATTCTATTATCTGCAAAGTATCAAAATCATAGAGGGAATTTAATTATTTCTTCATTTTGTACTCACGCTAAAATGAGGAAAATAGTCAGCCTATGTTGAATCCTAAAAGATAGAAAATACACCTGACTTACCCACACATTCCTCATTAGGGACACTCCTGTAGATTAATAAAAACATACAACTCTAGGAATCTAGCTAGTGCCTGATCTAACTAGTGTAGTTTATATCTGAAGCTATATTTTAATTCATAGGTTTCCCATGCATCCAAACAAGTAGAAGTCAGAAACAACAATTCAATTATAATCACATGAATAAATATAATATAAGTAGTAAATAACATGTCAACTCTAACACCCTCACAAGAAAGAGACCATTTTCACATCCATGAATAAAAATCAAGAATTTCATATTAATAATTAATCATTGTATCACCCTAAGAGAAAAATCCTAAATAGGCATATAAAACAAGGTACCCCAAATTTAAACCATATAGGTGATTTTGGAAGAAAAGTATATTTAAGAGTTTTAATGGGGTTAAACGTTAATTCACCTTTTTTAGTATTGAGGTCATGATGGATATCCTATGGATTGGATAAAGTTAGTGGCATTCCCTTTCCATAGTGTTATTATCAATCTACTTGTCTTCCTATATAATGTATTCGTTTTCCTAATTATATTAAAATATAAACTTAAAATATTAACAAAAAACTACATTTCATATGTCCTTTGAAAACTATTTATAAAATTAAATTTGAAATCCAATTAAAAAATCAACCATTTATACAAATTCTTCTTTAAAATAACACACAGTTTTTAAAATAAACCAATAAATTCCAAGAACTCTTTCACAAAACCACAATACCTTTTTTTAACAATTCAAGGAAACATCATGATCTAATAGTATTAATCAATTAAAATGAATGAAAACCCCCTATATTTGACAAATTTTCATTTAAAACTTCACACACCACTTGTTAAAATGAAACCTATATTAAATACACTTTAAAAACATTCACATCCCTTTATTAAATCTAATTGGGTGAGTTGACAGATAGTTGTTATGTAACCTAAGTCCATGAAAAGTGTTTAAATAATTTTAAATCTATTTAAAACCAAAAAAATCATATATTGAACACATATAATATTTTAAGAAACATTTCAAAAAACCTGAATCATTTTAAAAGAGTCACTTAGGAATTTTCACAAAGACATAAATCCCAAGAGAGGTACTTTATAAAAGATGCATAAATCAAAAATAACCAAGATTTTATAAAATATAAATCTGTAAGACAAACCAAAAAAATTCTATTCTTTTAGAAAATAAACATTTTTTCATATTGTAATATCAAATTACACATAAAACGTGTGGAATTACTATTAGTGGGTCTTTCCTTGGGACTATTTTTCTTATAGGTCACCAATTATGAACTTAATTAGAAGATGTATTAATTCATATGAGACTTCATCACATAATAGTCAACCATCATCTATGTCATGTAAGATATATGTATCTAGACTATATGATATATTGATTTAAGAATATAATTATGGAATATCTATCTTCTTATTATAGTGGGAAACTATTATAACCTATTTATGTGAATTATAATCCAAAGACATTAAAAATTTATTATTAAACATAATAATAATCAATATTTGAAATAAATATATATACATAATTTAGAAATTGAATGTATAATATCAGTTAGATCTATAGATAAGCATGTAATTTATTAGCTATATTAGGATTTTGATAAAAACCATAAATAATGAATATTAATTGATGGGATATTGAAATTTATGTTGTGAAATGACATTACTCTCAATTAAATTGAACTAGTTGTAAATCTTTAATGGGGATCAAATTCTCTTATAATTTTATATCAATGTAGGGGGCATCAAGATGATATAATGGATTCATGGGTGATTGAAACACAATTATATTGGTTATCAACAATTATATTTTAATTATGCATTGATAGAGTAACCATACATCATGGATTATAGGAAAATATGTGGTTTTATTCTTCTTATTTTATTTATTGAAAAGTTAAGGGTGATTGTCTTTAATAGATTCTTGAAGGCTACTGTGTTGGGTTATTCGACTGACTACAAAATATGATCATGAAGATAATCCAAGTCCAATGGATGAGACACACAATATGGTGAGACCTAATGAACATGGTTAGTATAATTCTATATGTAAATATAGGAATAAGATTACAACCACAAAATAGGTAAGTATCAAATGAAATTTGGTTAAATAAAGGTAAATAGATCCTAAGAATAGGTTAATTATAGTTTAACAATAGAATTTGGATCCAAGAGGGAATAAGGACATGCCTCAATGATGTTGAGCATTAAAGCTGAGTTCAAATCATGATCCACAATGATTATGTCCACTTTATTGTGCTACATTTAGAGAGTGTATTGTTAGGCATATAGAAAAGGTCCAAATATATTCCAAATTTATTAGAGAATAGAAGGATTTTAATATGGGTGAGGGAGATTAAGTAGAAGAAGTATTAATTTTTTCAAAGATGAATATTTACCTTGATAAGAATATAAGGTCCCTTAAAGAAGGATAAATCTATTATAAATACAACTATGACTATCCTAATATAGGTGCATGTTAAATTTATCTCTAAGAAAAGATGTTTGAAAAATTATTTCTTGTTCATGATTGAAGTTTTATCCATACCATAGAGGTAAAACAAAATTATTACAATGGATAATCTCTTTAATGAATTATGATCATACCCAAACATCAAAATCAGAGGCAAACATTGAATGTGAGAAGATTATAAATGTGAACCTTTCATAATAGATAGGTATGGGGATCACTAACCAAATAGTGTAAGCATATAGTAAAATAATAGTTGGAGAATATTAATAAAGATTCCCTGTATCAACTTCCCCAAATGAGTTTCCACTCTCACACCCTAATTTCAAACATCATATTCTCCCATCCATTCCATGACATCTCATCAACACATATCAATCCATCTCTAATGTGGTTTGGGATATATTTCTATCTATCATAGCCTCCTGCAGGTCCTAGATTCCCATGATGACAAAAATTCCATCATGCACACCTTTCATGCCACTACCACATCTACCTCAGATGTGGTTCATGATGCATACCTACCTACCCCATCCTACCATAGGGCCCATCATCTCATGTTGGAATTATTCATCATCCACATCACAACCACATCACACCCCAAGGTAGTAGGTTATCATGAATATGAAATAAATAAGCCTCATACCCTCCTCCTACTACACATTACCCCCACTACATAACATACCATCATAATCCTGGGTAATATCCAAAATTATCCTACATCATCACTAATAAGGAAGGAAGATTGAGGAAGAAGGGGTAATCAACCATATATTCCTCACCATAAGGATGTTAGGGATAACACCCCAAGAATATCTAGGTGTCAGTATATGATACTCTATTTGGATGGGTTTCCCATAAAAATAACATGCAATTACGAGAATATTATATATATATATATATATATCTACACATAACAAAAACCTAGACAAAAGGGTTTACATCAATATTTTATCACCTCTTTCTTAACATAAACACCATACCAACTTTTCCATATTCTACCATCAACTAGATGAAACCCATCAATAGAACATCCACACATACCTCACATTTTCATTTCCTTTAAAAACTGGTTTACACACATTTATAGAGTATTGAATTAATATCCATTTTTCATAATTACTTCATTAATCGATTTATTCTCCGAAACAATAATTTCTAGGCCACATTTATTAAATTCCACCATTAATAGTTTTATTCCCCCACTAATAGGACACATTTATTAGGAATTCATAATAATATGGAAAAAAGGAATACCCATGGCAGTAGTAGGGAGCGGTAGCGGAAGAGTCAGGGTAAGTGGCAGAGACAGTGATAGTGGAGGCCGCGAAGGGGTTTTTGGCATAGGTGGGTTCGCGGTGGAGAAGGGTTCATGGAAAAGGTGGGGTTCAACTTGCAGAGGAGGTGGGTTCGCAGCAGAAATGGGGTCGTGATGGAGGTGGGTTTGAAATGGAGGTGGGTTTGTGGTGGAGGATCATTCATGGGGGAGGAGGGGTCACAACATAGGTGGGTTCACGGCAGAGGAGGGTTCGTGGTAGAGTGGGTTTGTGGAGGAGAATTTTGTTGACGTAGTGGAGGTGTTGGATGCACATGCAATGTCAAACTTCGGTGAAAATGATGCACCCTGTTTGAAAGTTTCCAATGAAGATGGAATGTTGACTGATGTGATGGAGTCTCGACATGATACAACATCAATGGATAGTCAATCCATTGATAAAGAGTTTGTTAAAGACTTATTTGATTAGCAATTGAAGCATGAACAATCAGATGTTTCTAGGGTTGGTAAAGGAAATAAATCTTAGTGGATGCAGAGGGATTTAAAATGTTCATCCATCTGAAAGAGAAATCACGTGAGAGTCGCTCTCAGTTGTAGACAGTCTCGGGTGGGAAACCCACTCAATAGATGCAACCATATTAGGGTTAGAATGTTGAATGGTCATTTCCAGCTCAATTCAATGAACTAATAAAGAAGGTGTATCTTTCATTTGGTAAATCCTTGGATTTGGATTGTGCTATTTTTTATGAAAAGAATTCTTGCACCATACCTTCGGATGATGGTGAAGATGAAAGGCCCGTGGAAGGTATCTCCGAGGAAGCGGAAAAATGGTTCTTGTCACAGCTTGAAAATATTTACTCGATGATGGAGTTGAATGTTTTTGGATTTCAGGATTATATAGCTGTTCAAAATATTTTATCTTCTAATATTGAATATGGATTTCACACTAATCCTGAGATGAACTTTCATGATCTTTCATGGAAGTTTCATTCTAATGTGGTAGAAGCTGACACATCATCAACGTATGAGAATCATGAACCTCCACAAGTGGTCAAGACATGGCAGAGAGGCTGATACCCAAAAGGTAAAGGAAGGTATCCCAGAAATTTGGGATCTAAAATAAATTGATCTTTTGGTTTGTGTTGTCTTATTATAGGCATTTTATGCCCGGTTTGACTTATCCCCATATTTTATATTCTTTTCTTCTAATAAATTTGGGTTCATGGGGTTGGTCTCTAATTCTGTGACTAATCCATTTTGAGTATAACATTATATAAGAATAATAAATATATTTTTTATAAATTCAAAATTATTTAAATAAATATATATTTATTTATAATTAAAGAATTTAATAAATATATATATTTAAATAATTATAAAATTATAACAAATATATTTATAATTTTATAATTATATATAATTAATATATTTATTAGAATTTTATAATTATTTAAATATATCTAAATTTATTTAGAATTATAATTATAACTATTAGTATTTATTTATAAATAATTGTATATAAATATGTATAATTAATATATTTATTATAATTTTATAATTATTTAAATATTTCTATATTTATTTAGAATTATAATTATAATTATTTGTATTTATTTATATATATTTTTGTATATTCATTTAATTATATATATTTATAACTTTATAAGTATAAAAAATATATTTATTATAATTTTATAATTATTTACATATATATAATTATAATTATAAATTTAAATAAATATATTTATAAATATTTGTATATAATTATAAATATATTTATATATGTGTATATAAAATTATAATATATTTATTTATTATAATTTTATAATTATTTAAATATATATATTTAGTTATAATAATAATTATAAATAAATATATTTAAAAAGTATTTATATATAATTAAAATTTTATAATTATAAATATAATAAATATATTTATTATTTAAATATATTTATTGTAATTTTATAAGTATTTTTAAGAACATAATAGATTTATGGGTGTAAAATAAATGAATCATATAACTAATAAAGTATAGATAATAAAAAATGAGTCATCACATATGGACAACATGAATAACAAGAAGGGTATAATGTATAAATGAACATTCATTATAAATAATTAACATATATGCATGCCAATCATACTCACACATCATTATATTTATTGAACAAATTCATTGGAAACATATATTTATTTATTTATATTTATAATTTAAATATATATATTTAAAAAGTTTTTACAAATATAATAAATCTAATAATTCTAATAAATCTAATAAATATATTTATTATTTAATGAAATTTATTATAATCATATAATTATTTAAATATATATGTATTTGATTATAATCGTAGAAATACTTTTTTTAAACATAATATATATATTTGAATTATTAAAATATATATATTAATTATAAACATGCATTTTTTATTTAATGTATATAAATAAATATTATTTTTGAATATAAATATAATAATTTTATATAAATTAATAATATTTTTTATTAAAAACATTTATCATCCCTAATAATTGCACCAATGAAGGCCCCCCTTTTATCAGTGCTTTCTATTTAGTGCGGATAAAATTTGATGCATCCCTTGCTTAGATCTGTGGTAGTGAAAGATAAGAAATTTTTTGGGGGGGTTTTAAAAAATAAAAAATGGGGATATGGTTTTATAAAATTTTAAAATGGGGCCTCGAGAAGTGTAAACGTTGTTTATGCTTCCTGAGGGCCCAAAAAGAGGGATGAACCAAGTCCACACCTCCTATGTGAAATTTATATAGGACGTGTGAACATGGTTCATGCCTCTTTTTTTTTAAATATTTATTTTTTATGAATTTTTAGATTATTAATAATTAATTGATAATTTAAAATTTTTTAATAAGTAATAAATAATATATAAATAATATATTTAATATTAAAAATTATTATTAATTTATTAAAAGAATATTAGTAATTTAATTACTAAATTAAAATTTCATAATTTATATAAGATATTATATATTTCCACTTATTAATGTATTAGAGTAATTAATATATTTTGAGATTTTTGTGAAATTTTTATTAGTATAGTTATTTATAATTTATTAATTGGTAATATATTTATTAATTATCAATTGTATTATTTATTATTAATTTATAATATATTATTATGTTATTAATATAATTAATAGAAATCATAATTAATAATATTCTTAATATTTAATAATAGATTTAATATGAATATTAAATAAATATAATATGGATAATTATAATAATAAGTGTTAATATAATTAATAATATTATTTATTATTATTATTAATATAGTTATTAGTATTAATTTTTTTCGATCATTCATTAATAAAATTAAATTTTGTTGATATTATTAATTATTATTATTAAAAATGTAGAATTTTTTGTGAAATTTTGGTTTGAAATAATTATTTGTAATTTAATAATTGGTAATATATTTATTAATTATCAACTTTATTATTTATTATTAATTAATCATTTTTCATTATGTTTTTAATATAATTAATATAATTCATAATTAATATTATTCATAACATTTAATAGTAGATTTAATATCATTATTAATTAAGCATAACATGAATAATTATAATAAGTATTAATATAATCGACAAATATTAATTATTATTATTACCAATTTAGTTTTTATGTAAAAATAATATGGATAATTATAATAATAAGTATTAATATAATTAATAAATATCAATTATTATTATTATCAATGTAGTTATTAATATTAATGTTTGTTGATAATTATAAACATTTGTATTGATTTCTAATTATATCAATTTCTTTCTTTTATAACAAAATGTAATACATTAATAGGTTTCTAAATAATGTATAGGTAATGATTTAAAAAACATATAACTTGTATCACTCTAATATATGTTGTTATCTCTGGTGCTCCTTTTTTCCACAACTAAGTATATAGATAATGCATACACATTGTGTCTATCGGTGTATATGCTCTAGCATATGCATCACCTTTGTAGAATCTCTAATACCTACCTTCACACCATCCTATATGAAAAGAAGTAGATCTATAGTCTCTTCCCCTATAATTTTTTCTAACTACATGGGAAGTGGGTGTTGAATGGAGCTCTCTCCAACATGTGAGGATTGTGGCTATTATGAAGTGGGTATATGTGGATTAGAGGAAAATAAAGAATGTAACATGGACCAATAAACCTCTATTGCTGAATTAAAATTTGACACACTAATAGACAGTATAGAATAAGAAATAGAATATTCATTGGGACTTATATATAAATAACTTGTGGTTGTGGTTTTCGTTTTGGTTATACCTCTACATGCGCCTCTAGTGATGGTTGTGGTTATGGATCATATAAAGTATAAAGTGGAGGCACATCTAGATAATCATGATGAACATCCTCCTCCTATGCCACGTCATTATGTTTTGTATCCATAATTGGATCGTTTCCCTCTGGCACATCTATATCAGTCTCATTACCCTCATCATTTATTGGAATATCAAATAAAAACCCATGATAAATCTCATACATATGAAGAAGCATTTTTTTCACTTCTATGTGAAAATAGGTCTAGTCAAATGTGCCACCCTATGTGGGGACATATATGTGAATGAGGTGTGCAATATGATCATCCCACAAAAACAAATTATGCTATTAGTAAATCATAATAAAATTTTGTACAAAATTTGAAGGAAGAATTATTACCAGCTGATAATAGTCTCATTTGTGTCACATAAGATATATCAATGCGAACATGTGGTAACAGGTCCCATAATCCTATTAATTTTATAGATTAATGTGTGCTATTTATGCCCCTCGTAATCGAGACTCAAGATGTCAGTCTCACATCTCAATATAGCATGTATGATATCACCTCAAGATGAAGTCTCAATTCCCTAACATCTTCATGGAACAAAGTGAAAGAAATTTATTGGGTGATGTGAGAATGGGCTAATAGAATTAAAACTCACTCATAACTCTATCAACATGAGTCTAGTCAATAATATGAGAATAAATCATAGGTATGATGCATGAGCTGGTAGCAAGAATCATCAAACACAAAGGTGGGTGACTATAGATTATAGGTTGAATATATGGTATCCATGAAAATTGAAATGTTAAAAAATTAATAAGAAACTAATAATGAATTAATGTAAAACACACAATAATAATTTAACTATATAATTAATAATCATGTATGTTGTCTAGTTGAAGACTATCTAGAATAAGTCTATAAATGTAGACATCATGTCTGCTGGTATCTGGATATCGATGTACCTGACTCCACCTACAGATAAAAATTTTAAAATTATATTTCATAATATAAATTTATATATTTTATTTTCCCATAATAATTAAGAAAAACATAACATCTTTCACATGGGGACTCCCAAAAAAATATCGGTAGGCAATGGAATGTGGGAATGTGGAGCTAAGTAAGGGATGTTCTCCCATATCCGCATTTGGATAAGAATAACACATCATGTAATATGCATCTTATCAAAACTTCATACACTAAAAACGCTCTTTATATATATGAAAGACATGAATACCACCATTTATACCTCCCTATCTAGTCCAAGTACTCATGTAATGGTAAATACATCAGGTGGACAAATTCAATGGAATGGTGGATGAAGATCATGTTTCCAATAAGTATCAAAATGGATGCACATACAAATCTCAGCACAGTGATCTCACCAACATCATCAGCTACGTGGGTGAAGTGTTATTATATCCACTGAATATACAATCAACTTCTAACAATAGACCCTCCATCATCATGAACCTCTATTCCTAGTAGTATTTGAACTATATCTAACCAATCGTCACCAAATCAACCCATCAAAACTGCACCCTCGATGGCGAGGACCAATATAATGTACAGATACTTAAGATTAATAGTCATCTCTCCCTATGGAAAATGAAATTTATGTGTCTATGGCATATATATCTCTACTAGGTAAAAATGATATTATGATTGATGAAGGTGAATTCACACATCTCTACACTATATAACCTAGCATGATGAAGATGGGGGATGATGAAAGGAGGTGGTACAACATGATTGAAATGATGGGACCTCTGTATGCAAAAATAAGGAAACCAAACGCCCCTCTATGACTAGAAGTGAAACACGTATGTCCTATAATATGAGTAATGGAAGGCCCCTCATCTCTATATTTCATATAATCATTAATATTTATAGTTAATTTAATATAATTCGTATAATATTTTTTATAAAACTACATGAAGAAAAATGAGGTTGATAATTAGCATCCATAATTAATAATTATGACAAAAAATGAGGTAAATAAATATATGTGAATGATATTGTTTGATTAGTCTAGAAATTTCTTATTTTAATGGTCTTAAATCATGTTTAATTTATTTCTAAATAATTATTTTTATATATGGAAGTAAGTTATTTTCTGGAGAATTATTAAAAATATTATGAGTCTTGAAGTGATTGTACTATTGATATATCATCCATAATGAAAAGTAAGTATAGTAAAAGTGGCTACATGATATATTAAACCAACTGTATCATAAAGAAAGTGTATATTATCTTCTCTAACACCTTTTTTTAAAGAAGTAATTATAATTTATTTTATTTCACAAATTACAACCTTCTAGAAAATATTCATGAGGCCACTTCATGTGATTTCAAGGACACATTTAACAAAAATTCAGTTAGAGGATGAACCTATTGTTATTCATTTCCGATGTGCATTTAATTTTTTAATAGTTGAAATATCAAAAAATTATTTTTGATTCAAACCAGAAATGAAACAATACATAAATGAAATGATCTATAAATTAAAAATCCTGAATATGAAAAAAAAATACATGGTAATGATAAAATACATAAACTCAATCAAAGATGTTATGAAGTGGATCCCATTCCTGTCACTTTGGTATATTCTTTATTATTATTCCATTTTGTGTGGAAAATGTTGCATTAGATTATCACTCCCCATTCCTGAGGCTAATCCATCTCATTTTAGATATGAGTAGACTTTTTTCATCCCCAAGGGTGAAACCAAGTAATATTAGAGACCATAGTCATCATATATACAGGTAAGGTAAAAGTATGAAAATCACCAATAAGCATCAAAGATACACTATAATATTCAACAAGAGTTCTCACATGATACACTGGTTTAATATAGGGTTCACAGGAAAATTTCACCAATGTATAAGCTGCAATGACATGTATATAGGGATGTCTCAATTCCCGAGAAGAACCACAATCAGAGTACCTACTTTCTAGTAAGACTAGTATCACTTGACTATTGTTTCCTATGTGACGTTCATGGAACACTATTACCTCAAAGAATCTCCCTACCCATTAAAGAGTTCTAAGATGAAATGATGTTGTGTTATGATGTATCTTATCAATTTCTCTTTGGTAGTTCTAAACAAAACCCATTCCATGTTGCATCTTGTGATAAGAAAATTAATACCATTCAACAAAGTACTTCACTCATTTATAAAATTACACTTGTACTAAACCTATGTTTTATAGTTTATGAATACCCTTGAAGAACTCATTTATGAACTCCACGATATTAGTTTTCATATGGTTATATCTCATACCACCATAATATGCTAATGACCATTTATCCTTAAAAATATTCATTATATAATCATATACATCTTGATCATCCCTTAGAATCTATTCAAGTCACTAATAAAAATTTCCTTGTTTGGGATAATATTTTAAAACTATAAGATAATAGTTTTTTTAAAAGTATGTTAAAAAAATTTCCAAAAAATATACATTTAAGAAAACATACCCAATTTGACAATCACCTTCTTTATTGCCCCATCTCTAAAATAATTATGCAGATTCTTATAAATATTTCTAATGTAATATAAATGATAATAATTTAGTTCTCATCATAAAACTCCATCACTATTAACATCATATATAATGGATCAATGATGATCATATATTAGACATACTCCTTGGAATTTTGTAACGTGAATTCATATATAGGCCAAAAAAGAACTCCATTATTCAAAATTATCCTTCTCAATAATGTAAAAGTAAAATGGGATAGTAGAATGATTACTTCCCTATGTTGCAAAAATAAGTAAAATACATACATGATTACTATAAAGAAAAGTAACATAGACTTGAATTAATTGTTTTAAAAAATAAAAAGTAGTGATACATGGATTGAATTCCTAAAACAACCTATGGAACTTCAAACTTTTTTGATCAAATAGATGATATAAGGAGAGATACACAATGGTGTCTTGATAATAAATAACTTGACTATTGTGAAAAAAAATCTCATTAGTTATGAAAATATTGTATATGATTTATCCCAATCACCATAGACTTTCATATTTGCATTTTTTTCTAATCTTTGTCATAGGATATCTTGTATTTGAACAACAATTGTATTAATTCCTAGACAAGGGACACAGTAATATCGTAACACATTTGTATCATCTGTATAATAAAATTCAATATAAAATCTAAATCAACTGAAGATTGATCTTATGAAAATATTGTATGTGCATAAGTATGTGGGCCTTCCAAATTAGCTTTCTTATAATATGTAAAAAAAATTATCTTATATTACACAATTTTAAAATTTATATTCTAACCTATATTTGTCACACTGAATGAGGTATCTTCCCTTATTGAACTTTTCAATCACAAATTAAAAAAAAATCTCTATTTGGTATTGCATTAGCACATTTTTCAATGAACTTTTAGTTTTAAACTCCTATCCAACATATTCGGTGTTATCAGTTGATGCGTGTGTGTTACCAATAATTTTAGGGAATTCAATAGTTGGTGTAATGGAACCTCAATAAAAATATTGTGCATGTGATATTCCCTTGACTAAGAAAGTAAATAATGCAGGATGGTTACCACTAATCAGTTGATGCATATCTACAATAGGAACCTTAGAAGGTTCATTACCCACATCATCCTTGCCTACATCATCTCCAGTTTCATCATCAGATACTTTCTCATCAGATAAATTTTCATTCATTAAATCAAGAGTATCAAAGCGGATATTCCCTACAGTTCTTTCTATATTTTAATCATCTTATTTATAATTAATTTTTGTTACCAGAGTCATATGAGTACACACTAAATGTTAATATTGTGAAGGAATTAATTTAAAAGATCTCTTATAACATGGTTCTATAGTAGTAGTTCCCACCTCATCAGTGACACAAATAGCCACATATAATTCCATTAAACTAGTAATGCACTATTTTCTAAACAACAGTGATGCCTCCGCCCAATCCTCAACATCGAGCAAAGAATAATCATTATTCCATAAATGATTAGCATATTAAAGATTTATATATGTAATTGAAGTAATTACTTGATCATCTCTCAATTTTAATCAACTATGAATATTCTTACAAACTTCATCTAATGTCACACATTCATGAACATTTTCCACTCTTGTAAGTGGAAAACTATATCTCAAACCTTGATTGGTATAAATTACCTCACCATTGTAGTATATTGACATAGGCAAGGTTACCTATAATTTTTTTTAATAAAACAGTATATATTTTTATATTACATCATGAAATGTTAAACATGTTTCAATTAGTTATAATTAAATAACTATGACTTGATCTTGATAATTTTTTAATGGATTGGTTTATCTTTCTTTTTTAAACCAACCAAAAATTAGGGGGAACTTATAGAGCCTCTACTATCTCATATTTCATAAACCACCAGTCTCTTTCAGTCATGGCATAAAAAACCAACATCAAAAAGCAATGCCTCTTGTTGAATGCCCTTTTATTAAATTGTTACTCACATGTAAGGGAGGGAGTCTAAGGGTTTGGGATACATAACATTTTTACATGGACATGAAAGTCCTTACATACTTAGAGAGAGGGATGGAATGCAATTCATCAATGAGTAAAATAAAATGAAATTATTACAAATTATATAACCACATACAAAAAAATATGACAAGAGATTTCAATCATACATTGGTTGGTCATCTCAATATCAGTCATAACACAGTACTCTTAATATGTTTCTTGTTATATTTATTATGTTATACATATTGTAACTTGACCTATAAATATATCTAATAAATAATATATATATATATATATCTATTTATAATACCTATTTTTAAATATCAATATATATATATGTGTTATTTTTTATATTTAATAATTTATTTTAAATATATGTAATATTATTTTTCCAATATTATATTCAAATATTATATTTAAAAAATATAAAATATATTATCTAAGTAACGATATGAAATTTTTCATTTAATTTATCATATACATGATTATGTAATGATTATTACTAATATATTTTTCAAAAATAATTCACGTAGAAAAAAATTTATTTATCTATGCATATAATAATATATTATACACTTATTTAATTCTCAATATACTATATGTGTGTGAGAGAGATAGAGAGAGTGTGTGTGTGCGAGTGTGTGCATGTGTGTACATTTAAATATATTCAACTGTATTTATTAATTTTTTAAAATAAAATTATATTTTTGTTTGAAAGAAACTATAGTTTCCTAAATAAAGATATTATTATTTTATACATAATTACTCAAAATATTTTCAATAGTAAATATTTTTAAATTTAATTAATAAAAGTAATATAGTTTAAACCTAAATAACTAATAAAATACTATAAACTTATGTTTCTTTCAATATAATAAAATAAGGTAAGTATATATAAATTTTTTGAAGTAATTAAACCATATAACATATTAATAATTATATTTTATAAATAATTATTTAGAATAATAATTATTTTTGATTAATATAATTTAAAATTCTTTATTAATAGTAAATTTTTTGGTTTTATTAACAATAATATTAATATTTATATATATCTCAAATAATATATTATATATTTTAATTAATTAAATATGACAAATAATATAACATATATATAATTATAATTATAATTATATTCAAAAAAAAGTTAGTGATGTTTTTTATAAATAATTATTATTAATATAATTTTAATAAAATATTTCAATATATTCACTTTATTTGTCTCTGTATTAAATATTATATTTCAAATTTATTTTAACTTAAATATACTATATAATATAATATGTACATATAAATGTTTTAGAATCTAATTATTCAAAATTTAAATTAAAAATATAAAAAAATATAAATAATAATATTTCTCGAAATATAAATTATATTATTTTATACATAAAATTTAAATTATAAAAACACCGTATGTAATTTTTTTAAATCATTTAATATAAATTAAATCATAAAAAGAACAATAATTCATACATAAATTAAATCATACAAAGAACGTTAATTCATACATTCATACAACCATAAAATTTAAATAAATTAATCATACAAACAAAATAAAATAATTAATTATACAACTAAAATTTTTAAATAGAAACTTTACCTTCTGAGGAGTTGAAAATTAATGTGTTGAGAAAAATATTTGGCAGATCTTCACTACAAAATATCATAATGGAATAAAGTAAATGGGGGGAGGCCTCTATTTATATTTTTTTCAATGGGAGGCATGAACCATTTTCATGCCTCCTATGTATTTGTTATAAAAGAAGCATGAATGGGTTTTACACTTCTTGGTGAATGAGAGAAGATTGAATGGGGTTCACTCCTCCCTCTATACCTTTTTCAAAATATGCAAAACACTTTCCCATTTTTCTATGAAAATAAAACCAATTATAAAAACACAAGAAGGCCTTATGTTTTCAACAAATAAAAATAATAATAAATTGATATAACAGATAAAATAAATGGGGAAACCTCATGATTTTGAGAGGAGAATAGGGTTTCACATGTATCACATAGTGGTCATATAATATATAGATTTATTTTATATTTAAAATAATATTATAATTACTATTATTAATAATATAAATTCATGTTTTGATCATTAATTTTTACTAAGGCTTCATATTAGAGAACTATAAGGCCCCAGCCTTAAACCTTACTTAATCTTGAGTTATTACAAGATTAAACATTGAGGATCTTTTCGGGTTTATAGTTTTAGAGAATTAGATCATAAAACTTGCATTACATTCCATATATAAACAAAGTGGTTACATAAAGATAGTATTCTTCATTCCCATCAAAGGAAACACATTTAAAATAAAACATGTATTATTTCTTGACACATCCTTGACTCTATCATCTTATCATTTACCTTTCCCTTGACCTGTGAAAAACATTTCAAAAACTTGGGATGAGCATAAAAACTCAGTATGGGTTATAAGAAAAAAACATGGAAAGGAAACATGTGTTCATATATACATAAGAATGAAATAATAATTTACCCATAAAACATAGGCACTTTAACATACCTCATAAAATCATGAATAAATCATAGAAATCATAAGACATAAAGGTAACTTGAGGCATTCATAACATTCTTACGTAGGGAGTAACCCTCTTGGTTACGTTTGGAATACCCATCACAGTATATTCCCTAAAATCTCTTCGGAGAAACCTTAACGTTTCACTCCTTCGCGTTACCCAATGCATTGGAGAGCTATAACGGGCTCACCCGCCCTTAGTTTATCACGGAACCACCCGTCTTCATAATAATGCCCAAGAACCATAACATAATCATATCACATAAAACATGCATAAAGGAAACATAAAATTTCCACATTTCAATCACGAGATATCCATACAACACATTGATATAAAAACATTATGAAAACCATTTTCAATACTAAAATAAAAGAGAGGTAAAACATGGTATTTATTTTTCTTTTAAAAAGAAGGTATGGCTTGTAGAGGAAGCCGAAACTCAAATAACGGTCACGACGGCAGAGAAGTCGTTGTCGCCGCATACGTACGACAAAAACATTCCCTTTTGTCGTTTAGTAAATGCTTCGTATAAAAAAGATTCCTTTTGAATAAACGTAAAAGTCAAAGGGGTTTATACACCGTATAAAAGAAAGTTGTGTATAAAATAAAATATGCCTCAATGAAAGGAGATTGAGACGAAGTCTCATACCTCGTATCCGACTTTACCCGACCGTTCTTTAATCTCCTGAATAATAAACTTGAGTTAATCTATACTTTCTTATGAATCTTTTTCAAGTTCATTATTCCTTTAATACCATGTTATGAACATCATGTAATCAGTTAAGTTAATAATGTTCATTTTGTCGGTATTTGGTTCTTAAGTCAAAAATAGACTTCTTACACTAACATGTTGTTAATTTGGTCAAAGTTTCATTATATCCAGAATGATATTAATGATTTGTATAACATATATATCATATATATTCATCATATCCATGTATTTATAATATTACATAATCATTTAGAGGTAAGAAATGAAATGCACCGTTCATGGAGACGGTAAGCCATACGTACGCATGAACGCTACTTCCATTTCTATTTAGTATTTTATAGAATGGAATCATAATGATATAAAGGTATACTATAATTCCAGTATAATATCATATATAATATCATAGTTCCATTCTTTATATGTACCACATATGGTATTTAATGAATCAAATCACTTTGAGGGGGCGGTAGTCCGCACTTCCTAAAATGAAGATATCGTGTTTACCCATAATGGAAACCATAAAGGTATGCCCAAAATGAAAAAAAAACAGAAGCTTAAGGATAACATAAACATATTATATATCATATATAAAAATAGTGACATCATAATGGCCACCTTTGAAGGTGTTAAATGAGTATTGAACAATCATCGTTTCGGGAGGCAGAATTTCGCCATCCACGGAAACCGTATGTTATTTAACCATTTGATGTAGTTGTGTGAGTTTGTAGCTCAAATATATCTTATAAAAACATCCTAGTATATTGAAGATACTGGTTTTGTTACAAAAGAAGTAAATAAAAAGAGTTTAGGGAGTTGGAGAAGCAAAATAAAACAAATGAACATGAGAGAATGAATTACCTTAAAAAGTGTAACTCCTTTTGATTTGAGCCTAAAGGCTTCCTTTGAAAGGATTATGCCCAATGGGAATCCTCTAGGATGAGGAGAGGGATGTGGAGAGAGTAAATGGGCAGGGGTGGCCGAGCCAAAGGCTTGCGAAGTGTGTGAAATGAGGTAGAGGTGGGGGCCTTTTATAAGAGGAGAGGAGGGGCACTTTTGGAAAGTAAAGAAATATTACTTTATTTGAAAATGTGTTTCGGTTTAAAAAGGTCCCACATTGATATAATTCGTGGATAAGGTGATAAGGGTTCTAAATCCACTCATCCAATTGGTTTTTTCCATGTTTAGTTCATAGATTTTACATTATCTTTCCATTTTATTTAAATCGTCAAATAATGATGTCATCGCTGCATCATTATTATGTCATAAATAATTTAATTTATTTAATATCTAAAAATCATAGAAAAATACTATGATGTAGGAAATCTTTTTATCTTTCCAATGAATATTTATAATAAAATATCTGATCTTTATAACCCCATGTAAAAATTGTTTTCGTTAAACATATTATGTTTGTGTCATTTTTACTTTTACATTAAATAAAAAGTTATTTATGTCATTTCCCTACCAAAATGTCCCCATGGGGTCCCCAAGTTGACCCATGGCTTGTCTTGGTCGGCCATGACACAACCAATAAGGTTGGGACATGTGTCTAGGTCATTTCATATTATTAAATCATTATTTATACCTTAAACTACACTAATTACCACTAATCGCGATTAAAAATTTAATAAGTTACTATTCACCAAAAAATTATTTTAATCTCATTGAACCACATTTTACTTCTTAATGACAACCATGTATGTCGGATTTTCAAAATTCAATACACATTAGTGGTAAACTTTCATTTAACTGAAAAATCAGTTTTCTTGATTACCACTTAGTGGTTTCACTATTCATCAAAAATTGAAGTTTTTCAGAAAATTACCAAAAATTCACCCTAAGATATATTTGATATTCCGAATTAAAAAATGAAGTCTATTTTACAAAATTCAAATCATATAAGTCACATTAATTAATTTAATAATTAATTCCCGCTGCCAGAGAAAATAGCCTGTTTTTATGAAACAATAAGTATCAAAAGATTGACACCAATTTAAGTCTAATTTCAAAGTGAAATTGATTCCAATGACCACCATTGGTTAAAATGGTAAAAATATATTCTAATTTCACTTCAAAACCAATTCAAAACATAATCTAATCATATAAATAAATTAGATTAAAAAGAAGTTTTGATGTAAAATGCAGTATTTTTCACTATTCATTAAAAAATGAACATTGTCAGAAAAATACCAAAAATTCACACAAGGTAAATTTTGATGTCCCAATCATAAAGGATAAGTTTATTTTGACAAACATAGTTTATAAAATTGTCAAAATATAGATTCAAAAATGGTTTGCCATCAAAAGGCAGTAAAACAATCTTTTAAGAATATTAGTGTATTGCATGCATAAGATTGTATTTATTTTCATTTTAAACCTCTATAACACTATCTTAATCATTAATAGACATAGATAAAAATATCTATTATTAATTACTTACTTGGGATGTTACATCCTTCCCCCCTTTAGAAAATTGTGTCCCCGCAATTTATTTACTTATCGAATAAATGGGGGTACTTATCCCTCATTGCATTTTCAGATTCCCATGTTGCCTCTTCAATCATGTGGTTTTTCCACAAAACCTTTACCTAATGAATCACCTTATTCCGTAACACCTGCTCCCTGTGGTCAAGAATCTGGACCGGTTGTTCCTCATAAGATAGGTTCTCTTCCAGCTGAACTACCTCTGGACTCAAAACATGAGATTGATCTGGCATATACTTTCTCAACATCGAAACGTGAAAAACATTGTGTACCTGAGATAAACTCGGAGGTAAAGCCACTCGGTAAGCAACGGATCCAACTCTTTCCAGAATTTCTTATGGTCCAATGAACCTTGGACTCAACTTTCCTTTCTTACCAAATCTCATCACACTTTTCTAAGGAGAAACCTTGAGAAAAACATGATCACCTACCTCGAAAGATAGATCCTTCCTCCGGTTATCCGCATAACTCTTCTGCCTGCTCTGAGCTGTTCTCATGTGTTTCTGAATCAGCTGAACTTTTTCTTCCATCTCTTCTACCAATTCTGGTCCCATCAACTTTCTTTCACCCACTTCATCCCAGAAAGCTGGAGTTCGACACCGCTTCCCATATAATGCCTGAAATGGTGCCATCTGTATACTGGAATGAAAACTGTTATTATATGAAAACTCAACCAAAGAAAGATGTTGGTCCCAACTTCCCGGATAATCCATAGAACAAGCTCGTAGCATATCCTCCAATGTCTGAATTTTTCGTTCTGACTGCCCATCTGATTGAGGATGAAAAGCTGTACTAAAATTTAATTCAGTACCCAATGACTTCTGAAGGCCTTTCCAAAAGTTAGAAGTAAACCTGGGATCACGATCCGATACAATAGAGAGAGGAACTCCATGTAACCTGACTATCTCTTTAAGATACAAACGGGAAAGTTGATCAAGAGAGAAAGTATCTCGTATAGCAAGGAAATGAGCAGATTTGGTCAAGCGATCAACAATAACCCAGATTGCATTATTACCTCGAGATGTATTCGGTAATCCAACAACAAAGTCCATGGATATATTCTCCCATTTCCACTCTGGCACTGGTAAAGGCTGAAGCATCCCTTTCGGTAACTGCCGCTCTTCTTTAACCTGTTGACATGTCAAACACTTCACAGTAAAATCAGCAATGTCTCTTTTCATTCCATCCCACCAGTAATACTCCCACAGATCTCTATACATCTTAGTACTGCCCGGATGAACTGAAAACGGAGAACTATGAGCTTCACATAACAACTCTCTCTTCAACTATGAATCACAAGGCACACACAATCTCTTCCCAAATCTCAAAACACAATCATTATCAATGTTGAATTCAGGAAACTTACCTTTCTGAACCAGCTCTACCTTTTTCTGCAACTCACTGTCTTGCTTCTGTGCTTGCTTGATTCTATCTGATAGAGAAGATCTCACTGATACCTGAAACAAAACAGAAGGACTTCCTGCACCAACAACTTCTATGCCAAAGTTCATCAAATCGTTAACCAAAGTATCACGTTCCAAACGCAACATTGTTAATGAATCATTACTTTTTCGACTCAAAGCATCAGCCACTTTATTTGCTTTTCCCGGATGGTAATGAATTGTAAAATCATAATCCTTGATTAATTCCAGCCATCTCCTTTGTCTCATGTTTAACTCTTTATAAGTGAATATATACTTTAAACTTTTGTGATCGGTATATATTTCACACTTTACTCCATACAAATGATGCCTCCAAATTTTTAAAGCAAAAACAACAGCAGCTAATTCCAAATCATGTGTAGGGTAATTTACCTCATGAGTTTTCAACTGTCGTGAAGCATAAGCAATTACCTGATCATTCTGCATTAGGACGCAACCAAGTCCTTTCAATGAAGCATCACTGTATATAACAAACTCACCATTCCTGGAAGGTAGTGCCAAAACTGGAGCATTCACCAATCTTCTTTTCAATTCCTGAAAACAATCATCACATTCTATTGTCCAGATAAACTTAACACCCTTCCGAGTTATCTTAGTCATTGGACTAGATAACCGTGAAAAATTTCTAAAAAACCTTCGGTAATAGCCCGCCAAACCAAGGAAGCTACGAATCTCGGTTACATTTGTGGGTCTTGGCCATTCTTCCACAACTTTTGTTTTTGCAGGATCAACAGTTATTCCATCTTTAGAAACAATGTGACCAAGGAAAGAAATTTGTTGCAACAAAAACTCACACTTGCTGAATTTCCCATACAGTTTCTTTTCTTTTAAGGTTTGCAAGATAACCCTTAAATGTTTTTCATGCTCCTCTTTACTTTTAGAAAACACCAAAATATCATCAATGAAAACCACCACAAACTTATCCAAGAACTCATGGAAAATTCTATTCATTAAGTCCATGAATACAGCAGGTGCATTGGTTAGCCCAAAAGGCATTACTACAAATTCATAATGGCCATATCTTGTACGGAACGCGGTCTTCGGAATATCTTCCTCCTTTACCTTCAGCTGATGGTACCCCGATCTCAAGTCAATCGTTGAAAAAAACTGAGCTCCCTGGAGCTGATCAAACAAATCATCGATATGAGGCAAAGGATATTTGTTCTTAACAGTGGTATTATTCAAGGCTCTATAATCAATGCAAAGTCTCATAGAACCATCTTTCTTTTTAACAAATAAAACAGGATCACCCCATGGTGATGTGCTAGGTCTAATGAAACCTTTCTCTAATAAATCTTGCAATTCCTCCTTCAACTCTAAAAGTTCAATTTGTGCCATTCGATAAGGGGGTTTTGAAATTGGCTTAGCATCAGGAACTAAGTCAACAGTAAACTCAACTTCCCAATCTGGTATTATTCCAGGAAACTCATCAGGAAAAACATCAGGATACTCATTTACCACTGCCACATCATTAATCTGAATAGTTCCTTTATTTTCAACGACGTGTGCAAGGTAACATTCATTTCCATCTTTTACAAGTTTCTCGGCCTCTTGATATGTTATCAAAAGTAAGGGTTCATTCTTGTAAACAAACTGAAATTATTTCTGAAAAGAAACTTCTTTAGCTCTACAGTCAATCTTAGCATGGTAAATAGAGAGCCAATCCATACCCAGGATAACATCAAACTCTACTAGAGGTAGAACAATAAGGTTTGCAAGTAGGTTCTTTCCACAGATAAGGATAGGAAGATTCTTATAAATTATTTTTGCCTCGAAACTTCCCCCAGGTGTTTTTACCAAAAGTTCAGGAGTCATTTCGTGAGATGGTATTCCCATTTTACTAGAAAAGGTTTCAGAGATGAAAGAATGTGTAGACCCCGAATCAAACAACACACTGGCATAATCTGAAAAAACAAACAAAGTACCTGATACAACTTCATTTGATGGCCCGACATCTGCTGAAGTAGTTGCAAAGGATTTCACCACCCCTTTCCTCTTGTAGTATAACTGCTTCTCATCACTCAAGCTCCTTGTCGGACACTCGTTTGCATAGTGACCCATCTCATTGCACTTATAACATTTCACTAACTGTAAGTCAAATTTGTTCTTACCTTCACCTTGATCCTTTTCAGTGTAATCACGAGCCTTATGTCCCATCTTACCACATCGGTAGCACTTCCCAGAATTCAGAAGACATTCCCCAGCATGCCTTTTTCCACATTTATCACAAACTGGAAACTTAGTTCTCTTACCATCAGACTTTTTTGAAGAATTCTTACCTTTCTCCTGCCACCTCGGTCTCTTCTTCTGCTGGTTGTTATAGAAAACTTGGTCATTGGCAAACTCCATTTCCACCTTCTCAGCACATCGAACAAGATTTTCATAACTTTTAAACTCACGAGAAGTTGATTCCCTTCGATACTTTGGCATTAATCCTAAGTAGAAACGATTGATTTTACTATCAAGGTCCCGGATAAAATTTGGAGCATACCTTTCCAATCGAGTGAACCTTTCTTCATAGGCAGCCACTGAGTCTTCCTCTTGCCTCAATTCCAAGAATTGCTTTTCCATTCTAAGTCGAACAGCCTTAGGAAAATACTTCTCATGAAACATACCTTTGAATTCATCCCAGTCAAGAGAATCAATCTCATCGGCATCCCTGATATTTTTAACCATAGACCACCACTGATCTGCTTCACCCTCCAAACGGTAAATAGCAAGACTAACCTTTTGATTGTCTGAACACCCCATGACATCAAAAATCTTCTCCAGTGCTTTAATCCACCCTTCAGCTAGCACAGGGTCAGATGAACCTCTGAATGATGGTGGATGTTGCCTCATGAAATGTTCCACCACTGACATGTTCCTCTGCGGTTGTTCTGGCTGATCTCGTGCAGGGATACCACTGCCATTTATCGCTTGAGTCAACTGCGCCATTACTGCAACAAACTGTTCAGTTCCAATTCCGACCATTTCTGGATGCTGATTCGGAAGGTTATTTCCTTCTGTATGCCTTCCTAGCACTGCTTCCCCATTTCCTCTGCGGAAAACCATTCTGAACAAATATGTCTTAGATGAAGCAACATGGTAATCTTTAAATGTTATATCATTTCGAAAAAAAAAATATTTTTGGATAATCATTTAATAGAATTATAACTCCTAAAGTTATCTAAACCGACCTCTGATACCAACTATAAGGCCCCAGCCTTAAACCTTACTTAATCTTGAGTTATTACAAGATTACACATTGAGAATCTTTTCGGGTTTAGAGTTTTAGAGAATTAGATCATAAAACTTGCATTACATTCCACATATAAACAAAGTGGTTACATAAAGATAGTATTCTTCATTCCCATCAATGGAAACACATTTAAAATAAAACATGGATTATTTCTTGACACATCCTTGACTCTATCATCTTATCATGTACCTTTCCCTTGACCTGTGAAAAACATTTCAAAAACTTGGGATGAGCATAAAAACTCAGTATGGGTTATAAGAAAAAAACATGGAAAGGAAACATGTGTTCATATATACATAAGAATGAAATCATACTTTACCCATAAAACATAGGCACTTTAACATACCTCATAAAATCATGAATAAATCATAGAAATCATAAGACATAAAGGTAACTTGAGGCATTCATAACATTCTTACGTAGGGAGTAACCCTCTTGGTTACGTTTGGAATACCCATCACAGTATATTCCCTAAAATCTATTCGGAGAAACCTTAACGTTTCACTCCTTCGGGTTACCCAATGCATTGGAGAGCTATAACGGGCTCACCCGCCCTTAGTTTATCACAGAACCACCCATCTTCATAATAATTCCCAAGAACCATAACATAATCATATCACATAAAACATGCATAAAGGAAACATAAAATTTCCACATTTCAATCACGAGATATAAATACAACACATTGATATAAAAACATTATGAAAACCATTTTCAATACTAAAATAAAAGAGAAGTAAAACATGGTATTTATTTTTCTTTTAAAAAGAAGGTATGGCTTGTAGAGGAAGCCGAAACTCAAATAACGGTCACGACGGCGGAGAAGTCGTTGTCGCCGCATACGTACGACAAAAACATTCCCTTTTGTCGTTTAGTAAACGCTTCGTATAAAAAATATTCCTTTTGAATAGACTTAAAAGTCAAAGGGGTTTATACACCGTATAAAATAAAGTTGTGTATAAAATAAAATACTCCTCAATGAAAGGAGATTGAGACGAAGTCCCATACCTCGTATCCGACTTGACCCGACCGTTCTTTAATCTCCTGAATAATAAACTTGAGTTAATATCTACTTTATTATGAATCTTTTTCAAGTTCATTATTCCTTTTATACCATGTTATGAACATCATGTAATCAGTTAAGTTAATAATGTTCATTTTGTCAGTATTTGGTTCTTAAGTCAAAAATAGACTTCTTACACTTACATGTTGTTAATTTGGTCAAAGGTTCATTATATACAGAATGATATTAATGATTTGGATAACATATATATCATATATATTCATCGTATACATGTATTTATAATATTACATAATCATTTAGAGGTAAGAAATGAAATGCACCGTTCATGGAGACGGTAAGCCGTACGTACGCATGAACGCTACTTTCATTTCTATTTCGTATTTTATAGAATTGAATCATAATGATATAAAGGTATATTATAATTACAGTATAATATCATATATAATATCATGGTTCCATCCTTTATATGTCCCACATATGGTATTTAACGAATCAAATCACTTTCAGGGGGCGGTAGTCCGCACTTCCTAAAATGAAGATATCGTGTTTACCCATAATGGAAACCATAAAGGTATGCCCAAAATGAAAAAAACAGAATCTTAAGGAAAACATAAACATATTATATATCATATATAAAAATAGTGACATCATAATGGCCACCTTTGAAGGTGTTAAATGAGTATTGAACAATCATCGTTTCGGGAGGCAGAATTTTGCCATCCACGGAAACTGTATGTTCTTTAACCATTTGATGTAGTTGTGTGAGTGTGTAGCTCAAATATATCTTATAACAACATCCTGGTATATTTAAGATACTGGTGTTGTTACAAAAGAAGTAAATAAAAAGAGTTTAGGGGGTTGGAGAAGCAAAATAAAACAAATGAACATGAGAGAATGAATTACCTTAAAAAGTGTAACTCCTTTTGATTTGAGCCTAAAGGCTTCCTTTGAAAGGATTCTGCCCAAAGGGAATCCTCTAGGATTAGGAGAGGGATGTGGAGAGAGTAAATGGTCAGGGGTTGTCCGAGCCAAAGGCTTGAGAAGTGTGTAAAATGAGGTAGAGGTGGGGGCCTTTTATAAGAGGAGAGGAGGGGCACTTTTGGAAAGTAAAGAAATATTACTTTATTTGAAAATGTGTTTCAGTTTCAAAAGGTACCACATTGATATAATTCGTGTATAAGGTGATAAGGGTTCGAAATCAACTCATCCAATTGGTTTTTGCCATGTGTAGTTCATAGATTTTACATTATCTTTCCATTTTATTTAAATCGTCAAATAATGATGTCATCGCTGCATCATTATTATGTCATAAATAATTTAATTTATTTAATGTCTAAAAATCATAAAAAAATACTATGATGTAGGAAATATTTTTAGCTTTCCAATGACTATTTATAATCAAATATATGATCTTTATAACCCCATGTAAAAATTGTTTTCGTTAAACATATTATGTTTGTGTCATTTTTACTTTTACATTAAATAAAAAGTTATTTATGTCATTTACCAACCAAAATGTCCCCATGGGGTCCCCAAGTTGACCCATGGCTTTTCTTGGTCGGCCATGACACAACCAATAAGGTTGGGACATGTTTCTAGGTCATTTCATATTATTAAAGCATTATTTATACCTTAAACTACACTAATTACCACTAATCGCGATTAAAAACTTAATAAGTTACTATTCACCAAAAAATTATTTTAATCTCATTGAACCAAATTTTACTTCTTAATGACAACCATGTATGTCGGATTTTCAAAATTCAATACACATTAGTGGTAAACTTTCATTTAACTGAAAAATCAGTTTTCTTGATTACCACTTAGTGGTTTCACTATTCATCAAAAATTGAAGTTTTTCAGAAAATTACCAAAAATTCACCCTAAGCTATATTTGATATTCCGAATTCAAAAATGAATTCTATTTTAAAAAATTCAAATCATATAAGTCACATTAATTAATTTAATAATTAATTCCCGCTGCCAGAGCAAATAGCGTGTTTTTATGAAACAATAAGTATCAAAAGATTGACACCAATTTAAGTCTAATTTCAAAGTGAAATTGATTCCAATGACCACCATTGGATAAAATGGTAAAAATATATTATAATTTCACTTCAAAACCAATTCAAAACATAATCTAATCATATAAATAAATTAGATTAAAAAGTAGTTTTGATGTAAAATGCAGTATTTTTCACTATTCATTAAAAAATGAACATTGTCAGAAAAATACCAAAAATTCACACAAGGTAAATTTTGATGTCCCAATCATAAAGGATAAGTTTATTTTGACAAACATAGTTTATAAAATTTTCAAAATATAGATTCAAAAATGGTTTTCCATCAAAAGGCAGTAAAACAATCTTTTAAGAATATTAGTGTATTCCATGCATAAGATTGTATTTATTTTCATTTTAAGCCTCTATAACACTATATTAATCATTAATAGACATAGATAAAAATATCTATTATTTATTACTTACTTGGGATGTTACAAGAACCGTATGTGGAGTCATGACCCAGACATTGATACTCATAATTCCAGACTAATGTGTGACACTTAATTATGACTCGTTGCATGGGACATGGTCCCTAGCACATAACCGCTTTTTATATGATATGAAGAAATGTATATTTTTAATTGGGTATCCGTTTTGGGTAATTAAATAGATCATCCTAATTTTTTATGCATATATTCCAATTATTTAGTTGATTTAGTCATCTAATTTTGTCTGTGAGGTGAGATAGGCAGGTTTATTTTTTGACTTTGTACAGCAAGTGATGATGCTCGGGTGTGATCATCATAGTGATGTTGGGGTCGGTAATCACCTGAAAAGTGAATTTATGTTAGGTAATGGGTACCCTATTTCATATTTATAAATAGGTTAATACTTACCCACACCCTTGGTTATTGGGTACTCTATCAATGGAGTCAATACTCCTCTATCTTGGAGCTCAGGTGGGTCACATGCCCTTTACCTGGGGTAGGAACTCCCTTGCCCGATTATGCACCCACCAGAGAGGCATGGATTCCCTATAGATTATTAGTTCATATTCATGGATATATGGATATACTTTCATATAAAACTAGTTCCTCCTTATGTATAGTTTAAAAGGGTGTGATATTTGAGTTAGTTTTTGGGTTAGTACTCCCTTGGAAACAAGTTATGTTAGGTAATTAGTCCCTCAAATTCTACAGAATATAGAATCAGGTAATCCCTTACTTAATGAGCTAGATTCTAGGATGATAAGGATTATTTTCATGGATTATGGAAGTGATGGGGTAGTATTAATGTCAAAGAAATATGGGTTCTTTCTATACTTTTTCTTCCTTGGCACCCTAGGGGATTCCTTCAAGATGTGGTTCATAGCTTTTGGTCAACTTCATGTTATGTGGACTCTTTAATATTACAAGATTCATCATTTACTCATGTGGTGTAACTATTGAGGGGTAGAGTTAAGAATACTAGGACTTCTTGGTGTCCCAAATAATTTTATTTATAGTCAATATTTTTATAATTATTCCTTGACATTCATCTGGTTACTCATTTTTAATAAGATCTTGAACTAACTTGGTGTTCTAGTCTTTCCTCTTCATCTTCCTCCTTGTCACCTCTCATACTAGGAGTCGAGTAAATTTGTTTCTTTGTGTTTACTTTTTGGATTTTAGAGTATCCTACTAGGTAAGTTTATACCCACCCATAAATGTTCAATGTGACCACACTTGATGTGTTTGTGAAGGCAAGGATTAGGTTAAATGATGGTCCGGGTAGATGTGGTGTTGGTGTGGATTATTTAGAGTTGATGCATAGTGATTCATGGTAATTCATTTTGGAGAATGGTGACTTGTCATAATGGTGGTGAAAACCATGGATTGTGAGTTGTCTATAATTTTATTTAGCATGGAGGATATTCTCAATTCCTTGTGTTTTAGATACTCATCGTATATTTTGTTTACCCTTATTTGTTTTTATTTATGGTGATGTGTTTATACCTGATGACTCATGCATGTATTGTAAATATTTTATTTGATTATACATATTAATTATAATTGTGTTTATTTTTATTTTATTCATTTAATATATATATATATATATATATATATTAGTTAGTTATATGATAAGTCCTCCCATATTGTGAGATATTCCAAATCTATGCTAATCACCAGCCTTATCCTATTGGAGGTTAGCTTGGGGAGGTACTCTGAGATTACCTCTAGCCTAGGAAGGGCCCTGATGGGTTGGGTTATGTCATGATCATGCTTAAAATAAAATTTTCAGGTTTCATTACTTATTTTAATACAATATTAAATTAATATAAATAAAATCATAAAAAAATTAAATACACTTTAATTCAACCCCCATGGTGTACAGTAGGACTACTGTGTACAAGAAGTGGTATCAGTTCCACTTCTTATTTTATTGAATATTTTGAGGGAAATATATTTTCATAGATAATATTACAAATTCTTTGGGAGTAATATTGTTTTATGGATGTAAATATCAAATTTTGATAAATAGAATGAGATAACATATATGATCTTGAGATCTCGTTGTATACTCAATGGCAGTTTATGGAATTCAAGTTAGTGATTCCACTGGTAGATCTATGATGGAAACATATAAGAAGTTATTGAATGGTGATGTTTATGATCAAAATTCATTTTTAATATCACTATTTAATAAAACATATATGAAGGTGATGGATTTTCCTATAGAAAAATTATTTTGGGATAAACTTTCTAACATCTATGAATAAAATGACAAAGTCAAAGAAGAAGAATTATATGTTTTTCATAATAGACTTAATGATATAATAAAGAATCCATGTAAAAATATAGATAGATTCCTTAATCATCTCACTGAATTTTTTAGTTTAATACATGGACTTGGGCATTAGGATAAGGATTCTGATATTACGAAGAAAAGTATGAGAGGTTTTCCACCAATGTACAATCCAAATGTGTCATCACATGAAGAAACGAATCTTAAATATTTATAACTTGATGAATTATATAGTAAGATAGTTGTATATTAAATTATGGTTAATACATATATATCTTTAGAATATTAATCTAAATATATATCATTTAAAGTATATGATAAGTAAGAGTTTTAGGAAGCTAAAATCTAAGAAGATATAAGTGATGAATTCTTATCACTTGTGTAAAGGAAAATAAAAAGGTGGTAAACATAGATATAAAGGTAAGTTACTTATAGATTTCATTCATCATGGAAAATTTGGTGACATCACTATTATATTTCCAAATTATTTTGATAAAAGAGGATGGTGAATTTGAATTCTCATGAAAATAGAAAAAGATGTTTACTCTTAGAAAGATTTTAAATTCTAGAAATAAAAATGTAAAGAAGTTCTAAAAAAAGTATTAGTTATAAAAGAATAAGTGGATGTTGAGGAAGATCCATTGGAAGAAATTAATACTGAGTTTACATTATATACTAAAGATACAATGATGGATTTGGTAGAGTGGTTTAAGATTGAAGTAAAAGAGAATGGTCTATAAGATGAATTTTTAAACCTCAAAGTAGAATTGGAAGGGGATTTTGAGAAGATTAATCTATAGATAAATAATAACATGAAAATTATAGGTTTGGTAAATTATTATTCAAGTTATATTGATGAAATTAAAGTAGAAGTAGGTTATCTTGGAAAAAATATTTGAAACATGTGAGAACAATCATTTGAAATCTGAATTTGTGAATTATATATTGAATATTGAATAAAGTGCTAAGATTATTGATGGTATTAATATATCTATTAAGGATAAAATTAATAAAATGTAAATACTTAAGGAATAAGATGTATCCTTGAGAAATAAAGTTGAATTAGTGATAAAAACATATATTTTTAAGAAGAATACTTAGTTTGGGAAATTATAAAATAAATTTTTGATATAAAGTCCATATCAAGCCACTATAAATTTTAAATAAATGTTGAGTGCTCAAAGAAAATTTTGAATAGGAAAAAAATTTATTGGTTATGATGGTGAATAACCAAAATAAATGTCAGTAAATATGAATATAATGGGAAAGGTTGTGAAAGGATATTGTTCTTAACCATTGAAAACTTATTAACAATCTAGAATGAATTCAAAAATTTGTGATTTATGTATAAATGATAAAAAAATATATATTTACATTCATGGAGTGTCAATTTTGTGGTTTTCTTATACACACTATGTCTTATTATGGTGGGTATGAAATTTATATAATATAGAAAGCTATTAAAATTCAAAAAAAGGAGAGTTATAATGTATTCTTATTATCAAAACATAAATACATTCTATTGTTACTATTTTAATTACTCGAAATTTGGGCATAAATATGTATATTTTAGGTAGATAATTACTATATTTTATTATATAATTAAAATAAAAATGTTTGCATTAAAACCCAATTAAATTCCTTTTAAAAATAGGTTTTTTCCACTTGAAGAAGAAGAATAAATTGATTATATGGATAATTATTATCATAATGAGAAGATAACAACAAAAGTATCAATTAATTTAGGAATATATTAGATGGAAAAGAGGATAATAGAGAAGGAAAAGTTATCTAAAATTTCTTTGAAAGAATTTAATAATACCATCACCAAGATTTTGGATAGTGGGTGTTTGTCTCATATGATAGTTAATATGAATATATTAAATAATGTAAAGGAAATAGTTGATGGAACAGTGTATTTTAGAAATGATAGAGCATTAAAGATTAATGGTTGTGGAAATTACCAGTTGGTTGAATATGAATTAAAGAATACTAATGCACTTTATTTTAATGGTATTAAACGCAACTTATTGAGTATTATTTTTCATTGTTACTTGGGTTAGAAAGTTACATTAAATTATAAGATTTGTTGTATCAAAGGAAATACTGTAAGTTCTCTTTTTAATGAATGAGGATAAAAAATAATCTATATTTGGTATATAGAAAAAGAATTCATGTTTTATAATAGTGAAAGAGGAAATAGTTTATGTCTCTAGAGACTAGACCAGATTCATCTATAAAAAATGGATAATTTATTATGATTGAAGTGTGTTTTTGATATTATTTTTTTAAAAATAAATAAAGATAAATTTTATGATTATTTTTTGAGAGGAGAGATGGTAAGAAATTATTATCATCCAAAGAATAAAAGATCCTCAAGTTTTCTCAATTTTTCCCACAATTATTTTTATAGTCCAATTGGTTAGGTGGTAATGTATGGTAAGAGGTAATTTATTCTATTTATTAATGATTACCAAAGGATACAATGTGTTGTGTTTTTGTGATCTAAAAGGAAAGTGTTGGATTACATATAAAGGTTCAAAAGAAGACTAAAAAATGAATCTGAAAAAACTATAGAGGTTTTCATATTAGATAATGGAAAAAATTATACATTCAATGAGGCTAAAAATTACCTTCAAAATCATGGTATTTTTCATGAAGTATCTTCAGTGAAACCACCCCAAAAAATGGGGTTTTGGAAATAAGAAACAATATTGTGAACAATATAGAAAGAAAAATGTTGATAGAAAGTTGAATCTCATGTCACTACATTAAATAAGTTGTGAAAGTGGTTTTTTATACTTAGAATATATAATTAACCAGTCCATAAATAGAGAATACTTCATGTGAAATGTGATATAGAAGAAAACCCTCTTTGAAGAATCTTAAGGTTTTTGAAAAATAATTCTTTATCCAAAATAAGGAAGGAAATCAAGGAAAACATTTTGATTTGGTGGATAAATACGTATTCCTATGCTACTCAACAAAGAGTAATTCCTATAATTTTTTCAGTAAAAGGATCAACAATATTTTTGAGATAAGTATTGTGAAGGTTGTTGAGAATGAAACCAAATAAAAATCTTAAAGGTTTTTTTTCTAAAGAAGTGTTTGAAGAAGTTAAGGAGATGGATATAGGTTTGGTATAATATCAAAATATTTATATTGGTGATGATTTTTAAATATAATCAGTTGAAAAAAAAGATGAAGAATAAAGTTAACTTGTGGCTCAATAAAGAAGGTGGAGAGCACAAGTTGGTCCAAGTAATATTATTGAAGATAAATATACTCCAACTCAAACTCATATAGTGAGGATAATGGATCATGCTACTCTATTATCTAATATTAAACCATAATCATTTAAATAAGTATATAATGAGGAATTATACATAAATTACATGAATGTATAATTGGAACAAATTGATAAAAAAATATACTTGGGATCTTGTGGATGAACCAAAGCACCATAATGTAATTGGTAGGGAGTGGTTTTTTAAGAAAAAACTAAATTAAAATGGAAGAGTGATCTTGAATAAAGAAAGGATAGTTTTTAAGGGTTATACATAGGTATAAGGAGTTGATATTAAATAAATATACAATATAGTGTAAAGAATGTAGTTTATTAAACTGTTTTTTATGATTCTTGCTCAAATAAAAATTAGAATATTTTAGATGAATGTGAAGATGAGATTTCTAAATGGAGTCTTAAATGAAGAGGTATATATCAAATAACTGATTTAATTTTTTATAGGATGTTATTAATCAATGATGTATATATTGAAAAAGTATTTTTATGGACTAAATCAAGCACCTAGTTCTTGGTATGCAAGGTTTGATACTTTCTTGAAAAATCTGGAATTCAATAGAGGAGGGTTTGATCACTAACTTTATGTGAAATTTCAGAAGATGAATAGTTTATGGTGATGGTGTATATTGATGACATCATATTAAGAGACAAAAAGAATAAATTATTTGATAGTTTTTCTTAATTAATGATTTTGGGATTTGATAGTTCACTAATTGGTGAATTAAAATTTTTTATTTAGTTGCAAGTTCATTAAGATAAAGAGAAGATATTCATATGAAAATTGAAATATGTAAGGTAGGTGTTAAAGAAATTTAGGATGGGTGATTTCAAGATAGTTTCAAATCAAATGGCTATTATAACTATATTGGAAAATCATTATGATATTGAGATAGTATTCTCAACACTGTCCAAAAGAATCATTTTTAGATTACTCTATCTTACTATGGAAAAGACAAAAAAATCTATACTACATGATTGGTAGCATATTTTTAGAGTTTTCCTAAGAAAGAACACTTATTATCAAGGAAAATAGTAATATGATATATTCCAAAAAACACTAAATTATGGTTTTAGTGTTCAAGGATGTAAAATAATTAAATTTGTTAGATTATTCAGATGTTGATTAGGTAGGTAACATTGTGGATAGAAAATCAAGAAATTATGGAACATTCTATACTAGAAGAAATTATGTTTTATAAGTAAGTAATTTGACATTATTTATAATTCAAGTGAAGTTTATTTATATTACAAATTACTACACACAACTTATATGGATGAAGCAACAATTAGAAGATATTTGTGAAATTTTGCAACTTTTAATGGTGATTCAGTGTAGCAACAAAAATAAAATTTAATTAAGTAAGAACTTGGTTCATCACTCTCGCATGAAGAATATTAAAATATAGAATGTGGAGAATAAAATTGTGAAGCTATAATTTATTGGGACATGAAATCAAGTGGTATATTCCTTTACCAAACTATTAGTTTCATATTTTTTTTAAAGAACTACTTGAATCTTAGATTTCAACCAATTACTTAAAACTAAATAGGTGTAAAGTGACCCTATCACCATTTTATATATTTTTATATTTGGATACTATCTTTATTTAAAAGTATATTATTTTTTATTAGGTACAAGAATATATAGGGATACATTATTCATGCAAACATAGATGAATATCATAGGCTTGATCGAGTGATTTATTAGTGGTCAACAAATAAGTAGTTAAATATTTCTCTTGTTTATTAAAATAATACTTGACTTAAATAGGCTTATAGATTTTTTTTAATTACCCTTTTCTTATAATGGAAGAGATTATGCTTAAACTATTCAGGTCTAGAGAGTATAACCCCTTTAATTTTATTGTCAAAGGGAGAGAGTAACTAAAGTGAGGGGTTAGTGTTGTTATATGTTAATGTTTCTATGTTGTAGGTGGGAATGACTAAAAAATTATTAATATATAAATATTGAAAAAAATAAAAAGGGGATATTATTGAAACCATATATTTAATACCGATTTTTTTCAATTAAAGGAATTGTTGTGAAAGAGTTTGAATAAAGATATACACCACAACATGGATGTCACTCCATCAAGGATGCATGAGAAAATATCAATATTTCTAGAATTTGGATGCTCATATCATGGAAGAAACTTAACTCTATGAATAAAACTCAATTAAATTTCAAATATTATAGAGATTTGATCCACACACCATAGAAGCTAGGACGCATCGTGAAGAGAGATTTGGTGAAATTCAATGATTCTAGAAGTTTGTGGACCAACATTACATGAAAGAAGGTTTGAAACAACATGTAAACTAAAACAATATTTCAATCCATGAAATGTCAATTCATGTTGTAAAGGTATATCAATGTTAATTCAGTGATTCTTTCCAATGGAGTGTTTCACTGTGAAATAAATACCTCACTGTAAATAGGATGAGACCGATCCATGAATACCATCCATGTAAATCCTATAAGGCCGTTATTTTGGAATAATGGTTAAAAATATATTAAATTATTATCTATAAAACATCTTTCCATGTTGTGACCCATCTAGTAATTAAAGTAAGTTACAATAGAAACTAGCATTTCATGCCATGAAGGAAGTGGTTGCATCAAGATTTATGATTTGTTATGAATTCAAACATAGGTGATGATTTCACTTTCTATTGATGGTTGGGTGGTTATTTTAGTAACTAATAACTAATTATTCAAATTAAATGGTATATATTTGACATAAGATTATCCAAGGGGTGAATTTTTATTAAAAGGATTTGTGAGTTGGTTATTGTTTGAATTTAAAATTCGAAATTAAAACATACTCTAGAAATATGGGATCCTAATATGAAAAATTGAATCATCACACATAAAATATCATAAAAAATTAAATAAATATTGTATACTTATATATCTAGAATCTAAGTATTAGTAGTGAAGTTATTTTGAATATATGGAATTATAGATTGAAGTTAGATTAAGTTGAGTTACATTAAATATTATTATTGGGAGTATAATATGTTGTGTATATCATTGATATATCTAGAAGTGAATACTAGAGAAACATATAGAACACCCATTAAATTTAGTGTTGAATCTTTGATAAAATTATTTTGAGATCGACCTTCATGTCAATCAAATTTTTGTATCCCTCTTGAAATAAATTAGTGGAATAGAAGAAGAGGCCATGGACCTTGTATGAGTAGTGATATTATACTAAACTTTATAATCACAAAATAGTAATGTAGGGTTTAATTATAATATCAACACCATTTATATGTTCTCCTTGTATGTATATTATTATGGGTGAACTTAGTAAAATCATGTGTCCATAATATTTATTGTTTTTTTATTTTATTATACTTACAAAACATATTTTAGGTGGTCTTATTGACATGAAGGAAATATTATATTAATCTAAACTAAAGAATAAAATTTCAAGACACCTTAATTCACCCCCACCCCCTCTCAGGGTGTACAATGGGACTATAGGGTACAACATTTAGACTCTCTTTTCTTCATGTTCTTAAAAGTTCAAATCAAAACCTCCATGTTAGTATCAATGGGGATGGGAATTAAATTTTCCATGTAAGGAATTTATAAATTTTATCCAAATGTTCATTTTATATATGTTTGATAAAAACATCTAAGAAAGAAATTAGATCCAATTAGAATAAAATTAGATTTTATATGATACTAATTGAAGTGTCGAGTGACATATGTAGTCACCTAAGAGGGGGGTAAATTAATATGACCTTTTTATTAGATTTATTTTTATCGATTTAAATTCCCTCTATGTATTCAAACCTATGTTAGTGGTTAATATTTAAATGGATCTTCATAATGTTTATCTAACACACAATTACCACATACAATATACAAATAAACAAGAACATCAACACACGTTATTTTTACATGGTTAAACTCTAATGTGGAAATCTACTCCTTTCTGTGTTCAATTCATATTTATGACATAGATATCCACTATATAATTAAAGTTAATATGATAGGATATCTCTCAAAAATACTCTTTTATATCCTAAAATTTATTACAATATCCCAATTATTTTCTTTATACTTTCTCCCATCAGTTTACAATGTTTCATTTCAAATAACTCAATGAAAAAAAATAAAAAATACTCTTTGGGATATCACTATATAAAATGATATAATCTTCTTCCTCAATGAGTCTTTGAAATTCAGTGGGTAGTCTACTTGAGTGCATGAACATTGGAATATTCAAATTACCATGATTATAGATCATGCATGGAATCTATATATTTGTATTACCCACCTTAATTGTTATTTAGTGTCATGGGATATTCAAACACAAAATCTACTCATTCTTTGAGAGTCTTGACACAAGTAAATAATAATCGTAGTCTCTGAAAATATCTCCTCAATCCTCTCATTATTATTCTTATTATTTCCTATTATTTATATTCTATAATGTAAGAATGTCATAGGGAATATTCTTACTCTTCTTCTTCTTTTTTGATGCACATGTTATTCTATTCATGAATATTATTGTGTACTCTCTCTCTATTTAATAGTCTGGATGTTCTTTAAGAATATAGTATCATATCCTTATCTTTATTTTATAAAAACAAATCTCTAGGAATATAGTATCAATTTATCTCAACTTTTTTCTCTTCTTTTTATTCATAACTTTATAGGATCGCATGAAGAATGTTTCCATATTTGAATATAGAAATCTCCTTTGAATTGTGGTAGTGTGATCTTCTCAGTTAATATAGTCAACAATATCCCCAAATTTTTATTCTCTCTTAATGATATTAAATATATATCCATTTAATCTTCCAAAATACTTGGTATAATTCTTTTTTAAACATTTAAAAAAATCCACAAGCAATCTCCACGCTTTCATGAACACATCTAGAAAATATCCACTGTGCAACACATACCTCCTAGAATGGGTGGCCTCTCACTTTTATCTTAATCATATCATGGAGTGACTTTCTTAGAGTAAGTCATGCATGACCCTCCACGACTTTAACCATGAAATGAATGAGTCTCATCATTTCATACATTTTTTATCTACACCTCTTCAATCTAAATTCTCATTCCATTTATTTTTTATTCAATGCTTTTAAAATGGTATTTTTCATTATTCTCTCATCATTTAGTTTTGATACTATTGGTTTTCTTAATTGGTGAATTTTTTATGATTTTTTAGGATGAAGAGGGATTATTATGATCGAGTCAACAACATAAAACTTACTCATGAGATTTACCATCCATATTTTAAAATTCCTTAACAACCACGATTGTAAATGCCATATGAGTTCTTTCCTCAAAGGAAGAGGAATATAAATAACAAAATATAGATATTCAATGAAAACTTCCACATAAAAATAAATAAACTCAAAGCTAGGAGTTTATTTTTCATTTTATCATTTGATTTCTATAATTTTTAGTTAATTTCTCTCATGTTTTCTACCAAATGACTAATCAATATCAAAATATTTTATAAAATAATACACTTTTGACATCGGTTATTAAATAAATGACATTGAAAGTGTATGATTTTTCACTTTTAAGGTCACCTATCAAAATAATATTTTTCAATATCCTTTAAAATAATTTTTTTAATGCTAGTTTATTTAACCTATATTTAAAATAACACTTACAGATTCAACTTCACTTACATCAAAAGTTATTTATATAGTAGTGACACTTATCCATTTTTCGAGTCTACTATCAGAACTACTTTAATATATGCTCAAAATGAGACTTATTTATTGTGGACTTGGTCAATTATATGATGTCTTCTCAAGGTGACTTTCACATATCACTAAAAAAAATAAACTTATGTACAAAATACTTATCTAAATTCTTTCAATATTCTAAAACTCATAATGTTTCTAGAACTTCTTCAACGTCTTCTCAAGAATTCTCCAACTACCCCAAAACATCTAAAAACACTTAAATGACTTTAAATGACTTTAAAAAATATTATAATATTTATAAATCTATTCAACATTATTTAAAAATTCCCACAGTGAATAAATTATCAAATTTAAGTAGTTTAATGAAACTTAACTACCTCTTCAACTCCTAATTCAAAACTAGACTTCTTAAGCCATCGTCTAATAGATACACTACCCTAAATATAGTATCCTTCATTCTCTATAATTAATGGATGGTTTCTTACACTTTTATCCAACTTTTTTTCTTCATATTGGAATCTCCTTGAGCTCTTTTTCGTATCCACTTCTCAAATTCATCATAGACATATAATATTTGAAAATACTACACCATATAGAACTTAATAGAGACTGTAATCTTACCTCAAATTGTGAATAAAATAATCAACCACATCAAATTTACACTGCAATTATGAAGAATATCTTCATGTGATAACTAGTAGTACATATATCATCTTCATCCATATTTTTCAATCTTTAAAAATAATATAATATTTATGCTGTACTGTAAGGAACTCAAATACATTATTAATTTTAGTTACATCTTTTTTTCCACATAAATAGTGGTAGTAACTCAACAATATTTATTTTCCAAAATATGAATTGTAACGCCCCAACCCTAGTTACCCAGAGTCGGTGCATTATTGCGTAAAACTGGAATGATCACAAAAGATGAAGTCTCGAAAGACCGATTAGTTTAGTAGCCTTGGAAACACTAGATACATTCATAAGTCTTACATTATATCATAAATTAAAAAAAACTACAACAACATTTTGTCTTCATATCCCCTTATACTATCCCTGCAGGTCATTCATAATATACTTCTTCACATCCTATAAAAATTAAATTATTGGAAGGGGTGAGCTCAGATTCTCAGTAAGGATAACAATACGTTGGAAACTTTCATGAATAAACATAAACATTTAAGGCAATGTATAACTAAAACAAAAGCCTTTTAAACTTGAACTTCAGCATAATATGGAAAAAATAAAATGAAATAATGTCATTTACTTATTCACATGGATATTTTACTAGTCGAATAATAACATGCAATATCAATAACAACTTTCATAATGATGGAATGCATAATGCCAGACTATCATAACCACGTATCCAAGGCCTTGCGCCAAGACTACAAATAAGATTTTGTCAAGGCCTCGTGCCAAGACACTAGTTTGTCTCATGAGACCTACCGATGCATTGAGGAGCTATAGCGGGCTCCACCCATCAATTATTAATTCCAATGCATTCCTCATATGAACAGGTTTAAACATATCATAAACCATAACATAATCGTATCACATAAAACATGCATAAAGGAAACATAAAATTTCCACATTTAAATCACAAGATATCAATACAACACATTGATATAATAAAAACATTATCAAAACCATTTTCAATACCAAAATAAAATAAAATTAAAACTTGGTATTTATTTTTCATTTAAAAAAAGTTATGTCTTGTAGAGGAAGCCGAAACTCAAATAATGGTCACGACAGCGGAGAAGTCGTTGTCGCCGCATACGTACGACAAGAAAAACATTCCTTTTTGTCATTTAGTAAAACGCTTCATATAAAAATATTCCTTTTGAATAAACTTAAAATTAAAAGGTGTTCATACACCGTATAAAAGAAATTTTTGTATAAAACAAAATATGCCTCAATGAATGGAGATTGAGACGAAGTCTCTTACCTCGTGTCCGACTTGACTCGACCGTTCTTTAACCTCCTGAATAATAAACTAGAGTTAATTTATAATTATATAAGAACCTTTTTCAAGTTTATTATTCCTTTTATATCACTTATTACCATGTTATGAACATTATGTAATTATTTATGTTAATAACGGTCGTTTTGTTGATCTTTGGTACTTGAGTCAAAAATAAACTTCTTATAATTACAAGTTGTTCATGTGGTAAAATATCTATTATATATAGAATTATATTCATGATGTAGATATAATATATATCATATATATCCATTATATACATTCATTCCATATTTTACATAACATTTAGAGGTAAGAAATGAAATGCACCGTTCATGGAGACGGTAAGTCGTACGTACGCATGAACACTACTTTCATTTATATTTCGTATTTAATGGAATTAAATCATAATGATATAAAGTTGTGTTATAATTCCAGTATAATATCATATATAATATCATTTTCTCCATCCTTTATACGTCCCACATATGGTATTAATGATTCAAATCACTTTGAGGGGGCGGTAGTCCGCACTTCCTAAAATGAAATTATCGCGTTTACCCATAATGGAAATCATAAATTTATTCCATAAATGAGAAATACAGAAGAATAAAGAAAACATAATCATAATATATATATCATATATGAAAATAGTGTCATCATAATGGCCACCATGAGTGGTGTTAAAAGAAGATTGAACAATCATCATTTCGTGAGGCAGTAATTCGCCACCCACAGAAACAGTATGTTCTTTAACCATTAGATGAAGGTATGTGTAAGTTTAAATAAAATAATTCTCATAAAAACATCCTATTATATTTTAGATATAGGTTTTTTTACAAAATAAAGTAATAAAAAGAGTTTAAGGGGTTTGAGAAGAAAAATAAAACAAAAGAACATAAGAGAAGACATTACCTTAAAATCGGGTAACTCTTTTTGATTTGAGCCAAAGGCTTCCTTGGGAAGACTTCTGACCAAAGTGAGGCTTCTAGGAGTAATAGAGAAAAGTTTATAGAGTATTTAGGAAGAGTTTGGATGAGCCAAACGGCTTTTATGGTGTGAATAAGGCGGTAGAGGTGGGGGCCTTTTATAAGAGGAGAGGAGGGGCACTCTTGGAAAGTCATGAAATGTTACATTATTACGAAGTTCTTTCCAGATTTCAAAGGTCCCAAAATTATATATTTCGAGGATAAGGTGATAAGGGTTCTAAATCTACCCATACAACAGGTTTTTGACAAGTGTACATCTTATATTTTACATTCTCTTTTCATTTTATTTAAAAAGGTCATTAATGAGGTAATTGTTGCATCATCATGGTATGATAAATAAATTTATTTATTTAATTCCTAAAAATTATAAAAAAATTACCATGATGTAAGAAATATTTTTATATTTCCAATGAATATTTATAGTCTAAAATTTAACTTATATAACCCCATGTAATAATTGTTTTAGTAAAACAACACATGTTTGTGTCAAGTTTATTTTTACTTTAAATAAAAAAGTTATTAATGTCATTTTCTTACCCAAGTGGCTCCATGGGGTCCCCAAGTTGACCCATGGATTTTCAGGGTCGTACATGACTCAACCAATAAGGATAGCACAAGTTTAAAGGTAATTTCATATTATTATAACATTATATTTACCTTAAGTTACACTAATTACCTTTAATCGCGATTAATAGAACTTAAAAGTTAATATTCACCAAAAATTATTTTAATCCAATTGAACCACATTTTACTTCCTAAGGACAATGATGTATGTCGGATTTTGGAAATTCAAATCACAGAGGTGGTAAATTTTCATTTAAATGAAAAATCAGTTTTTTTAACTACCACTTTGTGGTTTCACAATTCATCAAAAATCAATGTTTTTCATAAAAATACCAAAAATTCACCCTAAGCTATAATTGATATTCTGAATTCAAAAATGATTTCTATTTTAAAAAATTCCAAACATATAAGTTTCATTAATTAATTTTATAATTAATTCCCGTTGTCAAAACAAATCGCGTGTTTTTAAGAAACAATATATATCAAAATATTGACACTCGTTTATGTCCAATTTCAAAGTGAAATTAATTATAATGACAACCATTGAATAAAATGGTAAAAATATATTCTAATTATACTTTAAAACCACTCAATAGTATAATTTATCACTATAAATTATTTTGATTAAAAAATTTGTTTTTAAGATCTTTTTTCTATTCATAGAAAATTGGAAGTTCTCAAAAAATTACAAAAAAATCAACTTAGAATAATTTCTATATTAGGAATACAAAAATGAACTCCATTTTGAAATATAAAATTTATATAATTTCAAAAAGTGGGTATTACTATTCATAACAATAACTTTGATTGGTCGCGGTGTGTTAGTACTTGAGGTTGTGTATAACACACACTGCTCTATTATTTAAAGAGAAGCTTACCAAGGAAGCTTGGGGTGTTACATTCTCCCCTCCTTCAATAAATTGCGTCCTCGCAATTTGAAATTTTTCTTTGAAAATAAAAGGTTGAAAATAGAAAATATCTTTGTGGAAAACCCACATCGGAAATAGGGTTAATAAAAATATAACTTTAAAAGAAAGAAAGATAAGTACAAAGTTCACACGAGATAGCCCATAGTAGGATTCAATGAAAATATGGATATGGGGGAGAAACAAACCATCATGGTCTGATGGAGAGTTGTAGAAAACGGGATTAGGAGAAAGTTTAACTACAAGAAAATCACAATCTTTTGATTGGTTAAACGATCATTGATTCCCTAGTAGGAAAAGTTAACTGACAACGTTTTTGTTTTAAGTTACCTTTCATAAAGTTGAGGAATTTATTTAGGAGATTTACTAATAACGTAAGTAAATATACATACTTGTCATGTATACTTTCATTTTTTAATAAATTTTTATCACAAACCCATCTTTCACTCAAAAAGATAATAGAACTCAAAAATATTATATTTATCCTAATCGTACAAGGTTCCAAATATTAACATATACCATTTAGATTAGGAAAACTCTTTTATAATAACCAGGGACTTCCTGTAGGCTAGTGGTAGGTAATAAAGGTCTGTTGCACTATGGTTGTGGGTTCGATTCCTACAGCTTTGTCCAACGCGACGGGTTATCCCCCAACCTGCAGGTTGTCCTTTTTCTAAAACTATAGTATTATAATATTCCAAAAATAATCTTCACAAATGTTTTAACCTTAAACAATAATATCCAAAGTTCAACTTAATCTATTCCAACCTTTATAGTTATCCAAAATACCTCTATCCAGACTTTCTCTAAAAGGTCACTAAATTCCAAAATCAATTGTATCATCAGATTCCTCAAACAAAGTAAAGTTTCTCTTATTGTCACATACAAAAATCTTATTTCCTTCATCATATTAAAACCTTAATGAAAACAACAAGCACTGAAGTAAAATCCTTATATATATCACATTATTCTTATAACCAGAATATAATCCTTGAGTCCAAAAGCACCAATACATTAATTATTCCACTTCAACTATAGTAACATCATAAGATTTTCCTTGATCCCTTGGCCTTTTCTGAGGTAAGTTTCCCTGACTCTTAGGACATTAATTTGCATAATGCCCCATTTCCCTACAATTGTAGCATTCAACATTGATAGCCTCTTTCTTTCCCTTGCAATCACGAGCCTGGTGACCTTTTTCTCCACATTTATAACAAACTCACATTCCTTTTAGGAAAGTACCGGGGCAATTCTTCCCACAATTATCACATAATGGAAAATCCTTCTTTCCCTTTTTCCCTTTATCTATCTCTTGTTTCACCATTATCTTCTTCTCTTGCTTTACTTTTTTGTCATAAGATTTAGAGAATTCCTTTTCTGTCTTGATAGCACATGAGAAAATATCTTCGTACGATGAGAAAGATTGTGAGACTAAGGCTCTACGGAGAAACTGTTTTAACCCATCAAAGAAATGATCAATATTACTTCTTGGTTACGTATATAATTTGTTGCATTCCTTGCTAACCTTGTAAAGTTAGCCTCATACTTTGTGACATTCTCATCCTCCTTTGGTATCAGACTCAGAAATTGCATTTCCATATCTGCTCGATGGTCATGAGGGAAGTATTTTTCTAAGAAAATCTCTTTGAACTCCCTTCATTCCATACTTGATACTTCTTCATATTCCTTTGTGTTTTGAATCAGTGAACACCATTGATCAGCATCTCCAGTGAGGCGGTAAACTGTCATGGCAAACTTCTCCCTTTCGCTACTCCCCAAGGCGTGGAATATTTTCACTAAGGAGTTTATTCATTGCTCAGCTACTAATGTATTTGTACCCCCATTAAATGTTGGTAGTTGTTGCCTCATGAAGCAGTCTAACATTGATCCTCCACGTTGTGGATCAGGGTGCTCCATATGAGTAAGGTTATTATTCATAACCTGAGTGAGTTGTCTCAGTATAGTGATAAGTTGATCAACACCAGTTGTATCTCCAGCTCCACTATAATTATCTTGAGCAGGAGGGAAATCCCTACATGGAGTGCGTGCATTGATACAGTTTTCATTCCTCCCACTAGGTGCCATTTCTAAACAATGGAACAAACTAGATTTGTTTATGAATCAAAATACATAATTCCATACTTGTAAAACCCTTAACATAAATTGAACTATAATCATAAAAATGTTTTCTTTGAGGAAGTATATACTCATAAACCCTTCATAATGGTTTGAAAAGAAAATGAGAATTATCCTAAGCATATCCCCCGGGAGTGTCGTAACCAAGAGTGCAGCAAAGCCCGTTGTCGTGCACCGGTTCCCGTTCGAGTCTAGCTCAAAGCGGTGTTTTTGAGTTTTACCCCTAGGTACATATGTTCCAGAGCCACCTCTACCTGCTCGTATCTAGACAGGGATGTATTTCTTGGAAAACTCACAAAATCTTTTCAACAATAAAATTCTAGGAAGTTCTTCTATATTAATCCTCAAAGTCTATCTTATGGCTATGTGCTCTAATCAGAGTTTTTCTAAATCTAGATTCCAAAGTTAGTACTAAGATTCCTCTGATACCAACTGTAACGCCCCGACCCCAGTTACCTAGAGTCGGTGCATTATTGCGTAATATTGGCATGATCACAAAAGATCAATTCCTGAAAGACCGATTAGTTTAGTAGCCATGGAAACACTAGATACATCCATAAGTCTTACATTACATCATAAATTAAAACAAAACTACAACAACATCCTGTCTTCATATCCCCTCATAATATCCCTACAGGTCATTCATAATATACTTCTTCACATCCTGGAAAAATTAAAACATTGGAAGGGGTGAGCTCAGATGCTCAGTAAGGATAACAATACAGTGGAAACTTTCATGAATAAACATAAACATTTAAGGCAATGTATAACTAAAACAAAAGCCTTTTAAACTTGAACTTCAGCATAATATGGAAAAAATAAAATGAAATAATGCCATTTACTTATTCACATGGATATTCTACTAGTTTAATAATCACATGCAATATCAATAACCACTTTTATAATGATGGAATGCATAATTCCAGACTATCATAACCACGTAGCCACTACCTCGTGCCAAGACTACAAATAAAATTTTGTCAAGGCCTCGTTCCTAGACACTAGTTTGTCTCATTAGACCTACTGATGCATCGCAGAGATATAGCGGGCTCCACCCGTCACTTATTAAGTCTAATGCATTCCACATATGAACAGGTTTAAACATATCATAAAACATAACATAATCATATCACATAAAACATGCATAAAGGAAACATAACATTTCCACATTTCAGTCACAAGATATAAATAAAACACATTGATATAATAAAAACATTATCAAAACCATTTTCAATACCAAAATAAAATAAAACTAAAACTTGGTATTTATTTTTCATTTAAAAAAAGTTATGGCTTGTAGAGGAAGCCGAAACTCAAATAATGGTCACGACGGCGGAGAAGTCGTTGTCGCCGCATACGTACGACAAGAAAAACATTCCTTTTTTTAGTTTAGTAAAACACTTCGTATAAAAATATTCCTTTTGAATAAACATAAAAGTCAAAGGGTTTTATACACCGTATAAAAGAAATTTGTGTATAAAACAAAATATGCCTCAATGAATGGAGATTGAGACGAAGTCCCTTACCTCGTGTTCGACTTGACTAGATCATTCTTTAACCTATTGAATAATAAACTAGAGTTAATTTATAATTGATTAAGAACCGTTTTTAAGTTTATTACACCTTTTATATCACTTATTACCATGTTATGAATATTATGTAATTATTTATGTTAATAACGGTCGTTTTGTCGATCTTTGGTACTTGAGTCAAAAATAAAATTCTTATAATTACAAGTTGTTCATGTGGTAAAATATCCATTATATCCAGAATTATATTCATGATGTAGATATCATATATATCATATATATCCAGTATATACATTCATTCATAATATTACGTAACATTTAGAGGTAAGAAATGAAATGCACCGTTCATGGCGACGGTAAGCCGTACGTACGCATGAACGCTACTTTCATTTCTATTTCATATTTAATGGAATGAAATCATAATGATATAAAGGTGTATTATAATTCCAGTATAATATCATATATAATATCATTTACTCCATCCTTTATACATCCCACATATGGTATTAACGATTCAAATCACTTTGAGGGGGCGGTAGTCTGCACTTCCTAAAATGAAATTATCGCGTTTACCCATAATGGAAATCATAAAGGTATTCCATAAATGAGAAATACATAACCATAAGGAAAACATAAACATAATATATATATATCATATATGAAAATATTTTCATCATAATGTCCACCATGAGAGGTGTTAAAATAAAATTGAACAATCATCGTTTCGTGAGGCAGTAATTCGCCACCCACAGAAACAGTATGTTCTTTAACCATTAAACGAAGGTATGTGTAAGTGTAAATAAAATCATTCTCATGAAAACATCCTAGTATATTCTAGATACTTTTTTTGTTACAAAATAAAGGAATAAAATGAGTTTAAGGGGTTGGAGAAGCAAAATAAAACAAAAGAACATAAGAGAAGACATTACCTTAAAATCGGGTAACTCTTTTTGATTTGAGCCAAAGGATTCCTTGGGAATACTTATTCCCAAAGTGATGCTTCTAGGAGTAAGAGAGGTATGTTTATAGAGTATTTGGGTAGAGTTTGGCCGAGCCAAATGGATTTGATGGTGTGAATAAGGTGGTAGAGGTGGGGGCCTTTTATAAGAGGAGAGGAGGGGCACTCTTGGAAAGTCATGAAATGTTACATTATTATGAAGTTATTTTCGGATTTCAAAGGTCCCAAAATTATATATTTCTAGGTTAAGGTGATAAGGGTTCTAAATATACCCATAAAATAGGTTTTTTAAAAGTTTAAGTCTTATATTTTACATTATCTTTTCATTTTATTTAAAAAGTCTATTAATGAGGTAATCATTGCATCATCATGGTGTGATAAATAAATTTATTTATTTATTTCCTAAAAATTATAAAAAAATTACCATGATGTAGGAGATCTTTTTGTCTTTCCAATTAATATTTATAGTCCAAACCTTAACTTATATAACCCCATGTAATAATTGTTTTAGTTAAACAACACATGTTTGGGTAAATTTTATTTTTACTTTAAATAAAAAGTTATTAAAGTCATTTTCTTACCCAAGTGGCTCCATGGGGTCCCCAAGTTGAATCATGGATTTTATTGGTCGGTCATGACTCACCCAATAAGGGTAGGACATGGGTAAAGGTAATTTCATATTATTATAACATTATATTTACCTTAAGTTACACTAATTACCTTTAATCGCGATTAATAGAACTTAAAAGTTACTATTCACCAAAAATTATTTTAGTCCCATCGAACCACATTTTACTTCCTAATGAAAATGATGTATGTTGGATTTTGGAAATTCAAATCACAGTGGTGGTAAAATTTCATTTAAATGAAAAATCAATTTTTTTAACTACCACTTAGTGGTTTCACTATTCATCAAAAATCGATGTTTTTCAGAAAAATACCAAAAATTCACCCTAAGCTATAATTGATATTCCGAATTCAAAAATGATGTCTATTTTAAAAAATTCCAAACATATAAGTTGTATTAATTAATTTTATAATTAATTCCCATTGTCAAAACAAATGGCGTGTTTTTAAGAAACAATATATATCAAAATATTGACACTCGTGTATGTCCAATTTCAAAGTGAAATTAATTCTAATGGCAACCATTGGATAAAATGGTAAAAATATATTCTAATTATACTTTAAAACCACTCAATATTATAATTTATCACTATAAATTATTTTTATTAAAAAAGTTTTTTTTATGTTTTTTTTTCTATTCATAGAAAATTGGAAGTTCTCAAAAAATTACAAAAAATTCTACTTAGGATAATTTCGATATTCCGAATACAAAAATGAAGTCCATTTTGAAAAATAAAATTTATATAATTTAAAAAAGTGGTTATTACTATTCATAACGGCTACTTTGATTGGTCGCGGTGTGTTATAACTTGAGGTTGCGTACAACACACGCTGCTCTATTATTCAAAGAGAAGCGTACCATGGAAGCTTGGGGTGTTACATGAATGGATCTCTAATACAAAATGGAATGAAAATTTAGAACATATAACATAGTGAAACTCCATGATTCATCTTACATTTCAAGTTTTCCCTTTCTATAAAACCCTTCATCGCACATGGATCTATTCACATACTTCATTCATTGGGATCTTTCTCATCACCCAACACATATTGACATACTTGTTGACAATAAATACAGCCATCACAATCCCTTGGTTTCTTCATTATGAAATGTTTAACCAATAATATAATACCTAAAATGTTATTTGATTATTAAATTTAACATTTTGATTCTTAATCTATAATAGGGTGTTTATTTGAATCATATTATACGATTCATTACACTATAATCAATATAGAAAATTATTTCTTTTGTGACAAAGAATTTGCAATAAACTTTTGTTCCATCATAAATGGCTTCTCAGAATGTTGTTTTTAGGTGAAAATATCATTTCATTAAAAATAATATTTTTAGTGATGACTATTTGCAATAGACCCGAAGTCCATCATGTATAGTTTTATTAGAAATATGCATGTGGTGGTAGAAGATTCCAATTTATGATAAAATGTATATTTTCATCTCAAATAGTCTTGTCATCAAAGTAATAATTTTTTATGGAATGAAAATTCCATCGCAAATAGGTTTGTGGGAGAATAGTTATTTATGATGGAATGACCATTCCATCATAATAAGTTTTTATTTATGACAAACTAGATATTCTATTACAAATGGTTTGGCAATGGATCATTTGTAACAGACTCTATATATCACAAATAATTTTCAAATAAACAAAAAAAAAGTATTTATGTCAGCTACTCTTTGTGATGGATGTCCATCGCATTGCAAATAACAGTTTTTATCAAAAAAAACATCACAAAAAATTAAACTATAAATATAGTCCCCCCCCTCATTCTAAATATTTCATTTACAAATTTTATCTCTCAGTTCTCTCAAAGCCTATCAGAAATTGTTTCTTAGAATTTAGATTAATTATTTGTGATACAAACATCAGTTTGGAAGTATTTTTAAACATATTTTTTTAATATTTATTTTTTTTATTTATTTTTTTTTTCATGTATAATCGGTTGATTTTTTTATTTAATCAATTTTTTGTGAATTTAATTTAGTAGGGTTTAATTATCTTTGAATGTCATGTTATTAGTTATTTTTATTTAATTACTATGTTATAAATTTTTTAATTTATTAGGATTTTTAATATAAAAAATAAGTTATAATATAATTTAAAATTATTATTAGTAATAAATATTAAATTCATATTTTCATGAATTAATATTAATTTTTAATTTTTTTTAATTTTTAAATTAATTTATCTCAATAAAGAATAAAAAATACATATTTTTACTAAATACCAATTATAATTTAAAAATTTATAAGGCTATACAAAATAGTGATTTATAATAAATTATTAAAACATAGTTTAGTAATAAAAAATAAACTAAAATAATAAATGTTAGTTACAATTAGAAAAAATACTAGTAATAATATATAAAATTTAATAGATATTAATAATAAATAAGAAATGAATAATCATTGATTATTATAAATTACTATAAGTTGTTAAATTTCTTAAAACAATAAAAAAATTATTAAGAAATAAAAATTATAATAGTGCAATATTAATTAGTGAAGTAAATAACTAAAAAATATAATTAGTAATTATTATTAACGTGGTTTGCTTAAAATGTTACTATTATTATAAATCACTCCAAATTAATTTATACTGACTAAAATTATTTAAAGTTTCCATTTTTATTATATAAAAATATAATTAGAAAATAAATATTATTTTAAATTAATAAATTTTTGTTATATATTTATAAAGACTAAAAAATTATTATATAACTATAATAAATAATAATTTATTATAAATTAAATAAATAAGTAAAGTAATAAAAAATAAAAAATAATATATATTTGTTAAGATTTGGGAAAAATAATGAAAATGCATAAAACTTAATAAAAATAATTTTTATCATAAATTAGTATAAATTATTAAAATTTATTAAAATCAATAAAATATTAGAAATAGAAATAAAAAATAAGAAATATAATATATTTATGAAAAAAATTAAAAGTACTAACATTTTAATAAAAGTTATAATTAATAAATAATAAAGTGTGTTATAAATTAGTAAAGTGTATAATAATTAATGATGTTTATTATAAATTAGATTATTCCACAATTAATTATTATGACGGACATGTAGTCCATCTCAAATAGTTTTGTATGGGAAAGAATCATTTGTGATGTAAGAAAATAATGATTATCACAATAGGTATTATTTTCAGTGGATTTATGAATTTGTCAGAAATAGTTATTATGATCTAGTCCATTGTAAATAATTTCATGCATGAAAAAATTTATTTTTTGATGGAAAAATTAGTGCAAAAAGTACTAAGATTTTAATTAAAAAAATAATTAATATCAAATAAAAAAATAAACAATAAAAATAAATAAAATATTTGTAAATTAATAATATTTAATTAATAATATTATACTAATATAAAAAAATAAGGCAAAATATTAGAAAAAAATTTATACATTTATTGGAAAATTATTATTAAGAAAATCGAATAAAATATTAAAAAAATATCAGTTAAATTAATTTTAATTTAAATTATAAATTTATAAAAAAAAATATTACTAAGGATTTTTACGTATTATTAATTTATGTAGTATTTGTAAATTTACAATAATTAATAAAAAATAAAAAAATTGTTTATAAATTTATAATAATATCTAAGTATTAATGTTTTATAATGTATTTATAATTTTATAATTAATATTTAAAAACAAAAAAACAAAAAAAATGGTAACTAATAATGTATTATAAAAATTAATTAAATGTTCATTTAGTGAAAATAAATTTTTTAATACTTTTTTAACATTTTAGTTTTTATTAGGATATCCTGATTGGATAAATCATTATAAAAATAAACATGATTCTAGTGTAAATATTCTGTATGTTGAGGGTGTCAAAATATTTACAACATTTGCATTATCAAATTCAGAATTTACTTTAGAAGATACAATTAAGTGTTTGTGTAAGAAGTATGATCTCAGGATATTTACAACTTCTGATAATATTGGGGTTCATCTTCTATGTTTTGGTTTTTGGACATATTATGTTTTTTGGTATTATTATGTTTAATGTAATTTAGAATAAAATACATATTTTTTATTTTCAAATCCATCACTATTTCCAAATTTTTTGCATGAGCTTCCTAACCCATTATTTTAGAAATAAAACTCAAAATCATAATTTGATTCATGAATTGGAACCATCTCAATTTTATGATTTGTTGAAATCTATTAAGGAGACATTATATCATTGATGTAAGATTGAAAATTTTGAATGTTTTGTGAAATTTAAAGTTATTAAATGAGGTTTTGGAATATCAAATAGTTGTTTTGATAAAATATTTTCTTTTTTTAAATCTTTTTTACCTGGGGTAAATACACTACCTAAAATTTTCTATGAAAGAAAAAAATTAGTCTATAATTTGGTTCCACATTATCAAAAGATTCATGCACATTAAAATGATTGCATGTTATATTATATTGAATATAATTCATTAGTTAATCATCTATCAGTCGATATATGAGGTACAAAGAGGTACAAAAAGGAAAGTCCATATTTGTTCTTATTAAATAGTTGGGTTATTTTTCAGTTAAATCTATATTGCATTGAATATTTATGTCTCATAACACAGCTGCATTGATGACATGAAAAATATTCAATATTTCTATAATTATAAGCTTAAATTATCCTTGTTATGGTGATTCATTAAAACTCTTTAATTAGATGCATCGATCATTTACTTTGGAAACTCATAATGTATGGCCAGTTCATTCTATTAATGTTTTCTATCAATTTGGTACTTACAACCATCAATATTTTTATTGTTCTATTTTCATATCCATACAACTTACTTCCTTGAATTTTTATTAAGGAATTATATTTCTATTTTGAATTGTTAATTTCAGGACCTCTAAAGAATAATTTTGATGTTTATAGGAAACCATGGACATGCGAGTTAATTTTATTATGGAGTGATTGTGTAACTACATACGATGTAGCTAAAAAATATAATTTTACATGGAAAGTTTCATTAACATGGATAATCAATGACTTTTCAACATATGATATGTTATCAGGATGAAGTACACATGGTCCAAAATCATGTTCATACTGCATAAGTGAAAAAAATCATTTATTCTTGTCAATAGAGGAAAACCATGTATTTAACTATCATCAGATATTTTTTCTTATAGATCATACTTTACAAATAAATAGAAATAGTTTTACAAAATGTAGAATTGAAATAGATATACCTCCGTCATCACTCTCATATATTCAACAAAAATCTATCATCTCTTCACTTCCTCTTATTACTTTTGTAAAATCTATAAACTAATAAAAATACATGGATTTGTAAGAGATTTGAATTGGATAAAGTGAAGTATTTTTTAAGATCATCCCTATTGGTTTGATTTATTTATCCATCATATAATACGTGTAATTCATATTTAAAAAAACTATTTTGATATATATTTTTTACTATATTGGATACACCTAGCAATACTAAAGGTATTATAAAGGCATGGTTCGATCTTGCCCAAATTTTCTATTGTCTCAGACTTGAGTTGTTTGAAAATGACATTTCATGATAATTAATGAATCCAAAAGTAGCTTATGCACTTACTAAAAAAGTTATTTATTATTTTGTGAGTGGACTGTAAAGTTGAGGTTACTAAATAGATATGATTCTTATTTGTTTCACTGTGTCAAAAATGGACATATTATCAGGTTAAAAAGTCATGATTGTCATGTTATAATAGAAATATTATTATCTATTAGTCATAGAGGGTTATTTAATTCTTCAATTTTGGATGTGTTAACTGAAATATCATATTTTTTGGGGCATTTTTGCAGAAACAATAAACTATGATACAATGAGCACACTACAAAAAAATATTATTTTTATTTTATGTGAATTAGAAAAAATATTTCCATTGGACTTCATTAATTCAATGGTTATTTTAATATTACATTTTTCATATGAAGAAAGATATGGAGGGTTGGTAAATTTATAATGTATTTCCCCATATGATAAATGTATGCAAAAATTGAAGAACAAGGAATCTAATAATGAATTAGTTTAAGGGTAAATTATAGGAAATTACTTATAGAAGGAAATTTGAAATTTTACTCTTCTTATTTTCAACTTGAATATCTTTCAAAACATAATCAAATTGTTCATACTAAAGGAAATGTTTATAATTCCATGGAAAATTGATTATTAGTATTTAATCAGTATGAGATTGGTTTTGGTGGTAATCAAGAATAATGGATTTCAGATAATGAACAACACTGAGTTCATACATATGTTCTGCTAAATTATAAAATAAATGAAATAATTTGTATAGTAAGTACTACTTATTCCTATATTTTTTAAAAATATTTTTTAAAATTAAATTTATGTTAATTTTTTGTAGATTATATGATTATCATATCAAAAAAATGACATATTACCCCATATTCGATTTAAAAAAATCGACCACATAATTTTTCATATTGGTTTTAAAGGAAAATAAGTTAAACTATATATAGTCCAAAATATTAAATCAATTTTTAATTTTATATATTATTAATTATTATTATTTTCAATTATCATAGCATGAAAATAAAATTCATAGTAGATTATGTGCATAGAGTAACCCACTATCCAAAGTGGTAAAATATTATAATGTGTATGTGGTTAATGGATTTGTATTTTATAAATGGAAATATGGTGAATAAAAAAAATGAATGAATGATGATGTTTATTTATAAGGTACTCATCATAAATAAAATTTGACTTTTATGGATTACTAGATAAAATATTTGAGTTATGTTATCTAGGATAGAATTATATAACAATTTTTAAATGTCATTAGTATGATACTAATCAAGGCTTGTGCATTCGTCTGCAGCATGAAGTTATTGACATTAAACATAAAATTATTCAGAAAAAAATTAACCATTTTTGTTAAAACATCATTCACATCAAGTTTATTATACAAATTATTATATTTATTCAAGATATTAAAATGACTGATGGAGTGTAATAAAAAAATCACATGACAATCAGTTTATGGAAAATGAAAGTGGTTTTGTGGGAGTGAAAAATATAGACATTTTTCAAGTAACACTTACAAATGAATATTTTAGTTTAATATATATAGATATCAATGATGAGACCGTATAATTAATAGTTGATGGTATTTATAATTTGTATTTTACCATCCCTGACCCTATTATCCACTCAAATAGTGATTTTGGGTAGGGTTCCACTGCCTTAAGTGTACCTGCCTATACGCAAAAGGATAATGACTGGAAATGAGGGTGTAATAAGGGTAATATTGGGGATATTATTCCCTTAGGTGATGATAATACCATTTTTTGAGTACATATATATAACATGCAGTGGAAAATAAAGACTCGGTAGACATGAATCAGACCTGCCAATGGAGGAACCACAATCAATAATAAGAAATAGTGGAAGTGTAATAATCAACAGTAGTGCAAATAAATAAACCTACCAACATACCATTGCATCTACCAAAATAGGGCATGCATATAATACAATTCATATAGTACAATAATCAAAAATGGGCTGCCAAAGGCTGACCAATAGTATATACATATACATAAGCATGCTTAAACTAAAAGGGAAACTAAAATAGAAATCTACAATAGATCCAATAACCTCAAGGTCTCTTTCTAAAATCTCGTGACAACTCAACTAGGATCCAACTACAAAGCCCGAACCCTTACCTAAATGTAAAATCATAAATTCTACATGTGTACTAAGGGACCGTGTAGGGTGTGATAATTATTCTCATTAGGGTACCACCTAAGTGCACATACCCAACATAGGTGTTTAAGCAGGTGTGCCAAGTGATAGTAATTAAAGGCAATAGATCATGCAATTTAAATAAAAAAACATTCTTCCATGTGATCAACAGGTACCAGGAAGCGGGAACCTGCTTTGGCCAATGCCGGAATCACTAAAGAGGAGAGGATCCTTAGCCCATGGACCAAGGTATCCCCTAATGTCCAACATCCTAGGTTAACCTTTAGGTTTCAGCTCTAATAATTAACTTGACACCTCATGCCAACTGAAACCTTGTATCCCACATCAAGCCAGTGACATCCCAAAGGCATGCCTAAGCAAATAAAACCCCCATCCCTTGAACCCCTACTTGAAGGCACCCATCGGCTCAAAACCCAACATCCATATACATAATGATATCTTTCCTCAAATAAAAAACATTGTCAACTCATAGCATAACATCCTAAGGAATATGGATCTTCATCCTCCCAAAATAGTTCAGGCCCAACAGTCTCACTATGGTGAGACTCAACCCCAAATTATAGCCTCAACAATATCATATGATGACTCCTTACCATCCCCATAGATTTCTATTTCAATAAACCCCAAACCAAATACCAAATTCACACTACTAGGGACCACAACCCACACAAATGGTCAAAACCATCTCACCACTGTGTCAAACTATGTGCACACAACTTAAAATATTGCTTTTTTACATCATGGGTGAGTGTAAATCACCAATTTATTACTTAGGCCACACCAAGTCCAGCACCTCATTCCCCTACAACCATTTCACTCAAGTTTGTTGGTTATACCACCTAATATCACAATCCATTCCCTCAATCTGATGGCCTTTTCGTCTCAAACCGACATCTACAACACCCAATATTATGATCAACATAACTCAAGTAACCCAGACCAAGTCCAAATAGATGATCCCACTACCACAATTCTAATGTATTTCACCATTTCAAACCACGGGCCAAGACTATCATGAACCCATGGATCTCAGAAGCATATCACAAGCACTGTATATATATAATTCAAATCAATCTAACAAAAAATTCAATGTAATTGAATTGTATATCTCAAATAAAATAAAAAAAATCAATGTATATAAGAAACCAACCCAACCTAGCTACCCAAGGTGGTCGATATCCTTTAACCCGGCCTCGCACATATGAATTTGGCTAGGTCATTCCCAAAGGCATCCCATAAGGTCACACGATCAATTTAACATCAAGAAAAAAAATAATAGGGTCTCTCTAAAAAAACCAACAGTTTTTTAAAATCCTCACACCCCAAACATCCATGAAAACACGAAGGAAGGAATACACCACCTAACATGGAGTTTTAGATGTAGTAAAAAATGGTATTAGCCTCTGACTCGAATTGATTTGGAAGAAATCAGTGCTTCCATAAAATTCCTTGAAAATAGGGAAAACTCAAATGGATTTTGTAGTTTATGAGGGGATAGAAAATATATAATAGTAATGGGTGAAGATATACTTACTCATATGATTCCAATTCACCCTACAGCTTGAATAATGGAGCACCGATGAAGTAGTTAGATCAAATCCAAGAGGACGGAAAAATGGAGGACCCCCTCCCCCCCAACTGTGTGGATTGAATGGGAGGTGAAGAAGAGTGAAATTAGGTTAATAGAGGGAGGATAAATTCATAAAATTAAACATTTAAAGATGCCACCTGGTTATCTCTCACGGTTAGATAAACTGTGCAGCAACCATGTGGACTACAGTAGAATGGCATTTCCTAAATGGAACAATGTGTGTGGCTTGTGCATGATTTGCATGAACCATGCACAAGATGTAAAAAAATTCCTCTATAAAAACTCTAGAGTTACTCACACATTTGTGCACCCCAAAATACATGGTTTTCCAAATTGTGTGTCATTTCATGAATGGGATACATGGTTAGCAAGTAGAGGTCGTGCAGTTTACCCAAACTGTGCGCCTTGACCTACAACATCCAAAATAGGCCTTCAGGCCTCCAACACACCCAAAACCCTTTCGAACACCCATGAAACTTTAAAAGCCTTCAAACATGAATAAAAACATGGTAGTGGATTAATAGAAAACTCATAATTTAGTTACTATAATTGAAAAATAAATTTACATACCCACAAATTCAAAAATTCAAAAGGGGGGAGGCTTTTGACCTGCGCCAAAAAACCAGGATGTTGTAATCTCCCCAACTTAACATAGCTCATACCTGATCTATAAAACAAAACCTAAGAATGGTATTAAATATAACTGTAACATTCAAAATTAACCCAGACTACCTCAGTCAGAAGGGTACAGGTCAACTACCTCAAGAGGGGCTCCCCACATTAGGTGTGACCTACCCCAATCGCATCCCGACCTAAAGATCAAATAAAACTACTGGTCAAATGACCATTCTAGGACACAATTCCTCTTGTGATGATTCATCACTCTTTCACCTTATCAGGTGTTGCCGTTCTATTCCTAAAACCCATCAAATTCCAACATTGTATCGATTCCCACCTCATCCGCATGTCGCACCTGGCACCAACGAGGTCCCACATCTCATCAGATGCTCAAAATCAAACCTGGTGCATCATACCTAAATCAATTTTTTCATCTTAATGATGCCTAGATTTTAACAAACCTCAGTTAAATTTCATCTCTTCAATGCCTCGATTCCAACGCACCTCAATAAACATGCATCCCTCTATGCTCACATAGATCCTTGTTCTACTCACCTCATACATACATACATATATATATATATACAATGAAGCCAAGTTGATTACAACATCCTAATGAGTGTATGGTTAGTCCATACATATAACCAATGCACATTGTTCACCCAAAATAGACATGCCTCAAAATTCCATGCTAATAAAGAAAAAGGAACATCAGTCACATCCACAGTGTACCTTTAACTATTGTCAGCTCACCAGCCTAGTCAGTGTCTAGCAGATCCACGACATGAATCTAGACTAAAGCTTGACTACCTGAATCCTAAACTCTCTATGGTGTTGCACCATCCACTGACCCCATTTCCCTATACCCTAACTGCTAGCTGCTGGAGAAGGCTTCCTATAGAACCTCTCAAGATGCCTGACCTATCCACATGCTTGTCACTCCTTTGGATATTGTTCTCACTGAGTCTGGACATGTCCTAGCTACCCATGCTGAAAGAAAACCATTGAAAACCCACTCTAAGGAGGTCTACTTGAGTCCTTCACCTGACTTCCATATTGTAACTCATCTCATCCTCACTTATTGATATCTGAATCATCACTATTGAAATCACCCAAAACCACTACCCGGATTGAGAAAAACCTATCCATAAATTTCCCCTCAGCTATGAGCTATTAGTTCACTTCCTCTTAGAATGAGTCCAACCTAAGTATGTTTATCTGCACCCAAATGGTGTGTTGTAAACCATCCTCAAAGAACCTCACCCTCAATTTCTTGTCACTCTCTATACTAGGTGCAAAGCGAGACAACTCAGTGAATGTTGTTTCATAGTCCATGAAGGACATGTCACCCTACTGAAGGATCAAGAACTCCTAATCCATTTATTCCATTACTATCTCCAGGAAAAATTTCTTGAAGAACCTGGTCTCAAATTCCTTCCAGGAATGTTACACATGTTTAACTACCTAAACATACACATCTCACCAGTGCTTAGATGGTCCTCTGAGAATATAGGTTTCCAGTTTCACCCTCCACCTGGGAGGCATCTCGAGCTACTCAAAAATCATCTACATGTCCTCAATTCAGTTCTCAACCTCATATGGATCAACCTCACCCTGAAAAAGTGACACTATATATGGATGAAACTCTCAAGTAAAGTATTCTATTAAGTCTCTAATACCTTAGAACCCCCATAGATACCTTGGATCACACGAACCAGGCTTTCTCTAAACTGCTCGCCAAGCCATGGCCCAAAAGCTGTGAAGTTTAGAAACTGCCCCTCCTGCCCCTAAACCCAAGCCTGAGCCTATACCTATGGCTCATAATCTGCCTGTCCCTCTAGGGTCTCAACCAACCCCTTATCATGTGGTACTGAACTATCATATGCATGACGCTCCATTTAATCCATCTAAGAGGAAACTGTTGAATACCATCACCTGGTCAGACATCCCAAATAACATATACATATATATACATATATAAGGAATAGATAGTGAAACTAGTAATAGGAAGAATCAACTCACTACCCTTACCATTCCACATCACAACCATTCCACTCAGTATCCTGGCCTCATGGCCTCATTACCCACCCTCAATAGATCCAAGTAACAAAATTCCTCTGAGCCACGCCCATCCTGACGATCCACGTCACCTCAAACTGATGACCTTATTGCCCAACCTGGTGATCAACATCACCCCATGTTGTACACGCCTATTCGTTTAAGATCCAGGTCTATATTACACATCACAATCCAATTAATATCATAGGCATACCACATTTAACCAATCAATTTACCATAAGAACATGCATATATATCCTACAATGTGCTTATTAAATGCATAACAAGCATATAAAACCCCCTTTCCATATCAGTCCAAGGGTCCATATCTCACCCCTTCTCATTCCAAGCCAAGTTCACATGTCATAATAATAAAAACTCATATTCCAAGAATAACACTCAATGTAAAACTAATATAAATTAAAAAATGAGTAAAACAATACAGCATTTCCCACCTCTGTTAACCTGGTCCTTCCCTCATAAATGGGGTTGCAAGCACCCAAGAACAATCTATGAATCTAGTTTAGGCCATAGCCTAATCTCAAATATACCATAACCCAAATAATAATACTAAGAAAGAGGTAAAAGAAACCCCTCTGATTCCACATGTAGCGTCCTCAACCCAATTATCCACCAGAATAGAGCTTTTGTGTTGGGTACCACTAGCCTTAGGTACGCCTTCCCGTACGCCAAAGGAACCTAACTAGAAATGAGGGTGTAATAAGGGAGATAGTGGGAAGACTATACCCTCATGTGATCATAATACCATGGTCCATGTATATATATATAACATGTAGTAGAAAATAAAGACTTATCATACTCGAACCAGACCCACCAATAGCATAAGCACAATCAATAATAAGAAATAGAGGAAGTATAATAATCAACAGTAGTAGAAATAAATTAACCACCCAACATGACATTTAAGATACCAAAATATATCATGAATCCAATACAAGTCATACAATACAATAAGAAAAAAGGGATCTCTAAAGGATGACCAAAAGTATATACATATACATAAGCATGCTGAATGTAACACCCGAGATTTTTATGAGAAATATTTTGTTTTTATGTTATATACATCATAAAAGGAATATTTCACTACACACAACACTAGCTTGACTTTATTTACATGCAATCGCGACCTTCCTCAATAGCTTGTGTTGTACGAAATACTGAGTTTCACTAAACAACGATATGGTATTAAAATATTATTAAAACTAGCCGTTATGAATAGTAATACCCACTTTTTGAAATTTTATAAATTTTATCATTCAAAATGGACTTCATTTTTGGATTCAGAATATCGAAATTAGCCTAGGATGAATTTTTGGTATTTTTCTGAAAACTTTCAATTTTTGATGAATAGTGAAAACACTGGGTTACTATTTAAAAACAGACTTTTTATTTAAATAATTATTTATTTTATTTAAATTTATTTTAGGTCAAAATTGATACATAATACCTATAAAATCTCAAAGTAATTCATTAGAGTCATTTTATAATAATTTTATATATATAAAAATTTTATTGAACTTTTCACCGTCATTTACCCAGCTCCTATGAGAGTTTGAAAATTTACATAAAGCTTAATTTTACCGCCTCTATGAGTGGAATTTAGAAAATCAGAGAGACACGGTTAATATCAATGAGTAAAATGTGGTTCAATAAGATAAAAATAATTTTTGGTGAATAGTAACTTGTTACTTTTATTTACCATGGTTAAAAGTAAATAGGGTAATTAAGGGTAAAAATGGTATTATTATTACCCTAACACATGTCCTAATTCTATTAGATAAGTTTAATTAGACCAAAAACAACATTAGGAATAAAATATGACCATTTAGGTCCACTTGTATTAGATTAGGACATTTATTATTATTTTATTTAAGGAAGAGTTAAAAAAGTTAAAATAAAAGTTTAATAACTAAAACATTTTTAATATAGGGTTATACATAAGATAATTTCGACTATAAATATTCATTAGAAAGATAAAAGGATTTATTAGATAATAGTATTCTATTTGTAATTTTTAGACGTTAAATAATTTAATTTATTTATGACACAATGATGATGCAGTAATTACCTTATTAATGAAATATTAATATAAGTGATATTATAAATACCCAAATAAATGTAAATTGAGACTTTTTATGAATTAAACTAATTTTATAGGTAAATATGAAATGTTATTTTTTATTTAATTAAAGTTTTTCGAACTAATCATGCTGTTATGATTTTCACAAAAATCAAATACCAAATAGTATCAAAAAGTGACATAAAATAGTTTTTAAAACAAATATTATATTATTAATTGTTATTTTATTCCTAAAAATCTAAGGTTTGGAAAAATGACTTATATAAGGTTATATATATTAATAATTAACAACTTGGGGTTCTTTTGTATTGTTATAGTAAGTTTATTAACCATATAGTGTAAGAAAACAAGAAGACGCGGTAAAAGTAAAATTATTTAACATAGAGTTAAATCTAAATGATAAGGTTAAAATAGTAACCTAAACCTGTATAAAATATATTTGTTGAGAGGATTTAGACCCATCCCAACCTTATCTTCTAAATAAATCAATTTGGAGCTATTAAAAAACGAAAATGACTTTATAATAAAATAATATTTTATGTTTTTTCCTAAGGTTCCCCTCTCCTCCCTTATAAAAGGGCACCTCCTTCCTCTCCTCCTCACACCGATTTTATCCTTAAAGCTCGGCCAAACCCTGAAAATTTCCCTTATAAACTTCCCTAGAAACATCCTATAGGTCATGGTCTTCTTAAAAGACCATCTTTAGTGCCCTAAGAGGAGGTTATGAAGAGGCGCTTCAAAGAAGAGGTAATGTTCGTTACCGATTCTTTCAACTTTATTTCTTCTTCTACTTCTTATTCTTTAGTTATTTAATTATGAATTAATAAAATAAGTATCATTAATATAATTATATATTATTATAAGTATGAAAAAACCCTATTTAAACTTCTATCCATCCTATGGAAAACAAAATCACCGCGCGTGCGTACGTACGGAATATCGTCTCCACGTCGTGGTGTAATCTGTTTTCCACCACCACCTTACTTGGATGGTATAATGGTGTAAATAATAAATATATATAATTATTTTAAATTGATATCAATTCTGAAATAGTATACATACACTTCAATACAATTCCACGATCATGGGAATGATATCATCGATCATGCGTACGTACGGCCTACCGTCTCCACGATGTGATGTGACTCGTTCTACATAATCTTCAATGCATAATGATTATATAAATGAATTGAATGAATAAATATGATATATATTACACTAATACAATTCTGGAAATGTGGTATCTATAACCTAAAAATAATAATAAGAATTTATTTGACAAAACACGCATAAGAACAAAAAGCAATAAACACACGAATAACAAGTAGTAATGAAATATTACTAATACGAAGCTAAGAATATGACCATATATGATATCATAACAATGAGTAGGATTCTGGAATAATTAAATAACATTATTTAAATCATTATACAGAAGGTTCAGACACGTACGAAGCAAATCAGACCTAAGGTAAGGGAAAATCTCACAATCTCATTTTTATCCGAGATTGTTTATACTTCAGAATTTACTGGGGAATATTTATCATCCACATCCATATTTCGTCAATATGTAATATTATTTCTATCCTCATACAATTTTTTATATCCAATATTACTCAATTCTGAGTTTTTAGTAAAATATATGAAAGGAATCTTTTGTCTTTTTTTAGAACAAGGTACTTTTTGACTTTTCCGGCCAAAGTACGAGAAGAATGTTTTTTTTAACTTATATGGCATGAATGGATTTTTATGTTTTCATAGAACTTTATTTCCATGAATCATACTTTACAAGTTTTCAAGTTTATTTTTAATCAAATTTTTTTAGTTTAAAAATTGTATGACATGTTCAGAAAGTAAAAAAAAAATGAAGTAGAAAGAATATTTTCCTAAAGAATGGAGTTCAAGCATTTTATCAAAATTATTTTACATCTAAGATAATATAGTGTTCTTTTTATATCCCTATTTTTACATTGATTTGATTATGTTATAATGTAATTATGGTTATGATGTCCTTTTATTTTATATGGATTATGTTATGATGGCATGATGTTTAAGAAACCCATTTTTATTACATGGGTTATGCTATGATGTATGATTTATGATCTTGTGGCACACATAATAATGGTATCATTATGATATGGGTGGGACCTATATCTCCCCCCAATGAATTGGGTAAATATTTATATCTCATAAGATATACATGTATGGAATGGAAGGTTAACCTGGTTCAGTGATACAGGACTGAAATGAGGAGTGAACTCGGTTTAGAAATGGACTGTGTCTATTAAGATAGTCTTGTAAATGAGTCTTGACTACTAAGAAATGATTCTCTATGATAATGTGTGTATGCCACAAAGTTTCATGTTTTAAGTTATGATTATTGGGATTACATTTCACTACTATGATTGATCCCATGTTATGATATTATGATCTCTTTTTCAGGTTAAGATTTCCAAAATGTTATGTTCTTATGATTGATATTTCTTTTGTTTTCCCTTACTAAGCATTTGAGCTCACCCTTTTGTATGTTTTGTTTTCCCCAGGTCAGGAAGAAGGGTATTAAGTAGGATATTCCAAAAGGGACTCTAGATATTATGAAATAAAAGGGAGACAATGTAGATGATTTATGAACCAGTTGTTTATGTTTCCTAGTTTCTAAAGACACTATACCTATACGGTCCTTTCATGGTTTTGTTATATGTTGTAATAAGTATGCTTCAATTCTGAAGTAATAACCATGTATGTAAAGTATGGGTCGTTATAATGAAACTATATGGGAAACTAAAACATAAATCTCCAACAAAGGAAAGAACCTCAAGGTCCCTTGCCAACATCACATGCCAACTCAACTAGGATCTAACTCTGGAGCCCAAAAACATACCTGAATGTAAAATCATAAACTACACACGCATCCCAAAGGGCCCATGTAGGGTGTGAGAACGAGTCTCAGTAGGGTACCAACTAAGTGTAAATACACAACATATGTGTTTATGAAGGTTTGAAAAGTGATAGTAATTAAAGTTAATAGATCATGCAATTTAAATAAAATAAAAAACCTTCCCTAGTTCTCAACAGCTACTAGAAAGTTGTCACCTACTTCATCCAACACCAGAATCACTGAAGAGGAGATGATCCTTAGTCCATGGCCCAATTTATCCCCTAATGTCCAATATCCTAGGTGAAACCTCATGTTCCACTCCAATAAGTAACCTGACACCTTTTTCCAACTGATTCCTTGTGTCCCACATCAAGCCACTGACGTCCTAAAGGCATGCCTGTGAAAATAGAACTCTGGTCCCTCAGACCCCTACTCGAAAGAACCCATCAGCTCAAAGCCCAATGTAAAAGGCACAACCATATTTTTCATCAAATAAAAATAACATCTGGCTCATAGAATGATGTTCTGAGGAATGTTGATCTCCATCATCCCAATATAGTTCAGGCCCAACGGCCTCACAATGGTGAGCATCATCCCTCAATAGATATCCTTAATGCTATCATCTGATGGCTCCTCACCATTCTCATGGACTTCTATGATAAGTACCCCCAAAAAAATACCTAATCTGCACTACTGTGGGCCTCTACCCACATGAGTGGTCAAAACTACCTCATCACTAAGTTAACATATGTAAACATGACTCCAATTAGAGATTTGTCCATCACGGGTGAGCGGAAATCACCAATTTAGTACCTAAGCCACGCCATGCCAAGCACCTCATGACCTTGTAACCATGTTTCTCAAGTACTATGGCCATACCACCCAATATCACGGCCCAAGCCCTCAACTTGATAACCTTTCCATCTCGAACTGATGTCCAAAACACCCAATCCTGTGATCAACATCACACAAGTAACCCTGTCCATGCCCAACCAAATGATCCCACCACCACAATTATAATGGACGTCACCATTTTAAACCTCAGTCAAATCCCATCATGATACCATGTATCTCAATAGCATATCACAATAATTGTATATATATAATTCAAATCAATTTAACAAAACAATTTAATGTAATTGAATTATACATCTAAAATTAAATAAAACCATTCAATGAATATAATCAACCCATACAGCCTAGCTACCCAAGGTGGTAAAAAGCCTCTAACCCAACATTTCATGTATGAATTTGTCTAGGGAATACTTGAAGGCATCCCATAAGGTCACGTGATCAATTTAACATCAAGAAAATAATGTAATAGGGTCTCTCTCAAAAAATAAATGACGTGCTATAAGAAAAACCCCTAAACATTTGAGAAAAAATGAATGAAGGTATGCACCACCTACATTGCAGTCGTAGATGTTGGAACGTCCCCTATTAGCCTCTAAATCTAAGTGTTTTGGAATAAATCATTTTTTCTGTCAAACTCCCAGAAAATAGGAAAAACGACTCAAATGGATTTAGCGGTATGTGAGGAAAGAGAAAATAAGATAAGAGGCATGGGTGAGGAGAGACTTTCCAATATGGTTTCAAATCACCTTACTTCTTGAAGAATGGAGTGAAGATGAAGAAGTTGGATCAAATCCAATAGGATGAGGAAAATAGAGAACCCCCCTGTTGTGCAGCTCGAATGGGAGGAGAAGAAGTGGGAAATTAGGTTAATATAGGGAGGAGAAATTTGGTAAATTCACCCTTTAAATAGGTCACATGGATAGCTTATATGGTTAGCCAACCCATATTGAAACCATGTGGGCTACAGTGTGAGGGAACTACATAAATGGCACTACCTGTGTGGCTTGCACACAGTTTTACCTAACAATATGCAAGCCATATAAAATCACTTTACAAAAACTATAGAGTTCCTCACAGAGCCATGCACTATAACCTGCACAGTTTTCCAAACTGTGCAGCAGATCAAAAAAGTGTTTCACTATTATCTAGAAGAGTCCATGGGGTTTACCCAAACCGTGCACCTTGACCTATAACTTCAAAAACAGACATTTGGGCCTCTAACACACTCTAAACCCTTCCGAACACCCATGAAACTTTTCAAGACTTCAAACATGACTAAAAAGGTATTGTGTTAATATAAAACTCATAATTTTGTTATGATGATTGAAAAAGAAATTGATATATCCACCAATTAAGAAATTAAAAAAGGAATAGGTTTTAAACCCACTCTAAAAACTTGGTATGTTACATGGATGATGTAATCAATGAATTTAACATAATTAGGGATGATGAAATTGAAGATCGTGTAGAAATTAATGATTTTTAGGAGGAATATAAATATATTGACATCGATGAATATAAATATGAAGATGGAGATAAATATAAAGAATGATGTATTACATTATAGTTATAGTAATAATCAATATATATTATTTTTTTCAATAAATATTTATTATTTTTTTATATTTTATATTTTTATTACCATTTATTTATAGATAACATTATTTTTTGTTTTGGATGGATGAATAGGGTTACAGCAAGTTGTATTGTACCCTCACTAATGTTGTGATAACTAATGATGATCCCCATGATCCGTCATCTCACCCACAAGGTGTTCACATTACACCATCAACTAGGATGGGTCACGACTTAGATAGATTTGTGATTCTAGACCCTATTACTAATCAAAATTCATCTATTGGTTTCAATACATGCTTTAGAAGGTATGTTCAATTGTGTATTGTATTTAATTTTCATTATTTTTTACATTAATTTTCTTTATTATATGTTCTTATTTGAATAGATTTTTTGCATAAAATTGTTGGAAAGGAAGGTGTGATTATATGAAATTTTTTTCCAGGCCCTAGGTATCATGGGATTGGGTTCCCATCAATGTTTGACATCGCATGTTCAATCATTAGATTATATGTAAATAAATAAGATGTTTTATTCTAAATTTATTTAATTAATAACTTTCTATTATTAATTATTTATAGCGTTTATGGTCTCTAATTGATGATATCGTGAGATCCTCCATCTGTGAGGCATGATATATTTTGATGTGTGAGTGTTTTCATCAATTTCTATATATCCTTTGGAATAGATCTATGGATAGATATTATGATGCTATTTTTTATGAGCTGTGTGTGTTTCATTGACATCACTATATCCTTGCCCAAGCTTGGGGTGGATTGTAATCTTATTGGATAGAAAAGACTTTCTAGAGTAGTTCATCATCTAGTCAATAGAATCAGGGGTGGAATGAGGTCACACATGGGGCAGGGAGTCATGATTTTAGTATATATCGACGATATATAGTGAGTAATATTGATTATTAATGTATATATACCTTTAATACAAAATTTATATGTTATATTTATATAGGTTATTGTTGTTCCTACTGTTATGAAGTTTGATGCCTATAAGAGTACGTACACTGATTGTATTATGGTAGTGATTGATGGTGGGTACAACATTGAATTGTGGTTAATATTAATTTTTTTGGTTTTAAAAAATTAACTTAGATTAATTTTTTACCTTTTAAATTTCTAATTATACTTGAAGGATATGTATGAGATAGTTATTTATCACAAAGAAGAGATTCAATATAAGGCTAGAAGATAGGTCTCATGCAAGTTGTTTTTTGATCAGGCAGCTTAGATATAGGTGACCATACATGGTATCGAGAAAGGTTGGGTGATCAGTGGTTTATGATCGGCATAATCTAGTTATTATGGTACTACAATGATGCCATTGATTAGCTCAAAGGTTGCCCATGAGGAATCATAATCTTCTGCATATTATAAGGATAGGTTGTGATCTCATGATGAGACTATATATATTTCATAGAGATAAAGAAGAGTAGTGTGAGAAGAGGGAGTAGCAATATCAGTAGTGGTAGAAGCAGCCATAATAGTGGAGTAGAAATATTAGTAACAATAGTAGATGAAAAACTATATGTGACGACTTAAACATGGTTTAGGGTTGTATCTTCCTTCACATGATCCTGAAATCAGTCCCCCTATCCCTCTATAACTTTATTATGGTTTTTTGAATAAACATATACTATGTAAAATGGTTATTATTTTTTGTATGAACAGTTTTTTTTATATTTTATTTTTCAAATTGTTCTATAATTTTTTTACTTATTTGCAATGGATACTTATTTTAGTCAAAAAAATTTACTAGATATTATTTTCGATAAATTTAAATCCCATTTTAAATAAAATTTATGAAGAATTATTATTTTTATCACAAACACATTATGAATTATAGTTATGATGAATACTTATTCACATTGTAAAAATAATAGGTCTCGATATATTAATGATAGTTCATCATATATACTTATAATTGTGATTTTATTTTCAATTATAGGTTATTTTAAATGGGATTTTATTACACAAAATAAAAATTTATAGAGTGTTTATTCCATTAATGTACACTACGTATGTCTAAGAAAGGTTAATACGATATCTCCATGTTCTATTAAACAATATACCCAAATACATAAAATATGCATTCTTATTACATATATCATACAATAAAATATCCCATATATCATCTCATATGATATATCCATGCTTCATAAACAAAAACTTTAAGGCATATTGTTGGTAATTGTGTGAGAATTAATTTTCTTGTCAAGTGATGAATTCATTGAAAATTAACTTCTGATACCCTTGTTATTATACTGGATGTGGGGGTGATAGTTCTCATAACACTAGAAGTCTAGGATAAATCATAGCAGTAGTAGATAGAGGTTATAGAATCAAAAGAATCATGTGATGGAGCTAGAGAATAAGCTATTTTGAAAGCGAGCGCACGATAATACTAATTCGGTAGACCCAAAATAATTCCTTGAAGTCTCCAAAATCAGACATTGTTTATCGAGTAATATATTTGAGGTGGTGATCTCCCTTAACTAAATGATTTGATGATAGAAAATATCAAAGACATGGAGATAATAATCTATGGAGACCATTTAGTGGTGGAACTGGGATTACTGGATGGTATCAATATATATATTATGGATGGGGTCATTTGTACTATGTGTGTGATTATGAATGATTTAACTAATTTATGTTTATATTCTCTTGTTCTTTGGATTTTGTCTTCTATTGTAATATATCATTTTAACTTTAATAAAAATTTTGTCTCTTATGGATTATAACATTTTATAAACCATGTAAAATCCTTTTTTTACTTTATTGACTATTTCATTTTCTTATTACATGGTTTTCCCACTGTGGGTGTCTCTTGAGATTGACTGAATGTGGGAGGTTAGGGTGTGTGCCTTCCTGGTCCTGAGGTATCTTCCACTGGAACCAGTATCATTTAAACACTTTGGTTACTTGTTCCAAAGTTAATGGATATAAATTAGGTTAACTATATTATAGTACATCTTTCACAATAAGTGGTATCAAATCTTGGTTTATATTTCTGAATAAAATATCAGACAATGACATTTAGGAAGTGAGAGGTAAATGCTCTTTAACCTCTTCTAATTTAGTGGCAGTTTTTTTATCTTTAGAATATATAAGTATAAGATAGTGTGTTTTGTCTGTATAAGTTATATGGCATGGAATTTGTCTTTTAAAAAATATAATTAGAAGATTGATTATTCCAAAAGGATATCAATATCCTTATTTCTAATGATTTTTTTGGGGCATAGCATTGTCCCTCTACTTAGCGGTAATGTGCTACTTCTTTTTTCACTACATTTTTGTTTTCCAAAGGTGGTTTTATTTCATCACATTCATTGACGATGTCTTCTCCTTGATCAAAATGGTATTATGGGATATCGTTTCCTCCTTCCATGGATTCCTCCTTGGATATTTTTTTCCCAACTCGAGACTCCCTCGTAGATTTAAATCACATTCATGAAACTCATTCCTAGCCCCATCTCAAGGTGGAAACTGATTAAATAGGCTGCTTATGTCATTATAGGGATGCAACCTTTGGTTAGGGGAGGTATTAGTGTAGGGAATATTGGGAACATTGGGTATGTTTGGACACTGGGTTGGTTGGTCACCTGTAAATTCTTCCTCTTTTGGAGGGCAGCTCATGTGTGAGGCATATTAGGCGTGGAACCCAAGGAATCCCATATCGGTCATGAGGTAATGGATTTTAGGGGTGTAATAATTCCAATACTTATTACCTCAAGAAACCCATGTTTATTTCATGGTGTAGGGATTCTGGATCAATCCATGAGTTTAACGTCTTTTGGAGATGGACATAGGGTTAATTTCTTACGGGGAAAAATTGGGTGCAGATTTAAAATATTACAAGGATGGGTTGGGCACACATTTAACATCTTGCGAGGATAGTATGGGTATAGTTTTAAAATCTTTTAGGGATGGGATGGTTGATTGAGTTTGTCCATAAGAGTTAATATTTCGCACTTAGGTGATGGATTGTGTCCCCCCAAGGGGAATAATTTCACACTTGGATTGATGGTTAGGATTGAACCTCAAGAAGGTATCCTACATACCATCTTTAAGAGAAAGGTATCAAAACCCATTTAGTTTGATGCAGTATTTTAAGTTCATGTGACAAGAATGATCCGTGAAATTTAAAATCATATTCTAAGGATGTGTGTGTTTTGTAAGGAGCATTGACAAGGGATGGTATGGGGATTACATGTTAAAGTTTCCCAGTTCTAGATGATCATCCCTTGGGGAGATGGTGCAGAAGGTGGAATACCATGATGATCATACATGGGGAATCCTTTGTTCATTTCATATGGTAAGGCTAAAATTTTACATCATGTGTTGAGGATGTTGTTTTGTATTTTTATATCATAATACTAAGACATGCAGCTTAAAAATTTTACATCTTGTAGCTTGGATGTGAATGGGGCTTACACCTCGAGGGGGGAATTTCAAAGTGGGGGGAATATTTTTTATAAGGAATCCACACCTAGATAGGTGAATAGTTTTTTCCAAAGATTCCACACCTATAGCTTATGTGTCCACCACTCACGCAAATTTGGGCGGGACATGGTATTGGAACTTCTGTGGAGGAGTGGAAATTGAGAGGCCCGATGTTAGGGTACCTATGATTAGAAGTAATAAGAATTATGGTATATATTCTAAGTAGAATTAGGTAGGATGAAGTCTTAGGTTTCACTCATAGAAAAGTGAGAGGACACACGATTATGTGGTACCGGACATATAAGGACTTGGGGTGCGGTTGAACTAGATTTGGATGATCATAGGGGACCCATGAAATCAACTTTTTTGAAAGGATGTCAGCTAAAAGGAGGCATTATGGATATTCCTAGAGTATGGATTCATTGAAGTTTTGATCTTTTTGAATTCCAAGGGTCTCACGGAGGTTAGGGGTCTCATGAAAGAGTATGTTTCATGAAATAGGGTGACACTGCCTCAGGGTAAAGTCTTATTTACCATGGGGTTGGTTTCATGAAGGGTAGTTTTCTTGAGAAAACTCAATAACCCTAGAGGGGATTATTCTTATGTAAATTCCATGTAACTTCATGAAATTAATATTAAACATGTGTTTAGGTTCTTAAACCCCCATGGGAGGACATTTCTCAAAACATGGATACCTAGAGAAATCAATCTTATATCATTCTCAAAAAAATTCAGAGTATTGAGAACTTATAGATTTTCTTGAAAGTTGAAAGGTCGCATCCTCTAAAATTTCAGACATAAAAAGATATTTATAGGCTTAGAGAAGTAAATGGAATTGGTTTTTTAAAATATGGAGGCCTTCATGAAACTATATGAGCTTCATGAACATCTAGGGTTATGTAAACCAGATCTACACTACACAGAGGCTATCGTCAAACCTCTACGTAGCCATACACTTCTGAAAAATGGAACTCTGTGAATATGTACTTACCCTTCATTGAGGTTACCATCAAACCTCTACGTATCTATGTCTTTCATGATCCATATTTGTTTTTGAAGGTGGGGAATTTTACAAATCAAGTCCCTTGATTAGATTTTGGGACATTTTGGCCTAAATTCTCCTTCAACTACCCATTCCTTCCCCTACCTATCTTGTGAAATTCATATTTTAGTGTCAACAAATTCCCCCCACCCTTTGAATTGGATCCGATAAGGAAAAAGAGGGATGAATTCTGAGGGAAACCCACTAAAAATTGGTGATTGGAAATACCCACTTGTGAAACTTATCTTGACCATGTGCCTATAAATTAGGGTAGGTGGCCCTTAGGGGACCATGTTATTTTAAAAAAAAGATAGTTCAATTATCTCTTTTAACAAAACTCAAGACATTCATGAGTGTTTTGTGATCTTGATCCTCACTACTCATGAAACTAAACCCTTCCACAAACATACTTATGTGAACAAGATTATATGAATCGACTTCTGTGAACATACTTATATGAACCAGACTTTTTCAAGCCAGCCTTTACCAACCAACCTCATAAAATTTATAAGTCTTGAATAAAATGTTTGGTGAAGGTGAAAAAATTGTTGCAGCTAGTTGGAAGGATATATACGGGAACCTAATGATAGGGGATAGTGTTTGGAGTGTGTTTTATTTCAACATAATCATAACACTACTGATGGAGGATCGGTAGGAATACCCACTCTATAATAAGTTTCCACAGTATAGCTATGAGCTGAGGGATGGTGTGTTCATCCCTAATTCTAATCAAGATGATCCCACCTATTGGTTTAATAGCTCACCTGGACTGTACGAGAGGCATAGGGATGTTGAGGTCCACATCCTAAATGATCATGTATCTCTTATGGTTCATAGTATCTGGAACCATCTAAACAACATCAATGGGGAGGTGTTTGAGGAAAAGGAATCCCCCACCCCCTCAGTATGATAAAATTCTCAAGGAAGTATTGGGGAACCTACTCAAGGGGTTGACATACAACTTGAACTTATTCCATGGTCAAAACTTTATAGATGAATGGGCCTAGGTGTACTGGGAATTCCGTTCGTGCCATGAGTTTGAGACAGAGTTAAAGTGGGTCAAGCAATATGAGGCAGCATGGTCCTCATAGTTCCATGTATACCTCTACTTATAAATCATGCCATAGATTTTAAGAAAGTGTTCATTAGGGACTAACACCTTTCATCTGCACCATGGGGAGGCTAGCATCATCTTGTGGGATCCTTATCGGATTTTTGGGATCCCTATTTAAGGAGTAATGTACAAATAATTCTTCCCCAAAAAGATTTTTTGTGAGGACTAAGAGAAGATGCCATCTATAGTAAATTAATTACTACACTTGTTGTAGGGGTTTAATGAGTACATGTTAGGTATTAAGGACATACCATTCAAAGAGTGGTTTGGGTACTTTTTTAATGAACCAGTGGATAAGAAACTCAAAAGGTCTTGTCAATTTTCTAAGGCATTCCAATGAGGAATGGATCACTATTACTAGAGTCTTTTAGAGGAAAGACAATGATATTTATAGGCATAAAATGTGAATATTGAGTCTCCCATGGTCATGATGGTGGGGTTTATCACTTCACTAATTTGAGTATGGATGCTCCCAATGATGGATTCTCCCATGGGGGTGTGGCTGAGAACCTTCATCATGGCATAAATATTAAAGATGGGGAATCACATCAACCTAGATATCTCGATATTGGTAAAGATGTACAAGGTTCTTCACCACATCATCTAAGGGAAGACTCATCTCCATGTGTGTAGGCCCTTCCACTTTCTGTATGGTTGGGTCACCACACACATGGGGGGATATGAATACTCAAACCCCATCTCTCCTCCCAGAACAATCTTCTGGTTTTCAATCCTGAACATCATTGGGAGTATCCTTCTCAACTTGGTCTTAGTGGATGCTTTGGTGATGACTAGGTCGTAATACCACTTCATGTTCTATCCATTCTCCCTTCTCATGGGAATGATGGCTGATGATGGTGTAGGGACTATAAAATATTGGTCATACCTCATGACCATTAGAGGAATGGTACTAGTAACGAGGTTCGACTGTAAGGTGATCTATAAGTCATATGCCCCGCATTGGTTTGTGAGGTAGTTCGGATGCCTCTAATGTTTGACCCTGAGGTTTTATAAGGGTGTGTGTAATGTTTGACCCTGAGGTTTTATATCTGGAACATGTTTACATGAAAATATGGAATAGGGTGAAATGAGTTTCCACCGCCTACCACTACTTATAGGATCACCAATGACTATACACAAAGTTGGGAGAGGGCATATCCCAGGGAAATTATAATGAAACAAACTACTAAGACTAATGAAGGAGGGGGACCACAAATATGGGGTCAATGGTGAGCGGCTATTGGGGAACACAGTGGAGGAAATATTGGTCCAGTGGGTGGATAAGTAGCTACGGAGCTAGAAATATTTGGCATAAAATAGGTGTAGGTCATAAGTGAAGGAGAAGAAACAGGCTCAACGCTTCTAGGTAAGAGGTTTTGGGGAGGATTAAGACCCCACAGGGCATTCTCAAGGGCACGCGTCCAAGGTCTGAGAAAGCATCTACATCACCCAAATGTCCCTGGCGATGTTTTTTTCCTGATTCTAGGGAGATATGTGGGATCTACATACAAATAACCACCCTCTATAGGATAAGGAAACACCTCAATAGAGATGGTATATTACTCACTAGGTTATCCCATTCTAGGGTAGGATTATATATTCCTCGATCCATGGTAGTGTAGTGTATAATAGAGCTAGAGGAATTGGTCCACTCTCAGGGAACTTCACACCCACTAACAATACGAGTGAATGTGTTGTTAGGAATGATCTCTCCTCTAAATATCTTAGTAATAGAGCAAGCGACGCACACACCTCTTCCATAGGGGTCACCAGATTACTAGGTAAGTGATGCGTATTGGAAATCTCCCATGAAAAGGGGGTATACCCTCAACTATGTAAATTTTCTAATCATGTGTTCCTTGTATATAACCTATCCTTTAGAATTTATATCTAACTTCTTTTTTACTTGTGTATGAATTAGTAATTTTGGAGGAGGGTGAGGTCCATGATGGACCTCTTATAGAGGGTGAGGTATCCTTAACCCTTGAAGGGGAGAGTGTGTCGTCTCTCTCTGATGTCATAGCCATGGGATTCCAATCATCAGCTGAAGTGAAGCCTATTAGTAAGGTGACAAACACTAGGGTAATTCCCTAATAAGGGGGATTTCTCATGAAACTTCATGAGTTGTTGGTCATCCTATACTATTCCTATAAGCCTTTTCCCCTTTTCACCTTTTTCTTTCCAGCTTTTCCTTTTTAGGTCTGACTGAATTAGGGTTAAATGTTAGTTCAAGTCGCATTTTTGGATCATCCTCCATCACCAAAATCTTAGTTAACGATGCATGAAGTTGAGGTAGCAATAGTGGGTGATGCTTCTCTGGTGAAGATGGTTGGTTAGGCCATGGTGGTTAGACTATCCATGGAGGTTACATAGGGAGGGGAAGTTGAGATCATGGCCATGATGAAGGGCATTGATATTTTATCCATATTGGGGATATTTTGAGGGGCTTGTGGTGGCTAATCCTTTCATAGAAGCACTATAGGAGGTGACTTCTATAGCTGAATCCTCGACAGAGGAGATGGAAATTACACTAAAAAGTAAGGAAATTAGAGAGGCTAGAGTGGTTGCACCTACCCTAGAAGTTCCCTCAGCATTGAATGATAGAGGTTAGACCTTTGAAAATGTGGATTATATCGTACCGCCAAAAGATTTGGTTAAGGTGTCTATGATGGTTGTGTCTGCCTCGTAGGTGTTGTAGGAGAAATCTAGGGCTCCTACTTCATATAAGGGGGATCATGAGGATCCATTTCCCCTAGGGTTCATCCCACCTGAGGTCATTCTTATGGATTATATAGGCACTAATTTTTTGGTGGTCTTTCCTCCATATGATCCTGTGACACCTGAGGACTTCGAGGATCCTGGATTAGACATCGCCAAGGAGAACCAAGTCATTCTTAATAATGTGTGGAGGTTCATGGGGACCTTAATCACCCACACCCCACTAGTTGACCTTCTAAACCAAGTGGGATCTAGATAGTTAGCTTGGGGACCATTGGGGTGGACTTGAACATCCTCCATGCACTAGTTCATAATTTTATCATCAAGTGGGTGCATGTTGAGTGGCAGGAGTTTGATGTTTCTTGGAATAAACATAAGGTTGTGGACACCATGGTGCTTCATAAATTTGAGGATGGAATTTCTCGTTTAGAATGGTAGGCATAAAAGCATGTGGTCATGGTCACTACTCCAGATAATATCATCAAAAAACTGAGGGCCTAGTAGGTGGAAGATGATTCTAAGGTAGTGGAAGTAGCATCTCTTATGGATGAGTGCCAAGCCAAGTAGGTTCGAATGCAGATTAGGTCCCAAGAAGTCCTTCCTAAAGCTAAGTATGAGGCAGAAGATCTAGTTATGTGATAGTGGACTATGTAGGCTACTCAACATAGGTTAGCTGAGATTGAGTAATCAATCACTAGGGTTGAAATTTAGGGAACTTTTACCACATCTTGAAACAAAGGAGAGACTCTAATATGTGTATAACCCTCCCAAAATTTGGATGGTTCATTTTAAATTCACATATTCTTTAAAATTATTTCTTTTTTTCTGCATCTTGATCACATTAAAAAAACAACTATGAATCACTAAGCCCTAATGATTCACGCTCATTGTGGGGAAAAAGGGACAAACATAAGATTTCTCATTTATATGATAGTACCATACAAAGATCAAAAACTTAGGGTATGAACTTTTTTATCAACCACTAAGAATGTATTGTCTAAGAAAGTTCTAGTTGGATTTGGAAAATCTCGAAACATCCAACTTTATTTCCCAATGTACACTAGTACATGAATGGGGTAACCCAATGGGCATTGAATTCTGCCTGAATAAAGGGGGTGAAGATAATGAATCAAGATACTCAGGATTTGGAACATAAAGGGGGTTATGTGAAGAGGGAGGATAACTGTTGACCATGTTAGAAACACAAAATCCATTATCATTTTTGGAAGATGGGTAAAAATAATTGAGGTTCGACAACTAACCATGTTCGAAACATGGGACCTATCTCAACATTTCATTAGAAGAATTTTTTGTCATGTTCTCAGGATGGTGGTGAACCAGTGTGGAAAAGGACCATGCCATAAAGGGGGCTCATTCAAACATGAAAGATTATGGGGATCTAAGAAAAGGGGCACAAAAAGAATGTGGATGAAGTAATGGAATGTTTGAATATATTTTAACACTCTTGGGATTATTCCACTATGGCTTTGAGCACATTTGGTAGGTATATAGGTCTAAAAAAAGGTCAGACTCTTCTTCTAAGGGTAGAATTGTCTCAGATTCTAAGAAATGATCCAAGAACATGAATGATGTGGTAAGTGAACAACATCAAAGAAGAAAAATGGGATTATCAGTTCAGGTACTAGGACACCTCATAGTATAATGTCATGTAATGAGGATGATGGTCACATAGTTTAACATCATATAGTGAGGATGATATAAAAATAGTTTAACATCATATGGTGAGGACTATGTATTGTACAGTTTAACATCATGTGATTGGGATGTTGAACACACAAGTTAACATCATATAGTGAGGATAATGTATCAGATAGTTTAACATCATGTGATTGGGATGTTAATTCATATAGTTTAATGCCTTGTGACCTGTACATGTGGACCAACATGAATAACACATTATCATCCAAGGTGTAAATTTTTGTAAGAGGGTAATATAATGGGGTACTCCCTAGAGGGTCTCATGAGGAAAATGGAGGTTAAGATTTAGCTTTAACTTTCTTTTGAACTAATAGGTTTAACAAGAATATCCATGTTTTGTTGAGGTTCATAGTGGGTCCCTACAAGCTTTGTACCTCTTTCTTTTTGTCCCCTTATTTATACCCAAGTCATAGGACTAACCTCATAGGGGGGTTTCACTCTTTCATAGGTTTCCGCTATGTGTTTTTAACCAACCAGATATTTTTGCCTCTTACTTTTGATAATTTAAGGTCACGTCTGTCAAACCAGGAAGTTTCAAATAGTTTATGGTCATAATGCTCAGAACATGAATCCTAGTTTAAGGTCATAAATCTTGGAAATAGTTCTATAAATAGTTTAAGGTCTTAATTCTTGGACCTAAGAGGGGTTTCACTCCTAGAAAGGTTCATATGAAATTTTAGGATTAAAAACCAATGGATATGGTGTGCCTAGGTAGCCCTGGACCAAGAAAAATAATCTAGGGTGAGTTACATAGTTTAGGGTTGTGATTCTTAGACCATTGGGTTGTGTATTTCAAAGGGAATGTGTGAAGCATGTAACGGAGGTAACCTGATGTGAATTGATAATCCTAGGTGACCACTTTATATTGCCCAAAAAAATTATAAGACATCTTGCACAAAGTTTAAGGTTGTGATGCATGAACCATCAGGTGATCATCCCAGAAATACATGTTTGGAATGGTGAAGTGAAAACCCAATGTGAATTGAGGACCTAGGAATCCTAACACCACACAAAACATTCCCTGGGTGACTTTCACAAAGTTGAAAGTCATTATACTTAGACCTGGACTCCTAGTTTAAGGTTGTAGAGTTTAGACTAGAAGGGGTACTCGTGCATCTCAACCTTTCTTGAGGAAAAATCCCTCCCAAATCCTAAGATTGTATAAGCTATGCTTGATGTGAGAAATAAGGAGTGGTATAGAGTTCCCATTTCTTTGTAGGGAAGAACATGAAGAGGGGTAAAAGTGACCCACAAATCCAATGAGGGTGATTTCAACTTTTGAAGTCTAGATATTAATAGGGGAATGACTAACAAGTAGGGAATAACTGTTGACCATGTTCAAAACATGGGTTCTATACCTTCAACATTTTAGGATGGTGTGAATGAATTTGGAATTGACCATTGACTGAGTTCAAAACACATGATTCTATGTTCGTTATCAAAGATACTTTGAGGCATGAGCCCAATATGGTACGTGATCCAGTGTATAATAAGACCATTTCCATTAGGGATCATGTTCAGGTCATGAGGATGAAGATTATCCAAATCAAATAAAGTGTGAAGCGTGGAAGTGTAAATGGGTAATGACCTGAAGCGAATATTGAGTTCCCTAGGAACTATTTTTCCAAACGCTCAAATTCAATAGATGAACATGCTGGAAAGTGGGAATCAAGCCCATCCTAGAGGTGAAATATCCCAAAATGGTTATATGGTAGGTTTGGGACTAAGATGAGATGTTAGGGTGTCACTACATATCCCATGAGAATGGGAATTGGGCCACATGTAGCTTTTGAGCACGGTGTGGTAGGATACTGACATTGGAGTGATGACATCCTCTCTGGTGAGGATATCAAATCATCTCATTTTAGGAGGCATCCGAGTTTTTTTATGGGGTAATTTTTTTTTGTTCATCCCATTGTTTTCATATGATCTATCATATTTTTATATAGTGTAATGTTTTTTATCATCCCGTACTTATTATATGAGGCATCCGAGTTTTATATGGGGTAATGTTTTTGATCATTCCATACTTATCATATTAGGTATCCCAATTTTACATGGGGTAATTTTTTTATCATCCCATGCTTATTATAAGAGGCATCCTTCTTTTATACAAGTTAATGTTTTTTATCATCTCATACTTATCGTATGAGGAATATCTGTTTTATAAGAGGTAATGTTTTTTATCATATCATACTTATCATATGAGGCATCTCGGTTTTATACAGGATGAAATTTTTTATCATCCCATACTTATCATATGAAGAATTCCAGATTTATATGAGGTAAGTCTATAGTTTAATGCCATGTGTTGAGGATGTTATGATTTTCTATTTAAAGTCATATAAATAAAACCATGGTTACTGCTTGTTTAAAGTCATAGATCTCAGGCTGTAGGGATAGTTTCTAGTTTAAGGTCACATAGATTTGACCAAATGGGATAATGGGTTTCCTAATGGGGGTTTCATGGAATTAAAGAGTGATAAACCGATGTGAATGGAGGGCCAAAGGGAACCTATGCCAAACAAAACTCAACAAAGTGTACCCCAGTTCAACCTCATGTCACTGGGGAAGAAAGAGCCATGTAATGAGTCGAATAACAAGGATGGTCCCAAGTTTAAATATTTAGACGTCACTACAGATCTCATGAGGATGGGAATCAAGACACACATAGTTCTGGGAGGCGGCGGGTAAGTGATGAATGCTAGAAGAGTGACATCCTCTCTAGTGAGGATACCAAATCATCACATACTAAGATATGAGGCATCCTAAATTTATGTGGGGTAAGTCTATAGTTTAGTGTCATGTGATGAGAATTTTTTTAGGGTTTATGCATTGATCTACCCATTCAAGTTGGGTAATTAGGAAATCTCATCCCACTAATGGGTTGAGGAGTATGAATGGGAATTATACCTAAATAGGAGGCCTATGAGGTAATTTTGAGGTGATATAACCATGTTTAATGGATAGTTTTTTATGTTAATTTTTTGTTATTCCCAAAGAAAAAATTTCAACACATCACTACGTGTCCTATGGGAATGAGAATCAATCCATACATAGTTCTGGAAATTTATTGGGGCATAGACTCGCTAAAAATCAAGGATGAATAAAACCATGACAATTAGGGTTGGATTCACATAGTTTAAGGTCATAATGATTAGACCATGGTTCTTAGTTTAAGGTTATAGATATTGGACTATAGGGGTGGGTGCTTTGAGTATTTTTGTGTTGTTTAAAGGAGTAAAACCCTAACGTGAAAGGATCCAAAGAGGCACTGCACCACACAAAGCAATCCTAAATCCAGATGCACATTTTTTAGGGTCATAAGGCCTGGACCATGGAAAATAGTTTAAATTCATGATGCTTATACTAGGAGATTTTTTGTTTTGAACATATTCAAATTGAACAAAAGTGTAAGAACCTAATGTGAAAGGATGTCATGTGAGCCCATGTTCTATATAAATACCTTGAAATGAATGGCACATAGTTTAAGGCCATAATGCTTACACTGTAAGTGGGACCATAGGGTTAGATGTTGTTGAATTTTCAGCTAATCTCGGAGATAGGATTTCTATGAATCACTATGTATCCCATGAAAATGGGAATCAATCCACACATAGTTCTAGAAGGCATCATGGTATGAGAATAGTGATAGAAAAGTTCTACATCCTCTCTAACGAGGGCATCTCGTGTTTATGACATGGGGAAATGATATAGTTTATCATCATGTTCTAAGGATGTTGATTTGGTCATCTCACACTTAGAACATGAGGAATCCTATTTTCACTGCATAGGGTAAGGTTGTAGTTTAACATCATTCACTAGGGAAGTTGGGGTTTTTAGTTTAAATTCATACAACTCGTAATATGGTCGTTACTTGTTTAAATTCATAGAGCTCAAACTATAGGGGTTGTAAAAAGTTTAAGGTCATAATGATTGCACCATGACTCTTAGTTTAAGGATTCAGAGCTTGGGATAGGGTTGAAAATAGTTTAAGGTCATAATGATTGGACCTTGGGGTTACTATTAGTTTAAGGTCATAGATCTTGTACTTTGGTTACTATAGTTTAAGGTCCCATAGATTTGAATAGTTTTAAATAGTTTAAGATTATAATTCCTAGATGGTGAATCCTTACATGAATTACTTCTTGAGAAACTTAGCATTTATGGAAGTTGTGATATTTTATCTGTTCACAGTGATTAAGAAGTATGCTCCATTGGAATAGACCTTATGCATAATGTAAGGTCCTCCTATTTGAGCTCCAAGTTTGGTGGATTTTTGATGGGTATCATTTGTTTTCTGAGATCTAGTACCAAGTCATACTGGAGGAAGGATTGGAGGCAAACCTTCTTGTTTAACTCTCTCATTATCCTATTTCGATGCCTTTATAAGTTATGTAAGACCTGAATCTTTCTTTCCTTGAGGGACTCTATCTCATATAAATATAATTTAACCATTCTATTTGGAATCTATTAGTAATAAATAGTCATTAGGAGTGATGAAAATTGAACCTCAATGGGTATGACTGTGTAACACCCCAATCTTCCATGGTACGCTTCTCTTTGAATAATATAGTAGCGTGTGTTGTACGCAACTTCGAGTTCTAACATACACCACAACCAATCAAACTAGCCGTTATGAATAGTAATACCCACTTTTTGAAATTTTATACATTTTATATTTCAAAATGGACTTCATTTTTGGATTTAGAATATTGAAATTAGCTTAGGGTGAATTTTTGGTACTTTTCTGATAACTTTCATATTTTGATGAATAATGAAAATTACTAAATTTTAATTAAAAACAACGTTTTTAATCAAAATAATTAATAGTGATAAATTATGAATTTTAGTGGTTTAAAATTATATTTAGAATATATTTTTACAATTTAATCCAATTTTGGTCATTGGACATAATTTCACATTTAAACCGGACATAAACAAGTGTCAATCTTTTGATAGTTATTGTTTCTTAAAAACACGCTTTTTGTTTTGACAGCGGGAATTAATTTTAAATTAATAATTGAAACTTCTATGTTTTTAATTTGGTAAAATATACTTTATTATTGAATTCGGAATATTGAAATTAGCTTAGGGTAAATTTTTGGTATTTTTCTGAAAACTTTTAATTTTTGATGAATAGTGAAAAACACTAAGTTATAGTTTAAAGCCGAATTTTTATTTAAATAATTATTAATTTTATTTAAATTATTTAATGTCAAAATAGATACATAATACCTATATAATTACAATTTAATTAATTGGAGTCGGTTTATAATAATTTTAGATATATAAAAATTTTATTGAACTTTTCACCATCTTTTACCCACCTCCTAAGAGCTTTTCCAAATTCACATAAAACTTAATTTTACCGCTTTTGTGAGCTGAATTTTGAAAATCAGAGAGACACAGTTAATATCATGGAGAAAAATGTGGTTCAATGAGATGAAAATAATTTTTGGTGAGTAGTAACTTTTTACTTTTATTTACCACGGTTAAAAGTAAATAGGGTAATTAAGGGTAAAAATGATATTAATATTACCCTCACACATGTCCTAATTCTATTAGACAAGTTTATCTCGAAAAAAACAACCTTATGAATAAAATATTATCATTTAGGTCCACTTGGATTAGATTAGGACATTTATTATTATTTAATTCAAAGAAGAGTTAAAAAAGTTAAAATCAAAGTTTAATAACTAAAACATTTTTAATATAGGGTTTTTCATAAGATAAATTCGACTATAAATATTAATTAGAAAGATAAGAAAATTTCCTACATCATGGTATTTTATTTATAATTTTTAGACATTATATAAATAAATTTATTTATGACACAATGATGATGCAGTAATTACCTTATTCATGAAGGAATAAAATAAATGGTATTATAAAAAGTAAAATAAAAATAATTTCAATGTTTTTATGACATCCACGAATTTTCTAGGTGAATATGACTTGTTATTATTGATTAAATGTATTTTTTTTGAAGTAATAATGTTGTTATTATTTTATCAAAAAACAAATACCAAATAGTGTCAAAATTGACATAAAATAGTTTTTAAAACAAATATTATATTATTAATTGATATAATAGTCCTAAAAAACTAAGGTTAGGCCAAAAGACTTATATAATAATATATATGACATTAATTAACTAGTTGGGGTTATATTGGCAGTATATAGTAAGTTTATTAACCATATAGTGTAAGAATACAAGAAGACATGGTAAAATATAAATTATTTAACTTAGAGTTAAATCTAAATGATAAGGTTAAAATGGTAACCTAAACTTGTCTAAAACCTATTTTTTGGGTTGTTTTATAGCTATCCCCACCTTATACTTTAAATAATTAACTTTTTATCCATTATAAACCAAATATGAATTTATTATAAAATAATATTTTACGTTTTTTCTAAGGTACCCCCCACCCCTCTTATAAAAGGGCACTCCCCCTTCTCTCTAATTCACACCTTCTAAGCCATTTTAATCGGCCAAAACCTGTCCAAATAACCTCTAAAATATCCTACCTTCATCCTAGAGGACTTATTTTGATTAAAAATCCAACCTAAGGATCCCTTTTGATCAAATCAAAAGGAAGAACCTGAAGAAGAGGTAATGATTTCACCACCCTCTTTAAAGTTCCTTTCTTCTTCCACTTCCTTTTTCTTTGTTGTTTCCATTATAAAATAATAAATCTAGTATATTATATACAAATTGATGTTATTATAATTATGGTACAACCAAATTCATTATTCTATCCACCCTTTGAATGACATGTCACCATACGTGCGTACGTACGGCTTACCGTCTCCACGTCGTGGTGTAATTGTTATTCCATACATTATTATTTGGATGGGTATAATGATGATGTGTATTTGATGTAAATAATAAATATAACTTGATAATTATTCTATATATATTATATACCATCCAATTATATATTATATTAATATCAAAACAGTGATATTTTCGCTCGTGCGTACGTACGGATTACCGTCTCCACGACGCGATGAGATTCATTTCCAAGTTCACCATTCATCGACGATTATAAAAATATATATTACTAATAAGTATGTAATATATGAAATAATAATGCTACTATAAATATATATATATTTATATATATAAGTATTTATGTACTTACATATATCTTACTCACTTACTTCCGTTCAATACTATATGAAAACGGAAACAGAGTTTATGCGTACGTACGGACTACCGTCTCCATAAACGGTGTTTTCCATTTCATATATACGTCTATTATAAATTTTTTATATTATAAATATATATGACAAATAAATCATGTTTTATATTCTGGAAGTATTTAAATCATGATCTAAGTGATACAATCAAGAGTAACAAGTTAAAACACGTACGATAAAGAAAGCGATTATTACCCGAAATATTAATATTACATAGAAATTATTATTAAATGGGTAGTATAAAGTCATAAATGAATAATTTATGATATCATAAATATTAATATGGTTCTGGTATAATTTAATAACATACTATAGTCTTCATACAGGAGTCTAAATGTACCCTCAACTAAAGGAAAGTGCAAGGTAAGGGGTTTTCCTCTCACTCCTTATTCCTGTGAGATTCATGCCATATTGCCACTATTACCTTTTTTGTGGTATATGTAATGCCCATAATTGTATTCCTTGTGTAATAAACTTTAATATATGTGTATTTACATATTCATTGTATGATACTTCTTTGATGGGGTGTATGTTTCGTAAGTTACCAAATTGGTAAGGGTTAATTTCACAATATCTTTATTATCCGAGGTTGTTTTGTGTAAGTATCTACTAGGACATATTTATTATCCATGTTCATGTTTTATGAAAGAGTTTTCAAAGGTATTATTTTAAGGTACTTTTTACTAAAACATCATTTCAAATGTTTTAAATATTTATTCTTCTAAATCTTTCTCATTAATGTCCATGTCTTCAAAATGGTTTTTAAGAATTTATTTATATGGACTTGAATGTTTTTAAAATGTTAATTCCTTTCAAAAATTTTAAAGTGGTATGGGACACTTTGATTAAAAAATGTATTTAAATTAATTCTTTTCCAAATTGTTTGACTTTTAAATGTTTTCATGAAAAAGGGGTATTTCTCTCAAATATTTTTACAAATCATTTTCATCAACGTCAAAATCCTTTAATGGATTTTAGACTTGTTTTGAAGTTGATTTATCATGATACAAATCTTCCGTATTGTGTTGAAGGTTTTGTGATATGTTTGATTGTGGATGTGTTATTTTTATAACATTCATGGTTTATAGGTAAAGTATTGACATTTTGTATGCTAGTTTTAATACGAATGTTTATGTTATGTTTGGACCTTTTCATATGAGGAATGAATTGGACTTAGTAAGTGATGGGTGGAGCCTGCTATATCTCCCCGATGCATCAGTAGTTCTCATGATACAAACTAGTGTCTTGGCACGAGGCCTTGACAAAATCTTATTTGTAGTCTTGGCATGAGGCCTTTGTTACGTTGTTATGATAGTCTGGAATTATGCATTCCATCGTTATGAAAGTGGTTATTGATATTTCATGTGATTATTCGATTAGTAGAATATCCATGTGAATAAGTAAATGGAATTATTTCATTTTATTTCTACCATATTATGCTGAAGTTCAAGTTTAAAAGGATTTTATTTTAGTTTTATACATTTCCTTAAATTTTTATGCTTATTTTTGAATGTTTCTGTTGTATTGCTTACTCTTACTGAGCTTTTGAGCTCACCCCTTTCTATGTTTTATTTTTCCAGGATTCCAAGAAGTGTGTTGTGATTGATATGCAGGGTTAAGATAGAGGAATAATGGTGTTCATAAATTATTATTTATGTTGTTTTGTATGTTATAAAGTGTAATGTAACATTCATGTATGTAATCTATCTTCCAAGACTGCTAAACTGATCTGTCCTTCGGGACTTGATTCCTTGTAATCATGCCAATGTATTAAAATAATGCGACGAATATAGGTAACTGGGGTCAGGGCATTACAGTTGGTATCAGAGGAAGTTTATAAATATCCTTGGAAGATAGATTTAGATAAACTCTGATTAGATCACATAGACCTAAGATGGACTTTGAGGATTAGTATAGAGAAACTTCCTAGAATTTTGGTATTGTAGAGATTTTGTATGTTTTCTAAGCAATGCATCCCTGTCTGGATACGAGCAGGTAGAGGCGGCTCTGGCACAGATGTACCTAGGGGTGAAACCCAAAAACACCGCTTTGAGCTAGACTCGAACGGGAACTGGTGCACGACAACGGGCCTTGTTGAACTCTTGGTTGCGACAGTCCCGGGGGATATGCTTAGGATAATTCTCATTTTCTTTACAAACCATTATGAAGGGTTTATGAGTATATACTTCCTCAAAGAAGACATTTTTATGATTATGGATTATATCCATAAACTTTTTAATTTATGTTAAGTGTTTTACAAGTTTGGGATTATGAATTTTTATTCATAAACTAATCTAGTGTATGCCATTGTTTAGAAATGGTGCCTAGTAGAAGGAATGAGAACTCCAGCAATACGCATGATCCAAAGAGTAAGAAGGATCATATCTTTCATGGTCTTAAGACAAACTTTAGAAGGTAAATAGTCTCCCATATATGAATAAATAGTATCATGTGATGATAAGATAATTAAAGAATTCTTAGAGTCCTATGGATTTGAAGGGAAGCCAAAGAAGAAAAGGATGGTAGAGAGAAGGACAGATAAAGGGAAGAAGGTAAAGAAGGATTTTCCCATATGTTATAATTGTGGAAAGAATCACCTTGGAAAATGCTTGAAGGTAATGGGAGTATGTTATAAGTGTAGAGAAAAAGGACACCAAGTACGTGACTGCAAGTTTAAGAAAAAGGTTTCAAATGTACAATGCTTCATCTGCAAGGAGTTTGGACACTACGCGAACCAATGTCCCAGTCATCAGACTATGTCACAAATAATGCTATTGGATAATAATCAAGTTATGATACTACCATAAATTAAGAGGAATGACTAGTGTTCTTATTTTGTTATTTTAGAATTATTTCATTTAAGTGTTGTATCAATGATGTTCTAGAAATAAATAAGGATTGTACTGTAGTACTATTTCATTGAGGATTTGAGATTTTATGGTACTAAGAAAAGTGACTCTACAGCGAGTTAAACTTTTTGGAAATTACATGGTTGAAGGAAAGATAAACCTTAATATGGTCATAATATTAAGGTACGGATTTTGGAATAAGATATGGTTGATTTGGGTAAATTATATTGGATATTCTTGAATACCTTGAAACTGATTAATGATTTTTCATCGTTGGAGTCTACAACATTTTTGATAGAAGTATTATATCCAGTATTCTATAAAGAATAAGGGAGTATGAATGTAATCAATAAGGTTTTATGGTAATTCATAATGTTACCATGTTTTAAAATAATACATGGTTAAGGTGTTCACATGTTATTACATGGCAAAAAGGATATTCATTGTGTTTAAATTCCTTATAAATTTTGGACTGTGAGTTTGGATAGTAGTATTTTGTATAAGTCTAAAGGTTGGAATGGAATAAGTTTGAAAGGTTATTTTTGGATTTTTATAAAAGGACAACACGCAGACCGTGTGACAACCCATCACGTCAGACAAAGTTGCGGGAATTGAACCCACAACCATAGTGAGATTGGGATTTATCGCCTACCAATGGACTACATGAAGTCCCTGGATTGTATAATGTAGTTTATTTTTTTAATGGGTCCGATATGTGAATTATACATTCATTGTATTTGGAATCCTATACGATTAGAATAAATAGAGTATTTTTGAGTTGTATTATGTTTTGTAGTGAAAGAGGAGTTTTTGGTAGAAATTTATTAATGGATAAAAATCTAATTATAATGTAAGTATATCTAATTATTATCTTATCCAATCTCATAAATAAATTCCTCAACATTAATAAAGGTAACTTAGAACAAAAAAAAATTCCTAGATGGTACCTTAGATCATCACAAATTTATGGCTTTGGGATTATTGGCCTTTTCATAGCCATGTTCTCTACCACTCTCCATCAGATATTGATGGTTAGATTTCTCTTCCATATCCATATTTTCCTACATGGAACCCTAGTATGTGTTATTTTCGGTAACCTTCATACTTACCACTCTTTATTTTAAATAGAGGCCTCATTAATCCATTTTTCGATGTGGGATTTCAACTAAGATATTTTGAAATGTCAACCCCAAGATTCCAATACTGAGCATAAATTGCGAGGATGAAATTTATTTAAGGAGGGGAGAATGTAATACCCCAAGATTCCACGGTACGATTCTCTTTGAATAATACAGTAGCGTGTGTTGAACGCAACTTCGAGTTCTAACACACACCACAACCAATCAAACTAGCCGTTATGAATAGTAATACCAAATTTTTGAAATTTTATACATTTTATATTTCAAAATGGACTTTATTTTTGGATTTGAAATATTGAAATTAGCTTTGGGTTAATTTTTGGTACTTTTATGATAACTTTCATATTTTGATGAATAGTGAAAAATACTAACTTTTAATTAAAAAAAACTTTTTTAATAAAAATATTTAATAGTGATAAATTATGAATTTTAGTGGTTTTAAATTATATTTAGAATATATTTTTACAATTTAATCCAATGTTTTTCATTGGACATAATTTCAAATTTAAACCAGATATAAACAAGTGTCAATCTTTTGATAGTTATTGTTTCTTAAAAACACGCTTTTTGTTTTGATAGCGGGAATTAATTTTAAATTAAAAAATTCAACTTATATTTTTTTAATTTGGTAAAATATAATTCATTATTGAATTCAGAATATCAAAATTAGCTTAGGGTAAATTTTTGGTATTTTTCTGAAAACTTTTAATTTTTGATGAATAGTGAAAAACACTGAGTTATAGTTTAAAACCGAATTTTTATTTAAATAATTATTAATTTTATTTAAATTATTTAATGTCAAAATAGATACATAATACCTATAAAAGTTCAATTTAATTCATTGGAGTCGGTTTATACTAATTTTAGATATATAAAAATTTTATTGAACTTTTCATCGTCTTTTACCCACCTACTAGGAGATTTTTCAAATTCACATAAAACTTAATTTTACCACTTCTGTGAGCTGAATTTCGAAAATATGAGTAACACGGTTAATATAAAGGAGTAAAATGTGGTTCAATGAGTTGAAAATAATATTTGGTGAATAGTAACTTTTTACTTTTATTTACCACGGTTAAAAGTAAATAGGGTAATTAAGGGTAAAAATGATATTAATATTACCCTCACACGTGTCCTAATTCTATTGGACAAGTTTATCTCGACCAAAAACTACCTTAGGAATAAAATATTATCATTTAGGTCCAATTGTATTAGATTAGGACATTTATTATTATTTAATTCAAAGAAGATTTAAAAGAGTTAAAATCAAAGTTTAATAACTAAAATATTTTTAATATAGGGTTTTTCATAAAATAAATTCGATTATAAATATTCATTAGAAAGATAAAAATATTTCCTAAATCATGGTATTTTATTTATAATTTTTAAACATTATATAAATAAATTTATTTATGACACAATGATAATGCAGTAATTACCTTATTCAAGAAGGAATCAAATAAATGGTATTATAAATATTAAAATAAATTTAATTTCAACGTTTTTATGACATAAACGAATTTTCTAGGTGAATATTAAGTAATCATGTTGTTATTATTTTATCAAAAACAAATACCAAATAGTGTCAAAATTGACATAAAATAGTTTTTAGAACAAATATTATATTATTAATTGATATAATGTTCCTAAAAATCTAAGGTTCATACAAAAGAATTATATAATAATATATATTACATTAATGAACCAATTGGGGTTCTATTGGCAGTATATAGTAAGTTTATTAACCATATAGTGTAAGAATACAAGAAGACGCGGTAAAAGGTAAATTATTTATCTTAGAGTTAAATATAAATAATAAGGTTAAAATGGTAACCTAAACTTGTATAAAACATATTGGTTGAGTTTTTTTCGACTTATACCCACCTTATACTTTAAATAATCAACTTTTTAGCCATTAGAAATTGAATATGAATTTATTACAAAATAATATTTTATGTTTTTTATAAGGTGCCCCTCACCCCTCTTATAAAAGGTCACACCACCTTATCTCTAATTCACACCTTCTAAGCCATTTGGCTCTGCCAAACCCTGCCCAAATACCCTCTCAAATATCCTACCTTCATCTTAGAGGCCTTAGTTTGATCATAAATTCAACCTAATGAGCCCTTTTGATCAAATCAAAAGGAAGAACCTGAAGAAGAGGTAATGATTTCACCACCCTCTTTCAAGTTCCTTTCTTCTTCCACTTCCTTTTTCTTTATTGTTTCCATTATAAAATAATAACTCCAGTATATTATATATACTGTGATTTTATTATAATTATGTTACAACCAAATTAATTATTCTATCAAACCTTTGAATGACATGTCACCATATGTGTGTATGTACGGCTTACCGTCTCCACGTCGTGGTGTAATTGTTATTCAATGCATTATTATTTGGATGGGTATAATAATGATGTATATTTGATGTAAATAATAAATATAACATGATAAGGATTCTGTATATATTATATACCATCCAATTATATATTATATTAATATCAAAAGAATGATATTTTCACTCGTGCATACGTACGGATTATCGTCTCCACGACACGATGAGATTCATTTCCAAGTTCACCATTCATCAACAATTATAAAAATATATATTACTAATAAATATGTAATATATGACATAATAATTCTAATGGAGATATATCTATTTATATATATAAGTATTTATGTAATTACATATATTTTATTCCCTTACTTCCGTTCAATACTATATGAAAACAGAAACATCGTTTATGCGTACGTACGGACTACCGTCTCCACAAATGGTGTTTTCCATTTCATATATATGTCTATTATAAATTTTTTATATTCTAAATATATATGATAAATAAATCATTTTTTATATTCTGGAAGTATTTAAATCATAATCTAAGTGATACAATCAAGAGTAACAAGTTAAAACACGTACGATAAAGAAAGCGATTATTACCCGAAATATTAATATTACATGGAAATTATTATTAAATGGGTAGTATAAAGTCATAAATGAATAATGTATGATATCATAAATATTAATATGGTTATATTATAATTTAATAACATACTATAGTCTTCATACAGGAGGCTAAACATACCCTCGACTAAATTAAAGTGCAAGGTAAGGGGTTTTCATCTCACTGCTTATTCCCGTGAGATTCATGCCATATTGCCACTATTACCTTTTGTGAGGTGTATGTACTGCCCATAATTGTATTCCTTGTGTAATAAAATTTAATATATGTGTATTTACATATTTATTTTATGATACTTCTTTTATGGGGTGTATGTTTCGTAAGTTACCAAATTGGTAAGGGTTAATTTCACAATCTCATTATTATCCGAGGTTGTTTTGCGTAAGTATCTACTGGGACATATTTATTATCCATGTTCATGTTTTATGCAAGAGTTTTCAAAGGGATTCTTTTAAGGGACTTTTTACTAAAACATCATTTCAAATGTTCTAAATATTTCTTCTTCTAAATATTTCTCTTTAATGTCCATGTCTTCAAAATTGTTTTTAAGGATTTATTTATATGAAGATGATTGTTTTTAAAATGTTAATTCCTTTAAAAAGTTTCAAAGTGGTATGGGATACTTTGAATAAAAAATGTCTTTAAATGTATTCTTTTTTAAATTGCGTGACTTTTAAATGTTTTCATGAAAAAGGGGTATTTCTCTCAAAGAGTTTTACAAATCGTTTTAATCAACGTAAAAATCCTTTAATGGATTTTAAACTTGTTTTGAAGTTGATTTATCATGATACAAATCTTCCATATTGTGTTGAATGTTTAGTGATATGTTTGATTGTGGATTTTTTATTTTTATACCATTCATGATATATAGATAAAGTATTGACATTTCGTATGCTAGTTTTAATATGAATGTTTATGTTATGTTTAGACCTTTTCATATGAGGAATGCATTGGACTTAGTAAGTAACAGGTGGAGCCTGCTATAGCTCCTTGATGCATCGGTAGGTCTCATGAGACAAACTAGTGTCTTGGAACGAGGCCTTGAAAAAATCTTATTTGTAGTCTTGGCATGAGGCCTTGGCTACGTGGTTATGATAGTCTGGAATTATGCATTCCATCGTTATGAAAGTGGTTCTTGATATTTATTGTGATTATTGGATTAGTAGAATGTCCATATGAATAAGTAAATGGAATTATTTCATTTTATTTATGTCATATTATGTTGAAGTTCAAGTTTAAAAGGCTTTTGTTTTAGTTTTATACATTACCTTAAATGTTTATGCTTATTTTTTGAAAGTTTCTGCTGTATTTCTTACCCTTACTGAGTGTTTGAGCTCACCCATTTCTATGTTTTATTTTCCCAGGATTCCAAGAAGTGTATTGTGATTGATATGATGGGTTAATATAGGGTAATAATGGTATTCATAAAGGATTATTTATGTTGTTTTTTATTTTATAAAGTGTAATGTAACATTCATGTATGTAATATATTTTCCAATACTGCAAAACCGATCGGTCCTTCGGGACTTTATTCCTTGTAATCATGCCAATGTATTAAAATAATGCATCGACTCTGGGTAACTGGGGTCGGGGTGTTACAAATTTCCTCTGTTCCATACACTTGGGATCATGGGCTTGCCTAGGTATAATTTTGAGTCATCATATGATAGGCCTAGAGGTAGTTTGGGAGCTTGTAAATCCAACTATTTTTGTTCTGACCTACCATTTTCTATGTGATTTTAGAGAGGGTCTTATGGAATACCACAATCTTTCCCTTCACCTATTCATGGAAGTTAGAACTATGGTGGGACTAAATGTTGTACTTATCATACAATTTCTTTATCTCAATAACCTAAAAGTTGATGCCATTATCTATGAGAATAGCATGAGACACTTCAAATAAATAAATGATACGGGATATCATAAAGTTGATCATAGACCAGGTTTTGAATTCCATAAGTGGAATAAATTCTTCACATTTGGAAAATAAGTTAGTTGTGGTCAAAATGAACCTACAGTGTCATGTTTTCATTGGAGGGTATGGCCCCATAACATCGAGTCCCCATACTGTAAAGGAGAAACAATACTTGGTGGTGTGGAGAAGTTTTTATTATTGATGCAAAAATTTGGAATGGATATGACATGCATGATACCTCTTATAAAACTCATTGCAGTCTTGGATTATGGTGGGCCATAAGTATCCCAACCTATGAATCTAGTGGGATAGATTTAAGCCCACTTGATGGGAACCATAAGATCCAGGATGTACATCCTGCATAACCTAAGGAATATCATCTCCTTTGATGCAATGGAGTATAATTTCATCGAACCGATTCCTGTATAGATTTTTCACTAGGTTAGGACCACTCTAGAGAGTAAATTGTGTTTCACACCGATGGACTTGCTCACACTCAGCTCAGTCTAGTGGGATAATTCTATTTTGGAGATAATCAATGAAGGTATTTGTCTAATTAGGTGTTTCTTATACTATGGGGACACATAATAACCCTAGAACATAGGTACCAATATCCAATTGATATGCCTATTGGTTATGATCATCTAAAGTGGTGGCGGCAATGATACTCCAATATTCCACATTAATGACTAGGTCATCCTGGTCGGGTTATGCAAGAGACACAACTAGGTTTTCTGATGCATCAACTCATCCATTCTATAAATGAGGGACCGGGGTCAGCTTTGGATGAAAATGTAATCGGGCCATCAACTGGTCGGTACATTCCCGTAGGGGTGCAAGATATTTCTTTCTGACATTATAGTCACCCTTGATCTATTTGATGACTAGTTCAAAGTCTCCCTTCACATTTAAACTAGGGATATCAATCTAAAGCGATAGCTCGAAACCAGTAATGAGAGCCTAGTAATCTTTCTCGTTGTTAGTGAATCCTTCTAAAAATAGGAAAAAGTATAGAAATATGGAATACACCGGAGTGATGAAGATGATTCTCATGCCTACCCTATTAAGATTGTGATTATTAATGCATATACCATAAAAATATCTAAGGGGAACCATCAAAATGAATCTACCAATATAGTACACCATGATCCACTAAGATAATAGATTCATCTAGGAAATCAACATTCATGGGAAATTCCTTGGGGGCTGGATGTGTGTCTAGAAAGTCTGACAATTTCTAGCCTTTAATGACCTTCTATGGGACAAACCTGATGTTAAACTACTGGAGGATCACCACCCATCATTTCAATGATCCCGTCAACTTGGGTATATTGATAATATACTTCAATGGGTCTACATGGGACACCAGTTCTATCTCATGATGCTGTAAATAATTTTTCAACTTCTGCATTCTAAAACCATCATGTGGTAACTCTTCTTGATGGGGGTGTATCTGGTATCTATGTCGAGGGTCATGATACTAATATAGTATAGGTTCTTTCCCTACCCTCATTTATTTTATTGGATAATAGTGCACTAAGGTACTATTCCATTGTGGTCACGTAGAGGATCAAATTATTTTCCTAAAATGGGTGGTATCTGGACTATATTTTGTAGCAAGTACATCTTGATAGCCTCAAAGGAAGTATACCAATCTTCATCCCACTAGTAAATGGTTCCCTTTTTCATGATCCTCAATAAGGAATTACACTTTCTGGTCATATTTTCAATAGATTGGAATATGTAGGCTATGTAGACTTGGAGGCCCTGTAGCAACCATAAATTTCTTGGAGAGGAATTTGATTGATGGCCTTGATCTTCTCCTGGTCAATCTCGATTCCACTATATCTTATGGTGAAGCTGAGAAATTTCCTAGAGGTAAACCCAAATGATTACTTCAAAGGTTTCATCTTCAAGAATAATGAGTGAAAGAAGTAGAAAATTTTATTGATATCCTTGATATGTCCTGATGATAGTGTAATCTGACCCCGAAATCATCCATATAGAATTCCACCATTGTCCCAAGAATCGACTTAAAGATTTGGTTAATGGCCCACTGATAAGTGGATCCATAGTTATTCAATTATAAAGGAATAATATTATGATAGAAAGTCCCTTGGGGCACCCTAAAGGTGTTGTAATCTTCATATTCAAGAACTATCTAGATCTTATTGTACCTAGATTATTTTTTCATGAAGGAGAGTTCTTGGAACCTTGACTTAACATCGATCAATAGATCTATCACTGGAAGGAAAAATCATCCTATAGACAATGGTGGTTGAGGTCCCTGGAGTCAATGTATACTCTAATATTTCCATTCTTATTCTTGGTTTAGAAAATAGTTGTTATCTATCTAGGGTAATGGAGTTCCCTAACAAAGTTTTCTTTAATAAACTAGTAAACATTTGCATCGACCGTAGAACCATGAGAGGGGTGAATCTTTTTAGGAGGTTGTTTTAACCTGAGATAAATTACTAGGAGGAAAAGACAATGAATGGTGACCTGAGGGTTTAGCCCTAGTATCCCATCATAGCTCTAGGAGAAGATATCATAGTGTTTTTCAGGTTGGCCATGTACTATTGATTCTTCTCTAGATACATGGGTACGTTGATCGGTGTTGGCCTTGGATCCTCCTCGATACCAAGGTTCGCCTAGGTTAACTAATCAATGGTGGTGGAGACACTCTCTTAAAATGAAGGAGAGTAATATTCCAAACCCTCTTCACTTTTTGAGGTAGGAGGTTCAGAGGGAGGAGGAAATGCTTCCAAGCCATCCAATTCAAGGAAGAACTAGTGTCTTCTCAGATAGATATAGAATCCTTGATGAGGGGTTGTCATTCTAATGATACTTTGGTGATATAATATGATGATACAATTCCATCTGATTTTTGGACACAAGGTCCACCCTTAATATAAAAAATGGTGATGATTCAACCTCCATCAATTCATCCCTATTTTTAAAACATGTGGGAATATCGTGGATTGGTGGACATGGGGTGAGCTTCTCAATGCTTCATGGGAGTAGGGTCATCTGGTTTCATCAAGGTATTTCTGTTGTAAGAATATGAGGTATTCTATTAGTGGTCCTTTTTCATGGGGACATCGAAGACCTTTTTTTTAGAGACAATGAAACAACCCCTAGGTCTAGTGTTGTGGGATCCAACTAATGAATATGGAGGAAAAATATGTTCTTAAAGTCTACCCAAGGATCTATTATAGTGGTTTTTAGATCATTGGGGGTATTGATGTGCACAACCTCATTAGTTTGAACCTACTTTCCCTCCATTTTTAGTATCTAGGATCTAGATAGCGGGTCTCAAAGGAATCAAATGGTGACACATCGCCATGGGGTACCCCTACTCGACCATTCAGGGTGTATTTTAGGCACTAGTGATATGAAGAGGAGACCACTGCATGAAAATGAAGATAATTTCTTCCTAGCAGCACATTGTAGGAAGTGTCCTATGAGACTACCATGAATTTGGTTCTTAATATCATACCCCCAAATTGATTCTTCAGATGAATCTTTCCACATGGTTTTTTATCACTCTTATCATACCCCTAAATCATTAGGTTGGAGGGATTCATATCTTATTATATGATCCCTATCTTGTATAACATCTATTTTGGGATTAGATTGATATTGAATCCAGTATCCATTAGGAAGTGATAAATCTCTATGCCATTTAATTGGCATGTGATATGCAGTGGTCATATGTGACCCTGCATGATGACACCATCTTCTTCCCAAGAAAGGGAGATGATTTCTAGACATTCATGTTGCTTGGTCTCCTCTGTATAGTAGGCCTCTGAATTAGCTACCTTGTCCTCAAACTGGAAGGGGAATTTTAAGGCTTTAGAGAGGGACTCACACATCTCCTTGAACAAGTGTAGAGACTCAAGGATCAAAATATACACAGTTATGCCGGCAAGGTGATTTAAAACATCATATTTCTGTTCTAGGGGAATACGTTTCCTACAAAGGGTCATTATTTAGAATAGGGCATGAGTAATTCCATTGGTTTAGCTGTTGGGGTCGGGATAATACTAGAAATATTATATTACTAGCTATTTGTCCTACTCTAAAAAATTGTTGGCTGACTATCGGCCCATTGAGGATGGGCTCTGGCTAGACATGGCTGGTCACTGTGTGGTCATGTCTAAGCTACATGGTTAGCTAATAAAGTTTTTTATAGAGGCATAATTTATAGCATGGGTTGGGAGGATTGTTCTTATTGATCTCAAAAAAAATCTTGTTTCCTGGTCTCAATAGCATGAATAAGCTAGTTTGAGGTATTGGCATGAGAATTTTGTCTACTAGAATATCCTCTACTACTCCTTTGATGATGTCGGCTAGAGGTACCCAATCGGTTTACATGGAATTCCTCACTGTCAGGTGTTGTGAATAATTCCACTAGCTCGATGTCATTCTTAGAGGTGTATTCCTACTCATCGTCAGTAGAATAGTATATGGATGAGAAAAACCTAGGTGCATATCCTATATCATGAAGTATGAATTTTCCAAGAGTGTGAGAAGGTTTTGGCAGTGACGGGGGACTCTAATTTACCTTACACCATCGGAACATGTTATTTCGATACATGGAAGTCTAAGATGCAGATGTGGATGTAGCACTCAGAAGAGATGTAGTGAACATAGAAGAATTTGGTTTTCTCAAGTAGAAACATATAATACCAAGAGAAAAAGTTCCAACCTTACAATCCAATCATCCATCATACTTCTATTTTCTACAGCTGGGGTCCTATTTCCACTTACCATATTCTTTACTATCACTATTAGAATCAGCAGACACATGTGTCACCTGTGATGGAATGTCACCCAAATTGATGAAGACACATTATACTTGGTCTTAGATCCAATATTTAAATATAAATCATTCTTTTATGGTGTGTATAAGGATCTTTTTATATGGGAAGTGATCGGCATAGCTGGTGAGTTGGGCCTCCTAGGATCTCTTACACTCAGGAAAATTTAGAATTTCCTTATCTAGAGTACATGTTAAATATCCTAGTACCTACAAATACCTGAAGGAATATCTCTTGTTTCTTTTTTCTATGAAAAGAGCCCTTTGAGCCTAGCCCAGATGGGGGGCTAGAGCCGCATTCTCTTAATGAGGCGACTATGCATGGAAAGGTTGTTCCTTGAGGGGCTATGCGGGGTGAGGTTATTCCCAATAGGGATACACTTGATGAGGATCATCTGGAAAAATGTATAGTATCTACTAATTCAAGAACCTCTACATGCATAGTAGTAGATGTATCAACTTTTTTGGGTATTCTTATAAGAGATATATGTGGAAATGAGTGTGACTATTGTCTAGTCTGTTGTAAGGATTCTTCTAGACGCTGAGCCTTTTCATAGAATTCTCTAAATCCATTAGGGTAGTTTATGGAGATAGGGGTAGGGACCATCTCATTCCTGAAATTGTCTACGCACATCATGAGCAGTTGATCCTATGATAGTGGCATGTTGAGTGAGTATGTGAGGCATTTTCATCAAGTGAAAAATCCAATGACTCACTCATCGGGCCCCTGTTTACATTTTAAGAGGTTCATGATGCTCTTATTTCACATGGTGGAGCTAAAAATTTAGAGAAACTATCATCAAAGATCCTTCCAACTAGAAATAGACCCTATGGTCAGTTGGTTGTACCAGAAAAACATGGACCCTTCCAATATAACACCCCAAAAATTCACAGTATGTATCCGATTAAATAAATTCAATTCATTCAATAGCTTAAATTTCACAAAACAATATATATAATATAGTATAAATAATATAAAATCACATATATAACACACAAAAAAACTTTATAAATGAATAATGAATGAAATAAGAGGTTTTTTTCTAGAAATTAAGAACATATACCAATGAAATAGTAACTTAACCTTTGGAATAGTAGTGTGACCCTTATGAATAGTAATTTGGCCAATGGAATATTAATATCACCTAATAAAATATAAATAAAATTTAGGCATTTTATAAATGGTAATGTGATATAATTATATCATAATATAAGTAAATAATTTTTTTATAAATTATCAATTAAGTATTAGTATTTTATAAAACATAAATGTTTATTTAAAAATTTATAATTAATATAATGATTAAAAAGAGAATTTATTTTCAAAAAATAGAATCATAAGTTAATATTTTTATGTATTATAATTATAAGATAATTATGTGAGACCTTATTTAATTTTTCAATGTGTTATAAAATCGGTTATAATTTTAAATCGGTATTTCTTGAGTAAATGATGTTTTTAATTAAAAATTAAATTTTTCATAGTTAGAAAATTATTTTCATAAAATTGATTTCATTTTTGAATTCTACATGTTGAAAAATAGTTATTGTGAATTTTTTGGATTTTTATAAAATACTTGAATTTTTTGTGAATAGTAAAATACAATAATTTATGATAAATGTTAAATACATGAATTATTGAGTCATATGTGATTTATGGATGATTTAAGAACATAAAATCAAAAATTAATTCATTATTTTAATATATTTGGTTATAATTATCAAACTATTCATGGTCTTGATCCAAAATAATAAATTAATGATTAAAATAATGAGAAAACACACATCTCCTCCACTATAAATACCACCCCTCACCACCTATTCTCCTCACACCTTAAAAGATTTTATCCTTGTAAAATTTCTACCCAATACTCTTACCAATACCCTCCCCCATATCTAGGAGCTCTTGGTCTTAAAAAAAGACCATAAAAAATCTCCTTAAGGAGGTTCTTAAGGAGGAGAATTCAAGAGGTAAAAATCATCTTTCTTCTCTTTTATTTTCTTTTCAATTTATTTTATTTTCTTATATTTCCCTAATATACCCTATCCAAAGAGACATTATAACTCCAATATAATTTATATAATTTAATTATATCATGTCAATGGAATATCCATCATCGAACTCCTTTCTCTCTCTCTCTTATTTTATAAATGGAAACATTGCTCGTGATGTGTCAATTTACCGACATCATGGAAAATGCATTTTCATTTTCCATTAAAACCATCAATTATGGTCATAAAAACCATAATTATGGTTAAAATTATTTTATTATACATATTAGAAGTTATTTAGTAATCTAAAACCAGTATATATACATGATATTAATTAATAAGACAAAACTATTTCGTGATAATCGAAAAACCACCAAAATGATCTAAATGATTATCATTAAAGTTATATATAATGAATCATCCTCGTATCTATAAAAAAAATATAAGATGATTAAATCTTATTGAAGTTCATTAATAACATATAATTCTAATTCTGTATAATTATACCCATTTTACAGGAACTTCATTACTTATAAATAAGCAAACTGATCATGAAAACCAAGAAAACCAATGCTCCTGAATGATGAAATTAAACTCTATAACTCATAAATAAGGTCATAAATGAATTTAATAAAACTATAATGAATCAAATACATGGATGAAAGTTTCTTATTAAATTAATTAATGGATTTATTTTTATTATCCATAACATTAAGATCAGGTATAGAAGACATTCGGACATAAGGTAAGGTACTTTGTCTAAATTTTCATTTCATTGAGACTTACTTTGTATTATGAACCTAATCATTTTTATGAGGGGTAAATAATTTCAATTTGAGATCATTTTTCATTTGAAATTATATTTCTATTAAATATTTATATTCTTACATCATGGATATGATTATTATCTTAGTCGTATACCATTTTACATACGGTGTTTATTTTGAATGTTTTTTTAACTGGGGAAATATTGATGAATTTATATCCTATATTCAATACCGATATTGATATGACGTATTGTTCTTGAATTAAATATATGTATGAATAATTATTTGGACTTCTAGTGATGGATGTGACCTATTATATCCCCAATATGAATCAAAAGGTCTCATGATACCAAAAAGTTGGTGACAAACCCTTAATGTTTTTTTCCAAACATAATCAGACAGGTATCAACCCACATACTTAAACCATCTTGATGGTATTATGGTTCATGTACTATATACATGACGTTCAGATAATAATAATTTTCTCTATTTGGTATTCAGTTGTTTCTTTCCATTAGGTTTTTACTGTGATAAAGTCTATGGATGCATTTTCATTCTCAGTTTATTGATGGAATGTTTTTTTCAATTATTTTCCATGTTATATTGATTATGTATAATTTTTTGTGATTCACTTAGTATAGATTCATGCTTCTACTCTATGTAACACTAACTCATTATTGTAGCTAATGATCCATTAATTGGTTTCTATGGATTATCTCTCAAGGAGATACCTTCTCTCTCTATCCTATAATGGAGATCATTTCAATTCAATAATTATTGAATATGATCTAAATAAGATTTATATCATAGGACATAAAGATCTCTTTACCCTTTTTGTCCACAAAAAAGGATCGATTTTCTCAATTCTGATATTGAGAACAATAGTGATTGTTGTTCTGGTGTTTTTTATGTGGATGATCGACTAATTATTGCATCTCTGGTGTGTGTAACCCTAGATCTTACACTAAAGGTGAAACATGTAAAGAAGTCGGTGAAGAAGTTGGAAGCAGACAAACTATTTGGTATGAGGATGTCATCTGGGTAGAAACCCATCTGCGGAAGGATGATGGTTGTGAATAAACCCATTTGTGGGAGGATTCTACGTCACTATAAGGGAGTGACATCAGAAAATAAGAGGAATAAGTCGATTAGCATGGATATCTACATGATCTTCATCATCATGGTGATAAAGAAGGTCATTTGGATATTTTTTAAATGGATCCTGGCAATGGTGATTGGGTCCATGGGCAGAAGACTCAATGGGATCCCAATGGTGGAGTGTGCGATCCGGGTAGTGTCGAGGTAGGACATTTGTTACCCACTACATCTCCATGGGGGTTCGATGTGCTTTCATATTCTTTGTGGTGGTGGTGGTGTGTATGTGTCAATGTGGTTACTGTGTGAACTTGAGATGCTAATGTTCCTGGATGTGAGAGTTTACCTTAGTGTTTTGGATCCCAATGGTCGGTCCTTTTTCTGGTTGATGGTTTCTTGTTCTCTGGTGTGTTGTTACGGTGGGATAGAGTTCAAGATCTTCTTGATGATGTTGCATGTTGGTGAGTTTCCAGTGACAGTGTAAAAAATGGTCATCTGCAAGACACCATGATAGATCAACATGTGGTATAGACTGGTTCTATTGGTTTTCACAGTGGTTATGGATGACAGTAGCATGATGGTGACATCATGTGGTATAGGCGGGGACAACCTCAGGTGAGAGACCTCTAACTTTGGGTGTTAAAGGCAGCCTCGGAATGTGGAGTCGTGACTTTGGTTGTTAAAGGCATCCCTGTGAGAGGCAGTCTAGGTTCTATTTCATATTTTATGGGTTTCCTATGGGTTGTGTTCATCGATTTGAGTTTTTCATAAATGGTTGGGGATTTTGGTCTCGTTGATATGTGGGTAGCATTGTCTTGCCATCTTTGTTTCTAGGGGTGCTTTCCTCACAGCTCATTTACATTGTTGTTTATGTTTTTCCTTAATAAATTTTTAGGATTGGGTGTGCTCAAATCTTGAACCTTTATACTATATGTAACCCTTACTAAGAAATTGAGCTCATCCTTTTTTTCATCCCCAGGTTGTGAAGATGGGATCTTTGAATAAGTGACAAGATGCAATTATTTTCTTTTATTATGTTTTATGTTTAATTACCATTGTAATAAGGGAACCATGTATGTATCGAGTTTCTTAAATACTACTAAAATGGTCATTTCTTGGTGATGTGGTCTCTTGTATCTATGTCATTTTAAAAAAACAAACACCGACTCTACACTACTGAGGTTGGGTTTTTTACAGTTGGTATCAAAGAAAGTTTAGTGGAAACCTTGGGAACTAGATTTAGAATACATAGTTTAGAGAACATAACCCTGTGATAGACTTTGAGGATATGCATATAATAACATCCTAGAATTTTGGTAAGGTATATATATGTGGGTCTTATTAGAAATACATCCTTGTCTGGATACTACAAGGGAACGTGGTTCTGGCACGGGTGTACCTAGGGGTAAAAAATCTAACAAGGTGTCCTCGACCTAACTAGGGTTAACCTAGTACACGAAAATGGGCCTTACTGGGCACCTTGTATAACACTATTGAGGGATATTCTTAGGATAATACACATTTTATTTACAAACCATTATGAAGGATTTAAAAATAAATATGTCCCCAGTGAAGCCATGTTTTGATTATAAGATTAGTTGTGCATAATTTTTAATTTATGTTAAGTGTTTTTCTAGCTCAAAATTTTTCATCATGATTCATAACCTAATTTATTGTATGTCATTTTTTATAAATGGAACCTAATGGAAGGAAAGGAATCAATACCCACAATCAATATAGGTATTTCCCCACTGAGTAAGTCAACAGAGTTTCTGTTGAAGCTGAGCAGATCAAAACCATATTAGTATATCTTACTCAGGTTATGATGAATAACCATAATACACTTATGTTGGATCATTTCACGTGGTATAAGATCTCATCTTTTAGTGTGAGTATTAATCTATTTATATTTTATAAGTGGATCAAGTCCCTTGAAAATATATTTATAGCATTAAGTTTCAATAAAAATGAAAAGGCAGTACTTGCAGTATATTGTCTCAAGGGTGATGTTGATCAATGGTGGTCTTTGATCCAGAATACTAAGGATGAATACAAAATAGAAGATATGGAATGGATAACTTTTAAGGAAATATTATTCAACAAATACTTCCCTTAGGATCAATGAACTAAAATGAAGAGAAAATTCCTTAGCTTAAAGTAAAGGTAAGAAGAGAGTGTTGCGGAGTATAAGGCTACCTTCACAAAACTAGACAAGTATGGTATAGATTACATATGTGATTTAGAAGAAAAGATTGGTTATTTATTTTAAGGTATTAATCCAAGTATTCGAAGGGAAATGGATTTGAAAAAAATTTCATCATATGATGAAATATTATTAACTGATATCAAAATAGAGATGTATTTTTCTAGATCAAATTTGTTCAAGGGAAACCAAAAAAAGAAGAGGTATTCTGATAACCATGTAATGGGTGAAGCATCAAATAATAATAAGGGAATGAAGAAATTTCTATTATGTGAAAGTTATGGAAATAATAATCCAGGGAAATACTTGGGAGGCATGGTATTTTTCTATAAGTGCAAAGAAAAGGTTTATTGAGTTAATGAATGAAAGGGGAGGAAACAAATAAATGATGTTCATTGATTTAACTATAATTAAATGAGGCATTATTCAAATCAATGTCCCAAGAGTTAAGGTAATCTACCATAGAAGTGGCCAAGGGGATATGGACAAGCTTATGTGATCATAACTATAGAGGTTGGAGTTCCTGATTATGTAGTGGAAGGTACTTTAATCATTTAATTAAATAAACCTAATGCTTTATTTGATTCAGGTTCATTGAATTATTTTATATCTTCCCAGTTTTCCAATAAAATTAGATGTTTCCCTTTTTATTTAATAAAGGAGTTTTTAGTCAAAACTCATAAGGGAAGTATTATTGAAACAAAGATGTGTTGTTCAGGCCCCTTTATGACACATAAAGGTTATTTAGTTACGAACCTTATCATCATAATTATGGTTTATTTTTATATAATCCTTGGTATATACAGGATTTAAAAATAATATGCGAAAATATATTTTAAGAATAAGGAAGTTACAATTTGTAAGGAATATGTATAATACCTTATCCTTAGAGTAGAAACATTGTTATCTAGTTCTTATCCAGATCCACCTCTAGTAGCTCTATTAAATAAAATTATTGGGGTGGAAGAGAAATAAACATCTAGGGATGAGGAATGTAATCTTCAAATAGAGAATATACCAATTTTGCAAGAATATATTAATGTGTTTTCAAAGGATTTACCTAGGCATCCTCTAGAGTGGGAAGTCAAGTTCTCTATTTATCTAATTCTAATTTCAATACCTATATCAAAGACTCCCTATAGAATATCCCCTATAGAATTAGTAGATCTAAAAAAACTAGAGGAACTGAGTGACAAGGGATTTATTCACCCTAGTGTTTCTCCATGGGGAGACCCTGATCTCTTTGTAAATAATAAATATGGATACATGAGGTTGTGCATTGATTATAGGGAAATCAATTCTATTACAATAAAGAACTACTATATTTTTCCTTATATTGATGATTTATTTGATCAACTTCATAGAGATCAATATTTTTCAAGATTGACCTTAAATATAGATATCATCAATTGCATGTGAGGATATAAGATATTCCAAAGACAACATTTTAAACTAGGTATGAACATTACAAGTTTACAATTATGCCATTTGGACTAACTAATGAACCCTCTGTCTTTATGGATCTAATGAACAGATTTTTCAAGGAATATCTTGAAAAAAATTGGTATTTATTGATGAAATTTTTATATTTTCCAAAATTTATAAGGACCATGAGAAACACTTGTGATTTTTTCTAGAGACTATTATAAGAAAATAGTTATACAGGATGTTTAGTATGTGTCAATTCTGGATTCAAACAATTTCTTTTCTTGGCCATATTATTTCTAAGGATGGAATATCAATTGGTCCTTTGAAGAAAAAATCAATCCAAGACTATCCTACACCAATGAATATAACTGAGGTATGCAGTTTTATTGTATTAATAGGTTACTATCGTTATTTCATTCAGAATTTTTCTTGATTGGATAACCCACTAACCAAGATCACATGTACAGTGGTTAAGTTTATATAGAAAAAACAATGTAAATGATGTTTTTAATAATTGAATAAAATATTTTACAATGCTATAATTTTGACTCCCCCATCTAGAAATGATGGGTTTTTTATATAAAGGGATGCATCAAAGAAGGGATTGGGTTGTGTCCTTATGAAAAATGATAAAGTTATTACTTATTCCTCAAGGCAGTTGAATACACATGAGAAAAATTATCTAACTCGTGATCTTGAGTTAGTAAACATAATCTTTGATCTAAAAATATGAGACACTATCTCTATGGTGAAATATGTGAAATATATACGGATCACAATAGTTAAAAATACATTTTTGCATAGAAATAAATCAACATGAGGAAAACAAGATGGATCAATTTACTCAAAGATTATTACTGTTTAATAAACTACCACGCAGGAAAGGAAAATAAGGTAATAGATGCATTAAGTAGAAAAGATCATAGAATTATAACCCAAATGAGTATTGAGAAAGATAATATATTCATGGATCTATTAAAGATGGATATGGTAATTATTAAGGAAGGGGATACATCATTATTTTTTCAAATGATTTATAAACTATATTTACTAAAGAAGATAAAAAGATCTCAATATGATGATGAGAAACTTTAAAATAAAATTAAATACATTATGTATATAAGATTGGAAAACTTCATGTATGAGGATGTATTTTTGAAATTTTGAAAGAGGTTATGTGTTCCATAAATACCTAATCTTAAAATGGAATTATTAGATGATTCTCATAGCTAAAATTTCTCTATACACTCTGGTAGCACCAAGATTTATAGAGATCTGAAGGAACATTTTTTGTGGGAAAATATGTAGTGGGAAATTGTGGACTATGTGTCAAGGTGTCTAGTTTTTTAATAAGTGAAGGTTGGGAGACAGTATCCTATAGAATTCATGAAACCTCTACCTATTCCTATGTGGAAGTGGGATGAAATTACAATGGGATTTTTCATAGGAATACCAAGGAAACCTAGAAGGAATGATGCAATATGGGTAATTATTGATCATCTTATAAAATTAGCACATTTCTTTAATATAAGAGAATATTTACCACTTTATTGCCTATAAATACTCTATATTAATGAATCTGTAATACTTCATGGTGGACTCTATTGATTGTGTTTATTCGAGATCCCCGATTTACATCAAAATTATGGACGATTCTTCATAAGGATTTGGATACCAAACTTCATATGAGTACCGCTTATCACCCTCAAACTGAAGGATAGTCTAAAATCTTTTTTTAAATAATATAAGACATATTGATATCATGAACACTTGACTTTTAAGGTATGTGGGATCAGTACATACCTTTGGTAGAATTTTCCTATAATAGTAGTTTCCACTATAGTATTCAAATGTCACCATATGAAGCATTATATGGAAAGATATGTAGAACTCCAACTTTATGGGATGAATTTAGTGAGAGGAAACTTATAGGCCTAAAACTTATTAAATATACAATGATAAAGGTAATGACAATTTGGGCTCATATTAAATCATCATAAAGTGGGAAAAAGAGTTGTGCTAACAACCCAAGAAAGGATTTGGAATTTCAAGAGGTAGATCATTTCCTTCTAAAATTATCTATATATAAGGGAATTTTAAGTTTAAATAATAAAGGTAAACTAATCCCCATATACATAAGACTATTTTCAATTCTGGAAAGAATTGGAGCTATAGATTACTGTTTATAAATGTCTCCAAGTCTCTCCAAATTTCATGATGTGTTTCACATTTCATTGTAAAAGAACTACATTCCAAACCAAATGCATGTACTCACATGTAAAGAAATAGAATTGAAACCTGATTTATCTTACTACTAAGATCCTATCAAGATTCTTGACACTAGAGAGAAAATATTGAGAAATCGGATGACTCAATTGTTAAAAGTTCTTTTGAGAAACCATAAAATGGAAGAAGCAACTTTATAAACTAAGGACGTTAGGAATAATAACCACCCTCATCTCTTTATAAGTTAATATTCATGAAAATTTCGAGGATGGAATTTCCGTAGTGTGGAAGAATATAACACCCCAAAATTTCATAGTATGTATCCTCTTAAATAAATTCAATTAATTCAATATCTTAAATTGAATACAAAAATTATTTTGTATAGTATAAATCATATAAAATCGCATATAAAACATAAAACAAACATTATAAATGAAGAATGAATCAAATAAGTGGTTTTACTATAAATTAAGAACATATACCAATGAAATAGTAGCTTGACATTTGGAATAGTATTGTGACCCTTATGAATAGTAATTCAGACAATGGAATATTAACCTCACCTAAAAAGTAGAAATAAAATTTATACATCTTATAAATGGTAATATGATATAATTATATCATAGTATAATTAAATAAATGTTTTATAAATTATCAATTAAGTATTAGTGTTTTCATAAAACCTATGTATTTATTTGAAAATTTATAATTAATATAATGATTCAAAGGAAAAAATCATAAAATATAATCATAAGTTAATATTTTTATGTCTTATAATTATAAGATAATTTTATGAGACCTTATTTAATTTTTTAAAGTATTATAAAATAAGTTATAATTTTAAGATTAGTTTTTTTTGAGTAAATAGTGATTTTTATTAAAAATTAAATTTCTCATATTTATAAACTTTATTCGATAAAATGGAGTTTATTTTTTAATTCTACATGTCTAAAAATGGTTGGGGTGAATTTTTTGGTTTTTTCTAAAATACCTCATTTTTTAGTGAATAGTAAAATATGATAATTTACAATAAATGTTAAATACATGAATTATTAATTCATAAGTGACGTGTGGCTGATTTAATCCCATGATATCAAAATCTCATTCATTATTTTAATATATTTAGTGATAATTATAAAACTATTCATATTATTGATCCCAAATAATAAACTATTGAATAAAATATGAGAAAACACCCCTCTCCTACACTATAAATATCTTCTCTCACCACCTCTTCTCCTCGCACCTTCTAAGCTTTGATCCTTATCCAAGTTCAGTTGAATACTCTTCTCAATCCCTTTCTCCATGTAATTCCCCAATCTTAGAAGCCTGGATCCAATGCATTATTTTAATACATTAGCTTGATTACAAGGAATCAAATCCCGAAGGACCGATCGATTTAGCAGTCTTGGAAAATAGATTATATACATGAACTTTACAATACAATTCATAACATAAAATAAAAAATGGATAGTTCTTTTAGAACACCTTTATTCCCCTTTATTGACCTTTTATATCAATCATAAAAAAATCTTGGCATCTAGGGAAAATAAAACATAATAAAGGGGTTATCGTAGATGCTTAGTAAGGGTAAATAATATAGAATAATTTGTCATAAATAAACATAAACTTTTAATGTAAGGTATAAAACTGAATCACAATCCTTTTAAACATAATCTTAAGTATAATATGAAAATAATAAATCAAATAGTTCTATTTAAACATACACATGGATATTCTACTAGTCAAATAATCACATGTAATATCAATAACTAATCTCATAATGTGGGAATGCATAATGTCAGACATCATAACCATACCGTCAAGGTATCATTCCAAGACCATACATAAATAGGTAAAAACCCAAACTAGTTTGTCTCATAAGACCTATCGATGCATCAATGGGATATAGTGGTCCCTACCTATCACTTACTAATTCCAATGCATTCCTCATATGAAAAGGGTAAAACATAACAAACATAAACATTCGTATTAAAAATATCATAAAAAATGTTTATACTTTAACCATAAACCATTAATGGTATCAAAATAAAATGTCCACAATAAAAAATATCATAAACCAACCAATGGTAGATTTTATTATAAGAAAAAAACCTCAATTAAATATAAAATCCAACAAGGATGTTGACATAGATGAAAATAATCATTAAAACTCTTCGAGGGAAATATCCTTTTTTACTTTGAAATAATTTAAAAGTCATCCAATTATAAAAGAAAACATTTATTTTGAAAATAACCTTGTAATACTGTAAGGGAAGATTCAAAATGTTAAGGCATTGTGATGGTGGAAAAATCCACTCATGCCGCATAAGTTAAAAAAACATTCCTTCCTTAATTTATCGAAAAGGTCATAAAGTACCTCATTTGGAAAATGATAGAAAGATTCATTTCAAACCATTTTATAAAATATAAAACATGGGTAAAAATGAATTTAAACTATTTCAAAGTAATAGTAAGAACATTTTTAAATACATTGTTTAGGAAACATGAACAGGGATGATAAAGGTTCCACAGTAGATACTTATGTACAAGCAATCTCAGATAATAATGAGATTGTGATATTAACCCCTACCTTATACATTCCTTTAGTTGAGGGTTTGTTATCTCCTATATAAAGGTTAAAAAAATTATTAAAATATTCCAGGACCATATCTATATTTATAATATCATATATTATCCTCTTATATCATTTTGTTAATAATATTTCATTATTACCATTGATTCAGGTGTTAACTACTTCATTTTCCTATGCATGTTTGTTCTGTAAGTCATGTTTCTTATGCATAGGATATATTTTATTAATATATAGAATGATATTAAGTTATTAAATATTATATTTACCCATCTTATAAATTTTATAATAATTCTTGAATGTTTAATGTGGATAATGAATCTCATCGTGTCGGGGAGACAGTAGGTTGTATGTACGCACGATGGACGATATCATTCCTTTAATAGTTAAATTGTATAGAATTTGTTAGAATATTAATTAAATAGAATAATTATAATTTAATATTCCTTATTTATATCCAATATACTCATCATTATACCAATTTAAATAAATTAGTGTTAAAAAACAAATTACACCACAGTGTGGAGACGGTAAGTCTTATGTACGCATGCATAGTGATATTGTTTTTCATACGATGGATAAAAAGAAGAATATGGTTATCCCATAATCCTGATAAAATATAATTATATGTATGATACTGTATTTATTACTTTATTACAAAAATAAAAAAGTGATAAGAATTATAAGAAGAAAATAAATTGAATTGAATTGGTAAAATAATTACCTCTTCTTCAAGTATCTCCTTTTGATTTTCACAAAAGGACTTCTTAGGCTATATCTATGCCCAAAGTATTGACTCTAAGATGAATTGAGGGAATTTTAAAGGATAAATGGTCAGGTTTTTTCTAAGACAAATGGATTTATATGTGTGAATAAAATAGAAGTAGAGGTTCCCTTTTATAAGAGAAACGAGAGACACTTTAGGGAACTCTCAAAATATTAAAATATAAGAAGTCTATTCTAGATCAAAATACTTACAAATGGCCCATAAATGAAAATAAGAATAAATTTTAAACCATATCCCATACCCTTTTTATTATTTAACATTTTATTATTTTTAAATAATTAAATAATAAATTAATTCAATAAGATGTCTTTATTGTCAAATTTAATATTATTCATTTAATTTGACTTAAAATACATCAAAACAAAGTGGGAATTAAAATATAATGATTTCACACATCTATAATATATATTATATATCTATTAGATTCTTTATAAACATTAAATAATCCAAAACATATAAAAATTAATATTATTAAAATTATTTATTTTATTTTGAAGTTAATTAAATAAATATTGTTTTAGAATTGAAGAGACTTTTAAGGTAATTATATAACTTATAAAATTTAAAAAATTATATAATAAAACTAATTCCATTTATATAAAAATATACATTTATATTCATTAATATCTTGATTTTGTCCCTACGTAGACACATGAAATATATTAAATACAAGATAGTGATATTTTGTAACTATCTTTGATTTAAATAATATATAACTTATTTTCATGGAAAAGTATCCATTAGACAACTAAAAATAGTTCAAAATGTGATAAGGGTCTAATATTATTTATCCAATAATTTTATTACATGTTTTGGTTTTATTTTAAACCTTATAATTTTGATTTACCCTTAATTAATTTATTTAATTTTAATTGTGGTAATAACAATTTAAATATTAAAAGGTTATAAATTTTTTCTTATATGGTGTAAATTTTACATAAACACACATTTTATGACATTTTAGACCATATAATAATCATTTTTTATTTTTTAATGATTTTTATGATTTTCAAATAATTTAATAAATTATTATTTTAATAAAATATCAATAGTGTCAATTTTGACACTATTTATTAATTTTAATTTAAATAAAATACAAAAAAATATAACTTCTAAAAAACTATTTAATACACTCATAACATATCTTATTAACCTATAAAATGCCTGGGGAACCTTAAATAATTCAAATTTTATTTATTTTAATATTTTTAATATCATTTATTTGATATTTTCTTTAAGGAATCAATTATCACATCATCATTGTGTCACCATTTAGTTTAATTATTTATTTTATAAAATTATAAATAAATTAACATGATAGAAATAAATATTTATATTTCTAAGGAATATTTATAGTTGACCATATCACTTATAGGACCTCGTATTAAAAATATTTTACTTGTTAAAAAAAGTATAACAAAATTAGATTTTCTTTAAATATAATATTATAAATATATTAAAGTCATCCAAGTGGATCTAAGTGGTCCTAAAATAAACCCAAGTATTATTTTGATCGAAAAATACTCATTTAATTAAATTAGTACAAATATTAGGATAATTTTATAGTATTTATAATATTATTTTTAACCCTTAATTACCCAATTTATTTTTAACTGTCGTAAAAAAATACTAAAGTTACTATTAACCAAAAGTTAATTTGTTCCCATTAGACCAAAATTTTCATACTAATTACAACCATTTATGTCCATTTTTTTAAATTAAAATCACATAAATGGAAAAAATAAGTTTAAAGTTAATCCTGCAGATGTGGTGAGAAGGCGAGTAAAAGAGACGTTCAAAAGATCAATAATTTTTTTTATGTATAATAAAATGATTCCAATGATCTATATGTATTATTTATATATTGTTACTTTAAAATCAATTTAAATGAAAATAATTATATAAATGGAAAAGTCATTTTTTAACAATAATGTAGTCTTTTTCACTATTCATCAAAAATTGAAACTTTTCAGAAAAATACCAAAAATTCACCCTAAGATAATTTTGATATTATGAATTAAAAAATGAATCATATTTAAAAATATAAATTTTATAAATTTTATAATGTGTTTAATACTATTTATAACCGCTTTTTAAACGACTAGTTTGATATATCATTGTGCGCTCGAACTCGGTGTTACATACAGTGAAAGATATTGAATTTATTATAAAGAAACATACCGTGAAATATTGGGTTTTTACGCCCCAAATACATATTCTTTTGGTATCATAAAAAGACTAAAACCAATCTTCTTAAGGAGGTTCTCAAGGAGGACAATTCAAGAGGTAAAAATCTTCTTTCTTTTCTTTTATTTTCTTTTCAATTTCTTTTATTTTCTTATCATTCCCTAATATCCCATATATAACAAGACATGATAACTCCAGTATAATTTATATACTTTGATTTTATAATGTTATTGTAATATCCATCATCAAACTCCTTTCTCTCTCTATTTTATTTTATAAATAAAAACATCGCTCGTGATGTGTCAATTTACTGACATCATGGATGATGCATTTTCATTTTCCATTATCTCCTTAAAGGATAGTCCTAAAACAATAATTATGTTTAAGAAATGTTTTATTATACATATTATATGTTATTTAGTATTGTGGAACTAGTATATATACATGATATTAATTAATAAGATAAAAACTATTTCCTGACGATCAGAAAACCTCCAAAATGATATAAACAATTTTCATTGAAGTTCTATCTAATGAATCATACTTATATATAGAAACAAAATAATATATAAACCTATTCAATATTATGTATGTTCATTAATAACATATAATTCCAATTATGGATAATTATACCCATTTTACATGAACTTCATTACTTATAAACAAGTGAACTGATCATGAAAACCAAGAAAATAAATGCTCCCAAACGATGAAATTAAACTCTATAACTCATCAATAAGGTTGTAAATGAACTTAACAAAGCTATAATGAATAAAATACATGTAGAAAATGTTATTATATAATTAATTAATGTATTTAATTTGATTATATATGATATTAATATTAAGTTCAGAACACATTCAGGCATAAGGTAAGGGACTTCATCTCAATTTCCATTTCATTGAGACTTACTTTGTATTATGCACTTAATCATTTTTATGTGGGGTGTCTACTACCCCTTTGAGATAATTTGTCATTTTACATTATATTTCTTTTAAATATCTATATTATTTTATCATGGATAATATTATTACCTTATCTGTATACCATTTTACATACGATGTTTATTTTAAATTTGTTTTAACTGGGAAAATATTTATGAATTTATATCCTATATTCAATACAAATATTGATAAAGAAAATTGTTATTGGATTAAATATATGTATGAAGAATGATTTGGACTTGAATTGGTGGGCGGGGCCCTTTATATCCCCTTGATTCATTGACAAGTCTCATGAGACAAAACAGTTAGTGACAAACCCTTCATGTTTGTTTCCAAATAGAATCAGAAGGGTATCTACATACTAAAAACATATTGATGGTATGATGGTTCATGTTATAGATACATCAAATCCAAATAATAAGCATTTTACTTTTTTATTATTCAGTTTTTTCTTTCCATGAGGTTTTCACTATGAAAAAAATCTATGGATGCATTTTCATTCTCATTTTATTAATGGCATTTGTTTTTTTGTTATTTACCTTGACATATTGATTATGTATAATTGATTGTAATTCAATTATTATTGATTCATGATTATGCTATATGTAACCCTTACAGAGCATTTGATCTCACCTTTTTATTGGTTTTTCATCCCCAGGTTTTGAATATGATATCTTTGAATAAGTTACAAGAATCAATTATTTTATTTGGTTATGTATTATATTTAATTAGCATTGTAAAAAGGGAACCATGTATGTATCTAGTTTCTTTAAGACTACTAAACTGATTTTTCCTTGGTGATGTAGTCTCTTGTATCTATTACATTGTCATAAAATGACCACCGACTCTAAGCTACTGGGGTTGGGGTTGTTACATACAATTTCAAGAAGAATCATCAGAGCTTGGAAGACTCTTATTATTCTGGAGTTCCTAACATTGGACCACACCATTGCATGAAGTGGTCTAGATATTGTATTGGGTCACCCAATCCATTAAAAAGAGTGAATATGGGATTACCGAACTTTGGGGATTCTTAGACATGGTCCACCCATATTGGGTAAGACTTTTCATCAGGCGGGATTTCCACCTATCGTGTTTATAAAGCCTCAAGGAGAGGAACAAGATCACTTATCACATCATATTGGCATGAATATTTACCAACCAAGGTGTTGATAGGATAATTGAATAAAGGGGTATCAAGGCCTTGATCCTTAGGTGGATAATCATGCTACTCATTCTACTCAGGAATGGTGGGTGACTCATATCTTGGTTGCCTTCCATATCCATCAGGTTCTATACTGTCCAGGTGTGCGGGACCACCAAGTTCAAACTGGGGTGTTTGGATAAAGAGGACCGGGTTCCCCACGCAAGAAGATATAGGATCCCTTATATCATTTTTAGGTTCTAGGAACTGCTCACCAATGAGATATTCCGTAAGCCTTTTGTATTCCTTGAGCTGTTGGAGTAAGGAGACTATCGTGGGTTATGACTCTGCTTTGGGAGAAACCTCAAATAGATTAGAGGGTTCGACATGCCCTTGTCTTTTTTAACATCCTAATAGATAGGTAGTAATGTCTCATTGGTGGGACTTCAAAGGCCATGTGTTTGTCTCTAATAAAAAGTGAGGACACCTGCTAGGAGGCTTTTCTGGTACTGTATCTCCCCTTGAGGTGAGTTTTCCCCCATTCTTCCCTATGTTAGTGGTCTTTTTATTCTGATCCTTTGGTCGGTCGATAATGACCATATTGACCATGGTGGTAGTCATAGGGAAATATTCATCATTATAAAATAGTCCTGACTGTCAGTCCCATTACTAACATAAGATATGGATAGAGTTGAGGGAGATATAATTCCCCCAAACTCTGATCTATACATACATAGATGCATATTTCATAAACTAGAAGAGAATAGTGATTCTATTAACACATGTTTGTTGGAGATTTTGGTGGTATCCATACGACTCAGGGCACTGATCAACTAGGAGCACTATAATCTCAACCATTTTATACTATTGGTTAATGGTATCAAAGTGATCGTGGTGCTCTGGGTAGGTCAGCTATTGATCACAGAGGCAGTGAAACATCTCCCAAATAATCTAGAAAAAACATACTATTTGGTCCTCTGAAAGGGACTTTGGGATGAAAAATTCTAGAGATTTATGCGGCTAGAACACAAATGATATCTAATCGATGAACAAGACTTACCATAGGCCCTCTTTCTCATATGAATGGTCATATTCTTGGTCATCCCAAGCCCTGATTAGAATATACTAAGATAAAAGTGGCAGAACTGATGTAGAACTTCTTTAAGGCTACTCTACCAGAAGAGGGGGTGTCGCGTGGGTCAAATATCAATTGCATGATAGGATGTCTCTTAGAGGCAGAGCCAGTTTCAAGATCATGTCCATGTAGGACAGAGTGTTCACCACTGCATCATTTATGAGAGTGACTGGATCCATTTTTGTCTTAGTGGAGTGCTCACCATCTGAGGAAATCAACCTAGACCCAGAAATCTCACCAGCTTCTTGCGTGGAGGTAGAGAGGAGGGAAACTTAAAGTGATGGATATGGTTTCACTTCAAGTACTTGAAAGGAATCCAAAATATACTTCACTTATAGGTGTCTATGGAGGGATCTGGGAACTTTTGGACCTCATCTTCAAGGATCGTAAACCTCAATTAACAGTCTTATTCCCCAGTATATGGCAGCCGGGGTGAAGTTTCCCTCATTGAGACATCAGTTGCTTCAGATTCTGAGAGTAAAATGATGACATGATGCTCTCTAGGGTTTCACCTCTGATGGTATAGTACATCACTAAGTGAGGATTTCTAAGAGTCAATCATTTTTTCTCTATGTGGGTTATAGTCTGTGCCACAAGAATGATTCCCATGACGGGTGTTTACCCTCCTACCCCAGGATGGTTCTCCATAACAGGGTATGTCTTCATCATGGAGAGGACCTCCATGTTAGTTGGTGATGGAGTGTGGAGGAACTCCATTTATTATTTTTATGGAATGGGTAAGACCACTACATTGGTTGTTTATGTAGTGGGTAGGAACTCCACTTTGGTTGTTGATGGATTGAGTAGGACCTCCACTTTGGTTGTTGATAGAGCAGGGAGGACCTACCCTTTAGTTGTTCATAGAGTGGGGAGGACCTAATATTTGGTTGTTGTTATAGGGCGTAAGACCTCTACTTTGGTTTTTTATGGATCAAGGTGTGTAACACCTTAATATTTTTTGAATTTTTTTTCAAATTAATTTAATCTTTTTATATTTTTCATTTCACACAACACTGAATATAGTTTTTTTTCTTATATTATACCCAACACCAAGTTAATATTGCACTATACACAACACTTATATTAACTTTAGGTACACATAACACTATATTTTACTTATATTACACACAATTTTGAGTTCCTTCAATAGATTTTGTGACATGTAAGGCCAAGTTTTACTGAACTACAGTATACTATTAATATTGTTATTAAAATATTATTATAGTTTCCCCTAGCTGTTGGAATGGAAGTTAAGAATAAGATTAACTAAAGTGTGAAAGTATCATTTATATATTTATATAAGAAGAATTATTTGGTGACCAATTAAAAATAAAAAAAAATAAAACCCTTTCGAAAATATAGGAAATCATTTTCTGAAAAAACTATATTTATTTAATCAAACAAGTTTTACCTTAATAAATTAATTAAAACACTTTTTGATATATGATTTTATTGAGATATATATATATATATTCAATCAAATATTTAACTTTCACCTTATGTGTTTTCTAAATAAGAGATAAGAATAAATCTAATTTTATGAATAAAAAGATGTATTTTTCTAACAGCTAATTTTACCACCTTTTAATAGAGAAACCATTTTAAATATAATTTTTGAAAATTTTATAATTTTTATTTAAAAAAATAAACTTCATTTTTGAAATTTCAATATCAAAATTTAAATTTGGTGAATTTTTAGTATTTTTCTAAGAGGTTTCGATTTTTTTAATAGTGAAAAATATTGAATTTTAATTGAAAACTGCATTTTTTCTAATTTAATTATGTAATAAAATTATATATTAATTTAGTTTTAAAGTGTAATTAGATTAATTTTACATAAATTAATTTAATTTGGGTCATTTTAACCAGTTTCACATTGAAATTGGATATAAAAACATTTCAATCTTTTGAACATCTTTACTTTAAAAACTCATTGTTTTATCTCATCTGCAGGATTAATTTTAAATTAATTTCTACCACTTATTGGTTTATAATTTGTAAAAATGGATTTTGTATTTTTAATAATCAAAATTTATAATTTCTATTATAGTCAACATAGTTTTTTACTAAAAATAAAATTGAAATTAATTAAAATTAATTACAGCAGTTAAGGGAAAAAATTAGTTTACTTAGTGGTTAAACTTTAATATTAAAGGGAAATAACCTAAAAAATTGTCTAAAATACATTTTATGCCCATATTTAGACCATATAACTTCTTGGATATAATTTTATAATTTATTGGGACACTATTACATGAAACTGATCTATATAATAAGTAAAAATACAAAAAAGGAACCTTCCTTACCTTTAACATATATAAAGCCTTGATATATGGGGGAAAACCACATTAGTTCGGTTGTACACATTATTTTTAAAGGTAAAGGATTTTTTATCATCATATAAATTTATATTTAATTTTTAGAGACAAATTATTTATATTAACTACTTAAGGAATGAAAAATGCAAAAATTATTTTGTCAACAATTAACAAAAATAAATGATACTAAAAATGTTAAAAGTGAATTAAATTGATTGAATTATTATATTAGATGAATATATAATGTTACATAGGTTTTAAATTAATATATTTAAATTCCATATTTTTCTTGATATGTTTTAAAATAAAAATTAATTAAATAATGTCAAAATTGACATTAATGTTATTTTATAATAAATGATATTTTATTAAAAGATTTAAAATTTACTAAAACCCATTTATTCTTAAAAGTGATTTTAAATGTTAATAAATATAAAATATGGTCTATTAATGGACTAATTGATCTTTTATAATGAACATATTTACCTTTAAATATAAAAAAACATTTTTAGCATGGTTCGGATTAAAGTAGTGTTTTTGCGCGTTATATACACTTGTTTTAAAATTAGTTTCCAAAAAACATGGGATTTATTTTTTTTAAATTTGATATAATATTTATAATTAATGGGTTATTTATTTTATAATAAATCTCACTTTAATTTAGTCATAATGCTTAAATTACTTATGTTAGAAAGCTAGTTACCGTAATAAAACTCCAAAGTGATAAAAGTGGGGAAACTTAGAAGTTGAGAAAAAAATTATAAAAATGCACTTATTTTTATGTGGTGGAGGTTTTGATCAAAAATAATTCTCCTTTAATCCATTATTTATCCATTTTTTTAATCACATGAGGTAAGGGAGACCTCCCAATAGTGTTTACCTTTTGGTATTTACAAGAATTCCACCCATCCTCCCCTATAAAAAGGCATTCAATCTTCCCCATCCTCACAACTCTAAAGAAACTTTGTATTATCCAAAACAAAACAAAATAATCTCCCAAATTATATACCTTAATAATAGAGGCTTAACTTTGGTCATAAATCCAATCAAGGAAGCCCTTTGGTGCAAACCAAAAGGAGTTACCCAAAGAAGAGGTAACATCCTTCAACAAGCACTTTTGTTTTATTTTCTTTCTCCACTACCACAATTATTCTTATTCCATGATTATATAATAACCTTATAATCCTTAATATACTTAAATTTTTTTATTCTAAGTCTTATACCTACACTTACACACACTTCCATCAATGGGTAACGAACTTACCATTCGTGTGTACGGCGGACTACTGCCTTACAAAACGATGTTGTTTTTTTTCTTTAACACCTCTCATGGTTGGGTATTATGATTAAAATAATGTTTTTATATGATATATATGATATTTAGGATGTATTTATTCTTATTTAATTATTATATAAAACATACCATCATGATTTTCATATTGTGGGAATATGATAACTTCGTTTTTTGAGGTGTGGACTACTGCCTCCTCAAAGCGATATGATTTGTTTACACTTTACATAGAATGTATTAATGATGGGTATATGATATATATGAAATAATAATTCTAATTTAATTATAATATATTTATATATACATAAATTTCATTTACTTTATTTCTTTTAATATTACATGAAAATATAAACAACGTTCATGCGTACGTACGGCCTACTGTCTCCATGAATGGTGTATTCCATTTCATATTTCTATATTTTAAATATTATTATAAATATTTATATACTGAATATATATGATATTTATATCATTTTTTAAATTATTTAAATAATTAAATCGTGATATAAGTAATATGATCAAGAATAATAAGTTAAAACATATACGAAAAACAAAGCGAATATTACCTGAAACGTAACATTAACATGAAATTGTTAATAAAAGGGTAATATAAAGTTATAATAAAATAAAAAATGGTATTAGAAATAATAATATGGTTATATTATAGATTTATGATAAACTTATATTTATTATACATGATTTTTGAACATGCATGAAGAAATTCAAGACTTAAGGTAAGGGTTTTCTCATTTCACTTTTATTTTTGTGAGACTTATGCCTTATTCACCACTCATTTATTTTATGTGGTGTATATAATGACCATAAATGTATTTTATGATTATTATACTAAATTTTATGATTATTTACATATCTATTTTATTATCTCTTTTTTATGGGGTTTATATTTCAAAGGTTTCCAAATCGGTAAAATAATTTTGTCTCAAATTGTCTTCTTTGAGATATATGCCATGTTATGCACCTATATTATTATATGAGGTGTATATACTACAATTTGACATGTTTTATAATGAATATAATTATTTAATAATATTTTAATTATCATTTAATGTTATTATTTCATGATTATTATGATTCAAATTTACCTAAGTGGTAACAGTTTATTGCTACAAACTCATCATTTATAGGGATTGTTTATGATTATGCTTCCATTGATGAAATATTATGATCTATACTCAGGAAATCTAATTATTTTATTCTAATATGGTTTCTTATGATATCTTCATGTATTTTTACCATTTTTTCACCCTTTGGTACTTAATATAATTATGAAAACTTTTTTAATAAAATCTAACTTTATGCCTCTCTGGTTGGAAATATATTTTCCTTCAAACCCATATTTTCAAAAAAAATCAAAAATGTTATGCTATTTTTCTATTATTTTTAAAAGACATTTTTACCCATTTTTACCTTCTTATAAAATTTTTTTAAAATTAATCTTCTTTTCATTTTCAGATCCAGACACTTTTCTAAAAAAATTATGGTGCAAAAGGAATGTTTATAATGTACGGATTTATCTTCCTTCATGAACATCATTTCCTTGAAGCTTCCTTTGAAAGTTTACAGAGTTATTTTTTTAAAGAAATTTTTTTCTTAATATTTTGTAAGTTTTTTATTTTTAAAGTGTTTTTCAAAGAATTTTTTTTTAAATGATTTCAAGATTTTTAAATAAGTTTTCAAAGTATTTTTAAAGAATAAGGTTTTCAAAATGTTTTCAAGATTTATATGTAAGTTTTCAAAGTATTTTCTAATAAAATGGTTTTAAAAATTCTTTATGCTTTAAAAAAAATTAAAAGTGTAAACTATATTTTCCTCAAGAAATGTTTTAAATTAAATTTCAAAGATTTATTTAGAATAAAATAATTTTTGAAAATTTTTTATGAAATATATTTTTAATGAAATGTTATTTTCCTTAAGAAATATTCCAAGTGATCTTTCAAAATACTTCTCTATCTAATATGGAATCCTTTGAAATAGTTTATTTTTTATTTGAGATATGATCCAAGGATTTAATCTGTATTATTTCTTTGAATGGATTATGTTTAGAATGAAATGTTATTTATGAAACATGTTTCTCTTCCACAGGTTATATGCTTTTGAAACTCACTTCTTTCCAAAAGTTATTCTTTGATGAAATGATTATAAAAACATTTTGTTTTCCAAAAGTTATTATATGATGACATTTTTATGATACCCATTCCATTTCATGGGGTATGATATTATTTTTATGAAACCAATTTTTTTATGGGTTATGATATAATGAATTTTTTTATTATCTTATAGAACATGTATGTATGATTTTATTATTTGATGGGTGGGCCTATATATCCCTCAAATTCATGGGGTAAATATTTATATCTCATGAGATAATGATGGAAAACAAGTTTATGGACTTTAACACCTATGGAAATAAGGGGAAACCTTATCTACTGTGGGAAAAAGGGGAAACCAAATCCATTATGGGAAGAAGGGGAAACCTGGTCCCTTATAAGAAAAGGTCTATAAAGGAGGATGGTGGTGTGTCCTACCTAATAAGTGTAGTCCCCATGAAGTGACCTGATAAGTTTTGTCAATGTGACTTGACTTATAGGGAATGATATTAAATGTTTATGTGTCTACAATAATTCAATGTCTTATTATATTGTTATGATTTCATAGATTATGCTCTTTATTTTTTTATGATTCAAGTCTTATGAACTGCCAATCTTTATACCATGACTCTTGATTATGATCTTTGATAAGTAGGTTATTGTTTTATAATGTTATGATCATGTTTTAATACCCTTATGTTCATGATTATGCTTTCATATCTCCCTTTTTACCCTTACTGAGCATCTGAGATCACCCTTTATTATGTTTCATTTCCCCAAGTTATATTGAAATTTTTTAAATAAGAGTACGAAAGGGGAATATCTTTAAGGGATAAGTTGATTATATTTCACCAAAATTAGAATATTGTGTTCTAAGTTTCCAAAGACAATAAACTATTACAGTTCTCCAGCATGCATTTTTTAATGTGCTAAATATTCATATAAAATGATGTAATATCTATGTATGCAAATCCTAGGTCGTTATAGTTGGTATAAAAGGAAAGGTTTGGTAAACCTTTTGAAACTAGTATGATAAAACATTATTGATGTACCTAGGGATACACTACTAGAAAATTGATTTATAGCCACAGACATATAGCCATGGTTTTATAGTTATGTGTCTATAGTTTGATTTATAGCCACTGTTAAACTAAAATTGTGGCTATATCATGATTTATAGTCGCATTTTAAGCTAAACCATGGAATTATTATTATTATTTATAAGTTATTGTAATCCTCCTCCTCCCTCAACACAGATCTCTCTCTACGACCCTTCTACCAACCCTCATCGGATCCCTCTCAGCAACCCTCCTCCGTGAAGATTCTAATTAATTCCACCACCCCACTTCCCAAATGACATTTTTTCACAACGGCCTCCCAAACTTTTCCTTTTCATGCCTCTAAAGTGGGTATCCATTACCCTCACGAGGTATCCTCTATGTGACTGTCCTCTCCTGACGATGCCACCCAACACAACCACCCCACCGATGCTACTCCGAGACAGTTTCCCCATATCCTCCCCCAGTGTGCCTTTGACACAGCCACCCCACCTCATAAGGATCATCATCCTCCTCGATCGGTCACACATCCTTCTTACCCACTAAGGTTATTTATCTTTTTAACTGAAATGTTATTGTTTTGTGAAAAAATTTTTTGGAAATTAAATTTTTACTTGATTTTTTGCTTCATGATCATAATTTCCCTAGGTATTATATTTCTTTATATACTATATCAAAATACATGGTGATTAATTTTTTTAATAAATCAAAAAACATCCTATTCCTAAATAGACATCTTAATAAGTACCCCAAGTATTTATTAATAGATTACTTTTCAAAAACATACCTTTTAAAACTACAATTGATTTTATAAATTGAACCTTTCTTTAAAAAATTCACCTTACCTCACATATTTTTCCTTTTTATATAAAATTCTTAAATTATCCACTTTTACAAAAAATCTCTGTATTTTCATTAATGTATCATTGGTAAATCTTAATGATTATATTAGTGGGGTATTTATAGTAAATTTCTTCTAAAAATATCTCTAATCATGAGAACACTTTCAAACATTTCACATACTCATCTTTCAAAAAAATTATAATATACACATCACTTATGATATCTGTCTCAACGCCATAAATTATACCTTAATTCTTGTGATTAATTCACAATCCCAATCCTCCATTTTGAATAAGCTACCATAATAAGTATACACAAACTTCCATCATGATTCATAATTCACAAAACTCTTTGATTGTTTCCCTACAATGTAATAAATTTTCAATTCTACTTAAAAACCTCTATTTAGGGTACTCATTTGATTTGTGAGATAATCTTCTTTATGAATATACATATTTATGTGAAATTTAATTATGTTTATACCACCACATACTTTTTATGTGATTTTATAATCCCTAAATTTTTATATACTACCAACATAAAAATCCTTACCCATTTTCTGGATCATTTTTCAATCCCTATTCAAGTTTTCTATATCTAGTAAACTATCTCCCTTAGATTGAACATTCTGGAATTAGATTGAAAAATAATAATAGAAATATTCAAATCTAATCACCTTAGTTCCTTCATTTGGTAAACCATTCTTCCTAAAAAAATATTTTTCTATTGACATATATTTACCTATATTTTTTCATTTCCTTCATGAAATTCAATTTAATATTTTATATTTGAACCCATATTTTATTTCATCATTTAATACATCCTCTACTCTCTTTGCTCTTTTATTATCCATAGATAGATCTTTTATGAATGTATAGTCCACCTAATGAATGATCTCTAGTGGACCCACATTAACATTCCCCTATTGGATCTTGTGTTGGTTACTGTATTAACATCCTCTAGATTGTAAAAATGTTGTAGATGTCATTTCATTATTATAATAAACTCCTCCATAAATCACTTAGGGTAAAACTAAATATTCTTTTTAACATACATCATTCCTACATTTCTTAGATTATTTATATTTTTTTATTTTTACATAAGGTATAAATCTTCTAATTTAATCACTGGTTTCTAATCATAACCATTTATTTATCCTTCTATTTAGGTAGACATCACAACATCCTTTTCATCAACTATTTTTTCATATATCTTCTCCAATGATGTCTATATATGAAAAGAATTTTCATAATGAATTTTTCTAGTATAAATGTCATTAGAGATTCGTTTTTTAATATATTTTTATCAATGTCATGGTCTCATTCATTATTATTTCTTATGTTAGTATCATGTTTGGAATATACCATGATCTCTAAAACACAATCCTGTAAAAACCAAAAAAAATATTATTTTCTATTTATAGGAGTTATTAGCATTGAAAACTAGTGGCTTTATCACAGAACCTAGGTAAATAAAAAATAAAAAATAAATTTATAATTTGAACACCATGTCAAATCCTTTTAGCTCAGATAAAACTTATTACAACCCAACACAAACTAAGAGGTGGGATGAATCAGTTTTTTTCCAATATAATATTATTCTTTTCCATCCCATCTTTCCATTATCTTCTTGATCTCATGTTACTAGGAACTATGTTAAACAATTTGATCCCCAAAAAAAACATGCACCTGAAAATATGAATTTATATAGTTCACCATAAATGGATAAATCAATGGATCACACATTGAAAATATGTTAATGTTCCAAAATATAATATTACACTAGTTTAGAGAATACATGTTTAGTCATGTTAAACTGATACCAAGGATGAATTCCACTAAAATATTTCAGATTTGGTCATTCGCAACATAAGGAACACTTCCTCTTATTCTTCTTTTCCAACTACATCGAAGAAGATCTTCAAAATTTTATATCTACATGGGACACTACATAATAATTATTGTAAGCATAATTGATTTGAATATTTAAATCCAGTTAGATTCTCTATTGATTTCCATGTTTTTAAAACATTTCATATTCAAAATTAATGTTTTAAACTCTTTTTAGTTAGTTGATTCTCATGTATTCTATATCAAAAGTAACACTCTTCCACTGGATAAAAATAATTCCTCAATGGAATTATGTTATTTTAATTTTTATTAAGAAAATGGATGTGAAAATATTATTCCTTCTTCTCTGGTGGAACTAGATATATTAATAGTAATAGATTCCTAAACATATTATCACATGAATATAGATATTTTGTCATGAACCAACCCGAGTCAACCTTAAACCGGTCACCCGAGATAGTCTACGGCATGGCCCGAAGGGCGTTCCTGATCCCCACGGGCTGGAAACTAATGTCAGGCATCAAAATAAACCAGTTGGGAATGATTTGGACCATAATAAAGATAGATAAATAATCATAAACTAAATAAACATTTAAATTAAATAAAATAAACTGAACAAACTAGAAGTGGAAAAAGGAATAAACGAAGCAACGATACATACCTCAAGTGACCCCATGCGTCACCACAAAACATAAACTACACTTTCTCCAAGTATGATCCAAAACTAGAGGAACCTAAAACTAAAAAGTAAAGTTGGTGTGAGCACTCAGATTCTTAGTAGGAATGTCAAGATACAACAACACCCTATGCCCTATCCTTTTATAAGAAATCCAAAACATGCCAGTTTGAAAATAGAACATAATAAAATAATCTTTTTCATTCTTTTCAAATTCAAGTAACAAGTTTACATTTTCAAGTAAATAATTTCTCACCCACTACATTTTCCAAAATAGGTTCCAAGCATGCATTAATATTTCCAAATGAAAGTAAACCAATTTAGATTAAAATATGGTTTTCACAAATAACACTTCAACTATGAAATGACTGAAATGGAAATCCCAACACAAGAACCAGGGAAAATATCTAATAAGAAAGTGTTATTTGGGGACCTAGGATCCTCATACCTCAGTGAAACATGGCATAGGAACCACAAGGATCTACATTCTCATGCACGAGCCACTAGTAGGGAACACACCCATAACCTAGTGGTCTCAAATCATCCAAAATATTTAGTTAGTTTTGTAGCGTCAATCCTTCTAGACAAAAATGGGATGAACCGCTTATGTATCATCTAGCGTACTAGTCCTAGTATGCCCAACTAGATACCATGGTTTCCCATTGTGCTTCATTTAAAGTGGTGGTGAGTTTTTATCAAGCAAAAATATATGTACTTATCATTTTCTTTACATAAAAACACATCTAACCTCTCACCACTGATCTCCCTCCTTGAGTGCATCCCCCCTTTTTCCGTCACAAAAAAATGCACAAGCCTCTTTAATAGACACATATCACAAATCACACATTAAACACAGACATGATTTTCTAAAACAAGGGGGAATGCCTCAAGAGAGGTTCTTCTTTTTCATAAACCATTCTTAAGGTGAGAAATGGGCTTAATTACATACAAGGAATAATTTTTATAACTAACCATCAAAAAGGCCAAACGCCTTTGAAAATATTCATTACCAATTCAAAACCACTTAGGAAATCACTTTTCAAGGAAAGTCATTTAAGACCAATGGGCGTTAGAAATACATTTCAATTTCCAAAACAAAGGCATAATAAATTCTATCAACCACAACAAGATTTCATAGCATGTGTATATAGTAGAAATATAAAACATATTTTTAAAACAAGTAAGAAATTATGGAATTCAAATTAAGGAATAGGCATAGGGGACCTACCTCAAGGTGGAACCAAGCCATCCACTTCAACTCTTGGTGTTTTATAACTAAAAGATGGTGCTCCTCCACTAAGAATATGTGTCTTCGCATACATGCAAGGACACCTATCCCCTATGCACACATTTGTATGGCCCATAAACATCTGCAAGGGGATCCTTACAGGTATTATCATATGCATATACTAGTCTCCACTCACCTATGTGTTCATTTATATATATATATATATATATATACATGGGAACACATAGCCCCATACATGTATAATCACTGCCTTAGATGACTATATATGTAACGGGAGAATCCACACACACATATATATATACACTTACCTATGCACATGCAGGTGTGTCACCTTAGACCTGGTGACTCGAAACCACCACGCAGGGACCATGCACTACACATATAATTTAAAAAATCGATAAAACAATTTATGAAACACTTCAAAATTAACACCAAAAAAAGTAACACAAAAAACACTCTATAAATCCAAACTCACACCAAAACTCTAACTACATAGTTAAAAATACTATTTCCACAACTAAACAACCAATAGAAAATTTATAAAAAAAATTCAAAATGTGCCACATGACTGAAAATACCAAAACTCACTCTAAACTTATTTTATAACTAAACTATCCTTGACACCATACCAAAACACCAACTACAACCCTTAAACATTTTAATAAACTAACAGCACAGCTTATAAAACACCATAAATGGATCAAAATGGGTTTTCACATAAACAACATACTCATATCATATAAACACACTACTAAACACATCAAAAAAATATTAAACCTCAAGTAAAATAATATTCACACCAAACAAACTAAGTAATAAGCATGATAAATTAGTTAAATAATCAAATGAATTTATAAATTAATACTCATAGATGGAACCACCTACCCCGGTGTAGGAACAACTTCACAAATTTGGCATGAAACTCTCGCCGCATGAGAATCGCACCACTAATGACCCAAATTGACCCTAAAAATAAGATAATAAAAAAATTGAATCAAAAATGAACCAAACACCCTATGAAATCCTAACCAAAAATCTACAAATGGAAGAAATTACCCGACAAGAGAGAACCACACTCGCAGCGAAGGTGTGGGAAGCTAATGGAGTAAGGGGGAGAGGTGTCGGGGTTACATCATGCCAGAAAATCCAGTTAGAATAATGGCTGGTGCGGGTCTATGTGGTGTGAGGCAGTGGGGCCATGATGGTTTGGTGTGAGATGGACGGGGCAGCACAGGCTAGTGTGAGGTGGACCAGAAGGGGTGTAGAGGGGCGTCGTTAGTCTGTGTATTCGAAGGGAAGAGGGAGGGGCATCAGCTAGGGTTAGGAGAAGGGGAGGGTGTGTCATGAACCATGGGGAAAGGTGTGTTACTGCGAGATGGAACAAATAGAGGAGAAGAAAGAATAGAGGGAAAAAAGAAAAGAAAAAAAATAAAAAGAAATAAAAAAAAGATAAAATAAAACCTTAAAAAATTCTAAATTAACTTAGAATAATATTATTATTATTAATGTTAATAATGGTAATATTAGTGGTAAAAAATATATGATGTTAAAAAAATTATAACAATAACTTAATAATAATTATAAACTAGTTAAAATTTTAACAAAATTAATAATAATTGTAATAAGGTTAATAATAACATGTTGATTATTTTATAACCATTACAACAATTTAATATTATTTACCTTTTAAAATATTAACTAAAATAATAATAATAATAATAATAATAATAATAATAATCTCAATATTATTTTTATTATTATTATTAAAACAAATCTTAAATTATTTTAATATTTTTCTTATTTTATTTTTTCACTTTCTTAACTAGTTTATTTTATTAATTAACTAACCATGTGCTGGGTATTGGAAATACAACACACTCATTTATTAGAGAAAGCGCAATAATTTCATTTGAGCTTAGCCTGCACCTCAGCAAAACAAAATTAAATCCTAATAAATTTTATAAAATAAATAAAATTACAAATGTCTAGGTGTGACAATTCTCCCCAAAATTACACTTTCTACCCCTAGAAATTCCCAAAAGACTTGGTCAACCCAAGATTCCAAGAAAAACCATGAAGACACTTTAAACAAAACCTCAATCGCCTGAATACTGAGCATTCAAAACACCCTTATACTTAACCTCTATAGATCTCAAAACTATAATCCACGAGAAAAATAACCAAAAACAAGTAACTCGCCTTAAAAAAACATCAACATGGAACACTTTGACCCCTAACTTAGGAAACAACAGGCTCGTTTGAGACCTCCAAGAACACTCGTAAAGAGACCCATTACTTGAGATAACCAATTACTATGGTCTGGGTCGGGTGGAGAAGAAGTAAGGAATTTCCCCGCCAAGAACAATTTAAAGATAAGGTTTTCCATATGTTCGTCCTATGGTGGTCTCCCATCCATATTATAATTCTTTTCAAACATTGGTTATCCAAACCAAAATGACTCACAAACCCATAAAAACCTCTAAAAGTAGCTTGACCGTCTAACCTCCCTAAGTTAAACCAAAACAGCACAAGAGGAGATGTTGGAGAGACCCGCAGTGGATCTCCCCGCAATTTTAGAATTTTCCCAACACAATCACATTTGGAAAGGAATTCCCAGTTTACTCTAAGTGATGTGGACTTAAATCTTCATCCTGAACCCACCAACACAGTCTGACCGACATGGAAGATTCCCACACTGGCCAATACTCAATCACATGGGAGGGTTTTGACAGTGGAAACCCCTAACCTAGCGAAAAAATGGATAAGCATGCGTCAATCCAACAAGACATGATAATCTACAAAATGAGTACAATTTCAATCCCTAACCAACCCACAAGATGGTAAACTATTCAAGATTATACATTCAAATAGTGCACTCATTGGATTTACAAGAATATGGGTTCTCTGAACCTCCTAAAATCCCAATAGGAACTCCCATAATTTAAGACCACCACAAGGACACAAGGCCTTTATGCCCCTCATAACAAAAAGAAAGCCTTCATAGATGCTATTTAAATAGGAAAAATTAAGATATACCCATACTAACTGAAACACCCAAGACTTTTATGTTATATAAATAATCAAAGGAATCTTTTTCTACACAACACTTTCTTGGATTGCTTTACACAAAATCGCGACCTTCCTCGATAGCTTGCGTCGTACGCAATACCGAGTTTCACTAAACAACGATATGCTATTAAAATATTATTAAAACTAGCCGTTATGAATAGTAATAACCACTTTTTGAAATTTTTTAAATTTTATTTTTCAAAATGGACTTCATTTTTGGATTCGGAATATCGAAATTAGCCTAGGGTGAAATTTTGGTATTTTTCTGAAAACTTTCAATTTTTGATGAATAGTGAAACCACTAAGTGGTAGTTAAAAAACTGAATTTTTCATAAAACTTAATTTTACCGCTTCTGTGAGTGGAATTTCGAAAATCCGAGAGACACGGTTAATATCAAGTACTAAAATGTGGTTCAATGAGATGAAAATAATTTTTGGTGAATAGTAACTTTTTACTTTTTTTTACCACGGTTAAAAGTAAATAGGGTAATTAAGGGTAAAGATGATATTATTATTACCCTAACACATGTCCTAATTCTATTGGATAAGTTTAATTTGACCAAAAACAAACTTAGGAATAAAATATGACCATTTAGGCCCACTTGGATTAGATTAGGACATTTATTATTAAGAAGGGTTAAAATAGTTAAAATCAAAGTTTAATAAGTAAATAATTTTTAATATGGGTTTATACATAAGATAAATTCGACTATAAATATTCATTAAAAGCTAAAAATATTTCCTACATAATGGTATTTTATTTGTAATTTTTAGACATTAAATAGTTTGATTTATTTATGACACACAATAATGCAGTAATTATCTTATTAATGAAATATTGACATAATTAATGTTATAAACACCAAAATAAATGTAATTTGAGACTTTTTATGAATTACACTAATTTTTTAGGTTAATATGACATGTTATTATTGATTTAATTAACTGTTTTCGAACTAATCATTTTTTTATGATTTTCACAAAAATCAATTACTAAATAGTGTCAAAATTGACATAAAATAGTTTTTAAAACAAATATTATATTAGTAATTGTTATTTTATTCCTAAAAATCTAAGGTTCGGAAAAATGACTTAGATAAGGTTATATATATTAATAATAAACAACTTGGGGTTCGTTTGGATGCTTATAGTAAGTTTATTAACCTTATAGTATAAGAACACAAGAAGACACGGTAAAAGTAAACTTATTTAACTTAATGTTAAATCTAAATGATAAGGTTAAAATAGGAACCTAAACTTGTCTAAATTCTATTGGATGAGAGGATTTAGACCCATACCCACCTTAGCTTCGAAATATATCAATTCGTAGATATATAAAACCGAACTTGACTTTATAATAAAATAATATTTTTAGTTTTCCCAAAGGTGCCCCTCTCCTCCCTTATAAAAGGGAACCTCTTCACCCTCTTCCTCACACCACTTTGAGCCTTCAAGCTCGGCCAAACCCTGCCAATTACTCCTCTCCACTTCCCTAGAGACATCCTAGAGGTCCTGGTCGTCTTAAAAGACCAATTTTAGTTCCCTAAAAGAAGGTCTCAAAGAAGCACTTCAAAGAAGAGGTAATGTCCGTTACCGATTCTTTCATCTTTATTTCTTCTTCCACTTATTCTTCTTTAGTTGTTTCATTATTAAGTAATAACATCAGTATCACTCATATACTGATATGTTATTATAAGTATTAAACAACCCTATTTAACCATCTATCCATCCTACGGAAAAATAAATCACCGCACGTGTGTACGTACGGAATACCGTCTCCACGCCGTGGTGTAATCTATTTTCCACCACCACCTTACTTGGATGGGTATAATGGTGTAAATAATGACTATATATGACTATTATAAAGTTATACTGATTCTGAAATAGTATAAATACACTCCAATACAATTCCACAATCATAGGAACGATATCATCACTCGTGCGTACGTACGGAATACCGTCTCCACGATGTGATGCGACTCGTTCTACATGATCTTCATTTCATAATGATTATATAAATGCATTGAATGAATGAATATGATATATATTACACTAAAACCATTCTGGAAATGAGGTATCTATAACCTAAATATAAGAATAAGAATTTATTCGACAAAACACGCATAAGAACAAAAAGTTATAAACACCCGAATAACAAGTAGCAATGAAATATTACTACTAAGAAGATAAGAAAATGACCATATATGATATCATAAAAATAATTATGATTCTGAAATAAGTCAATAAAATTATTTAAATCATTATACATGAGGTTCGGACACTTACGAAGAAAAATGGACCTAAGGTAAGGGAAATATCACAATCTCATTTTTATCCGAGATTGTTTATACTTTGGAATTTACTGGGGTGTATTTTATCATCCACATCAATGTTTCCTCAATATGTAATATTTATATCCTTCTACAATAGTTTATATTCAATTTTACCCTTCGGTGAGTTTTTAGTAAAATATATGAAAGGAATATTTTGTCGTTTTTCGTACGAGGTACTTTTTTGACTTTTCCGACAAAAGTACGAAGAATGTTTTTTTTAACTTATACGGCATGAATGGATTTTTAAAACATTATTTCCAAGAAGCTTCCTTTACAAGTTTTCAAGTTTATTTTTAATCAACTTCTTTTAGTTTATAATTTTACAACATGTTAAGAAAGGAAAAGTGTTTTTGAAGTAGAAATGATATTTTCCTCAAGAATGAAGTTCAAGTGTTTTATCAAAATTATTTTCCATCTAAGATAATAAAGGGTTCTGTTTTTATCCCTATTATTAAATTGATTTGATTATGATGTGATGGAATTATTTTTATGAATTCCTTTATCGTATATGAATTGTTCTATGATGTCATGATGTTTAAGATTCCCATTTTTATTACATGGGTTATGCAATGATGTATGGTTTATGATTTTGTGGCACACATAAGAATGGTATCATTATGAGATGGGTCGGACCTATATCTCCCTCCAATGAATTGGGTAAAGATTTTATATCTCATGAGATAGACATGGCTGGAATGGTAGGTTATACCGGTTCAGTGAAACAGGACTGAAACGAGGAGTGAACTCGGTTCAGAAATGGACTTTGTCCACTAATATAGTCTTGGAAATGAGCCTTGACTAATAAGAAATGATTCTCTATGATTATGTGTGTATGACACAAAGTTTCATGTTTTAAGTTATGATTATTGTGATTACATTTCACTGCCATGATTTATCCCATGTTATGAAATTATGATCTCTTTTGTAGGATAAGATTTCCAAAAGTTATGTGCTTATGTATATGATGTGATTGATATTTCTTTTGTTTACCCTTACTGAGCATTTGAGCTCACCCTTTTGTATGTTTTCTTTCCCCAGGTCAGGAAAAAGGATATTAAGTAAGATATGCCAAAAGGGACTATAGATATGATTAAATAAATGGGAGACAGTGTAGACGCTTTATGAACCAGTTGTTTATGTTTCCCAGTTTCTAAAGACACTATACCTATACGGTCCTTTCGTGGTTTTGTTATATGTTATAATAAGTATGATTCAATTTTAAAGTATTAACAATGTATGTAAAGTAAGGGTCGTTATACTAACACTGTGGACTTAAGTCGGACCAAACCCATCTCATGTTTGATGAATTTTTACTATGTGCAAGTTTCATCCCGCAACTTATGGTTGGGGCTCTAATGTTTGAAGCATTTACCACCTTGCAGTCACAAGGTGACCATCTCTAACTGGAACTTTCTCTACTATAAAAGAAACCAACAGACTTCTCCTTGTGTCCTAATTGGACAATCCATCAACATACTAGCTAATAATTACGGCGAACAACTTAGATTTCCTAACATACCACACTAGAGATAAGCGATTGAGTGGTCTGTCAGACACGCAACACAAACTGAAGGAAGGAGCACTCAAAGAATAGGTCCCTTTAGTTCACACTCCTCATCGAATTAGGAACCTTCACTTACCACAATATGAAAAAGAATAACAACTTTTACGATCTTTAATCAATTTTCTCCACACCACCTCTGGGGGAACATGAAACTGGAATCATTGAAGGGTCAACACACCTCCTTCACTATCTATTAACCGGTCAAGCACCTATGAGCTCCACCACTTTCCCTCACCTTTACTTTATTAGGTACAACCAAAGGATTAATCTAGTCTTGATGATCATTCAAGACATCCCTATTTTCAAAAAAAACATAATGATCACCATTCACTGGTTTAGTCCCACTTCTCCAAACATACTAGAGATAACTTACACCCACACAAAATTTGGATCCCCTAAAAAATCAGAGACACTCCCAACTTTCCCAAATCACTCAACGATATTCAACTGACCTCAATTCCTTAAAACAGCTGACACAACTGAGTAGAACCCAACTACATCACTCCATTGAGAGTCTGGGATGAGCTAATAACTAAGAGAGACCTATTGGAAACCCATGGGACCTTTCTAGGGGGAATATCCGAACAAGAAACACAAAACCAACCTTACACAAGACCAAACACATCACAAAATAAGCATCCACACTTTGGAAACAAATCCAAAAATTCAAACTTAAGACAACAATTCATTCTCAAAGAAAAACACCCACAAGAAAAACCAAGAACTGTACCACAAGGCCCAAAATCTCTTTTGAAACCGTCGTGTTCACTCCATACTCAAAACCATTTTCCAATTCCAAATTCATTTAAGCACAAAAACCCATTTTAGAGAAAAACCCACTTTTATTATCAGTTCCTCTCAGACAAAATCATCCCAAAACTCCCTTCTTAACCAAAACACATAGGAAAACACTAAGCAATTTTTTATTCATTTATCCAAATAAAATTTTTAGGAAACAAGAAGGAGCCTCAAAAATTAATCATCCACCACTGATATTCCATGATGCCTCATAGATATACATTTTTACTACTACAAATATGGCCTTTATCAGTGCTAGAAAAGTGCATTAACAGCGCTAAAAAATTGTTGTTAATCACGGAGAAGATAAAGGGGGGTCCCTTTTATCAGCGTTCAAAAAAGCACTAATAAAGGCACCTTTTATCGGTGCTAAAAAAGCGCTGATAAAAGATCCCTTTTATCAGTGCTAAAAAAATCACTCATAAAAGTAAAAATAAAATAAAAAAATAAATGAATTATATAATGGGAGGGGGATATTTTAACAGCACTGGACACACCTTTATCAACGCTAGGTGGAGCCTCACACTCTTCTTCTTGCGCGCTGCCCTTCCTGCGCATCCCCCACACACAGGCACCTCCTTTATTCTACCTGAACTCGAACCCGTGACCTCCCCCTTGCGTGCCTGCACCTTTACCACTAAGCCATTTCATTTTTTCTCTATTTAATGATATATCTATTTATTTATATATATATATAGTTATATTTATTTGTATATTAATATAGATTCATATTAATATAAATATATTTAGTTATATTAATACATATATTTAGTTATATTAATACATATATATTTATTCATATATTTATATATTTATATTTATTCATATATTAATATATATATATATATATATAGTTATATTTATTTGTATATTAATAAAGATTCATATTAATATAAATATATTTAGTTATATTAATAAATATATATTTATTCATATATTAGTGTGTATATATATATTCATTCGTATATTAATATATATTTATATTTATTTATATATATATTTAGTTATAATTTTTTATCCGTATATTTATTTGTATAGTAATATATATTTATAAGAATAGTTTTAAATATATCTATAAAATATGTTTTTTATGTGTGTGTATAAATAAATACATACATACATACATACATATATACAACACAAACACACACACAAACACACATACACACACACACATACACACACACATATATATATTTACGAATAAATACATATATATGTTTATTTGAAAATCCATAGAATATTAAAAAAGCCATAACTTCTAATCTAGAAGTGTGTTTCAACTCCACAACCAATAAAATTGAAGAAAATGAAAAAATCTTCGATATGATATGTGGTAAAATCCTAACGGACATTCGGATCAGAAGTTATACCTATTTGAATGTTAACAAATTGGGATATCCCGAATAAAAACTCAGATTTTGAGGACTTTTGGGCCTTTTAGGGCTTAAAAAATGTGACAGAAGGTTCCCTTTGATCACTAGCATGTAAAGATCATCACAGGATTCGATTTGATATACTTTAGAGCTCAAATAGACACCCGGATCAAAAGTTATGTCTATTTTAAGTTTGAGTTACATTTTCAACTTATTTTAGATCTTTTATTAATTCTTTTGATTTTTTGTGTCTTCCAATTGTTATTAAATAATTATTAATCGATGATAATTAGAAAATTATTAATTAATAATATTTTTTAAAATATTTTAAAGCCATTTTCACTAAATTTATTATATATTAAATTTAATTGTTTATTTATACTTATCTAAAACATATTTAAAAAATATATATTATATTTATATCAATATATATATATACTCATATAAAAATATATTTTTTTCATTAATTTTTTCTGAAACATAAAATTTATCAGCGCTAGGAAAAAGCACTGATAAATCCCCCCTTTATCAGCGCTACTAAAAAAGCGCTCATAAAGGGGTACCCTTTAACAGCGCTAAAAAAGCGCTGATAAAGTGTCACTTTTAACAGCTCTTTTTTAGCACTGTTAAAAGTTCCCCTTTATCATCACTTTTTTTAGCGCTGATAAAGTCCCCCCCTTTATCAGTGATTTTTTTAGCACTGATAAAGGGTGGCACTGCGGAAACCCAGTTTCGTGGTAGTGTTTCATGCCACTTAGGCACCCATCCACAAGATCCACTAACTATCTATTAATCACAACCACATGCACATGTGAGCACCTATAGGAATACCATTGGACAATACAAGGATCTTTTATTTTCAAAACAAAACATTTCCAAAATAACACACTTCAATTTCAAATAACCCAAGATGTACTTTTTGAAATCTGATTTAAATATATCAAATGCCAAATTATAGAAACAAGGTCCAAGGAAAACACCCCAAAAATCATGTCAAACTCGCACCAAAGGAAAATAGGAGAAACCCCAAAGTCCACTTTACTTTTTAAAAAACCCCTTTGTGCCAACGCAAAACTGAACCAAGACATCACCAACACTAAAGCACATGGATAGGGAACTAGTGGTTGTGCCTAACCTGGCTACATGGTTTAGTAGACTATGCCCTAGGCAAGCTCCAACTACTAGGAGTGTCGAACCGTACTCTCGGTAAAAACATGGTTTACTACTCCATGTGAGACCATGTGTAATACAGGTTTAGTCCTACTATCATTCCCCATCCACACATACCAAAGCCAAAAACTTAAACCCAGGTCTACCCCTGGTTACTTGAGAATTGGAGCGGGAAAGAGTTCGCGACGCTCTTCCTGCACCCGCCACTCAAGTACCAATAGCCCTATCTCTAATCGACCTGACACCCCAAATAATAAGAAAAAAATATTCTTCTGATACCATTTTTTCATGATCCAACCAGGTTCGACCCTAAACTGACCACCCGAGATGGTCTGTGGCATGGCCCGAAGGGCGTTCCCGATCCCTACAGGCTGGAAACTAGTGTCAGGCATCAAAATAAACCATTTGGGGATAATTTGGACCATAAAAATGATAGATAAATAATCATAAACTGAACAAACATATAAATAAAAGAAAATAAACTGAACAAACTGGTAGTGGAAAAGGAATAAACAAAGGAACGAGACATACCTCAAGTGACCCCATGGGTCACCACAGAACATAAACTACACTCGCTCCAAGAGCGATCCAAAACTAGATGAACCTGAAACTAAAAAGTAAAGTAGGCATGAGCACTAAGATGCTTATTAGGAATGTCAAGATACAACCACTAGTGCAGAAAACGTTTTTTACGTCACCATTTTTTACATCAATTATATATAACCGACATAAAAATGCGGCGAGTAGATTTTTAACGTCGGTTATTTTAATAACCGACGTTACAAATCGTTCCTGTTAGGTTTTTACGTAGGTTATCTTATAACCGACGTAAAAAACCAATGCGCGGGGGTTTTTTTACGTCGGTTATTTAGAAACCGACGTAAAAAACCCAATATCTACGCATTTTTTACGTCGGTTATCAAATAACCGATGTAAAAAACCAAAACATGGGGTTTTTTACGTTGGTAATTTTATAACCGACATAAAAAACGAGATGACTACGGGTTTTTTACATCGGTTATTTTATAACCGACATAAAAAAACCCCCGGTGCTTTGGTTTTTTACGTCGGTTATTTGATAACTGACATAAAAAACGCGTAGATATCCGGTTATTTACGTCGGTTATCTTATAACCGACATAAAAAAACCCCCATGCATTGGTTTTTTACGTCGGTTATCTTATAACCGACGTAAAAAACGAGATATCTACGCGTTTTTTACGTCGGTTATAAAATAACCGACCTAAAAAACCAAAGCGCGGGAGCTTTTTTACGTCGGTTTTAAAATAACCGACGTTATAAATTTAAAAAATAGTTTATAACGTCGTTTATATAATAACCGACGTTATAAAACTTTTAAAGAAATTAAATCCCCATGGACTGTCATTTACGATTTTTCGATTGACAGTTCGCCGGCTCGTCTCTCTCGCACGGTAAACCCTAATCGGCTCGTCGATCGACCTGCGTTAAACTCATTTTGGCTTCATTGTTTATCTTCTTCACTCCTCTCAGATCTATTATCTCAACTCGCAACATTCAAGTAAGCCCCACGAATTTATTTCGTTCGTTTTTTTTTCACGGATATTCTATAATTATGTTTTGCGATTTTTGTACATTTAATGTAAACAAGATGTAGTGGTTTCCAAGTATGCACCTCATTACTATTTTGATAAGATGGTGATGAGATAATCTAAGATACATATGATTCATTGATGATATTGATACAATTTCACATGGTGTAGGATGATTTATAGGCGGGGTGAGACCATGACATTAGCATTGGGGTGTGAGAGGAAAACTAGTGGAGAAGTGGTATCCGAGAACCTTAATTTTAATATATATATATATAATTTTTTATACGAAAAGGTTTATTTATATGAATTATTTTGTGAGTGATCCATAGTGAGTATATGAAACTATTTTTCCTTGTTTAGGTGATGATTTAGATTCCTTTTTTCATAGGGCTTTAGTGTGCTTCCTCAACATTTTCATGAGATGTTTTAGGGAGAATCTTACTATGTATACATGTTATGCCCACCATACATAAATATAAACAATTTTTTTTGGTTTTTAAAAGCAATTTGTAGTTTTTTATAGATTTTAGTAGCATGGAAGTGTTGTGGAGTAGCTTTCATGAGTATATAGAGTTTATTGTTTCTTCCTACTTTTACTTTTAGTACTAATAATCTTCTTTTTGGTTTATGTACAACAATACATGTATGAATTCATGCATAATTATCTAAATTTATTCATTTCGAACTGAGGAGGGTTACTTTTGGTGGGAGAAGATCCTAAATGATATGGTATGAATTCATTCTATCATAATCATAAATAAAATATAGTTGTATTTTATTTATCATATATATCAACTTATACTTTTCTTTTTCATCACAAACCCTTTGAGAATAAAAAACCAAACTAAGGGATTTGGTATCCACATTGCCTTTTGTTATAGAATATGGGACATCAAAATCAAATGATTGAACATATTCCTACCAAAAACACTTCCATTGATTTTTATAATTGTGTGAAAATATTTACCAAATGGATTTAGGGTCTACAGAAACCATTAATAACATGTTAAATAGGTATTTTATCTAATATATTAAAACATCAAAACCGCAATCAATATTAAACTATGTAGGCGTCATGGTTTTCTTTGATTCAATGAAATTTAAAATTGTTATATCTAACAATATTTTGTTTTAAAAATAATATTCAAGCATATTTTTTTAAATACCTATAGATTTGTTTTATATTTTAAATTGTTTTACATTCAAATTATGATTTTTTTCATATAAACATGTATTTGTCTTATCTTAAAAATATATATTTTTTGTTGATATTTGTTATAGGTAATAATGATTCGAAGTTGGATTACGGCACATCGAATGAGCAATGAATTTGAGGAAGGTGTTGATGCCTTTTTGGAATTTGCAAAATGAAATGTTCCAAGTAGTGACATTTTTTTCTGTCCATTCCTGAAATGTTTGAATATGAAGAAGTTGAAAAGTAGAGAGATAAAAGATCATCTGATTTGTCATGGTTTTAATCCGAGTTACATCCCTTGGATTTGGCATGGTGAAACTAGACGGAATTTCACTAATGATGATGATTCGCAAGATGGTAACTCCGATGGAATTGAAGAAATGATTCACGATATTGTAGCAGAACAAATTGAGATAGAACCGACAGTTGCGCGTCTATATGGTGATGCTGAAAAACCATTATATCCTGGTTATATAGATTTTACGGTTTTTTTTGTGGTGTTAAGATTGATTAACCTGAAGGCGAAGCATGGATGGAGTGACAGAAGTTTTACAGAGCTGCTACAGTTGATGAAAGACATTCTTCCAAAAGATAACGATCTTCCAGATTCACATTACAAATCCAAGAAAATATTATGCCTGATGGGATTGGGATACAAGAAAATACATGACTGTCCGAATGACTGAATTATATATAGGAAGGAATATGAATTTCTGTCAGAGTGTCCTAAATGTGGGACATCACGGTATAAGGTGAAAGAAAAATCACAGGCTGATATAGAGATTACAAAGCTCCCTTCAAAGGTATTTTGGTATCTTCCTATAATTAATCGTTTCAAACGTTTATTAGCTAATTCACATGATGCAAAAAGGTTAAGATGGCATACTGAAGATCGGGTATGTGATGGAAAAATACGTCCTCCATCTGATTGTCCACAATGGAAGAAAATTGATGTGCAGTATTCTACATTTGGAAATGAAATTAGAAATCTCAAACTAAGGTTGTGCCCAGATGGAATGAATCCATACCGAACACTCAGTAGCACACATAGTTCATGGCCTATTTTATTGGTAATTTACAACCTCTCTCATGATGTTTGTATAAATCGCAAATATGTCATGTTGAGTACAATGATCTCTGGTCCAAAGCAACCCGGTAATGATATTGATGTTTACTTGTCATCGTTGATTGATGATTTGAAACTGTTATGGGCTGATGGTATTAGGGTGTACGATTCTTATAAAATGGAATATTTTCAACTGCATGCAGTGCTTCTGTTCACTATAAATGACTTCCCAGCATATGGAAATTTGTCTGGATATAGTGTTAAAGGGCATAAAGCATTACAATTTGCGAACAACAGACGTCATATTGTCAATTGCATAATGGGAGTAAAAAAGTGTACATGGGTCATCGAAATTTTTTGCCTATGGAACACCCTTATAGAAGACTAAAAAAGGTAGTCAATGGCTCACAAGAATTTGATACTGCTCCAAAACCTTTATCCCCTGATCTGTATTTTGAGAGGGTGAAAAACCTTGGCGTGACATTGGGAAAGACACAGAAATCTGGTAATGATAGACATATTTGGAAGAAAAGGTCAATTTTTTTTGAGCTACCATATTGGAGGTATCATGAAGTTAAACATAATATTGATGTCATTCACATGGAGAAGAATATCTATGATTCTTTAATTGGAACATTGTTAGATATTAAAGGAAACACTAAAGATGGGTTGAATGCAAGATTAGACTTACTATCAAAGGGAATACGTTTGGAGTTAGCTCCCACTCCTAAAGGAAGATGAACATTTCTTCCCCCAACTTGTCATATATAATCGAGGAGGGAGAAAATTAGCTTATGTCAGTGTCTTCATGATACCAAAGTGCCTCAAGGTTATTCTTCTAATGTAAAAATATTTTGTCTCATTGAAGGACTTGAAGTTGATAGGTATTAAATCACATGATTGTCACGTCATGATGCAACAAATTCTACCAGTTGCATTGCATGGAATACTGCCCATTCGTGTCAGAAAGACTATAATGAAGTTGTGTTATTTTTTCAATTCAATTTGTAACAAGGCGATTGATGTGAATGCTTTGAACATTTTGGAAAAGGATGCAATTTTTATACTTTGTCAATTGGAAATTTATTTTCCTCCAACTTTTTTTGATATAATGGTGCATTTAATGATTCATCTGGTTCGAGAAATAAAGCTTTGTGGACCTGTATATCTTCGTTGTATGTATCCTTTTGAAAGGTATATGAAAATATTAAAGGGTTATGTTAAAAATCTATATCGAACTGAAGCCTCCATTATTGAAAAGTATATTTCTGAGTAGGTAGCAGAGTTTTGTACGAGCTACTTGGCTACGGCGCAACACATAGGTTTGCCTCCATCTCGCCATGAATGAGTTAATAATGAGGGAAAGGGGATTCGCGGCTTAAAAGTCAAATCATTGTCAGCTGAACAGATGAAGAAGTTAGAATCATACATCTTGAATAACATAGCTGATGCTCAACCGTATATCACATTGCATATTAATGAGTTAAAACAATGTCATCCAAAGAAGAAAGAAATGTGGATTTTGAATGAGCACAACAAAACTTTTTTGTCATGGATTAAAAAGACTTTGCTTGGTAGATCAGATGTATCAGAGAAATTAAAATGGATAGTGTGTGGTCCATGTTTAAATGTGATAACATGGTCCGGTTATGACATTAATGGTTATACATTTCATACAAAAGCTCAGGACAACAGAAGTGCAGTTCAGAATAGTGGTGTATTGGTGTTTGTAGAAGCAATGCATTTTTCGAGTGCTAAGGACAAAAAACCAATTTCTGCATCTAGTGCATATTATGGAGTGATTGAAGACATATGGGAGGTTGATTACTTTAAAATTAAAGTTCCCGTTTTTAACTGTAAATGGTTTAACGGTAACAACAGTGTAAGACATGATGAATTTGGAATGACACTTGTTAATCCGAATAGATTGGAAGACACAGCTGATTCTTTTATAATGGCAACACATGAAAAACAAATTTTCTATGTAGTAGATCAATCAGATATGCAGTGGGTTGTTGTTTTACAAGGGAAAAAACAATATGTTGGTGAGGATGAACTTGATGAATATGCTGATTTATGTGAGATCCCTACTTCCATGGAAATATTAACAGAACATAATGATGATCATGTTGAAGACATAGTTTGTGCCATAAGGAATGATCACGACGAAGGAATTTGGGAAAACAATCCATTTGTACATTCCTAAAATTACAGGTAACATATGTTTATTTCTTGTTTACATTTATTTTTTCCATAAATGTTAGATATTGTAAGTGTTTTATTTATTAAAACATGTTTTAAAATAAAATAAGTATATGTTTTTGTTTGTTTTAAGTTTTTTTAGTTTACTTTATCATGTTTATAACCATTACATGAATTTTAAAATGCTTATTTTTGTTCACTGACAATTACTTTACCATGTTTACAATGTTTACCAGGTTTACCATTTTTACCATTTTTACCATCTTGACCATCTTGACCATCTTTTCCATCTTTATCATTGTTTAACATGCTTACCATATTACCAATGTTTACTATTATGTAACTTAGTACACTTTTCTATTTTCTGATTACAGTAGTATTAAAATATTTGAATTTGTATATTTATGAATTGACGTTTGTTTTTTTTTATTTGAAGGATAATGAAATATCATTCAGATGATCAACCACATGATTCTGGAGAGAAGCATATTGTTGGTCATACCTCTGGGGATGAACATTCACATGCTCCTATTACAACAAAGAGTTCAAAGGTTGGTAAATGTGGGTGCACACGTTTACCAAAATTATCACTTTCCCGTACACAGGATCAGAGGATAGTCGTTGAGTTTGATGATGATGATAATCCTAGAGGTCTGAATGCCAAATATTTTAAGAGTTTTGTTGCAACTCAGGCTAAGACCAAAGTAAGAATTCTGTATGATGATTGGAGAGGTTTGGATAAAGCGATTATCTCTCAGTTGTGGGAGACGATTTTGGTAAGATCTTTTGTCATTGTTTGACCATTCTTTTAATGTTTCTAGTATATATAATATGTTTAACCTCTTCTTTATCAGATGACATTTGATATTCCTGACACTAGAGGAGTCAGGAAGAAATGATTATCGTTGGCTGCCAGGAGATGGAGGGATTTCAAATCAACCCTCTCATCTGATTTCATTTATGGTCATAGGAGTCACGACAATCCATGTCGTATATATCCTTTTATAGATGAAGACACATGGAGACAGTTTTTTGAAAGTAGAAAAAAGAGTCATTTATGGTAAGGGCAATGTAAACTTTTATAAACTTTCTTATATAAATGATTTTATTAATGTTTTGTTAATGATTTCTTATTCTTAAATTACAGAAAACAAGGAAAGATCATCAGGAGATCCAATCTAAAAATTTATACCCTCATAGTTTATCTCGGGGAGGGTATGCATTGTTGGAAGAACAAATGATGGCGGAAAAATTTTAACAACTAAGAGTTGAGTCTTCAAGCTCTGGAGAGGTGGCCCCTCCATCCCCTCCATCTAGACATGAAAAATGGAAGAGAGTTCGGAAGGGAAAAAAGGGAAATATCTTTTGGAAGAATCGAGAATCGTAGCTGAGAGGATTATAAGATATCTATTTAATTTATTTAAGTTAACTTTTTTCTTCATATAAGTTTCAATCATTACAGAAATGTTCAATTAATTAATACAAGACTCTCTTGAGGAGCAGAGTTCAGAGGGGACATTTATAGCTACTGGGAGGGAAGATATTTTATTTGCAGCATTGGGAAGGCCCGAACATCCTGGTCATGTAAGAGGATATATGGCAGGTGTATCGGTAAGAAAAGTTTTTCCACGTTCTTCAACTTCTAACATTGAGGGGGTTTATAAAAAATATATAATCCTTGCAGGCTGAAGTTCAAAATATTAATGCGATGATGGAGGACAAGATTAGAGAGTCGGTGCAGTATATGTTTGCAGAAATGAAAAGACAATTTCAGACTACAGCTCCCACTCCTCCACCTCCCCCTACAGACCCCATTATTTATCCTCCACCTCCTCCAGTAGCTCCCACTCCCCCACCTCAGCCTGTGGACCCCATTTTTTATCCTACGCCTCCGCCGCAGCTTCTTACATATTGCGAGTTATATGTTGATGATTCTCAACATCATATAGTAGCATACGGGTTGGTATATTGTATAGGAGATATAGTTCATCATCAACAATTAGAGGTAGAGAATCAGAGGGTCATTGTACAGGATATTATAGATAGATCAGCTAGGGTACCAATACCTACAGATGAGGTGGCGACAGTTGGACAGAGTATCATCCATTTTTTAGTTTGGCCATCCAGACTTCTTCGACTCATTACCATAGAGGTATGAATGTTATATCTTTTATTTTATTTTTTTATTAAAGTTGTTTTATCATTTGAAAACTACTATATTTTTCAATTTTTTTTACAGGAATACTTCAAAGGTAAAGAAATACTGTATAGACAACAACAAAGACAACAGGCTATGACATCAGATACAGATTCCGGTGGTCTTGACAGATTTTCAAGATATTCACATTTTTTGTTGGGTTTTTATGAGCTTCCAATGGAATCTCATGTTTGTGAACGTGAAATAAGTGTGGGGATTAAAAAAACTGATATCATGGAGCTTGTTACTGGAGATAAGTTAGGCATCAACGTGGTGCAAATTTTTTCCATGTAAGTCTTAACACCTTTTCCCTGCGTTATATTTATTAAAAATGTATACTTATGTATGTTTTGTATTATGTATCTTTATAACAATTGTGAGAGGAATGAGATGACAGAAGTATATGGATTCATGGACCCGCAATTGATTTCCCCTGAATCATGTGCATTGAATGAGGAACAAAGAATGGTTTATATTGCTGAAAGATTTGAAAAGAATATAATCACACAATGTTGGATGATGACTTTTTGTGAGAGGTATGAAACACATTTCTCTCAAAGAGTTAATTATCTTTTAACATAAAAAACCACTAACATTAAATTTCCTTTTATCAGTGATCATTGGATGTTAGGGATTTTTTGACCAAGGGAGAAAGTTCTTTATTGGATATGCTCTGTTCATGGTGATGTGCGGGAAAGTTTTTAGAATATATTGGAAAAGTAAGTTTCAATTTCTCAATAGTTTTATATATTATAATGAATTTTAAATTTACCCCATTCATATTATTTTCTAACACTGCATGGGTTTACTTTCGAAAAAACACAAAGAAAAGAAATGCAAATATCAAATATGTAAATGTGAAGGTAAATTTCCATTTATAATTTGTAATTTTTGATTTATTACATAAAAATAATATATTGAATTTACACTCATTAAAACAGAATTGTCATGAACAACAAGGCATCATTGAATGCGGATATTATATGTTAAGATTTATGTATGAAATAATAACAACTGGGACAGTTGTGAATTTTGACCTGGTATGATTTCCTCTTAAACTTTTCCATAATATTTCAATTTGATTTATTCATTATACACGTTAACTATATTCTTTTTCATTTGTAGCTTTTTTATGACCCTCAACCCTATACTGCTGAAGACATCAAACACGTACAAGTGGAGTGGTAAAATTATTTTACAGGTTTGATTGAATTTTAGTTGTTTGTAATGTAAAATGTAATTTTGAATATTGTCGTTTTAATTGTGTATTTGGTAGTTGTTTAGGTTGGATTTAGTTTTTTTTTGAAGTTGACAGTGTAAGTTTTGAATGTTATATAATTGAATGTTTAATTTTGCTCTACTTCTTGTTTTGGTCTACTTTTGATGGTTTTTATGGTATGGATTTGGGTCTGTGGGGGAGGGGTTCCAAGGGTGTGGGGGTGTGTTCAGTGGGGTTGGGGGTGTCCAGTGGTCTGGGAGGGCTATCTGGTGGGGTGGGGGGACAGTCCTGGGGGGTGGAAGGGATGTCCATGGGTGTGGGAAGGCGGTACAGGGGTGTGGGAGTGTTGTCCAGGGGTGGGGTGGCTGTCCAGGGGTGTTTGGGGCTATCCAGGGGTGTGGTGGGGGCTGTCAAGTGGGGTGAGGGGGTGAGGGGGTGCTGTTCAGGCGGGTGGGGGTTGTCGAGGGGTGTTCGGGGTGTCCGGGGGTCGGGGGGTAGTCCAGGAGTGTGTTGGGGGCTCCAATGGGGTGGGGGAGGGTTGTCCAAGGGGTATACATGAGGGTGGGAGCTCCAATGGGGTGGGGGAGGGTTGTCCAGGGGGTATACATGAGGGTGAGGGCTCCAACGGGGTGGGGGAGGGCTGTCCATGGGGTATAAATGAGGGTGGGGGCTGTCTAGGGGGTAAGTTTTATATGTTATCTATGTACATGCTTAATTTTGATCTACTTCTGTTTTTGTGGTATGATTTCTTGATTTGTTTTCTGGTTGATTCTGGTGGAGAGAATATGACTGCATTCTGTTTAAAAAAAATTGGGTTTATCACGTCGGTTATTAAATAACCGACGTTATAAAATGCCTGGAAAATAGTTTATCACGCCGGTTATTTAATAACTGACATGATAAAAGGCTTGGAGAATGGTTTATCACGTCGGTTATTAAATAACCGACGTGATAAAAGGCCTGGAGAATGGTTTATCACATCGGTTATTTAATAACCGATGTGATAAATGTCCTGGAGAATGGTTTATCATGTCGGTTATTCAATAACCGACGTGATAAACGGCCTGGACAATGGTTTATCACGTCGGTTATTCAATAACCGATGTGATAAATTGCCTCCTGCCAGTTTATCACGGTGGTTATATAATAACCGACGTGATAAACCCCCCTCCCCCGATTTTTCACGTCGGTTTTATATGAACCGACGTGATAAACCACGCTCACCCTGTTTTATCACGTCGGTTCTTATAGAACCGACGTGATAAACCCCCCTCACCCTGGTTTATCACGTCGGTTGTTTAATAACCGACGTGATAAACCATTTTCTAGGCCTTTTATCACGTCGGTTGTTAAATAACCGACGTGATAAACCCTTCCCATTTTTTTATCACGTCGGTTCTAAAATAACCGACGTGATAAACATCGCGATTTTATGTTTTTGACGTCGTTTTTTAAATAACCGACGTCAAAAACCTTATTTATAACGTCGCACGTATTAACGTCGGCTAGAAATTGACGTAAAAAATGAAAAATAACCGACGTAAAAAACATTTTCTACACTAGTGAACAACACCCTATACCCTTTCCTTTTATAAGAAATCCAAAACAGGCTAGTTTGAAAATAGGACATAATAAAATAATGTTTTTCATTCTTTTCAAATGCAAGTAACAAGTTTACGTTTTCATGTAAAGAATTTTTCTCCCACTTCATTTTCAAAATAGGTTCCAAGCATACATTAACATATCAAAATGAAAGGAAACCAATTTAGATTAAAATATGGTTTTCACAAATAATACATGAAGTATGAAAAGACTGAAATGGAAATCACAACCCAAGCACCATCGTAAATACCTAAGCATCTGGTGTTTTTTGAGGACCTAGTATCCTCAAACCTTAATGAAATATTGCATAGGAACCACAACAATCTACGTTCTCATGCACGATCCACTAGTAGGGAACACACCCATAACCTAGTGGTCTCTAATCATCAAAAATATTTAGTTAGTGTTGTAGCGTCAATCCTTCTAGACGAAACTGGGACGAACAACTTACGTATCATCTAGCGTACTATTCCTAGTCCACCCACCAAGATACCTGAGTTTCTTGTTGTTCTCCATTCCAAGTGGTGGTGAGTTTTTATCATGTAAACATATATGTACTTATAATTTTCTTTACTTAAAACACATCCAACCCACTGATATCCCTCCTTGAGCTCATCCCCCCTTTTTCCATCACACAAAAATGCTCAAGCCTCTTTACTAGGAAAATATCACAATTCACACATTAAACACACACATCATTTTTTAAAACAAGGGGGTATGAATCAAGAGAAGTTCTTCTTTTTCATAAACCATTTTTAAGGTTCTAAATGGGATTAATTACATACAAGGAATGATTTTTATAACTAACCAGATGAAAGGCCAAAATCCTCTAAAAAAATTCATTACCAATTCAAAACCACTTGTGAAATAACTTTTTAAGGAAAGTCACTTAAAACCAATGGGAAATAGAAATACATTTCAATTTCCAAAACAAAGGTATAATCATTTCTAGAAATCGTAGCTAGATTTCATAGAATGTGTATATAGAATAAATATAAAACATATTTTTAAAACAAGTAAGCAATTATGGAATTCAAATTAAAGTCATAGGCATAGGGGACCTACGTTAAGGTGGAACCAAGTCATCCACTTCAGCTCTTGGTGCTTTCTAACTAAAAGTTTTTGCTCCCCCACTAAGAATATGCATCATCTCATGCATGAAAGGACACCTATCCCCTATGAACACATTTTCATGGCCCATGAACATATGCAAGGGGATCCTTATAGGTATGCTCATACACATATACCCATCTTCACTCACCTATGTATGCATTTTTTATATAAATACATGGGAAAACCTAGCCCCATACGTGTATAATCATGGCCATGGATGAATGTACATGCAATGGGGGAACCCATATATATATATATACTTACCTATGCACACACAGGTGAGTCGCTATAGACCCAGTGACTCAAAACCACCAGGAAGGGACCACACACTACACATATAATTTAATAAATTGATAAAACAATTTATGAAACACTTCAAAGTTATCACCACAAAAATTTACACCAAAAACAGTCTTTAAAACCAAACGCACACCAAAACTCTAACTGTATAGTTAAAAAGATTGTTTCCATAACTAAACAACCACTAGAAATTTTATTAAAATATTTCAAAATGTGTCACATAACTGAAAATACCAAAACTCAATCTACCCTTATTTTATAACTAAACACTCCTTGAAACCATACCAAAACACCAACTATAGCCCTTACACTTTTTAATAAACCAACAGCACAGTTTTTAAAACACCACGAATGGATCAATATGAGTTTTCATAGAAACAACATACTCATATCATATAAAAACACTACTAAACACATCAAAAAAATATTAAACCTCAAGTAAAATCAAATTCGCACCAAACAAAATAATTAATAAACATGATAAATTAATTAAATAAGAAAATGAATTTATAAATTAATAATCATATGGGGAACCACCTACCTTGGTGTAGGAACAACTTCAAAAATTTGGCATGAAAATCCCACCGCATGACAATCTCACTACCAACGACTCAAATTGACCCTAAAAAGAAGATATCGAAATAATTGTGTCAAAAACAAACCAAAATCCCTACGAAACCCTAACTGAAAATCTTTCAAGGGAATAAATTACCCAACCAGAGAGAATCACACCTGTGGTTAAGGTGTGGGAAGCTAACGAAGCAAGGGGAGAGCTGCTGAGGTTATGTCGCATTGAAAAATTCAGTCAGAAGAAGGGGCAACCTCGGTCTAGGTGGTGTGAGGCAGTGGGGTAGTGTTGGTTTGGTGTGAGGAAGACGAGGCAGTGTGGGTCTGTGCGAGATGGAACAGAAGGGGTGAGGATGGGGGTCGTCGGTTAGTGTTTCTGGAGGGAAGAGGGAGGGGTGTCGGTTAAGGTTAGGAGGAGGGGAGGGTGCGGCACGAACCAGGGGGAAGGGGGGTTGCAGTGTGATAGAACAAAGAGAGGGGGAGGAATAAGAGAGGAAAAAAAGATAAAGATAAAGAAATAAAATAAAAAGATAAAATAAAACTTTAAAAAACTCTAAATTAACTTAGAATAATAATAATAATAATAATAATAATAATAATAATAATGGTAATATTAGTGGTAAAAAAAGATATGATGTTAAAATTTTTATAATAATGACTTAATAATAATTATAAAATAATTAAAATATTAATGAAATTAATAATAATATTAATAATGTTGATCATAAAATGTTGATTATTTTATAACCACTACAATAATTTAATATTATTTACCCAATTAAAATATTAACTAAAATGATAATAATAATAGTAATAACCCCAATATTATTTTTATTATTATTATTAAAACAACTCTTAAATTATTTTATTCTATTTCTTATTTTATTTTTGTACTTTCTTAACTCATTTATTTTCTTAATTAACTGACCGCGTGTTGGGAATTAAAAATCCAAAATGCTCATCTATCAGTGAAAGTGCAAGAATTTCATTCGAGCTCAGCCCGCACCTCAGCAAAAAAAATTAAAGCCAAATAAAAGTTATAAAATTATTATTATTATTATTACAAATTTTTAGGTGTGACATATTTGATATCATCCAAATACTTTTCAAAACCCAGATATTCAATATTCTTTCAAATTACTGTTTTTATTCTTTGACCCACTAATTCATCATGGTAGTAGATATGTTAATTCCTTATTTTTCTCATGTGACTTGAAAATATTTATTACATGTCTTGTAAAATAACACACCTCCCAATTTTTTCTCATTATATGGTATTTATATTTATTCACATAAGAATTACCCATGAATTTTTTTTATTTTTAAATTTGGAAACTATGTGTAATTAACAACATGAATTACACCTTTTGAATATTTAATTATTATTCACTGAATAATGTGAATAATATTTTAATCCTAAATGGAATTAGGTTTTTCTCCATTTTATTCTTCTAAAAAATTTATTAAAATAATCTCATAATTCATTACTATATTATTTCTCAACAACTATCCATTATTCTTGGGTTATCTTCTATGTTATTTCCTATGAATATCATGGTCTTCAATCCTCTATAAAAATTTCATGCTTCTTAAATCACATTTTACCAAAATAATAATCATGTGTATTGGTTAATAATATTTATATTCATGGAAACACATAGATAAAACTTAACCAAGAACCAATCTATAATAAATCATTCATTTAAGGCACCATGATAATCATAGATCATTCCCCCTCTGATTTCAACATGATCTTTCCTTGAGAATATTTTAATTGATCTAAAATTGGTTGGATATCCAGAAAATTATATTGTACTTTTCTATTAGGCTAATAAATCACTATAAATATAATAGGGAGTGACTTTTATGATGGGAGATGATGACTCTTATAATATCCAGATGAAAATGGAATAACACTTATGAAATTTCCAACTCACCCTTACGAAATTTGTACTATGACCCTTATGAAAACTCCCTTTTCCATTATACACAACATTATGATAGTGGATATTATGAAATTTTTCTACTGAAATTTGTGTTCTCTTTTTAGTATCATTTTCCCCTCCTTAGTTTGTATAATTATTCATATATATTGTATTGACTATCATTATTCATCAGTTCCTTTTTTATTTCAAAGAGATGAGGTAGAATTACCCTTACATTTTTTGTCATGTTGAACCTTATGAATATAAGGAATTCCTCCAAAAAAATATATTCTAGAATAATTACCTATATTGGTGACTCTTATGAACCAATTTTGATTAAACTTATACACATAACTAGTTATCATTTTATTTTTGAGGTGTACCACATTTTCATTGTCAAATCTAATATACTCTCACACATATAGTTTTGTTACTCTTATATGTATGGTGCATTTCAAAATTCATATATCCCTTTATAACTTTAAATATATATATATACTTAGATTAGATTTCAAACATCCAAATATAGAGTTTAGACATACATATTCAAACCATATGATTATTTTACAATCTCCTCTTTCTGAGATCCAATATCTCATCCATGAGACTTAACTATTAAAATCCTATGAATTCAATTCTTCATAATATCTTTTGATAATATATATATAACATCAAAAATATTTAAATAACCAGACTTATCCTGACTAACTTATGGGAATCTAGCTTCCATATTTCCTCTTCCTAATAAATATTTTAATCAATTGTCTTTAATATTTATTATTTTCCATTTCTTGTATAACTTCTTAAATTCTTTATATTCAATAACAACCAAAATAATTATTTCTTGAAATTTTTAAAATTGACTAATTCCTTGAAAAAGATAACCCTTCCTTCTTAATATATTCTATTAAATCTCTCTTATAATTATTATCTAAAAATATTTGATGCAACCATTAGAAAATAATAACAATGATTCAAGTCATCCAACACATATTGTGAAAATATCCAATGAAAAACTTCTTGGTTATAGAACAAAGTAATACACCTTAAGGGTTGAGACCACTTGCAAAAAAACATCAGTGATCTTTATCCATTATATTAATCATATTTTAACAAAGATAAAAAAACAACATATAATCATTAAAATATAATTATATTACTAAATATTCATGAATAAAAATCCACTATAATTAATGATTTCTAAATTGAAAAGGAATTCTTATTAGATAACTCATAAAATTAAACTAAATAACATTTTATCCAAAATCATAGATATATTTTCCCTAAATATCCACAAAACCCATTATAAAGTCATTAAATTACTCTAGTAAGTAGAATATCAATAACTTGAAAAAAAATTGACATAAAAAGGTAATATAATTCACTAAAATCAATTTATATAAATAAAGTGGAACCCTAGTCTTGCTGGTGATTTCACCATGGAATAGTTGAATCGAAAAACAAAAATCATAACCAAAAAGAATGAAAATAGATGAAAATAATGGGAAAGGGAAGAAAATAATCAAATTGATGGTTATACTATAAATAGATGTTAAAAAATCCCTTTAATCCACTTTTAATAAATGATTATAGTGGAAGGAGAAATGAGTAATGAGGAGAAAAATTGGAGAGGTTATTGGTTACTAGGAAAAAATGGGGTTTGAAGGGTAAAAAAAGTGGGAAAATGAATGTGGTGAAATGACAAAAATTACCCTTTTATTCAAAAATATACTTCTTTTTTAATGGGTTCCCATTATAGAGACACTTTGTATCTTGTGGAACCCCTATAAATACCCTCTCTTCCCAAATAATGGGGTATTTGGCACCTTCCACTGAATATTAGTTGTGACCTATAGTTTTGTACTGCATGTGTTACAACCTCTTTACTGACTCAAAATACTAAACATTGTATCAATCTCTATACAAAAAAAATCTATAGCTTCAGCCTCAAACACCAAAATTCATAACTGAATCCATAAATGAAAACTGACCCCCTCCTTAAATCCAAAAATTCAAATAAACATGTATTAACATAACATAATGTTCCAAGATGAAACCAAATATATCATTATATTATTCTATCAATGAAATTAGATATTATATACAAATATACCATTAATTGTGATACTATGTTTATTATATGGGAAGCATTACAATATATTTATGGAAATACAATGGATGTAAATGATATTGAGATATCTTCTTCATGATGGGATTGGATATCTTATAGTGATGAGATGTCATGGGATATAGTGGGTTTGAAATATTTAAATTCAAAAGTAATGAGTTTGAGGAGTAACACAAAGAATATTCATAATAAATAGACTCTTTATTATAGGTTATTTTTTCAAATTATACAGATTTGTACCTAATGGGTTTCATGGGACATTTAAATTCCCATTAACAGTGGATGAAAAAAATTACATTTAAAATACCCTATTGATTTAAAATAATAGAATAAAATTAAAAAAATATAATTCATTTTTACCATACATTCCATGTAATTTTAATTCCAATTGTGTGCTTTATTGAGTTCCCACATCAATAGTTAATGTGTTATTTCTATTGATGATATCCATAGAACACTAAAATCACTTAATTCATTAGTAGAACTTATTTTATATAAATGGTATTATAGATCATCCACACATGATAATAGATAATTGAAAGTGTTAGAGGTATTTCTCTAGTTGAGAATAATTTCTAGTATCTAAACTATGAAAAGATTATCCCCCTTTATATAGAGCACATACATAAAATTCATATGCCTATTAGAATTCATAATTCTTCAAATGTTACATAGCATCTAAACACATTGGATCACAATTCATTGACTAAACCAAACACAAAAAATCTTTTAGATTTTGATTTTATTTAACACATTACAAATTAATTTGTTGAAAATTGAAGAACACAAGATAATTATATTAGAAAAATTGATCAAATGGTATCCAATATCATTCTTATTTTCACCTTGATGTGGTGTTATACTCCATGATTAAAAATCAATAAGGGAATGGAATACTTCAACACAATATAGTATATGATATGGTTTATATTTTCAAAAAGTCACTAAATTTTAATAAATATTTATATAATTAATACAAAACATCAAAACTCATTGTGAACCAATCCAAACACTTTTGGGAATTGATTATTATTATCTCTTAGATTTTATATAAACTCTTTTTACTTTAATAAATACTCATTCTTGGAACTTATGTGTGACTATTCATGATTTTTTATAATTTAAAACAATTATCAATTCCTTAAACCATAATTTTAATATATTTGTTATGATTTTTTTATGAACAAGTTATTGATGATTACTTATTATCTTATTAAAAAATATGTATCATGTTAAGTTATTTTCTAGATTATTTATTTAATTTATACTTATATGCCTCATAATGGATAGATACTAGATGTACAATGCTGATCAGATCACTGATGAGTTTCAGAAGGAGTTACAATATTTTTGTAATTTTCATTCACTAATGATTCAGATGGCAGATTCATTTGATTCTCATGTTTTGATTGTGTTGGAAGACCATAGTTAAATTGTGAGGAAGTGAGTTACTATATCACTAAACATGGTTCCTAAAAAAATATCACGTATGGTATCACAATAGAGAAAAATCTCAAGTGGAGAATGACATTGATTTAGCAGAAATTATTGGTGTGAAAAATCTGATTTTTGATCGGTTTCCTTTTGTTTCTGAAGCTAGTTCCTCAAGTTGACTAGTACAAGAGGAAATGAATAACGGAACACTGTTTTCATATATTAATCAAGATGATGGAGTTAAGAGTTTTATAAAGATTGTGGAAGATGTGAATACCCTAGTATATCATCCATGTGAAAAAAATGAGCAAACTTGTGTTTTTATTGCGATTATATCCTAGGAAAACAATGTGTGGATTTAACAATACTTTGGTTGACTATGTACTTATATATATTAAGGATTTACTACATAATGATGCATGTATTCTAGAAAATTATTCCATGGCATCAAAATCGGTTGAAATTTTTGTATTTTCATCTATTAAGTTTCATTCTTGCCCAAAATATTGTTGTATCTTTTGGGAGGAAAATGTAGAGTTGAGTTAGTGAAAACAGTGTGGAGCATCAAGGTGGAAGACTAATAAAGAAAAAACTCAACCCCGCATACTAGAGAAAGTGATTTGGAACTTCCCATTCCCAGGATTCAAAAAAATTATATCAAAAAAAAATTCAAGGAATATGACATGTAAGGAAGATGAAAGAAATAAGGATAATGATGAAATAGTGCATCCTACAGACGGGTTGGCTTGGAATAAATTTGATATGTTACATCCTAATTTTTCATTTGACCCAAAAAATGTTAGATTGGGATTATCCTATGATGGTTTCAACCCATTTCTCCAAATTCATACTAAACACAGTACTTATCATGTTTTCATTCACATTTATAAATTTCATTCATGGATGTGTAAGAAGAATCAGTTTACTATCATGAGTATATTGATATCTAGACCCAGTGATCCTGGAAATGATATTGATATATACTTGAATCCATTAATAGATGATTTAAAGGAGCTTTGGATTGTTAGTGAACATGTATACTATTCATTCAGGAAGGAGTAATTTATGTTTCATGCAGCTTTATTATGGACGATAAATGAATTACCTACTTATGAAATGATGTTTGGTTGGATTACTAAAGGGAAATTATCCTTCCCTATTTGTATAAAAAATACATGTTCCCAAAGATTAAAGTTTCAACAAACTTTCAACTTCATAGGGAATCAATGATTTATACGGATGGATCATCCATACAGTAAAAATCAAATACATTTTGATAATACCATCAAGACAGATAAAACACATCAACAAATTTTAGGGAATATTATTATTAAATAACTTTATTATTTAAATTATTTTCTTGGTAAAAGTCAATAAAATATGAGAAATTGAATGTATGTTAATTTTAATTTCAATATCAATTAGAGAAAGAAAATAATATTCTTTGATTTGTTGTATTGGTCATCGAATTTATTGTTTCATTGTTTGTATGTAATTCATATTGAGAAAAAAAATTGTAAGATGTTACTTTCTTATATTTTAAATGTAAAAGGAAAAAACAAAAGACAATTTGCAACCATGTCATGATTTTATGGATTTGGGTATAAGAGAAAGACTTCATCAAGAGTTAATTGGTCAAAATAAGTGGAAATCCCTTTTTCCCCGTTATTCTATGACAAATAAAGAGAAGAAACAATTTCTTTAGGTCTTAGGAAGTTTGAAGGTTCCAGATGGTTATTCAAGTAATATTTTGAAAAGGTTGAATACACAAGATGTGAAACTAAAATCTCTTAAAACTCATGATTACCATGTCTTGTTACATGAATTGATTCCCATTTCCATTTTACCTTTACTTTCAAATAATTTTAGAGTTTATGTGATTAAGTTATGTCATTTTTATTGAGACGTTCATGTCAAAATACTAAGCATAAGTTTTGTTTAGAAATTACTGATAGGCGCACCGATAATTCTTTGTGACTTTGTGAAAAATTTCCCACTGTCATTCTTCACATGTATATTACATCTGATTGTGCATCTTCCCACATAAGTTATTTTTGGTGGTCTTGTTTTGATTCGGTGTATGTATCTTATAAAAATAATTATGTTTACATTGACATATTATGACAGAAATAAATATCATCACGAAGGCTCTATTTTGAAAGTCTATTTAGCATAAGAATGCATGGATTTCTGTTCATTGTACATAGATAACGTCAATACAAGGTCTAATCAAATAATGAGAACTGAAGATGAGAAATATTATCCCATTGACCCTAAATTTCCATCACTTTCCCAAATAGGGAGGATATCTGGATCGTACTCGTTGTGTAATTTATGTAGGGAAGAGTGGGAAATGGCTCATCTCACATTACTATTCAACTGTGGTGTGCTTGATGATTATATCAAGTAAGTAAACTAAAAAATATTCATTTTTTCATTATGTTATTTCTTTATATATATTAAAATTTTAGAGATTTAATATCTATATATAATATTTAGAAATTATAAAAAAGAGACATCATTATTTGTCTATTAAGGGAAAGGAACTATTTCATAGAAAAGAATTTGATTCTTGGTTAAAGTCAAAGGTAATAGATTTATTTTTTATTATCATAACATAATCACATATCTCTATTAAATATCAAATTTTGGTATCTTTTAGGTTGTAACTCTACTAATAATAAAGTATTGGATGAAATAATACCATTGTCCTTTGGTCCAAACAATGTGGTATGTGATTGTAAGGAAATGGTTTTCAATGGATTTAAATTAGTTATAAATATTTGTGCAACAAAAATGGAAACATAGCATGATGGTTTCACGATAAGTTCCACAATATATTGTTATGCGAGTGCATCAGAAAAATGACCTCGATCAGAAAATATATCATATTATGGCATTGTTTAAAGAATCATTTTATTAGATTACTATGCACATGGTCATTTCACAATGATGAAATACAAGTAGTTTGATTCAATGACATGACAAAAAATGCATATTGATATATATGGATTTAGAGTGGTTTATATGAACCGCTAGATTTATACCAATGAACCTTATATTATTACATCACAAGCTAGATAGATATTTTATATAATTGACCTGTTACAAAAATAATTTGGTGTTATTTTTGATTTCATTCCTAGAAATATTTTTTATAAATACATGGATAAAAATGATGTTGTAGATAAACCAGTTGGTATTTATTAAAAAGTTGTAATTGATGACACATATGATTCAATTTTTAAAATAGATTGTGAAACAAAAATTCTCACAGAGAATGCATAGTATTGAAACATTTGGAAGTATTTACCTAATATTATTGTAATATTGTATGTTTTTTTAAACTTTCATACATGATATCAAATTAACTAGTATATTTTATACCATTGTCGAATTTAAAACTATTAATTTCCTGACTAATTTATTTTTAAGCACATTTATTATAATTCTTGAATATATAAAAGTATTGATATTTTATCAATATAAATATCACACATGAAAACTTATCTCATTGTTTTATGATAAAATTTTATTATTTAACATTTTTCATTATTTCTATTTATCTGAGAATATTATTTTAAATTTCCAAGTAAAAATTTCTGGTTATGAGGATACAAGAAGAAGTATAAAAATACAGAGAAATAAACAACCTATGTCTTCTCTCGGAACCACTCTAAGTACAATTTATGTTTGAATATTATGGTCTTTCATATTATTTATCTTGTTATAATTCGTTTTATTTTATCATCTATGTTATTTTAGGATACATCTTCAAGGAGACAGTTGGATAATGCCACTGGGGCTGATAGTATAGTGGGGGTACTACTAAGACCTATTTTACAGTTCATCCTAATATTATTCATCTTGAGTCCCTATGATGTCATAATTCCATTATGCCATCACCATATTTTCCATACCCATATTTTCCAAATCCCTTTCTGCCCGCACCCACATCCGATGGTAGTTCTCAGACTCTCATCTCTTCTTATTTTCCATTCCCACCATCCAATTTACAAGGCATTGTTCCCCCATATATCACACCATTATATCTATATTCATATCTACCCTCATTTGTATAGGGTTATCCATTAGGTTTTCTCCCTCCATCAGTACACTTATCATCATCTACTACACAAAGTACTCCTACTATAGATATCCCACCTACCATAGAGGCTAGTCTCCCTCCTCTGGATGTATCACTTTAGGGTTCATCATATCCACTATCTACTAGTATATGTTTAAACATTTATATCAGTGATTAATGATAAATTCATATAAATTATTTTCCTTTATTATTATTTTTTTCATGATTATCTCCGACCTCTACCAGATGATGAGGCCACACAAAAATACGAGAGGTCTAGAATTGACACACATAGATCATGGTTCAATACAATGAGAACAGTACTATAATTGGAAAAAATAGTAAGGAATGTAAATGATTTATTTGAACACTTGAAAAACACAGAAATATCATTTTGGTTCAACCAATAAGTTGGAGGAAAGTTAGAGAATAAATAAAGAACAATTCCTGGGTATATATTTGGGAAGTTAATTTTAATGACCTTATATATATATTAATATATAATATTTTCTTATCAAATATTTTTTCCATTGCATCTCTGATATAATTTTCCCGATGGAAAAAATGCCAAGGTTTTAAGGATAATAGAATTATGTGATATTTGGTGAGCATACAAGTATTACTTTTATATTGGTTGTAAAAATAGAGTTGGTATGAAGCTTGAAGAAATACCAATGATTCATGATTTCCCAATATCACAATACAAAGAGATGATCGACTATTGGAAGAGTTCAGGGTTTAAGGTATTTGTTTTATATATATATATATATATATATATTCATTTATTTTTTTGAAAACAATTTTTAAAGTATAAATTACTTGTTTTATTTATGTTAATTTAATTATATAATTAATTTTTTATAAGAGAAATCATACATAATAAAAATAAATAATAGTTCAATGAAATAGGTCCACAGTCTTGGACACACTTCACTCTTAGATCATGAGCAAGCATGGGTAATTTAGCATTTAAAATATTTATCTTGGTTTAGGGTAATTTTTTTAACTTATAATGTTTCTTTGTTTATTTTTTTTTCCAGAAAAAGGCATTGAATATCGAGGGTCACGTTCCTCTCTTTACTTTGTTTTATAGAAGCATAAAAAAGAGAGATGGTATTGTGATAAATATCGACATCGAGAAGACGATTGTAAAAATATTTAAATTTATTTTATTTTGACTGAATTTAATTCCTTATATTATTTTATCATTTTACTTTTAGTTATATATCAATCAACAGAATGATTTGGAGGCATTGGCAGAAAAAGAACCTAACAATTGGGGCCTGAATGGTCATCTATATCAGGTATTAGGAAATTAGCATCAGGGAAGAGTGTGTTTTCAACCTGGGAAGAAGATTGTACCATCTCGATACTGGTATTCTAAAAACATTTCTCCGAGTACCAATTCTAGTTTTTTTATAGTGGAATAAATTAATTCCTCAATCAAATAAGATGCTCAAAAATAAGAAAAGACGATAACTGAAATATGATTAAAGTTATGTCTTCTATTTCTTCTATACTTCAATCAGAAGTAGCTATAGTGGTTGATGTCTATTTGATTTTGATGCATTATTCTTATATAGATTCCTCTTTTAGATCTAGAGATGGAGCTGAAGCTGTATCTAGATCTGATGTCGGTGCCGATGTCGGTGCTGATGTTAGTGCTGGTGTCTCGTGTCGGTGCTGGTGTCGGTGTCGATGTCGATGTCGGTGTTGGTGTGAGAGGTGGTGATGGTGTTTCTATAGAATTCATGGAGGTGGGTTATCATGGTTTTGATGATACTGATATTGAGACTCAATATTTATGTAAATTTTATTTTTGGGTTGTTAATATGTAGAATTTTATTATGCATTTAAGTTTAATTATTGTAATATTGAATTGTATTTGTGATGTTTTTGTATTTTTCTACATATATTTAATTAGTGTATTGTGATTTATGTTTGTTTCTACAATAGTTAAGTTTTGTTATTAATATATTGAATTGTATGCTCCTTCAATGTGGCCATTTTACCTCCCCACTGACTCTTATGTAAGGTAGCCCCCTACCACCTTTGGCCCACCTCTCATATTATGTAGTCTAATTTTCCATTTTTTCTAATTCGTTTCTCTTTCTACTATTAGTTTTTCCCCCTCATTTTTCCATCTTCTTACTTCATTCTATAATTGAACCCATTCCAGTGGAAGATAGAGAACTTGAACCTCAATTCCTTGATCTAGAACCATAACTCAATGTAAGGCCCTGCATTTCATACCATTTTATTTTTATTATTTATAATTTCAAGTGATGTTTTCTGATTTTAGTATCTCTATTATTTGAATCATGTGGTTCTATTAGTATAAACCTTCAGTGAAAATGTTGAATGAATATATAAAATCTAATACACCTCAATGCAGAAGAAAAGAGATTCCTGGGAGGCAAAGCCTGACAGGTGTGTACTATGAAAATTTTTAAGATTGTTCTCAGGATTCAAGAAAAATGTTCTTATTATTGTGTTCCTAGGAGCTGGTACATCATGGAAATCCAGGGTTAGATGAAGTGTGAGAATCTATTCAAGGCCTTTAATGTTTTGGAAGGGGGAAAGTTTTTTATATGGGTGTGTTCATACTAGTAAGTGTTACTATTATTATGTTCATTTTTATTATAAAAAATATATTTTCAATGTTGTCTTGGTATCGGGTGTAAATAAAATATTGAAATCAATGAATATTTGAAAGTTCTTAAATTTTCCCAATGATTTTTTTAGCATTGATTAATTATTGGCATTCAGTTTCAGTGCTCTCAAAGCATGTTTGGTTTCATGTTGTGGGTATGTAAATACACATTTACCCCAAAATTAAATCAAAAACTATGTTTATTGGGGAAATTGTGTGTTTTCACCCCTTGAAACACATACCTAAACACGTTCTTTGATATTTTCTTCTATTAATCACTTAATTATTAATCATAGTTATGTTTGTTTCATACTTAAATGAAATTTGTGGGTTTTTTTTAATGTCATCTGAATATTCATATTTGTTAGTATTGAACATAAATTAGTGAAACTAACTGCTAATTTTGATGCTTCTGGATGCTCGTAGTTTCTATTTAGTGTGTATTTATTTACCTTAAAATTGTTATTGGTGTTTTCATTTATTTTTATGGGTACAAAATACCTGTGTGGGGGTGGGTGTGCAAGGGGTCAAAGGGGTGAAGGGGGTGCAAGTGGGGGTGAAGCGGTGTGCAGTTGGTAGGGGTCAAGGGGTAGGGATAGGGGAAGGGAGTGCAGGGGGTATGGGAGGGGTAGGGAGTGAAAGGGGTGTGCATGGGGGAAGGAGGTGTAGGGAGTGAAAGGGGTGTGCAGGGGGTAGGGGTGTACAGAGGACAGGGGGAAGGGGTGAAAGGGGTGTGTAGGAGAGGGGTAAGGGGTAGGGGGTGTGTTGGGGGTAGGGGTAGAGGGTGTGTAGGGGAGGGGGCAGGGGGTGTGTGGGGGAGGAAGAGAATTAGGCTATGGAACATGTTCTAAGTTAAAAAATTATTAATTGTCACTAACCAAATAGACATTGATTAGATAATTAATAGGGTCTCCTTTTTCTATTCTCTATATGATGATTATTAGGTTGTTATCCCTCTTATACTTTACTTTACCATATATTAACAATGATTTCTCAACCCTTACACACCAATTATGTCATGTATATTATAAAAAAACAAGCACATAAGACACAAGTATTTTACTTGGTTCACCCACACTATGCTAATACAAGGAGAATGAAATAATTAATTCACTGATTCACCTTAATCCACTAAATTACTTTTTTAGTGGTGGGTTTAGGATAGGGTAATTAAAGGCCTTAAATCACCCCCCTTATAATATTTATGGATATCTCACTACCTTCCAAGTTTCACTCCCATCACTTCCTCTCTTTTTCTAACTACTCCAGACTAGAAAACTTGTTTGGAACATAGACTAATGAAAACAGTGTAACCACTATTTTTTTAAATCATATGTAGGTTGGTGAAATTTTAACTCTATTATGATACTTCATAGAATGGATATAAACATCACAATGAATAAAAAAATAATCATCCCATGAGTTTTAATATAAATTAAACCATATTCTTATTTGGAAATATCTTTAACTAGTACCAAGATTCCTTTAATTCCCTTTTTTATTCTATAATACCTCTCCCATGGTTTTGGATAAATCAGTGGGCATCTTCTTCTATATCATGTAAAATTCATTTACTTATAGAGGAAGACAACTCTACAATCATGGCCTTCTAGAAGACCCTTATCTCTAATTGAAGAGATATAATCCATGTCTCTCTCATTAAAGATCTCTAATTAGACATGATTATGATAGGAAAAATCATCCATCAATCACTTTCAAATATGAGATAAACCAATCTATCAAATTCCATGATCTTCTTCCTGAAAGAGAGGAAATATGAATCTACAGTAATGCTAACTTTACACCTCCACAAAATGAGTATCACAATCATATAATTACACTCATATTCTATTGAAAAGAAAGAACCTAAGATACTACCTACATAGTTACCTCCCAAAAATTTCCTTTAACTTTGTATCCTTTAAACAATATCTCTTGGTTTTAACAGACTGCTTCCAAAAAACACATCATGGGGAAATCACTAAGGATCTCCTTTGACTAGTTCTCTATGACCTAACTTTATTCGTTATGTCATGAAACAATAAAAAATACAAACCATCATATTCATATCCCATCTACCTTCTTTATTAGTAGATTTTGAAATGTATTCCTTCAGCCTTTATCAACTATCAGACTGTTAATGGTGTGAACTTCTACTTCTTGACATGAAGACTTGGACTATAAACATCATTAAATCTTGTATATCATGTCTTCATAAAATAAAACTACTACCATGACATGGGAATTATAAAATTAGAATATCCACCTAAATCCACCAAAGCAACCGAATGGTGTGTCCATCAAACTAATATTGATCACTTTGCTTCTCTTTATTTTAGGTTGTAACCTATTGTACATGCTTTCATGTATTTTTATTCTTTTTACATTTGAGGTGTATTTTATAGTTAGGGATGCTATTTTTTCTAGAAAGTGGAAGGTATCAGGGTAGGAAATGGGGTAACAGGTGGGGCAGTATAGAGACCCAATCTTGACGTACATGGACATTACATTTCTTTTGTGGAATACTTAATACCTGACATAAAGAAATACCCAAAGACCGTATTAGTTTAGTGTCTGGAAACTTGGAACATGATCTTCTAGTCATGGTGAAATATCTTCAACATCTTACATAAAGATATTCCCCTTTTTTCCCTACCTAAAACCTTTCTTTATATCTGGGGGAAAAGAAAACATAAAAGGGTGGTCTCAAATGCTCAATAAGGGTAAACATGGATAACATAAAACAAAACATAAACATTTGAATGTAAAAACATGAACATAAAGTTTAAACAACAAAATCTTGAGTCATAAAATAAATATTGGTAGTACATAATGCATAGATCATAAAGGAACATTAATCATGAAAAAATAGCATGGGAATAAAACATGGAATTGTGTAAAACCATTAAGCACATAATATGATTTTCATAATATCCAATGCATTGTTTCCATGACCATAATAGTGTACAAAGTCCATTATTGAACTGGGTTTACTTATAGTTCCAGCCATGTATTACTGAACCATATTTACCTGTCATTCTAGTCATTTCTATCTCATGAGATATAAATCTTTACCCAATTCATTGGAGGGAGATATAGGTCCCACCCATCTAATATTGAAATCATTCTTACATGTTCCATAAAAACATAAATCATACATCATTTCATAGCCCATGTAATAAAATGGGATTTTTAAACATCATGCCATCATAACACAATCCATATAAGATAAATGGACTTCATGAAAATAATTCCATCATAAACATAATCAAATAAAAGTAATAATAGGGATAGAAACATAACCATATTTCATCTTAGATGGAAAATAATTTTGATAAAACACTTGAACTTAATTCCTGAGGAAAATATACTTTATTCTTTAAAAAAATTGTTTTCTAAAAATGTTGTGAAATTTTAAAAGAATAGAATTTAGTTAAAAATAAACTTGAAATATTATAGAGTAAGCTTCATGTAAATAAGGAATTAAGAAGATGTAGAAATATTTTCATGCTGTAAAATTTTTAAAAAACATTCTCCTCGTACTTTTACCAGAAAAGTCAAAAGGTACCTCATATGTTAAACAAAAGAAAGATTACTTTCATACCATGCAGTAAAAGTAAAAAATGAGTAAAAATGACTTTAAACATACATATAATAATATTAAACATTTTATGAAAACATTTTTATAAAACATGGACATGGATGATAAATATATCCCCAGAAAATACATACATATAAACAATCTCCAATAAAAATGACATTACAAAATTATCCCTTACCTTAGGTCTGATTTCTTCTATATGTGTCTGAAACTCTTGTATAGTGGGTTTAATAATATTATTAACTTTTAAAATAACCATAATAATATTTATTATATCATATATTATTTACTTGTGACTTTATATTTCTCGTTCATTTGTCAATTCCATGTTAAAGAATCCTTTTGGGTAATATTCGTGTCATTTATCATATGTGTTTGGACTTGTTGTTCTTGATATTATTATATATATCATGATTTAATTACTTACAAAATGTAAAAAATGATTTATATATCATATATATTCAGTATGTATATATATATATATAATATATAGATAAATGAAATGGAATACCCCATTCATGGAGACGGTAGGTCGTACGTACACATGAACGTGGTTTTCGTTTCCTTGTTAAATTGAATAGAAGTAAGTAAATGAAATATATATATATATATATATAAATAAATACCATAGAATTATTATTTCATATATTTCATGATTATTTATTATATATACTTTATAATCATTTTTGAATGGTTAATATGGTGAATGAATCTCATCGCGTCATGGAGACGGTAAGCCATACGTACACACGAGCGACGATATCGTTCCCATATTTGTTAGACAATATTGAAGAGGATGGTGTATAATATAGAGAACCAAGACTTTTACATAAAAAATTACATGATTTTAATCATAATTATACATTAGAGTACAAGACAAGGATCGTTAAGTTTAGTGTCTTGGAAGACTAGGTACCTAAAACATAAAACATGGGGCTAAAAACACATTTATTTATTTAATCTCTATAAAGATCTCATAACTTCCTTTGAGACCTTATATCTGCATAGGGTACCCTAGGGAACACATGAATAAATGTATGAGCTAAAAATACCAGTAAGGGAATGAACATAAGGGTACATCTTAAGCACATGAGTTATGAGGTATGACATAATGATATCCAAAGCATGGAACATATAAAATCGCATCATATAAGCATGGAATAATATAAACATGGAATCATATAAATGTTTCAGGATCATAAAAACTTTCTTTATTAGGTTTCAAGGCTAACTTTGAATCCCATTCCCCATTTTAGTACGGGTCAAGGCTAACTGCCAATCTCGTTTCCCATTTTAGTACGGGTCAAGGCTAACTGCCAATCTTGTTTCACCTCGCATCTCATGAGACTTAACTTTACCCAATTCATTGGATCACTATATGGGCACACCCATCTCAAGATTTTCATGAATACTCTTTCCAAATAAATAATCATACATAATTAACCATACATAAACATAAGGATACCCATGAAAAGAATTCGGTACCACAATCATGACTATAGCATAACCAATGATCGTATCATGAAAGTGTCCATGAAATAAAGGGATTAGAACATACATAGATGTTCATAAGGTAAAATAGTCATATAATATGGTAAGTGGTTTCAAATAGAGGGGACAACATAAATGAAGTGTATTTGAGTAACATTAGCATTAAAATATTTTTGTGCGGTTTTAAGAAAAATGCTATAGAGCTTTTGAAATAGAATAGAGGAAAATATTTTATATAAAAATATAATTGAACCAAGAAGGATTTTATAAAAAAAGACTGATTTTATAAAGATAATTTTGTCTTAAAACAGAGGGTAGAGTTCACTTTAAATTCGGTAAAAATTTGGGAAGTTTCCTTAAAACAAGTTTTCTTATTGAAAAGTTATAAGGAGGGTCTCTTTTAAAAACATGTATATCCCCAAAAGAGAGTGATGAAAGGGTATTCATAAATGAATTTTTAAAAACTGCTCAAAATTTAGAATATGTTCATAAATAGATAAAATAACTCCATTTTGATATAAATAAAGATAAGGCAACCCGAAAGTACAAAGAAAGTTCTGGTAGAATTCGTTACAGTTTATCAGCATGGTATCGGCTATAACTAAGAGGGATTTATGAGAGAGAAAAGGGGTTTCTCATCACTTAGACATAAATAGGGTAGTATGGGGGAGGTACGTAAACATATCCCATTATTTTGGATTACATATAAAAATACATAGCATAGAGGGCATTATGATTAAGAGTGAAATAGAGAGGATCTCTTACCTTAAATCCGTTGGTGTTCTCTAATTGTTATTAAAGACCTGAATAAACAAATTAGGTTTATTAATTAATAATTCCAAAACCTATTATATATTTAATTGGTTTATTATAATCATTTTATGTTCATTTATAACCTTTTTGAATGGTTATGAGGTTCAATTTCATTGTTCGTGCTCGTTTGTTTACTTGGTTTTAATGACCGGTTTGCTTATATTCATGTTTAGGTAAATATGTAAGATAAAAGTGGTTGTCCAGAATTGAAGTTATATTCTATTAGTGAACATCCATGAGATTAAATGGTTTTAAATTTAATTTAGTTACTTAGAGTTAAGTCTAATTATTATATATATAACCTTAGTGACAACCGCTTTGGTTAATCGGTGGGTTTGATTACAATGAACATATTTTTCTTTATAACTTAATACCATTAATACAAAAGGATTATAGAAGAAAAAAAAAGTATATATTACCTATATAATAATCTGGTTAAACCATAACAAAAATAATTTCATGACCAGAATTAAAGATAATAAAATAAATTGATAAACCGTTGTCCTTGAATGTGCTAAATTAGCACATCTCAAATGGTGCTTTCATTTCTTTCAAATAAAAAGGTGGGAAAAGGAGAGAAGATAATGAAATATCCCATTAGCATAAAAACATTCCATTAAATTTATGTTACTGGTTTTATCATAATATTAGGGTAAAGGGATGTGAGAAAAGAAACAAAAAGAAAAGAACTTAAAAGAAATGAAGAAATTGGAAAGAGGAATTTACCTCTTGAGACTTCCTCCTTTGAGAACCTATTAAGAGGAGAGGTTTTGTTATTTTAAAGAGTCTATGAGATTTTGGAATTGGTGGGGGGTCTTGGGGAGATATTTGGGAATAATATTAGCAAGGTTCAAGGCTTTAGAGGAGTGAAGAGAAGTGGGAGTGAGGGGGGTTTTATAGTGGAGGAGAGGAGGGTTTTCATAATTTTTTAATCATTAGTTTATTATTTCTTCACAAGACTAGGAATAGTAAGTATTCCATGAACAATAATAGTAATAAATGAATGTGACTTTGAACCAATTGGGCTTAAATTAGAAGATCATCATCAATGACTCAATAAATCCCCTATTTAGCATTTATCGTAAATTATCGCATTTTACTATTCATTGAAAATTCAAGTATTTCAAAAAAAACCAAAAAATTTACCCTAACCATTTTTTGACGTGTAGAATCCAAAAATTAAGTCCATTTTTCAAAAATAATTTTCTAAATATGATTATTTTAATATTTAATTAAAATTATAATTTATTATCAAAAACTAGTTTTAAAACATTCATTTACTTATTCTAAAATATAGGAATATCGTACTTTCAACTTGAATATTATTTTTATACTATCATAGGTAAGGTTGGTATTCATTAGGGTATATCACTATTCATAAGGGAATGTTACTATTCATAAGGGTAGGTTACTATTCACCAAAAATTAAGTTTTTCTTATTGGACTACAGATAACTTACTGATTGCAACCGTGTATGTCAGATTTTTGAAATTCCAAACACAGAAGTGACAAACTTATGTTTAAATGTCACTTAGCACTTATTATTTCATTATCTTGTGTTTTCATGTGATTTTATGACATGTTTATATGAAAGGAATTTCCATTTATAAAACATTGGTTCGTTACATTCTTACCCCCGAAATTTAGTTTTAAATTCTAAGACAAAAATAGGTGCGGGTATTTTTCCTTCATTGCTTCCTCCAGTTCCCATGTTGTCTCTTCGTACTTATGGTTTTTTCATAGTACCTTGACCAGATGTGTAGTCTTGTTGCATAGAACTTTGTCTCTACAATCCAAGATCTTCATTGGATACTCCTCATAGGAAATATCATCCTCCAATTGTACCACCTCTAAAGAGAGTACATGTGAAGGGTCTGGTATGTACTTCCTTAAGAGGGATACATGAAAGACAACATGTACTTTTGACATGGTAGGTGGAAGTACCAGTCGACAGGACACAGCTCTGACTTGATCAAGGATCTCGAAGGGGCCGATGTACCTAGGAATTAACTTCTCTTTCTTCCCAAACCTCATGACCTTCTTCCATAGAGATATGCATAGAAATACCATGTCTCCAACTTTTAACTCAAGGTCTTGTCAACAGTTATCTGCATAACTTTTCTATTGACTTTGGGCTACCTTGATATGTTTCTAAATTGTTTTCACCTTCTCCACCATTTCTTCGACCATTTCAGGTTCTAGCAACTTACGTTCACTGACTTCATCCCAACACGCTGGTGTTCTACACCTTTTCCCATAAAGGGCTTCATATGGTGCTATTTGGATGCTCGAGTGGAAATTGTTTTTGTAGGTTAATTCAACCAATGGAAGATGTTGGTCGTATCCTTATTTGAATTCCATAGAACACGCTCTCAACATGTTTTCTAGTGTTTTAATAGTTCACTCAGATTGGTCATCGGTTTGAGGATGATAGGTTGTACTGAAGTTCAGTTCAGTTCTTAGAGCATGTTAGATAATTTTCCAGAACTTTGAGGTGAATCTAGGATCACGATCGAATACAATATATAGTGGTACTCCATACAGCCTTACCACTTCTTTGATGTAAATTCATGCAAGTTGATCCAATGAGAAGTCCTCTTGAATCGTGATAAAGTGAGCTGTCTTTGTAAGACAATCCATGACGACCCATATAGCATTGTTTCCTTTTAATGTCCTTGGATGTCTAGTGACAAAGTCCATGGTAATGTTCTCCCACTTCTATACTGGTATGGGTAGTGGTTTCATCATCCCCTTAGAATTTTGTCTCTCATCCCCCACTTGCTGATATAACAGGCACTTTGATGTATATTCAGCAATCTCCCTTTGCATATTGTCCCACCAAAAGTTTTCTCGGAGATCTCGATACATCATTGTGCTCCTTAGTTGGATAGAGAAGGTTGAGCTATATGCATCACTCAATAACTCCTTCTTTATCTCTGGATCATATGGCACACATAATCGTGTCCCAAATCTTATAACTTATTCCCCATCAATTTTGAAATCGAAGGATTTCCCATTTTTAACAGCTTTCACCCTTTTTAGAATTTCCACATCCTTTCTTTGAGCATCCTTTATTTTCTCCATGAGAGATGGTTGAGAAATCATTTAAGAAAGGATTGATGATATTCCTCCCTTAATGATTCCATTTTCCATCCTTTTCAAATCTAATAAGATCATATCCTTTTCAATTCTCATCATTGATAAAGATGCAGGATCATTTCTACTTTGACCATCCGCCACCTTGTTTGCCTTACCAGGATGGTAGTGGATTGAGCAGTCATAATCCTTGATGAGATCTATCTATCTTCGTTGGTGAATATTAATCTCTTTATGTGTGAATATATATTTGAGACTCTTTTGGTCAGTATATATCTCACACTTCTCCCCATAGAGATAATGTCGCGATATTTTCAATGCAAAGATCATCGCCGCCCACTCCAGATCATGTGTAGGATAGTTTTAATCATGGATTTTCAGCTGCCTTGAGGTATAGGCTATCACTTTATCATTTTTCATTAGCACACAGCCTAATCCCTTCTTAGAAGCATCACTATACACTACAAATAGTTCTCCACTTGTAGAGAGTGTGAGTACTGGCGCAGTGATAAGCCTCTTTTTCAACTCCTTGAAAGAGTCTTCACATTCATGAGTCTAGACAAACTTTACTCCCTTCCATGTTAGTTTGGTCATTGGGTTTAAAAATCCTGAAAATTTCTTCATGAATCATCGGTAGTACCCATCTTGACCCAAAAATTTGTGGATCTCTGTTACAGAAGTTAGCTTGGGCCACTCTTCAATTAACTTCATCTTGGGAGGGTCTATAGATATCCCTTTGTTGGTGATAACATGACCTAAGAATGATACTTCCTCTATCTAGAAATCACATTTACTGTACTTTTCATACAACTTATCCATTTGCAAAGTCTTTAACATAGTTTTAAAATACTCCTCAAGTTTCTCCTTACTCTTGGAGTATATCAGAATATCATCAATAAAGACTACCACAAATTTGTTGAGGTAATCTCTAAAGACTCTATTCATTAAATCCATGAAAATTGCTAGAGAATTAGTGAGTCTGAAGGGAATCACTATTAATTCATAGTGTCCACACCACGTTCAAAAGGTAGTCTTGGTAATATCTTCTTTCCTCGCCTTTAATTGGTGATATCCCGACCAAAGGTCCACTTTAGAGAAATAATTGGCCCCACAAAGCTGATCAAACAATTCATCTATCATTGGTAGGGGATACTTCTTCTTTATCGTGATTTTGTTGAGATCATGATAATCAATGAAGAGACGCATTGATCCATCATTCTTCTTGACAAAGAGGACCAGCTCACCCCACGGTGAAGCACTCGGGCGTATAAAACCATTCTCCATATTCTCTTGTAACTACTTCTTTAGATCTTCCAACTCTATGTTGGCCATTCTATAAGGTGTATTTGAGATAAGCAGAGATCCAGGGATAAGTTTAATTTAGAACTCAACCTCTTAGTTATGAGGAAGACTAGGAAACTCTTCAGGGAATACATCAGTGTAATCCCTCACAATGAGCATGTATTTAAGCATGATTCACTCCTTTGTATAAATAATTTGAGATAGATATTCTTGCTCATAAGGCAGCAATATCCACACTTGAGACGATGATTCTAAAGGTGATTCATCTTCCTCCTTACACTTGTATAGAATTGGAGGATGCTTCGGGATGTGAAGAGAGATCTCCCTTTCCCGACAGTTGATGTTGGCTTTGTATAGAGACATCCAATCCATGCCCAAGATAGTGTTGAACTCCACTAAAGTATGATGAGGTTTTCTGGGAGGTTCAATCCACAAACGTTAACTGGGGAGGAGTTATAAACCATGTACGCAATAATTTCCCCATTTTAGGTTCTCACATATAACTTTTCCTCTAAATTTTGAGGTGGTGTTTGAATAGTTCTACTAAACTTGCAAGATATCAAAGAATGTGTAGAACCAAAATCAAATAGTACATTCTCTATTCTTGAATGAATAAATAGCGTACCTGTCACCACATCATTTTTCAGCTCCACCTCAGCAGTAGTGATATCATAACCCCTTCCTTGTTTCCTTGTAGGTTATTGTTGATTTCCTCTTACAACCCTCATCTTAGGGAAATTGTTTTCATAATGCCCATTCTCCTTGCAGTTGTAACAATGCACTGCAGGCTGAGTGTTGATTTGAACCTTCCTTTTTTCTTAAACATTAGTGGGATTTTTCATATCCCTTCGATAGTTCTTGGCCAGATGACCAAAATTTCTACATTTGAAGCAATTCTTGGTTCCCTTCAGACAGTTACTTGGATTCTTCTTCCCACAACTTTTACAAGTGGAAAAGTCAGGCTTCTTTCCATCATGGGAGTTTTTTGATGAACCAACCATGTTATTCTCCATTTTCTACTTCTTGTCATTGGGCCGATGAGACTACTGAGAGTCTCCAATCTTTATTTCAACCTTAAGGGCATAATATAAAATCTCCTCATAATTGTCGAAGTCTCGAATCTCCAATTATTTTCGTAGACTCAACTTTAGTCCGTTAAAGAAGAAATCCACATATCTTTCAGTGTTCATGACAAAGCTAGAGGCATACCTTGAAAGACTTATAATGTTTGCTTCATACGCCCCGATGGACTCATCTTCCTTCTGCATGAGTCTGAGGAACTCTCTTTCCATCTTAAGACGGAGGGTTTGAGGAAAATATTTGTTGAAAAACATCCTCTTGAATTCCTCTCCATCCATGGAATCAATTTTCTCTTGGGACTTTGTATTATTGATCAGTTTCTACCACTGATCAGCTTCCCCATCAAAATGATAGACCGCCAGTACAACCTTCTCTTCTTCTGAGCATCGGAGGACGGAAAATATCTTTGCAAAGGATTTAATCCATTTTTCCATGAGGAGGGGATCATAAGATCTGATAAACATGGGAGGGCTTTTCCACAATAAGGATTATATGGAAACTTGATCTTTCCTTGGAGGAGGAGCGCATTCCACATGATTCAAGTTATTGTTCATAACTCGATCCAGCTGAGCAAGTACTATCATTAAGTTTTGAGCACCCACTCCTGTCATATCAGGCATATAATTAGATCAATATTCACATTGCCTATCACATTGGTTGTTGTAATTTTTTCTTCTATTTCCCTCCATTAACTAAGAAAAATAACGTATAATTATAGGTCGTGAATACTTAGCTATTAAGCATAAAAAGGAAACTTTAAACATAAAAGGATAAACTTATAAAGAAGAAGTATATCCTAACTTGTGATTCCTTAGGTTTAAATCTAGGTTATCCTCAATCTATTTATTAAAATATATTCTTATTGGATTTTTTTTGTCCCTTAATAATGGTTTGTACTAAGCTCTGGAATCTACCATAGCATATCCCACGGGAGTTTCATAACCAAGAATACAGCAAGGCATGTTATCGTGTACTATAATACCTTAGGTCAAGCTTGAAACTCCTTGTCGGAGTTTTCACTCCTAGTTACATTTGTTCCAGATCCGCCTCTACCTATTTTTATCCAGACATAGATGTATTTTCTTGATAAATCACTTACTCAATACTAACCAAAATTTAGGAATGTTTTCTTATACTCAGTCTCATCCTAAAGGTTCTCAGTAAGGTGCTCTATTCCTAATCTCCAAAAATAAATAGACCATCCTATGATACCAACTATAGTAACCCAAGACTTTTACATAAAACATTACATGATTTTAAGCATAATTATACAACATAGAACAAGACAAGGATCGTTATGTCTAGTGTCTTGGAAGACTAGGTACCTAAAACATAAAACATGGGGATAAAAACACATTTCTTTATTTAATCTCCAAAAAGAGATCCTAACTTTTTTTGATCCCTTATATCTGCATAGGGTACCCTGGGGAACACATGAACAAAGGGATGATCTAAAAACCTAGTAAGGGAATGAACATAAGGGACATCTTAAGCACATGAGTTAAGAGGTATGACATAATGATATCCAAATAATGGAACACATAAAATTGTATTATATAAGAATGGAGTCATATAAACATGGAATCATTTAAATGTGGAAGGATCATAAAACATTTATTTATTATGGTGTAAGTCTAACCACCAATCTCGTTTCCCATTTTAGTAAGGGTCAATGCTAATCGCCAATCTCATTTCCCATTTTAGTATGGGTCAAGGCTAACTGTCAATCCCGTTTCACATCGCATCTCATGAGACTTAACTTTACCCAATGAATTGGAGTGATATCTGGATGCACCCATATCAACATTTTCATGAATACTCTTTCCACATAAATAATCATACATAATCAACCATACATAAACATAAGGATACCCATGGTAAGAATTGGGTACCATAATCATGACTATAGCATAACCAATGAGCATATCATGAAAGTGTCTGTGAAATAAAGGGATTAGAACATACATGGAAGTTCATAAGGTAAAATAGGCATATAACATGGTAAGTGGTGTCAAATATAGGGTAAAACATATATGAATTGTATTTGAGTAACATTAGCATTAAAACATTTTTTTGCAGTTTTAAGGAAAATGCTATAGAGCTTTTAAAATAGAATAGAGGACAATCTTTTATATAAAACCAGAATTGAACCAAGAATGTTTTCATAATAAAAATAATTATTTTATAAAGATAAAGGTGTCTTAAAAAATAGGATATAGTGCACTTGAAATTTGGTAAAAATTTGGGAAGTTCCCTTAAAACATGTTTTCTTATCAGAAAGTTCTAAGGAGGGGCTCTTTTAAAAACATGTTTATCCCAAAAAGAGAGTGATGAAAGGGTATTCAGAAATTAATTTTTTAAAACTACATAGAATTTAGAATATTTTCATAAATATATAAAATAACTCCATTTTGATATAAAGAAATATAAGGCAACCCGAAAGAACAAAGAAGGTTTGAGTAGAATTTGTTACAGTTTATTGGCATGGTATCGGATGTAAATAAGAGGGATTAATGAGAGAGAAAAGGGGTTTCTCATCACTTAGACATAAAGAGGGAAGTATGTTGGACATGCGTAAACATACCCCATAATTTGGGATTACACATAAAAAGAAATATCATAGAGGACATCATGATTAAAAGTGAATTGGAGAGGATCCCTTACCTTAAATCTGTTGGTGTTCACCACTTTGTATTAATGACCTGAATAAAAAAATTAGGTTTATTAATTAATAATTCTAGAACCTATTATATATGTAATTGGTTTATTATAATCATTTTAAGTTCATTTATAACTGCTTTTATTGGTTATGAGGTTCAATTTCATTGTTCGGGCTCGTTTGTTTACTTGGTTTTAATAACCGGTTCGCTTATATTCGTGTTTGGATAAACATGTAAGATGAAATTGGTTGTCCAGAATTGAAGTTATATGATATTAGTGAAAATAAATTAGATTACATGGTTTTGAATTTAATTTCGTTACTTAGAGTGAAGTTGAATTATTATATATATAACCTTAGTGACAACCGTTTTGGTTAATTGGTCGGTTTGATTACAATGAACATATTTTTCTTTATAACTTAATACCATTAGTAAAAAAGGATTACAGAACCAAAACAAGGATATGTTACCTATATAATAATCTGTTTCAACCATAACATAAATGGTTTCATGACCAGAATTAAATATAATAAAATAAATTGATAAACTTTTGTCCTTGAATGTGCTAAATTAGCGCATCTCAAATGGTGCTTTCATTTCTTTCAAATAAAAATGTAGGGAAAGGAGAAAAGATAACGAAATATCCCATTAGCATAAAAACATTTTAGTACATGTATGTTACTAGTGTTATCATACTATTTGGGTGAAGGGATGTGAGTAAAGAAACAAAAATAAAAGAACTTAAAAGAAATGAAGAAATTGGAAAGAGGAATTTACCTCTTGAGAATTCCTCCTTTGAGAACCTCTTAAGGGGAGAGGTTTTGGTATTTTGAAGAGTTTAGGAAATTTTAGACATGGGGGATCTTGGGGAGAGATTTGGTTAGAATATTGGTAAGGCACAAGGCTTGAGAGGAGTGAAGAGAAGTGGGAGTGAGGGGGGTTTATATAGTGGAGGAGAGGAGGGTTTTCATAATTTTTTAATCATTAGTTTATTATTTCTTCACAATACTAGGAATAGTAAGTATTCTATGACCAAGAACAGTGATAAATGAATGTGAATTTGAACCAATTGGGATCACATCATTAGATCACAATCAATGACTCAATAAATCCCTTATTTAGCATTTATCGTAAATTATCGCATTTTACTATTCATCAAAAATTCAAGTATTTCAGAAAAATCCCAAACATTCACCCTAACCATTTTCCGACGTGTAGAATCCAAAAATTAAGACCATTTTTCAAAAATAATTTTCTAAATGTGATTATTTTAATATTTAATTAAAATCATAATTTATTATCAAAAACTAGTTTTAAAACATTCATCTGCTTATTCTAAAATATAGGTATTTTTGTACTTTCAACTTGAATATTATTTTCACACTATCATAGGTAAGGTTACTATTTATTAGGTTATATCACTATTCATAAGGTATGTTACTATTCGTAAGGTTAGGTTACTATTCACCAAAAATTAATTTTTTCATATCGGACTCCAAATAACTTATTTATTGCAACCTTTTATGTCATATTTTTGAAATTCCAAACATAGAAATGACAAACTTATGTTTAAAGGTCACTTAGCACTTAGTAGTTCATTATATTGTGTTTTCATGTGATTTTATGGCATGTTTATATGAAAGGAATTACATTTATAAAATATTGGGTTGTTACATATAATATCTCATAATTATTTTAATGTTATAATAATCGTATATAGTTATTATTTTCACCATTATACCCATCCAAGTAAGGTGGTGGTGAAAAAAAACAAATTACACCACGTCGTAGAGATGGTAATTCGTACGTACGCACGCACGGCGATTTCATTTTTTATAGGATGGATATAAGGTGAAATAGGGATGTTTAATATTTATAATAACATATCTATATATGAGTGATACTAATTTTATTACTTTATAATGAAACAACTAAATAAGAGAAAGTATAAGAAGAAATAAATTTGAATGAATCGGTAGAAGAGATTACCTCTTCCTCAACGTGCCTCCTTTAAATTTCCTATTAGGGTACTACATTTGGTCTTTTTAGAATAAAAGAACCTCTATAATGTAACTAGGTAAGTTGAAAAGAGAAATTGGTAGGGTTTGGCCAAGCTTTATGGCTTAAATGGAGTAAAGAGGAGAGGTAGGAGGTGCCCTTTTATAAGATAGGAGAGGGACACTTTAGGAAAGTTCCAAAATATTAATTTATTATAAATTCAATTTCGATTTAAAAGGATAAAAAACTTATTTAAATATAATATAATATAATTTTGGTTCTAATACCCATCATTAAATAATTTTTTGAAAAGTTTAGAATATTTTTTTATCCTTATCTTTTTTGTTTTACCCTTATTTTACCCTTTTTAATCTTACCATAATATCATGTTATTTACACATTGTGGGTTAATGTAATTACCATATCATGTCAAATGACCTAAAAAAAGTTATTAATGACATATTTGGACTTATATTAACCATTTTTTCAAATCTTAGAATTTTAGGAATTTAATATCATTTAATAAACTATTTTATGTTTTAAGTTATGAATTATGTCAATTTTGGATACTATTCATACTTGACTTTTTAAAAAATTCATAACAACCTTATTACTTTGAAATAAAGGAATTAAATCATCCATAATATGTCAATAACATCCATAAAATTTGTGTATAGCATCAAAATTTCCAAATTAAACTTATTTTAATATTTATAAATTCATTTATTTGAATCTTTCATTAATGAGGTAATCACTACATCATAATTGTGTCATAAATAAATATATTTATCTAATGTCTAAAAATTATAAATAAAATACCATGATGTAGTAAATATTTTTATATTTCTAATGAATATTTATATACATAGATATATTTTATATAACCCCATATTAAAATCGATTTAGTAAAAGATATATGTTTAGGTTATAATTATCTTTACTTTAAATTAATTCTTATAAATTGTCATTTTCACATCCAAGTGAATCCATGGGATCCCAAAATAGACAAAAGGATTCCCATGGTTAGATATATCTCATAAAATAGGATTAATACAAGTTTTAGGGTAATTTAATATTAGTATAATATTATTTTTTACCCTTATTTACTAGATTTACCCTTTAACCATGGTAAATAAAATAATTACTGAAGTTACTATTCATAATGTCCTAAAATAAAAAGTACCTATTTTTAAAATTTTAACCTTATGATTCCAAATATGGAATCCATTTTTCCAATTTCAAAACATAGAAGTTTTAGTAATTAATTTAAAATTAATCCCTTTGTCAAAAAAATGGATTTTTGTTTAAAACATTACAAAAGATTGAAATGTTTTTACATATGAATTCAATGTAAAATTAATGAAAATTACTTACATTGTCTTAAAATATAAAAATATATTATATTTATATTTTAAAACCATTCAATAATTTATTTTAACCATATAAATTATTTCGATGAAAAAAAGTTGTTTTCAATTAAAATTTTCCGTATTTTCTCTATTCATAAAAATATGAAAGTTATCAAAAAAATATCAAAAAATTATCCAAAGTAAATTTTTATGTTCCGTTTCCAAAGAAAAAAGTTTATATTGTAAAATATAACTTATAAAAGTGTCAAAAATATATTTAAAATGGGCACACCATCAAAAGTCAGTAAAACTGTTTTTTTTTTTGAAAAATACTTATTTTATCTGAAAAATTGATTGTATTCTCATACCATGTTATAGAAAATGTGTAATATGAATGATAATGTCATAAAATTCAAAATATGGTTAATAATATTCATAACGGCTAGTTTAAATCCCATTAAATAATAATGTTTTAATAATATATCATTGTTTAGTGAAACTCGGTATTGTGTACAATGCAAGCTATCGAGGAAGGTTACTCTTGCGTATAATGAAAGACAAGTCATTGTTGCATGTAGTTAAAGCTTCCTTTGGTTTTGTGTATAACATAATACAAACATAGTTTTTTATACATCGAACAAAATCTATACTCAATGTTATGTGAAATGAATTCTATCAAAAGAACTTTAAATTACGTGTAACACAAGCTAAGAATAGTGTTGTATATACTGCAAGATAATATGGTGTTGCATATAGTGAAAGCTAATCTTGGTGTATCTTACAATACAAGCCATCAAATAAATTAAAAATAATCTATATCATAAAATCTTGGGTCGTCACATTCTATCCCTCTTAAAATGAATTTCGCCCTCAAAATTCATCGGGGTTATAAATGGTTTACTAATTGACAATTTCATTCATAGAAACCCACATTGTAAAAAGTAATACTAAAACTTAATTTTAAAAAGGAATTTTAGAAATATAATGGTTACCCAGAGTGACTTATCCATGGGTTTTCACATAGGATAACATAGGTGGGAAGTGAAAACATGGATATATAAGAGAAATATAACCATCATGTTCTGATAGATAGTGATAGAAAATAAGGTTTAGAGAAATTTAACTACTAGAAATCCATAAATATATGATATCTGATTTAAAGGAACATATAACTCATCATATAATAGGGTAGTTGGATAACATTTTTGGTTTTCCAGATCCTTTTTCTAAAGTTGAAGAATTTTTCATGAGAATAAATACTTACTTGATTTCAGTACAATATCACTGTTTTCCATGCCTTGACCAATTTCCACTTCATCACTTAAAGAAATGAAGTTGAATTTGTCATTCGTGAAGTATTAGCAGATCATGCGATTGAATGATAGTTCATTCCATCTTTCTCAACAAAAATGTTAGAACAAGTTATCAAATAAGCATAAGTCCATGAATAGTGAGATAATACATTAATATAAAAAATTTAAAATGAAAAATAACTTATACTATCCATAAATGGATAACATTACTGCCCTTTAAAAAATATAAAACTTAGAAATAGGTAAACTAAATCGACATAACATTTAACTCCCATATCATATATGGTAGTTCTTGGTTGTCACATTCCAAACATGTGAATACCTTAATCATGTATTCTCTTGAAACATGAATTACCATAGAAACTTAGTGAAAACATGAATTCTATTAAAAGTTAAATCATTCTATATACCAAAATCCCAAAAATTCTATATACTCAAACCATGATATCACTTTTTTATTTATATCAGTCATAAACTCATTAATACTATCAAACATCTCATTATCTTCTTATCCCTTCATTATGTGCATATCATGTGATTTCCAAACATATCTGAATAACCTTTCAGGGTTACCGGTACCATTCAATGCATACTTTCAAATATTTAAGATAAAAAACATTGTAACAATCCTTAGATGTTTCTTTATTCTATATTACCATTAAATTACTTATACAACATTTCTCTTGATAAACATGCAATCATTCCACTACCTTCTTAAACCATTGACCAAGCTTCATTATTTTATTCCTCAACACTTCTTTCATCTCATATATCATTTGTAGTCTCTTCATCATCATCAATATAAATACTAATCATATGAATATGTTGATTCTCTTCATGAGATTTTCCCTTAGGGAATCGATTTGCATAATGCTCGTACATTCCACATTTAAAACATTTAACTATTGTTGATATCTTAGTAATACCATTATCCTTGTCCATTGTGTTAACAGAACCTTTCCTTTACAATTACTGGATTTGTGTCCTTATTTTACACTCCCAAATCATCTTCCAATTCCTTTTAAACATTCTCCTTGATGTCTCTTTCCACGTGATTTACATGAGGAAAATTAAACTTTCTTTCCTCTATAATCACCATGAAACTCCATCTTTATTTTATTAGTTGCTTTAGGAAACTCACCAAAGTTGAGATTAATGATCATATTATGAGATTTCTAATTAGGCATAATAATTATGTTTCACATTCCAACTTTCATTTTACTTTGTTTCTCATGGAGAATATCATTCCATTGTCCATCATATTCTTCATTAACATGAATCCTCCTATTTCTATCCATTTTCTAAAACCCAAAAAGAATAGTGTGAGAGGGAAAAATCATACTAGGAAAACAACGCAATCAAGGGGGAGTAATTTCAATATCTAACATCTTATATTTATTCCTATGTTATTCATGATCATTTCCATAATTCTAGAACTTTAATCTATAGTTATAAATACCCTTATTGACATCTCTAGACATACCTTATAAATATCTACAGAGATCTCACTAATGTTTTTGCATCCTAGTTTTTAAAGGCTTACTAAAACTTCACTCTAAGACCAATTGTAGAGACCATAGCTTAACATTACATGGACAATATATCTATTTTTTGGAATAATTAATACATGACACAAACAAAATCCCAAAGACCGTATTAGATTAGGGTCTTTGGAAACTTGTAACATAATCTTCTAATCATGGTGAAAGATCTTCAACATCTCCCATAAAGATATTTCCCTTTTTTTCTTACCTAAAACCTTTCTTTGTATCCTAGGGAAAAGAAAACATAAAAAGGGAGAGCTCAAATTCTCATTAAGGGTAAACATGGAGAACATAAAACAAACAATAAACATTTGAACATAAAAAAATGAACATAAAGCTTAAACATCAAAATATTGAGTCATAAAATAAATATTGGTAGTACATAAGGCATAAATCATAAAGGAACATTAATCATGATAAAATAGTATGGTAATAAAAAATGTAATTTTGGAAAACCATTAAGAACATGATATGATTTTCATAGTATCCAAGTCATTGTTTCCAAGACCATCATAGTGGACAAAGTCCATTACTAAACCAGGTTTACTTGTCGTTCTAGACATGTATTACTAAACCAGATTTACCTGCCATTCCAGTAATGTATATCTCATTAGATATAAATCTTTACCCAATTCATTGGAGGGAAATATATGTCTCACCCATATCATATTGAAATCATTATTACATGTGCCATAAAAACATAAATCTTACATCATATCATAACCCTTGTAATAAAATGATATTCTTAAACATCATTCCATCATAATATAATCCATATAACATAAATGGAATTCATGAAAATAATTCCATCATAAACATAATAAAATCATATTAATAATAGGGATAGAAAAATAACCCTATGTCATCTTAGATGGAAAATAATTTGGATAAAACACTTGAACTTAATTCATCAGGAAAATATCCTTTCTTATTTAAAAACGTTTTCTTTTCTCAAAATGTCGTGCAATTTTAAAAGAAAATAAACATGAAATATTTTAGATGAATATTCATGTAAATAAGGCATTAAAAATGTGTAAAAATCATTTCATTTTATATAAGTTTAAAAAAACATTCACCTCATACTTTTACCAAAAAGGTCAAAAGGTACCTCGTATGGTAAACAAAAGAAAGATTCCTTCCATACCATGCAGTAAAAGTAAAAAATGGGTAAAAATGACTTTAAACATACATAGAGTAATAGTAAACATTTTACGAAAACATTTTTTTAAAACATGGACATGGATGATAAATATATCCCCATAAAATACTTATATATAAACAATCTCAGATAAAAATGAGATTGTAAAATTATCTCTTACCTTAGGTCTGATTTCTTTCGTATATTTCCCAAACTCCTATCTAGCAGGTTTAAAAATATTATTAACTTGTAACAGAACCATAATTTTATTTATTATATCATATATTATTTACTTATGACTTTATATTACCTGTTCATTTGTCAATTCCATGTTAAAGCAACGTTTTGGGTAATAATCGTTTCATTTATCATACGTGTTTGGACTTGTTGTTCTTGATATTATTACTTAGATCATGATTTAATTACTTCCAAAATGTAAATAATTATTTATATATCATATATATTCAATATATATATATATAATAGATAGATAAATTAAATTCAATACACCGTTCATGGAGACGGTAGGTCGTACGTACGCATGAACAATGTTTTCATTTCCTTATTAAATTGAATGGAAGTAAGTAAATGACATATATATATACCATAGCATTATTATTTCATATATTTCATGATTATTTATTATATATACTTTATAATCATTCTTTAATAGTTAACATGGTGAATGAATCTAATCGTGTCGTGGAGACGGTAAGCCGTACGTACACACGAGCGACGATATCGTTCCCATATTTATTGAACAGTATTGAAGTGGATGGTTTATAATATCTCAGAATTAGTACCATGTTATAATAATCATATATAGTTATTATTTCCACCATTATACCTATCCAAGTAAGGTGGTGGTGAAAAAAAACATATTACACCACGGCGTGGAGACGGTAATCTTTACATACACATGCGTGGTGGTTTCATTAATCGTAGGATGGATAAAAGGTGAAATAGGGTTGTTTCGTATTTATAATAACATATCAGTATATGTGTCACACCCGCCTTTTTATTTAATTTGTTTTCTTTTTTTATTTTATTTTATTTTATTTTATTTTATTTTATTTTATTTTATTTTATTTTATTTTATTTTATTTTTGTTAGCTCTGAGGTCCGGGAAGAGCCCTCGATTAAAATATTTTTGTCGTTTACTGTGCGTGGTCACCACGCAGTGGGCGGACACTATGCGGTCGGCCCTGGTGTCGGGCAATTTCCCTTTATTTTTATTTTATTATTGTTATTTTTATAGTATTATTATTATTATTAATATAGTTATTATTATTGTTATTATTATTATCGTTATTCTTTTTATTATTATAGTATTTTTATTATTATTATTATTATTATTACTATTATATATATATATATATATTAACCCTAAATCTACCCCCCCTACCCCTACCTTCAGCCCCCCCCCCTGATTCCCCTTGTCCCGGCCTCGCCCCGCACATCGGCGCCCGCCGCCCGCGACCGGCCTCTGTCCGATGCCCCGCTCCCCACCGCTCTGCCACTCCCCGCCAGCTAGCGCGACCTCCGGCATCCTCCGCTTCTACACCGGCCTCCTCCCGGACCTGCTCCCGCACACCCGGCCTCTGCGCGACCCCCAGCCTCCATCGCTCCCCTCCCGCTCCAACGACCACGTCATGTCGTGCCTCTGCCTCTGGCGTCCCCTCTTCCCGGCCTCCCGACCTCCGGCGACCCCACCTACCCGCCGGCCTCCTCCTCTGGTGACCCGGCCTCCATCGCCCCACACCCGCACCCCCACACGACCCACCTCCATTGTCCGGCACCATTCCGGCGCCCCCTGCCCTATTCCGGTGACCCCACTGGCATTCCCCAGCCCTGCCAGCACCCCTGCTCCACTCCGGCACTGCCTGCTGACATCCCCTGGCCTTTTTTAGAGCTCCGGTCGGCTTCTCCACACCTTCGGTCGGCCGCGTACTGACTTTCCATGGTCCAGCTAGCCACCGCCGCCTTGCACCGGGTAGTGGCGCACCCGGTAATCGGCACGCGCCCTCTGACGGTCTCCCTGCCAGTGTGCACCGCCCCTTTGATTGGTGTGCGACCCTGGAGGTCGAGCGCATCTGCACTAAGGTAGTTTATGTGGCATTTTTCTATTTGAGTTTTTCTTTATATCAATGTTTGGTTTTCTCTGTTGTGTTTTGGTGTTGTTGTAGCGCGTTGGCATAATAATTCCACAACGTAGAGGTTTTCGTCTTGCGCGCGTGTACGCGCCTGCGCGAGGTGTGTTGTTTCATTGGGTTCAGTTTTCAAATCGAGGTAGGTTTCTTTATGCCTTGACCTTTAATTAGAATTTCCATACTGCTTGTTATTTTTCTAAAAATGTGTCTTCTGCCTTTATATAATATGCATATGAAATGGATATATATATATATATATATCTGCTTATGAATAAATGGTTGAGGTTTTTGAAAAGTGGTTTCTTAGACTTTTGAAAACGGGATGGTATTTCTAATGACATGTTGTTTTTCTTAAAAGGATCACCCCATTGTAAGAATTATTTTAAGCTTGTTTTAACTACATGATACCTTGGTTGTGAAAATGTGCTTATAATTGATTTCTGAAACTTAAAGGTGTTGAGAAACAATGTTTTTTTTAAATGTTAAAATTACTTGTAAAGTGATGAGTCCCGTTTGGCACTTTGAAATTGGTTTTCTTAAATGGAAAGCCCCACTTGATACATCCCCTTTAATTTAAGAAATATGTGTGTGTGTTAGTGTGTTATTTGTGAGATGTGTTACATAGTATAAAAAAGGGGGGATGTGATTAAGGAGGGAGAATGGTGGTGAGAGATTGAGTGAGTTTTGGATAAAGAAGGTGTTATGTTTATTTTTGTTCTTTTGATAAAAACCTCACCACCATTTGAAAAAGGGCACATGGAAAACCCAGGGTATCTAGGTGGGCGGACTAGACTAGTGTGCTAGTGATACGGGAGTGGCTCCGGCCCAGTTTCACTTAGCTGGATTGACGCAACAACACTAACTAAACATGTGATGATGATGGGGACCACTAGGTTATGGATGATCTCCTACTAGTGGCTCGTTCACGAGAACAGATATTTGTTATGGTTATTATTACACCGATATGTGAGGTTCTAGGTCCCCACACAAGCTAGATGAACCTTAGGGGTTTTTACCGTGGTGCTTTCTAATGTTTTTGGTATTTTTGGAGTGATTTTATTTTCAGAGGTTTAATGCATGTTTCCATATTTTGTGAAAACCTTACCTTGAAGTAAATTTTTTTCCTTTAAATTTGAAATGTCAAAGTAAGTTGGAATTCTACCTTGAAAATGTATGGGAAATGAAATGTTTTCCTTAAAAGTAAAAGCCTGTTATTTGAATTTGAAAAGGATGAAAACATTATTTTAAATGAGCCTTATTTTCAAACTAGCACGACTGGTTTTCTTTTTAAAGTTAAGGGCATAGGGCATTTATTACTCTTGGCTTTCCTACTCATCATCTCAGTGCTCACGCCTACTTTACCATTTCAGTTGTAGGTCTCCCTTGGTTCAGGTTGTTCTAGTTTGGTTGCTCAGTGTTGGAGCAATGTAGGTCTTCCGGTGGGTGGTGACCCGTGGGGTCTCGGGGAGGTACGTTTGGTTGTGTATCTTTTCTTTCTGCTGTTAGTGTCTATCTCTTTTGTTTAGTTTGTTTTCTTTTACTGATCCTGGTTTTTTTTGGCTGAAATCATTCCCAACGATTAAATCTTGATGCCCGACACTAGTTTCCATCCCTAGGGGATCGGGAACGCCCCTCGGGACTTGTCGCGGACCAGCTCGGGTGACCGGTTCAGGGTTGACCTAGGCTGGTTCGTGATAAAATGGTATCAGAGGAGGCCCTTGTTATTTGGGTTGTCCGGTAGGTGGACATTAGGACTGTCGGGACTCGAGGGGTAGGTATGGGAAGGACGTCATGAACTCTCACCCGTTCTTCACCTTGAGTCGCCAGGGGTAGTCCGGGAATTGAGTCTTTGTCTCAACCTGGTTTTTTTTGAATTTAGGGATGACAACGGAGACAAGCCGATGTTACAACGTGATCTCACATGGAGTAGTGACCCATGTGGAGTCTAGGTACATGTTTTGAATTCCTCCAAGTGGTCGACACTTACTTGGGACATGGCCCACTACCATGTCACCAAGTTAAGCATGACTACTAGTCCCTCACTCTGGTGTTTGATGCAATTTGAGTGTTGTTTTCATTCTGGTTGGTGTAAGTGCATTTTTTTGGAAATGAAAAAGGGGTTTTGAAAATGAAAAAGGGGTTTTGAAAATGGTATTTATTTCTTTTAAAGGACTTTAAATGTATGAAATGGTTTTAAAAAAACTAAAATCTCTTGATTTGGAAATCCTTTGTTTGCTTAGTTTTGGTCGAAAATGGTTTGGGTTGAAACCTCAGGATCTCTTTATAATTGTTTTCACATGTGTGAGAATGCATGGGAAGTGCATGTTGGTGCACGTATAAATGGAAAGCGGGTGAAGACATGTGCAACAGTTCATGGGATTACCTGGGTGTACATTTGAAATAAGAGGTTTGACTTTGTTTTCTGAATTGTTTTTTTAAGGGGAAATAGTTTTGGAAAGTGATTTTGGTTTGAAAGTGATTTTGGTTTGAAATTGGATTGGTATTTAGAAGGTGGTCTTGAAAGAAGGTGGTTTTGAAAACTAAGATGAAAAGGGGATTCTAAAAAGGGTATTTTATTTGGGTTTGTGTTTGTTTTGTTGGATTTGAGATGGTTATTATTGGATGAGGGTGTTTTATTGATGTTTATTCGAATGTTATCGGTTTCGGCTCGGTGTTTTATATGTTGTTCAGAAATGAAGCCCAGAAAGGTCCTCAGAGTTTTTGATGAGTCATGCCTAGTATTTGGTCCTTCTCAGATGTTGTATGTCCTTCATGGTGATTGGAGTTTGTTAGAGACTTCACAATGGCTTGAAAAGGTCGAGCGCATCTTCAGAGTACTGGGAACTCCCGAAGCTATTAGAGTGCATGTCTTTTTGGGTCTGTTCGAAGGTCCAACTCTGGACGAGTAGGAGTTGTTCACCCCACCATCACTACAAGTTGGTATAACGTGGTTTTTATTTTAAATATGTCCTCGTCCAATGGTTTATACCTGAATAAGTGAAGATGAAGAAAAGGTAAGAGTTTGTGCGTATTCAACAAGTCCAACGGATGGTGAAGGCATATGTTGACCATTTCAAGAAGCTTGTGTCCTTTTCTTTAGAGATAGCGTCATATGATTTGATGAAGACTTCCCTCTTTATCAGGGGTCTTTGTCCGGAGAACAAAGATTGAATCTTCCCTTTTTCGGAGCATCACTTTTGAGAAGCTGGTGCATGAGGTGTTTTAGCTGAGTTGGTCTCCAGAGTGCAGACGGTTGGCAATCCACTGTATCCAGTTTCTTGTGAATGTCTCCCATCTGACGAGAAGAGTGTGTATGATGGATCTGTTCCCAAAGAGTCCTCTGCAGTGGCTCTAACTTTCAGTTCGTCAGACCATTTAATGGTGTACCGTCAGTATGGACGTTTAAGGTATACAAAGTCTTCATGCCACACCCCTTCAATGACGTGTCATCATTGCATATGTATGGATCAACTAGAGAAGTTTTGCAGGAAGCATCGCTTGAAGAGGACGATGTGATCGGAGAAATTCAGTGCCTGACTGTGTGGCAGGAGATGCTTCATCCATCAGAGCCCCATCCACAGGTCTCAAGGTGAAGCTCGCGCATAGTCAGGAGTTCATGGGGGTGTGAAGCCTCAGTTTGGGTTTTGTGTTCGGTGTTGGAAACAAAGCATTAAAGGTTATTTCGTTCTCATTCTTCCACTGTTAAAGTTTTGGCATTTTCATAGGTTCATTGTGTTGTCATGAAGTTGGGATGAGTATGTTTGTTTGTAATCCAAACAGTCTCATTTGTCTAATTATGGTGTTTTGGATCGTGCATTTTTCTTAAAGGTGTGTTTGGATCTTGCGTGAGTTGATCTCGGTTTGACTGTATTCATTTGGAGATGTAAGTTTCTTTGGGAGAAATGACGTTGTGGGAATTCTTGGGTTTAATTTTTGGGTTAAGTCTTCTTAGAGTTTTCTTTTTCCCTAGTGTTTGGGGTTTTAGTATAGGTCCAGAATTCCAAGTTTTAGTGGATGCTTTGTTTCACTCAGTCTATAAAGGTTAGTTTGGGAGTTCCCGCGTCACCCCCCATCCCGGGGTGGTATGGTTGAGTGTTAAATTTCCACACTAGTTGAGTTCTTTTGGTGGGGAGAACCATCACGTTTTCTCCCGTTCTCTCGTGTTGTGGTTCATTTTTCTTTCAACCGGTCATTGATTCAAGTTTTGTCTATCGTTCTTTTGGGTGACTTTCTGGGGGTAGAATGTGCTTGTGGTGGGGAGAATTGTCACACCCGCCTTTTTATTTAATTTCTTTTCTTTTTTTCTATTTTTTTATTTTATTTTATTTTATTTTATTTCTCCTTAGATCCAAGCTCCGGGAAGATCCCCAGATTAAAAAAAATGTTTAGTGTGTGTGGTCACCGCGCAGTGAGCGGACACCACGTCGTGACCACGCATACTAAATGATAAAAAACAATTAATTTGGTGCTCTTACCGGACCTCAAAGCTAAGAAAAAATAAATAAATAAATAAAAAGAAAAAAAATTAAATAAAAATGCGGGTGTGACAATTCTCCCCACCACAAGCACTTTCTGCCCCCAGAAAGTCACCCAAAAGAACGATAGACAAAACTTGAATCAATGCCCAGTTGAAAGCAAAAGGAACCACAACACGAGAGGATGGGAGAACACCGGAGGGTTCTCCCCACCACAAGAACTTAACTAGTGTGGAAATTTAACACTCAACCATACCACCCCGGGATGGGGGGTGACGCGGGAACTCCCAAACTAACCTTTATAGACTAAGAGAAACAAAGCATCCACTAAAACTTGGAATTATGGACCTATAAGAAAACCCCAAACACTAGGGAAAAAGAAAACTCTCAGAAGACATAACCAACAAAGTAAACCCAAGAATTTCCACAATGTCATTTCTCCCAAATAAACTTACATCTCCAAACGAACACAGTCAAACCGAGATTAACTCACGCAAGATCCAAACACACCTTTAAGAAAAATGCACGATCCAGAACACCATAATCTGACAAATGAGACTGTTTGGATTACAAACGAACATACTCATCCCAACTTCACAACAACATAATGAACCTAAGATAACGCCAAAACTTTAACAGTGGAAGAACAAGAATGGAAGAACCTTTAATTCTTTGTTGCCAACACCGAACACAAAACCTGAACTGAGGCTTCACACCCCCGTGAACTCCTGACTATGCGCGAGCTTCACCCCGAGACCTGTGGTTGGGGCTGTGATGGCTGAAGCATCTCCTACCTCACAGTCATACACTGACTTTCTCCGATCACAGTGTCCTCTTCAAGCTACGCTTCCTGCAAAACTTCTCCAGATGATCCAGACACCTGTAATGATGACACGTCATTGAAGGGGTGTGACATGATGACTTTGTATACCTTAAACGTCCATACTGATGGTACACCATTAGACGGTCCGACGAACTGAAATTCAGAGCCTGACTGTGATGCAGAAGATTCTTCAGCCATCAGAGCCCCAGCCACAGGTCTCGGGGTGAAGCTCTCACACAGTCAGGAGTTCACGGGGGTGTGAAGCCTTAGTTCGGGTTTTGTGTTCGGTGTTGGCAACAAAGCATTAAAGGTTCTTCTGTTCTAGTTCTTCCACTTTTAAAGTTTTAGATTTGTCGTAGGTTCATTATGTTGTCATGAAGTTGGGATGATTATGTTCATTTTTAATCCAAATAGTCTCGTTTGTCTGATTATGGTGTTTTGGATCGTGCGTTTTTTTAAAGGTGTGTTTGGATCTTGCGTGAGTTGATCTCGGTTTGACTGTGTTCGTTTGGAGATGTAAGTGTATTTGGTAGAAACGACATTGTGGGAATGCTTGGGTTTACTTCGTGGGTTAAGTCTTCTCAGACTTTTATTTTTCCCTAGTGTTTGGGGTTTTGGTATAGGTCCATAATTCCATGTTTTAGTGGATGCTTTGTTTCGCTCAGGCTATAAAGGTTAGTTTGGGAGTTCTCGCGTCACCCCCCATCCCGGGGTGGTATGGTTGAGTGTTAAATTTCCGCACTATTTGAGTTCTTATGGTGGGGAGAACCATCCCGTGTTATCCCATCCTCTCGTGTTGTGGTTCCTTTTGCTTTCAACTGGGCATTGATTCAAGTTTTGTCTATAATTCTTTTAGGTGACTTTCTGGGGGCATAAAGTGCTTGTGGTGGGTAGAATTGTCACACCCGCCTTTTTATTTAATTTGTTTTCTTTTTTTATTTTATTTTATTTTATTTTATTTTTATTTTTATTTATATATTTTTCTTAGCTCCGAGGTCCGGGAAGATCCCCGGATTAAACAAAAATTGTCGTTTAGTGTGCGTGGTCACCGCGCAGTCGGCCCTGGTGTTAGGCAATTGCCCTTTCTTTTTATTTTATTATTGTTATTTTTATAGTATTATTATTATTATTATTATTATTATTATTATTATTATTATTATTATTATTATTATTATCGTTATTCTTTTTATTATTATTATAGTATTTTTATTTTTATTTTTATTATTATTTATATTATTATTATTATTATATATATATATTGTAACCCTAAATATACCCCCCTTACCCTACCTTCAGCGCCCCCCCCCCTGATTCCCCTCGTCCCGGCCTCACCCCGCACTCCGGCACCTGCCGCCCGCGACCAGCCTCCATCTGACACCCCGCTCCCCGCAGCTCCGCCGCTCCCCGCCTGCCCGCGCGACCTCCGACGTCCTCCACTCCCGCACCGACCTTTTCCCGGCCCTGCTCCCGCACACCCGGCCTCCGCACGACCCCCCGGACTCCGCAAGACCCTCAGCTTCCACCGTTCCCCTCCCTCTCTGGCGACCCCGCCACGTCGTCCCGTCGCCTCCGGCGTCCCCTCGTTCCGGCCTCACGACCTCCAGCGACCCCGCCTGCTCGCCGGCCACCTCCTCTGGCGACCCGGCCTTTGTCGCCCCGCTACCGCACCCCCGCACGACCCGCCTCTGTTGTCTGGTGTCGTTCCGGCGCCCCCTGCCCTATTCTGGTGACCCCGCCGGCATTCCCTAGCCCTACCGGCACCCCTGCTCTGCTCCGGCACCACCTGTCGGCGTCCCCCGCCCTTCCGACGTCCCCCAGTCTTTTCCGGTGCTCCGACCGGCTCTGCCATACCTTAGTCCAGCCGCGTACCGGCTTTCTGCAGTCCGACCAGCTGCTGTCACCTTGCACCGGGTAGCAGCGCACCCGGTAATCAACGCGCGACCTCCGGCAATCTCCCTGCCAGTGCGCGCCGCACCTTTGACTGGCGCGCGACCCCGGTGGTCGAGCGTGTCTGCGCTGAGGTAGTTTATTTGGCGTTTTTCTGTTTTAGTTTTTCTTTATATCAATGTTTGGTTGTCTCTGTTGTGTTTTGGTGTTGTTGCAGCACGTTGAAGGAATAATTCCGCAACGTAGAGGTTTTCAGCTTGCGTGCGCGTATGCGCCTGCGCGAGGTGTGTTGCATCATCGGGTTCAGTTTCCGAATCGAGGTAGGTTTCTCTATGCCCTAAACTTTAATTAGAATTTCCATACTTCTAGCTATTTTTCTAAAAATGTGTCTTCTGCCTTTATATAATATGCATATGAAATGGATATATATATATATATATATATATATATCTTCTTATGAATAAATGGTCGAGGTTCTTGAAAAGTGGTTTCTTAGACTTTTGAAAACGGGATGGTATTTATAATGACATGTTGTTTTTCTTAAAATGATTACCCCATTATAAGAATGATTTTAATCTTGTTTTAACTGCATGCTACCTTGGTTGTGCAAGTGTGCTTATAATTGATTTCTGAAACTTAAAGTTGTTAGAAACAATGTTTTTTTTAATGTTAAAATTCCTTGTAAAGTGATGAGGCCCGTTTGGCACTTTGAAATTGGTTTTCTAAAATGGAAAGCCCCACTTGATACTTCCCCTTTAATTTAAGAAATATGATTTGTGTGTTAGTGTGTTATTCATGAGATGTGTTACGTAGTATAAAAAAAAGGGGAGTGTGTTAAGGAGGGAGAACGGTGGTGAGAGATTGAGTGAGTTTTGGATAAAGAAGGTGTTATGTTCATTTTTGTTCTTTTGATAAAAACCTCACAACCCTTTGAAAAAGGGCACATGGAAAACCTGGGGTATCTAGGTGGGCGGACTAGACTAGCGTGCTAGTGATATGGGAGTGGCTCTGGCCCAGTTTCACTTAGCTGGATAGACGCAAAAACACTAACTAAACATGTTATGATGATGGGGACCACTAGGTTATGGATGATCTCCTACTAGTGGCTCATTCATGAGAACAGATATTTGTTATGGTTACTCTTACACCGAGACGTGAGGTTCTAGGGCCCCACACGAGCTAGATGAACCTTAGGGGTTTTTACCGTGGTGCTTGTTAATGTTTTTGGTATTTGTGGAGTGATTTTCTTTTTAGAGGTTTAATGCATGTTTCCATCTTTTGTGAAAACCTTACCTTCAAGTAAATTGTTTTCATTTCAATTTTAAATGTCAAAGTAAGTTGGAATTCTACCTTGAAAATGTATAAGAAATGAAATGTTTTCCTTAAAAGTAAAATCCTATTATTTGAATTTGAAAAAGTTGAAAACATTATTTTAAATGAGCCTTATTTTCAAACTAGCACGACTGGTTTTCTTTTTAAAGTTAAGGGCATAGGGCGTTGATTACTCTTGGCTTTCCTACTAAGAATCTCAGTTCTCACGCCTACTTTACCATTTCAGTTATAGGTCTCCCCTAGTTCAGGTTGTTCTGGTTTGGTTGCTCAGTGTTGGAGCAATGTTGGTCTTCATATGGGTAGTGACCCGTGGGGTCTTGGGGAGGTACGTTTGGTTGTGTAGCTTTTCTTTCTGTTGTTAGTGTCTATCTGTTTTGTTTAGTTTTTTTTTCTTTTACTGATCCTGGTTTTCTTTGGGATGAAATTGTTCCCAACGATTAAATCTTGATGCCTGGCACTAGTTGCCATCCCGGGGGGATCAGGAACGCCCATCAGGACTTGCCGCGGACCGGCTCGGGTGACCGGTTCAGGGTTGAACTGGGCTTGTTCGTGACAATATGAGTGATACATATGTTATTACTTTATAATGAAACAACTAAATAAGAGTAAGTATAAAAAGAAATAAATTTGAATGAATCGGTCGAAGAGATTACCTCTTCCTCGACGTGCCTCCTTTAAATCTTCTCTTAGGGTACTAGAGTTGATCTTTTGAGAATACCAGCACCTATATAATGTACCTAGGAAAGTTTATAAGAGAAATGGGCATGGTTTGGACAAGATTGAAGGCTTAAAATAAAGTGAATAGGATAGGTATGTAGTTCCCTTTTTTAAGAGAGGAGAGGGGTACTTTAAGAAAGTTCTAAAATATTAATTTATTATAAATTCAATTTAGATTAAAAAGGGTCCAAAACTTATTTAATTATAAGATAAGATGATTTTTTTTGAATACCCATCATCCAATAATTTTTTGACAAGTTTAGAATATTTTTTATCCTTATCTTTTTGGTTTTACCCTTATTTTACCCTTTTCAATCTTACCGTAATATCATATTATTTACATATTGTGGGTTAATGTAACTACCATATCATGTAAAACGACCAATAAAAATTTATTTATGACATATTTGGACTTATATTAACAATTTTTTCAAATCTTAGATTTTTATGAATTTAATATCATTTAATAAACTATTTTATGTTTTAAGTTATGAATTATGTCAATTTTGTATACTATTCATACTTGACTTTTTAAAAAAATAATAACAACCTTATTACTTCAAAAAAAAGAAATTAAATCATCCCTAATATGTAAATATCATCCATAAAATTCGTTTATGGCATCAAAATTTCCAAATTAAACTTATTTTAATATTATAAATTCATTTATTTGAATATTTCATTAATGAGGTAATCACTACATCATAATTGTGTCATAAATAATTATATTTATCTAAAATCTAAAAATTATAAATGAAATGTGATGATGTAGGAAATATTTGTATATTTAAAATGGATATTTATAGACATGTATATATATATATTATATAACTCCATATTAAAATCGATTTAGTAAAAGATATATGTTTAAGTTATAATTATTATTGCTTTAAATTAATTCTTATAAATTGTCATTTTCACATCCAAGTGAATACATGGGGTCCCAAAAATTGACCCAAGGATTCACATGGTTGGAAATATCTCATCCAGTAGGATTAGGACATGTGTTAGGGTAATTTAATATTTTTATAATATTAATTTTTACCCTTATTTATTATATTCTCCCTTTAACCATGGTAAATAAAATAATTACTGAAGTTACTATTCATAATGTCCAAAAATAAAAAGTACCTATTTAAACAATTTGAACCATATGATTCTAAATATCAAATCTATTTTTCCAAATTCAAAACATATAAGTTTTAGTAATTAATTTAAAATTAATCTCGTTGTCGAAAAAAACTGGTTTTTTTTAAACATTGCAAAAGATTGAAATGTTTTTACATATAAATTCAATGTAAAATTAATGAAAATGAATTAAATTGTCTTAAACTATAAAAATATATTCTATTTATACTTTAAAACCATCCAATAATATATTTTAACCATATAAATTATTTTTATTAAAAAAGTTGTTTTCAATTAAAATTTTGCGTATTTTCATTATTTATCAAAATATGAAAGTTATCATAAAATTATCAAAAATTTATCCAAAGTAAATTTTTCTACCCCGATTACATATAATAAGTTTATCTTGTCAAATATAACTTATAAAAGTGTTAAAAACTAGATTTAAAATGGGTGTGCCAGCAAAAGGTGGTAAAACTGCATTTTTTGAAATATACTTAATTTATTAGAAAAATTGATTTTATTCTCATACCATGTTCTAGAAAATATGTAATATGAATTATAATGTTATAAAATTAAAAATATGGTTAATAATATTCATAACAGATATTTTATATCCCATTAAATAATAATATTTTAATAATATGTTGTTGTTTAGTGAAACTCGGTATTGCATACAACGCAAGCTATCGAGGAAGGTTTCTCTTGCATATAACAAAATCCAAGTCAATGTTGCATCTAGTGAAACTTTATTTTGGTGTTGTGTATAACATAATACAAACATAGTTCTTTTATACATCGAACAAAATCTATAATCAATGTTATGTGAAATGAATTCTATGAAAAGAACTTGAAATTGTGTGTAACACAAGCCAAGAACAGTGTTGTGTATACTTCAAGCTAATATGGTGTTGTGTGTAGAGTAATTTAATCTTGGTATAGATTACAACAAAATATATCAAAGAAATTAAAAATAATCTATAACATAAAATCTTAGGGTGTCACAGGCAGGAAGCGGGAAGGGCAGGCATTGGGGTCAGTAGTGGGGCGGGCAGTGAGGCAGTTGATATGTAAATGCTTTCTGAAAAATATAAGGAGGTCAGTAGTAAATTAAATTAATGTTTTTTTTATATTTATTTTATAATAAAGAATATATTATATTTTCTGTGAAAAATAAGAACAATTTTCCATTTTAATTTTTTTCTAAAACTATGCAGTATGAAGAGTTGGTTTTATAGACATCCATATTTACTCACAGTTATTTTAAATTCATGTTTTGAAGAGTTGGGTTCAGAAATTTGAATCTAAGGGAGATTAAATATTGTATTGAGATCACCAATAATGAATTTATCATGTTTAAAGTTTATACTTTATCTTCTGTGAAAATTATTTTTTAAATGATCTGTCAAACACATAATTGGGATTTTTGGTTTCATCGATCTTGAACATTTCACTCAAGTTTGTAGTCAAATAAATACATATGTGAATATCCATGTGTAAACATTGTGTGAGTTATTATTTCATTGGGATTAGGTTATTTAGATATGATTATTATGTGTTTGTGTTCTTTAATGCACCTCTGATTTTTCCTTATGGGATGGAGATTTTTTTGGAAATGCATGTGCCTTGGTAATTTTTGTTCTTCTCTTTTCTCATGTAGACACAGGCCCAACATTGGGTCAATGGTTCTTTTTTCTTTATGATCATAGTATAACTTTAATAATTATTGGGGTAATTGGGAGATAGTGTTGAAGATTATTTAAGGTTTTGATTGGAATTACTTGTATCATATTTTCCATGAATGTGGTCTCAGTTTACACAAATTTGAATTAAAGCTATAAAATGATTTTTTTTATGTGGCATGTTTCTTCTTGATGCATTTTTCTTAATCTCGTTTATTTTTTTAGTAACAACTTCTATAATTTACCTTCACTTGTGATGTTATATTTTCAAGCATTAGGGCATTGAGTTGTGATTGTTTCTCCACAGTATGACCAGTACAAAGATAGTTGGGATACTAGCATAGAAGTTGATGCGAGTTAATTTATAAATGAATTTATGTGATGATCATATTGATTTTTTCCATACTATTGTAAAATATTTTATTGAAATGTTGGGTAATTAATTATTGTAGGTTGAAGTTGCTAGTCAAATTGAAATAGTTTGGTTCTTTCACTTTTATAAGAGAGGATTTGATCTTGTTTTAATGGATTACCTAATGTTTCTTGAGATGGTATATGAATAATTTTTCTTTGTGTGTGGGGGGGGGTTATGACTCAAACTCTTCACTTTTTGTGTTTATTCTCTTATTAGATAATAATTTGGGATGAATTTTACGGATACCCATTTTCTTGTTCTTATCCATTCTTATCTAAATTTTTAGGTTTGGTGGAAAACTAAATCCAAACTGTATGGCCCGATAGTTGGAGAGGATTACTTGGACAAAGAAAAACATTTCATCCTATTGTTCCAGGTAATTTTTACTTATGTTCCTTTTTTTAATTGTTCCAAGCATTGATTTTCCAAATAATATTTATGATTAGGTGTTCATGTGTGTAACTATAGTCCTATATAACAAAATCCACCAAGAGATAATTCATAAATTGTTTATTCTATGTGTTCCCCTATAATATTAGGATAGTTCACTACTCTAATGGTTTTATTTCAGTCATATTATATATTCTAACATGCCTTCCTACCAATTTTACTCGATGTGTGGGTGATAATGTATCTCATTATCATTTGGCATTCTCTTTCAGGTAGCCCTTTTGGTGCCCAGGATTCTTAATTTGAACTACAGTAAGAACTTTTCAGGACCATACAGTCTAGATACTTTCTTTTAAATATAAAATATATGATCCAAGCGTGGATTTTTCTAAATGGAAACTTTCCTTTATAGGTGATGATTTTTTTTCATTTCCAATGACTGGAATACTCCCATGATACCTAAAATAGACATATAAATAAAAGGTATATAAAAATTTGAAAAGGTATTGTATTTTTAATCTAGTAATAGTATTGATATGGATGGTTTGAATGGCGTAAGGAACAAAGGTTTCTGGAGGGTAGAAGGAACCAAGGTTTCTGAATGGCTTGTGTGAATGGCGACACAAGTCAAGTGAGTCCATGAAGGTTAGAATGAATGGCTGGTGTGAATGGTGTTAATAACAACACATTGGGTCTATAAGGAAAGAATGAATGGCTGGTGTGAATGGTGTGAATAGTGGCACATTGGGTCCAAAAGGTAATAAGGAATGGCTGGTTTTAATGGTGGCACAAGTCAAGTGGGTCCATGAAGAGGACATTGAAATAGATATGATGGTTCATGTAGAGTGTAATTTTTTATCTTTAAGGCTTATTTACATCTTTAATGTAATCAAACTGATGGATTGTATGTGGAAAATATCAATATTTTATTTTTTCCCCATTATAAATGAACTTACTGGAACCAATGAAAAGCTTTGTGCATGATAATATACCCTAAAAAATCTGGAAAGTGCAAGCTATATCCATGGTTTTAAATCGTGGAAATATCTCTAGTTCCATGGTAGAAATCATGGCAATAGACCTATAGCCACAGTTTCAAATTGTGGATGTAGATTTCAATGGAATCACCTATAGCCATGGTTCATAACTATGGCTATAGGTCTAGTGGAATGGTTCAAACTATGGATATATTCATGACTCTATTTCCATGCCAATATGATCCATGGTTCCCAAAACCATAGATATTACCTATATCCATGGTTTTAGGACCTATATCCATGGTTATAAATTATTTCTATAGCCTAAATTTCAAGAAATTATATTTCTAAGGATATGTCTAGGGATGTTTCTAAGGATAATCCTAAAGTGTCATATATTTAAAATAATATGTCATATTTTAGACATTCTATAAGTGATTTTTCGTGACTATGTGGTTTTCCTCGATGATAAGTGATTCTCACACTATGCTTTCTAGTTTTAGTCAATGGAAGGAACCGGAAAGAACTGGGTTAATATTGAATATGAAAAACAATTTTCTAATGAGAAGTCAAGTGAGATGATAATTGCAATGAAGTATTTTGTGATCATTCCTAATCATTTTTCATGAAACATTAACAATGTATACCTTAACGAACTCTCAAACTCACCAAAGAAGATAAAGAAAGAGTTTGATTAGAGTTTAGGTAATGGAGACCATCGAGGAAAGAAGATTCATTTTTTTATATCGATAATGTGGAAATAATAACCCAAGTGAATGTCTTATATGAATATAAAGATGTTTTTATTGTGGAAGAGAATGATTTAAAGAAAGTAAATGTAAAGGAAAAATGAAGAGTTTGATTAACGCACTGGATGGGAATATTTTCCTCCCTAATACATTATTGATGGTTGAATTCTTTAAATGTGGAATGAATGGGCATTATGAAAATCTATGCCCTAAGTAAAAATATCATGAGAAGAATCAGCAAGGTGGTACGAGTAATGGTTATATTGCTTATGATGATGAGACTATAGGTGAAATATGAATGGAAAGAGTATTAAGGAATAGGATGAGAAAGCCTTGTTAATGGATTAAGGATGAAGTAGAGTAACCTAAGTGTTTATGTATTTGGATTCAAGAATTATGTAATATGAATTGTGAAATATATAAACATTGTTCAGTTTATGTTTTTCACTAAGGATTTAAAAGAATATGTTAAATGGTTTTGAGGGACTAGAAAAGTGATTTAATGGAAAGGTTATACATTCATGGGAAACACATGACTCAAGGAAAGATAACCCTTAATAAGTTTCTATTTTTAAGATAATAATGGTTTGATGAAGTAAATTAGATGATATTGACTACCCTAGAACTGATAAAGGATTTGTTGTCAAAGGGTTTTGTGCTACTGTGGATGGATATTATGACATTTTGGGATTTAAAGAATATATCCAATTATCATTGGAATAAGAAAGCATGAATTTTTTCAGTAAGTATTTATGGTAATTACCGTGTTTCAATAGGTTACAAGATAAATTTATTCACATGTTTGTAATGTGAAAACCAAGATATGTTTTATGATATATGGTGGGTAAATATTAAGATGATTTTGAAAATTTTATTGACCTTCTTTCTAAAGTTTTATATTTTTATCATTAGGAAGGGTTACAAGGTCAACCATTTTTGGAATGGTTTAAGTTAAACCTTAGATGAGGTTTTTGAGATTAAAGTATTATCTCTCCACATGAGGATTTATTAATATTAAATAACATGTGATAAACTTTTTGTTGTGATGCTAACTAAATACAGATGGAATGAATTATTATTATACCTCAAGATCTATTAGTACTTCAAGAGTAATAAATTAACCTTTATTTATTGGATTAAGAGATGAAATGAAAATCGAGTAAGTCATAACCAAAGGGTGATATTGTGCATATGAAATGGAATAATAACAAGTAATTATATTTCCTTATGTTTTTAGATAGTAAAATAATTCTTCAACTCTATCAAAAGGATATTAAAAAAGATTTATTCTAGTATCTTCATTTCTATTTAATTGATGGTTTTATAAATCAACATAGATTTATGGTTTTGAGGCCCTTAACTTTCCATTGATCATTCACTTACTGGTGATCAATGAAATTTATCACTCTCTATAATTATTTATTCTTTTATCCCGTGTACAATCTTCACTCCCAACCTATGTTATCTTATGTGTAAAACTAGTTATGAGTTATGTTAGATAACTATTATGTTTCTAACTTTCCTTTTTTAAAGAAAGTTTTAGTATTCATTTTTACGATGTTAGTTTCTATAAAAGGAACTTACATGTATTAAAACATTGATAACCAAGATGAATTTTGAGGGAGAAACTCATTTTAAGGGGGTAGAATGTTACACCTAGAGATTTTGTGATTTTTTTGGAATTAATTTAATATTTTTATATTTTTCATTTCATGCAACATTGAATATAGATTGTTTTTCTTTCATTATATGCAAAATCAAGTTAAGTTTTTGTTACACAAAATATTTGAACTAACTTTCAGTACATGAAACACTCTGTTTGGATTATGTTACACACAATTTTGAGTTCCTTTGATATCTTGTGTGACATGCAATGCCTAGTTTTATTGAAATACAATATTTTATTAATATTATTATTAAAATATTATTATAGTTTCTACCAATCCATTGGAATGGAAGTTACGAATAAGATTAACAAAAATGTGAAAATATTATTTACATGCATATATAAGAAGAATTATTTGGTAACCAATTAACTATAAATGAAAATAAAACCCTTTTGAAAATATAGGAAATGTTTTGGTGGAAAACTATATTTATGAAATCGAACAAGTTTTGCCTTAATAAATTAATTGAAACACTTTTAATAAATGAATTTAATGAAATATATATATATATATATATTATCTATTCAAATATTTAACATTCTTCTTATGTGTTTTCTAGATAAGAGATAAGAATAAATCCAATTTTATACATTAAAAAATGTATTTTTCAAAAAGGTAATTTTACCACCTTTTAATGGAGAACCTGTTTTAAGTATAATTTTTAACACTTTTATAGTTATTATTTGACAAAATTAACTTTATTTTTGAAATAGAAATATCAAAATTTATTTTGGGTGAATTTTTTGGTATTTTTCTAAGAAGTTTCATTTTTTTTATGAATAGTGAAAAATACTGAATTTTAATTGAAAACTTCATTTTCATATAATTTAATTATATAGTTAAATTATATTTTAATTTTGTTTTAAAGTGTAATTATATAAATTGTACATAAATTAATCCAATTTGGGTCATTTCAACCAATTTCACAATGAAATTGGATATAAAAACATTTCAAACCTTCAAATATTTTCACTTTAAAAACCCATTGTTTCATCCCATCTATGGGATTAATTTTAAATTAATTTATGTCACTTCTCTGCTTATAATTTGAAAAAATGGATTCCATATTTTTAATATTTATAATTTATAATGTCTATTTATGTCATCATAGTTTTTTACCAAAAACATTAGTGAAATTAATTAAAATTAATTACAATAATTAAATCAAAAATTAGTTTACTTAGTGGCTAAAATTTAATATTAAGGGTGAAATGACTTATACACTTGTAAAAAATCCATTTCATGCCCATATTTTGAACATATACCCTCTTGGTTCTAGTTTTATGAGTTAGTGTAACATTATTCCATGAAAGTTACATATATAATAAGTTAAGGAAAAGGACAAAAAAGAACCTACCTTACCTTTAACGTTTATAAAGCCTTGATATATGAACAAAAAACCACATCAGTTAGGTTGTAAAAATTATTTTAAAATTTTAAGAAGTTTTTATCATCATATTAATTTATATTTAATTTTTATAGATAAATTATTTAGATTAATTGCTTAAGGAATGTCAAATATGGTAATTATTTAGTCAATAATTAACTAAAATGAATGATAGTAAAAATATTAAAAGTGAATTAAATTTATGGAATTATTTTATTATAATAATATATCATTTTATACAGGTGTGAAATTAATATATTAAAATTCCATCTTTGTCTTTATATTTTTAAAATTTAAATTAATTGAATATATTAAAATTGACATTAATGTTATTTTATAATAAATGATATTTTATTTAAAGATTTAAAATTTACTAAAAAACTTTTATTATACCAAATTATTTTTAATTTTTAATAAATATAAAAAAATTTAAATTAATTTACCAATTTATCTTTTATAATGAACATGTTTACCTTTAAATAGAAAAAAAACATTGTTAGCATAGTTCGGGTTAAAGTAGTGTTTTTGTGTGTTACATGCGATTGTTTTAAAATTAATTTCCAACACACATGGGATTTATTTTTTATAAATTTGATATAGTATTTATAATTCAGTGGGTCTATATTTTCTAATAAATATTACTTTAATTTAGTCTTAATTTTTAAATTACTTGGGTTATAAAACTAGTTACCTTAATAAAAACCAAAATGATAAAAGTGGAGGAACTTTAAAGTTAAGGAAAAATTTATAAAAATTCACGTATTTTTATGTGGTTTAGATTTTTATTGACCATAATTAAAATTTAATCCATTATTGTTTCCATTTTTTAATCACATTAGTTAAGGGAGACTCCCAATAGTGTTTACCTTTTGGTATTTACAAGAATACCACCCATCATCCCCTATAAAAATGAATTCACTCTTCCCCTTCCTCGCACCTCTAAAGACACTTTGGATTATCCAAACCCTACCCAAATAATCTAAAAATTTATATATATTCATTATAGAGGCCTCAATTTTATCATAAATCCAACCAAGTAATCCCTTTGGTGCAAACCAAACGAAGTTACCCAAATAAAATGTAACATCCTTCAACAAGCACTTTTGTTTTATCTTCTTTCTCCACCAAATGGATTATTATTATTACATGATTATATAATAACCTAGGTATCCTAAATATACTGATATTTTTTATTCTAATGTTTCTATCTACATATACACACACATCCATCAAATGGTTAACAAACTTACCATTCACATGTACGACAGACTACTGCCTCGCGAAATGATGTCGTTCATTTTTCTTTTACCACATGTCATGGTTGGGAATTATGATGGACATAATATTTTTATATTATATATATTCTATTTATGATATATTTATTCTTCTTTAACTATTATATAAAACATACCTTCATCTTTCCATTTTGTGGGAATATGATAACTTTGTTTTTGGACGTGTGGACTACCCCCTCCTCAAAGCGATGTGATTCGTTCACACTTTACATGGAATATATTAAGGATAGGTTTAGTAAATTTATATTATATATATGAAATAATAATTATACTTTAATTATAATTTGTGTGTTTGTGTTTCATTTACCTTATTTCTTTCTATACGACAAAAAAATGGAGACACAGTTCATGCGTACGTACGACCTACCGTCTCTATGAATGATGTATTTCATTTCATATTTATATATTTTAAAGGTTATTATAAATATTTATATACTGAATATATATGATATTTATATCATGTTTTACATTCTTTAAATAATTAAATCATCATATAATTAATAGGATCAAGAATAACAAGTCAAAACATAGATGAAAAACAAAGTGAATATTACCTGAAACGTAACATTAACATGGAATTATTAATAAACGGGTAAGATAAAGTCATAATTAAATAATATATGGAATTATATATAACAATATTATTATATGGTATATTTATAATAAAATTATATTTATTAAACAGGAGTTTTTTATGTGTACGAAGAAAGTCAAGACTTAAGGTAAGGGTTTTCTCATCTCACTTTTATTTTTATGAGACTTATGCCTTATTCCCCAATAATTTCTTTTTTGGGGTGTATATAATGACCATGAATGTATTATATGATTATTTAATTTAAATTTATGTTTATTTACATATCCATTTTATGATCTTTCTTTCATTGGGTTTATGTTTCAAAAGTTACCAAATCGGTAAAGTATTTTTTGTCTCAAATTGCCTTCTTTGAGATACATGTCATGTTATGCACCTATATTATTCTATGAGGTTTATATACTACCCTTTGACATGTTATATAATGAATATAATTATTTCATGATATTTTAAGCTTCATGTAATTTTATTCTTTCATAGGTATTATGATTCAAATTTACCAAAGTGGTAACAGTTTATTACTACAATCTCATTATTTATCGAGATTGTTTATGATTATGCTTCCATTGATGAAATATTATGATATATCTCTCAATGTATATCATTATTTTATTATATTATGTTTTTTCATGATATATTCATTTATTGGTTCTATTTTTTTAAGTCTTTGGCATGTAAGATAATTAAGAAAACCTTTTTAAGAAAATATGAATTTATGTCTCTCTGGTCAAAATTTTGTTTTCCTTCAAAACCATGTTTTCAAAAATGTGATACTATTATACTATGATTTGTAAAATAAATTTTTACCCATGTTTTACCTTTTTACAAATGGTTTTAAAAGTTATATTATTGTATTTTTCCAATCAAGGAATTTTTATAAATATTTTATGGTGCAAAAGGAATGCTCGGCATGTACAGATTTACCTGATGTCATGATAGTCATTTCATTGAATCTTCCTCTAAAGGTTTAAAATGTTATTTTTTAAAATGTTTCTTTTCTTAATATTATGAAATTTCATTATTTTAAAAAAAATCAAATAAAATGGTTTTAAAAATTTTTTCAATCCTTCTATATAAGTTTTCAAATTATTTTCAAAGAAAAAGGTTTTCAAAATGTTTTCAAGATTTATATATAAGTTTTAAAAGTATTTTCAAAGAAAATGGTTTTCAAAATTCTTTATGCTTTAAAAATTGTTTTTAAAAGTGAAAAATATTTCTTCCTCAATAAATGTTTTAAATTAAATTTCAAAGATCTAATTATAAGAAAGGAATTTTTGAAATTTTTTGTGGAAGGGATTTTCAAAAAAATGATATTTTCCTTAAGAAATGTTCCAATAGATATTTCAAAATCCTTCTCTATATAATATGAAATCCTTTGAAATAGTTTGTTCTTTAATAAATATATGATCCAAGGACTTCATTATTATTATTTCTTTAAATGGTTTATGTTTAATATGGAAATTAGTTTATGAAACTTGTTTCTATTCCACATGTTATATGCTTTTAAAACACACTTATTTCCATGGATTATGATTTGATGAAATGATTATAGAAACTGTCTCTTTTCCATAGGTTATTATATGATGGAATGTTTATGATATCCATTCCATTTCATGGATTATGATATTATTTTTATGAAACCCATTTCTTTTTATGGGTCATGATATGATGAAAGTTTTATTATCTTATGGAACATGTTTGTATGATTTTATTATGTGATGGATGGGACCTATATCTTCTACCAATGCATTGGGTAAATATTTATATCTCATGGGATAATTATTTAAAACAATTAAATGGACTTTATCTACTATAGGAAGAAGGGGAAACTCAATCCACTATGGGAAGAAGGGGAAACTCGGTCCCTTATAAGGAAAATACTGTGACTGGGTATGGTGGTATGTCTTGACCAGCAGGTGTAGTCCCCATGAAGTTCCCTAATATGTTTTGGAAATGAACCATGACTTATAGAGAATGATATTACATGTTTATGTTTCTACTACATTTCCATGTCTTATTCCTATGTTATGATTTCATATATTTTACTCTTTATTTCCTTATGATTCAAGTATTTTAAACTACCAATATTTATGCCATGAATCTTTATTATGATCTTTTATATGCAGGATATTATCTTATAATGTTATGATCATGTTCCCATACCCTTATGATAATGATTATTCTTACATATCTTCCTTATTTACCCTTACTAAGCATCTTATCTCACCCTTTATTTTGTTTCTTTTCCCCATTTTATGAAGAAAGGTTTTAAGTAGGAGTGATAAAGGGGAAATTATTTAAGGGAGATGTTGAAGATATTTCACCAATATTAGAATATTGTGTTACAAGTTTACAAATATAATAAACTATTGTGTTACTAGGACATTTACTTGTATAATGTAATGAATATTCTTCTAAAATGATATAATTTCTATGTATGTTAAGTCTGGGTTTCTATAGGAAGGACCTCCACTTTTTTTTGATATAGTGGGAAGGACATATGATTTGGTTGTTAGTGAAGTGGGGAGGACCTCTACTTTGGTTAGTGGTGGCATGGGGAGGACCTCTGTGTTGCTTTTTGTGGTGTAGGGAGGACCTATTCACTAATTCTCCTCATCATAGGATAGACTGTGATGGATTTCGGTGGTTTTAAAGATTGAGATATTCAACCCAATCTACCTATGAGGCAAATGGGGTCTTGATTCCAAGTGGGAAAAATTGATCCTTGTTCACCTCTAAGAGGGATATTGTGAAATAAACCAATTGTGGTAAGGACCAAAGGAGTTGTAGAATATTCTCCTCATTAGGAAATGTCTTGGGTATTACCCATACATCGGTGTTGGGTGTTCTGGACTAGGGTTGGTGGAGTAGAGTTGAAGTCAACCTACTCATCTACCTAATGGATCAGTTAGTTTTAGCATTTGAGTGGCCTGGTGGGTTCCCTCTTAGGCATCTCCCGAGCTATTTTCACTATAGTAATGGCTCAAATATCCCCCACCTCCTCAGTATAGAGGAGTGATCTGTCAGAGTTCTCTAAGGAGAGACTCCCGAAGCGGTTCACTGTTAGAATCGGGGGAGGTTTCCCATTGTGCAACCCTTGGGGAGGCGGTGTCAGTAAGGTGATAATGCCCCTGAGATCTTGTAAGGTCATATCCCTAGTAGGAATGAACCCTTCCTGCTCATAGTGACACATTAGGGTGTGTATCACCCTCCTCTGGATGATCTCAGAGGGTAGACGGGGTGTGGGAACCTAGAAACTGAAGGCACAATGGAAATAGTGGTAAGGGTGTAATCATGCAGGATTTCCAAATCAAAGTTTCCCCTACCCCAGTGCATGTTTCCCCTAGGTCACTAATTTCATATATCTTGAGTCATATAAGGCATTTGTATTTGTCCATCAGTACAGGTATAGTGAAATCTATTCTCAAATCCCTAACATTTTCCATTCTTCCTGAAGCGAAGAATGATATACACTGATAATGTTACAGACTAAGTATTCACAAAATTTTATGTCCTGATTCACATGTTAGTTTCATGTTCGACCCACTTTTTTATTGGGGGGACCTAGAACCAAATATTTGAGTCTGATGACATGAAAATATAATAGTTCCCTAAAAGATACTAGCCCTCATGGTTGAGGAGAAGAGCTTCACATTGGGTTAACCATTTTTGGTTTTAATGCTTTCACCATGGCACATCACTGTACCTCCATCTATCATCAATTCTCTTATTCTTATTTCCCCAAATTCATACCTTCCAAAGGTGGGTGGTTTTCATCACTTTCATCATCTATGTCTTCTCCTTGATCTAAAAGGGGTGATGGGATATCAGTTCCTCCTTCTATGGATTCCTCCTTAGAGATTGTCACCTAATTTGAGTCTCTCTCATAGATTTATGTCATGTTCATGAAACTCATTTATGGCACCATCTTGAAGTAGAAACAATTTAATTATGATAATTATATCTTGACAGGGTGGAAAACTTCAGTCAGGGGAGGTAGTAGCATTGGGAATATTGGGAATGTCTAGATGTTGGGTAGGTTGGGAACCTATAAAGTCTCCCTCTTTTGGAGGGAAAATCATGTGTGAGGCATCTTAGGTGTGGAACCAAAGACATTCCATGTAAATCATAAGGTTATAGACTCTAGATTAGTAATTATTCAAAGTATTTTTACCTCATGCATCACATGTTTATTTCATGGTGTACGGATTCTAGATCATGGAATGATTTTAACATCTTGTGGAGACAGGCATAGGGTTAATGTATTGTGGGGAAAAGTTGGATGTAGGCTTAACATCTTATGGCGATAGGCTGGGAAAAGGTTTTAAATATTTTGGGGATAGGATGGGTATAGGTTTTATGTCTTTTTTGGATAGGATCAGTGATTGAGTGTATCTCTAAGAAGGAAGATTTCACACTTTGGTAATGGATTTCTTCCCCCCAAGGGGGATAATTTCACACTTGGATTGATGGTTAGGATTGAACCATAAAGAGGAATCCTAAGTACCCAGTTCAAGTGGAAGGAATCAAAAACAACATAGTTCTATTCCACATTTTAAGTTCGTGTGATAGGACCCTTCCATTCAATTTAGCGTCATGCAGTAAAGACGCTCGTGTCACGAAAGGGGCATCGATGAGGGATGGTGTGGGGCTTACATGTAAAAGTTTTATAGTATTGTAGGATCATCCCTTGTGGAGATGGTGTGGAAGGTTTAATCCCATGATGATCATAAATAGAGAATATTCTTTCATTTCACAGGGTAAGACCATAGTTTTACGTCATGTGATGAGGAAATTATCATGAAGTTTAACGGCGCATGACTATGATGTGGAGTTGGGTAGTTTTAAATATTGCATCTCAGATGTGGATGGGACTTACACCTTAAACGGTACTGTGTCAAGGTAGGAGTAATATTTATCATAAGGAATCCCCATCTAGATAGGTGAATATTTTCCCTCAAAGATGCTACCTCTAGGGCTAGCATGTCCACTTCTCTTGTGCCTCTGGGCGGAACATGGCATTTGCACTGTCATGGAGGAGTGGAAACCAGGAGGCCTGATGTTGGTGTACCTATGATTAGGAGATATGGTAATTAGGGAAACTATTTTTAGGATTAATAGGTATTATAAATCCCTAGGCTTCACTTGGAGAAAAATGTGAAGACATAGAAGTAGGTGGTACTGGTTTTACAGGGACTTGGTGTACGGATAAACCAATTTTGGATGATCATAGGGGACCCAGGCACTCAACTTTCATGAAAGGATGTTTTCTAAAAGGATGAACCATGTAGAGTCTTGGATCATGGGTTTCATGAAGTTTGGATATTTGTGGAATTTTAGAGCCTCATGAACACTAGGGGTATCACAAAGGTTAGGGGTCTCTTGAAAAAATATGTTTCACGAAATGGGGTGACCCAGACTTGAGGTAAAGTCTAGGTTCCCATGGGGTTGGTTTCATGAATGATAGTTATCTCATGAAACCCCAAGATCCACAATGGGATTTTTTCTTACATGAAGGCCATGGAACTTCATGAAAGTAATATCCACCCTAGGTTGAGGGTCTCAAAAACCCATTGCAAGTAGTTTCTTGAAAGATGGCTACTTGGGGAAATCCAAATTCTCTCTCAATCATGAAGATTCAGAGTATCATGAACTCGGATATTTTCTCAGAAGGTGAAAGGTCACATCCCTAAAAATGTTAGACATAATGAGGTATTTATAGGTTTAGTGGAGGCATGGTATTGGTTTCTTAAAAGATGGATGACTTCATTAAACTATATGAGTTTCACAAACATGCATGGTTCCAGGAACCAGAGTCACACTGTGTGGAGGTTACCATCAAACCTCTGCATGGTTGGTGAATTCCACAAAATGGAACTCCACAAATTCAGACTTACTCTATATAGAGGTTACCATCAAGTTTCTATGTGGCTGGTTCTTTCGTGATCAATATCCATTCATTAAGGTGGGTAATTTCATAAATCTTATCCCTTAAGTAGATTTCAATATGTTTTGGACAAAATTCACCTTAAAGCGGTTGTGTCTTCCTTGACCTCTCCCATGACATGTTTATTTTAGTTTCTACACTCCCATTGGTCAGTAAAAAGTTAGAATCAATATGAAAGGGAGAATTGGGAAGGCTTTATAGGAAGGTATTTGGGGTTTTTTAGATTATGATAGCCTATAATGTGGATTTCAACATTCGTGGGGAGAAAAAAACTATAGGATTTATGTCCAAGATTATGAATATGTATGACAATCCCTTTATGGTGAATGAAGTTTTCATGTTGAGGAAACTCTTTGACATGAAAATTTTATAAGTTAGGTCTACATTCAATCATTTTAATAAATTCAACACAATCTTTATCCAAATAAAGTCTAATAATGTCAAGTTTGGTGAATTTTTATGGTCATTAATTCTTCTTTCATCACTTTTGGATTCATGGGACATGATGGTGATCAATGTGATCAACTCCAGTGGAAATAATGACCTGATATTCAAGGATATCTATGATCTTTTCTTAAATGAAGATATCTAAGGGAAGTTGGTTTCATCAAAATCTAGAAATGTTTTTATCTTATCATATGATAGGGGATTCTCAAATTGTAGGATTTAGGGTAAAATAGGAGGAAAAGGAAGAGTTAAGATCCAAAAAAAGTTAGTTTTTTATAGTGAATCTATATATTGGAACTATAGAAAGAAGGGTAATCTACATAAGGACTACTTGGAGAGACATGTAATCTCTATAAATTCTACTTCTTGATCATCTTAAAACTCTGTATTTGAAGGGGATGGTGGAACTTTGGTGTTAAGTATCATGAGTTCGTTGGAGTCATGGTTTCTTAACTCTAGTGCTTCATTTTATTCAATTTCCAATAGATAATACATGTGTAACTATGTGTTTGGTATCCTTATAAAGGCTAACCTTATGGGCATAAAGGCTCTTAATTTTGTTGGAAAATGATATATGAGCATAAGGATGAAGAATGGAAGCATTCTAAATTTGTGAAGCTTCTGAAATATCCCAGTTCTATGAATGAAATTAATTTTTAGAGACATCTTGATGATGTATGGTATTGCACCATTTTTTTAGATAATGTATGAAAAATAACACAAGGTTCCACATTGGTGAACCATGGTGTGAAATATGGAATGTTTTACCTAACTGGTATACCAAAATATATCATTCATGTTGGAGAAACCTCCTATAGAATATATTCAGCATCAACAAAAATATGGAATTTCTATCTTGGTCACATTGGTGAGAAAGGTCTACAAACCTTGAATACTAAGAGATAGCTAAATCTTGATCATTTGGATTTTGGAATATATGAGGGTTGTATCTAAGGAAAGAAGTAAAATATTTCATTTAGTTGGGATGTAAATTCATCTAAGAATCAAAATATTGAGAAATTTCATACAAATATATGGGGGATGACACTATTTATATCTCACGTGGGTTCACTATATTGCATTACATTCATCAATGATTTCAAATGGAAGGTGTGGGTGTTTTTCTTAAATTAAAGTTTGAGGTCTTTCCAGCTTTCATCGTATGGAGATCCATATTATAGGATGAGACTAGGATAAAGAAGAAATGTCTCAGATCAGATAATAGAGGTGATTATGAAAGAAAGGAGTTTCATGCATTCTATTGGATAAATAGAATATGGATAGAGAAAACTATGCATAGAAAATCTAAGAATAATGGTGTAGAAAAACAGATGAATCAGATGCTAAATGTGAGAGATGAGAGTATGAGGTTAAGTTCCATTTTTCTAAAGGAATTTTGGGTTGGAGAAATTAATTTTATAACTCATATCATGAATCATAATTTTTATAAACATAGTCTAATTATAAGGTAGACCTTACTTTCTGTTGGGATCAAGTTGGATGGAAAAGGTTCCTGGAAGTTTTAGGAAGTTTTTTTACAAGGTTTTCTCCTTTTTTTCAAATAATATAAATCAATTAAGTTTTTAAATGTTGAAAATTAGACTCACAAGTTGTTTTCATAAAAAATCGTACTGACTTTGTTTAAGAAAGTCCATCATAATGATAAGAATTTGTTTGGTTCTGATTGGACTCACATCAGGTCTGGAATGGGAGAAGATCATATTGAGGTAATATTTGTAATTGGATTCAGTATGGATCTGATATAAAATGTTATTATGCTTTTATGGTTTTATTTCACTTAAATTATAAGTTGATTGGGAAACTTATAATGAAATATTGATGAAAGAAAGGGGGTTGAAAGATATTCAAGCCAATCATACCCAGATCAATCAGATCTAGATGAAAATAAAAATGGCGATGAAAATTATAATCAGGACGATAATACTAAAAATGATCATATTCAGGACAATAATACTCAGAAAAATTTTAATCAGGATGATTGTACTCGGAATGATCAAATCTAGGAAAATCGCACTCAAAAAGATTGTAATAAGGACAATCGTACTCAGTCTGATTGTTTTTTAGCCAATTTATTTCTGAAAAATCATATTCATGTTGAGTTGGAAATAAATATGGTTTATGGAGTTTTGGTAAGTTTCAATACTTTCAATTTTAAATTAGATGATGATAAAACTGATCTTCAATGTATTCAAAATCATGAAGAAAGTCATGATACAAGATGAAGTTTGTGGAATAAAAATATGTTGTTGGGGCTCAAGAAGAAAAATATATTTTTGAGTCTCAAGAAAGAAAAGATATTGATGAGGTTCAGGAAGAAAAATATGTTGCTAATCCTAAGGAAGAAAAGGTTTGTACTAAATAATTCATACCAAAGAATTTGTAATCATTAAATTATACTGAAGAAATCATACTGAACAAATCATACTGAGATTTCTTAATGAAAAAATTATACTGGGAAATCATAATGGAAAATTGTAATGGGATAGAATCTTTTTAACAAATTCAGAAGTGATATGAATTTTTTATAAGTTCTTAGAATATTCAAGATTAGTTTAGAAGCTTTCACGAAGTCATAAATCCATCTGAAATTAAAGGAAGTTTTAATTTTAGGAAAATTTGGTTGAGCGGGAACCCTTTTAAGTATCCAACCAAAATGTTTTCAGGATGCCTATAAAAGTAAAAATGTATTGTGTACTTGAACTGATGAATGTACTATTCACCATATAAGAGAGAGAAGATCTGAGTTTTTAGAGAATAAGAATAAGTTTTCGTATTGATATTTGTCGAAGAAGTGTTGTCGGACAGAAGTAAAAGGAGAAGAGACAAGATTTCAATGTTTCATCTATCTATCGTATTCATTTTGTCAATTTTATTTGGATAATCATTGTATCAGGATGGATAATTGGATTAGATTTTTTGTATTAGGATTTCCAGACTAAGGAAGAAGTTTTAAAGAATCGTAGTAAGTTTTTTGTCCTCAAAACAGAAGTGGTGAAAATTTTTCTCCACCTTATTCTGAAAAAGTTTTATATTTTTTCATACTGGGAAGAATTATACTGAGAAAAATCATACTAGGAAAAATCATATTGATAAAAATTGTACTGGGAATAATCGTATTGAGAAGAATTTTACTGAGGAGAATGCTATTTAGAGAATCGTACTGGGAAGAATCGGATTGGGAAAAACATACTGGTAAAATAGTATTGAGTTTTCCTTATCAAATTCCTTCAAGTTATTACCATATTATGGGTAAGAAATTGAAAAAATGTTTTAAAAGGAATACATTTTTTAAATTGAAAATAATCACAGGTAACATGTGTTGTCACACAAATATTTTCCTAACCTATTTGTGCTAAGAGGGTGCACACATACTATTGGAATTTTTTACATAGTGTTGAATGAGTGAAAGGATATATCATAATCATTGTAATCCAAATATTTATTTCTAGTATATTGTGTGTTATTGGATCATTTCTAAACCATACCAAGGATGTAGTTATTCTTATTAAATAGCGAACCTTGTAAATTCTTATGTTCCTATGGATGTATGTTTAAATTGTTTTCAGCGGGGAAAGAAATATTTAACAAGGGGTGAAGGTTATTTCAATTGAAAATAAACATAAAAGAAAAGGTATAACTAATTAACCCCCTCCCCCTCTTATTGATACAACTATCTTGTTTGGGCACTTTAAACTAGTATGAGAGCCAGGTTCCCTTCACTTATTCCTTATTATTGGAGAGTTTAAATTTTGTGAACAATAAAGGTATTCTAGTTTTTGATGGAATAAATTATTATATCTAGAAAGATAGAATGTTGTTGTATCTTATGTCTATTGGATATGATGTTATTGAAACTACAATATATGGGTTTCCTCCTATTGATTTTAAATCACCTCTTACATCTATTGATAAGAAGAATATTGAGAATGATTTAAGGGATAAGAATTCTATATTATCATTATTTTTTGAAAGTGTATTCTAAATATTGAAAGGTGTTTCCACAACCAAAGGTATATGGGATAAATTAAAAAACATATATGAAGTCAATACAAAAGTTAAGAAGGAAAAGTTACAAATCTTAAGATTAAAGTATGAATTTTTGAAGATGGGTGAATATGAATCTGTTGGGGACTTTTTTATGAGGTTAAATGACATTATCAGCACTATAAGATGTCATGTTAAAAATTTAGATGATTCTACAGTTGTTGAAAAGATCTCTAGAATCCTTCCCAACAATTTTTATGCAAAAAAATTCTTCACTGGAAGATAGAGATCCTAAAACATTATCTCTAGATTATTTATATAGTACTCTCATTACTTATGAAATGAGAAGGTAGAAATCTATGAGAAGCAAAACAAGAGTTGATAGAGAAATGTCCTTCAATGCTGCTAAGAAAGAAAAGACAAATAATATTCTTATTTAAGATGAAGATGGTGAATCTACTTCTAAAAATTAGGTATGTAAACATTTTGATAAAATCTTATCCTTGTTTTCTAAAAATGTGAAAAGATGTATAAGAAAATATAAAGGGAAACTTTCCTAGAAATTTTTGTGGAAAATTGTCCTTAATGAAAGAAAGAAGAGGATAGTGATGAAGAAGAAATGAATCCAAGAAAATTATGGTATAAATAGGGAGATAAAGAAAAAATTTATTTCATAGGGAAATATAGGAAATTCTTCAAATCCAAAAGAAGAAGTCTCTTATTTAAAGATGAAGAAGAAGAAGATAGTGAAGATGAGACTGGAAAATATATTGAGTATGGTATTGAGAACACCTTTATTACAATAGTGAATGATGAAGAATTTGGAACCAGTATTTCTAAGGAATAAGAAAATCAAATTGAATTTCATTTGAAAGAAGAGTTGAAAGAGTATCTGGGAAAGATCACGAGGCTTAAAAATCAAAACAAAAAGATTGAAGATAAATGTTCCTAAAAAAGAAATAAAGAATATTTTTTCTAGAAGGTGAAGTTTGTAAAATAAATTTATGATTTAAATAAATATCTTGAGGAAGAAAATAATCATAATGATCATATAGAAGTGAAGTTGGAAGAAAAATAAGAAGATTTGTAACTTGTCTAACAAAAGCTATCTCAAGACGAGATGATAAATACAAGTTTTAAATACTCTATCTCTGAATTTGGTGAAATTTATCGAATGGAGAAACCTGATAAGGACCAAAAAATATATACCTTAAAAGGTTGAAAAGAAAAAAATGGAGTTGTTTCTGAAAAGAAGAAAGCTGGGAAAGTCATGTATGTGGTCAAAACCAACAAAGTTGGGAATTCAAAAGTCTCAAAGAACCCTAAATCCTAAAATTTTTCCAATACTTATGGTTCTAATAAATCTAAAAAGAAAATGAAGACTCTAATTGATAATAGAAAGTTTGGTGGCTCATAAAAGAAGGAGAAGATGGTGGCTGAGAAACATATTCACAATTTTAGTCAGTATAGAAGTTTTAGAGGCAAATACTCTTTCTATGGATACTGTTATTATTGTGGTGGATTCATACACATGGAAAATATGTGTTGTTTCAACCAAAAACATTACTATTACTCCATAGGTTATGAAGGGAAAAGTTTGAGGGGGATTTAATTCCCTCAAAAGAAGAATTCTGATAAAGTTATTTTGAATAAACCTTAAAAGAATTGGGTAAAGATTAAAAATAGGTTCCAACTTTTGGAAAATATTTTTTAAATATGTGAAAAACCTGGATACCATGTAGAAGGATTCCTTGTATTATTACTGTCACAACAAAATATTCTTAAAAATTCTTAGAAGTTGGGAGTGGAGAAATAAAAGAAAGGATAAAAGGATATTATTGTTGAAACTACTTTGAAATCTACAAAAGGATAACAACCTTGGTTTATTGATAGTTTGTGTTCTTCTCATATGATAGAATATTTTAAATTGTTTAATAATTTCAAATAATTTAAGGAAGAAACTGTGACATTTTTCAATGATGAATCCTTGAAAATCATAGGTGTTGGATCATTCATGATTATGAAAGAAAAAATGTAATCCAATAAAACTTTGTGTGTTAATGGGATGAAACACAATTTTCTAAGTGTTTCAAAACTATGTGATTAAGGTAAAAAATTTATCTTTAGAAAATATGGGTTTTTTTGTAAAAATTAAGGGAGATGGAAATATTGTTACAAGAGTCCATTGTACAAAATGAAACTTGTTTCGGGTTGGTGAAATACAAAACTCTTGTTACATGAGTATGGTGGAAGAGAATCAATTGTGGAATAAAATTCTAGGAAAAATGTGTCAAAGAAACATGAAAAAATTGAAAAAAAAAATATAGTGTATGAGGCATTCCAGATCTTCCAAGAATAATATATTGGTGTGGAACTATTTTTCAGAAAGGAAAGATTACAAGTGTTATGCACAATAAAGTTGAGATTTATTCAAAAAATACCCTGGAGCTTATTCATTCTGATATCTGTGGTCCAATGGGAAAACAATAAAAAAATGGAGATAAGTACTTCATCACCTTCATAGATGATTTTACTCACATTACTTGTGTTATGTATATGAAACATAAATCAAATGATTTGAAAATGTTTAAACTTTTAAAAGGGAAAGATGAAAAGGAATGTGAGTATTCAGTGAAGAAATTGAGAACCGAAAATATAGGTGAATACATAAGTGAATATTTTGAAAGTTATATATAGAAGTATAGAATTTTTAATGAGTATAGTTCCTCATACACTCCTCAATGAAATGGAGTTATTGAAATAAATAGAAGAAGTTTGTTGGAAATGGGAAGAACTTTGTTACTTAAACATGGTATTTCTCATTACTATTGGAGGAAATCCATGAGTACTAATGTTTATATTTAAAATTGATGTTTATATATGCTAATATCGGTTATGAATCCATACGAATTTTTTTATGTCAAAACTCTATGTTTGAAACACTTAAGAGTTTTTGGGTGTCCATGTATTGTAAAAAGAAAAGGTGGAAACTATGGAAAGTTTGAACAGAAAGGTGAATATGGAATTTTTCTTAGCTATGCTTCAAAAGGAAGAGGATATAGATGCTTCAACAAAGAAATAGGAAATTTTTTTGATTTATTTGATGTGAATTTAATTGAAAAATCTATGGAAGAAAAGTGTATTTGGGTAGAGAAGGAAGTTGAGTAGGATATAAAAGTGTTGAAAACAATTTTGATAAGGATACAGAAAATTTTAATCATTCTCAAGAATAAGAATCAGACTCATCTATTTCTAGTGATGATAAATATACTAAAAAAACTCATTTTAAATTAAGAAAACAAGTGGAATCTCATAATAATATTTGTGATCAACATCAAAAGGTTCAAACAAGAAGAACAACACATGCTATTACACATACTTCTTTGTATTCAAAAGTTTATCAGAATGATGTAAAAAAAGATTTTGAGCATCCATAATGGGTTCTATCCATGAATGAAGAGCTGGATTAGATTAAAAAGAATGATACATGGGAACTTGTACCCAATCCAGAAAACAAAAACATTATTGGAAAAAAGTGGGTTTTCAAGAACAATATGAATGAAGAAGGTGAACTGATAAGAAACAAAGAAAGATTGGTGTGTAATGGGTATTCAAAAATTAAAGGTATTGGTTTTGATGAAACCTTTTCTCTAATTTCAATATTAGAAACAATAATAATTTATATTTCTATTGTTTCATAATGAGGTTACAAGATCATTCAAATAGATGTTAAATATGAATTCTTAAATGGTGATATTGATGAGGAAGTTTACATTGAACAACCTTGTGAATTAACTATTGATAAAGATGAAAGTTATGTATATAGATTGAATATGGAATTTTATGGGCTAAAACAAGCTCTGAGAGCATGGTATTCAAAATTGGATACTAGATTAAGAAAAATTAATTCCATAAAAGGAAGAATTGATAGAAATATTTACATTTGGGAAATTCAAGATTATTACCTCATTGTAATTGTTTATGTTGATGATATTATCTTTTCTGGGAAATATTAAATAAGTTGTGAAAGATTTTCTAAATATATGAAATAGATATTTGAAAAGTCTATGCTATGGGAAATAAAATACTTTCTTGGGTTAAAAATCTTACAAAAGAAGAACGCATTTTTATTTCTCAAGAAAAGTATGCTAAGGAACATCTTAAGAAGTTTAGCATGTAAAATTAAAAGATGGTTTCCACACCAATTTTAGTGGGAACCAAGTTTTCCAAAGATGAATAAGGAAAATAAGTTTATTATAAAGAGTATCAGAAGATTATTAAGATTTTGTTATATTTAACTATCTCAAGACCTTATATTTTTTATGTTGTTACCATATGTGCAATATTTAGTAGATTTATAAAAGAATCAAATTTTATGGCTAGAAAAATAATTCTAAGATATATCAATGGAATAAAAAAATTTGGAATTAGGTATGACAGCTTAAAAATTATTGATTTGTTTGGGTATTCAAATGCTGATTGGGAAGGAAATGTTAATAATATAAGATCCATATCTGGTGGAGTATTCTTTTTGGGAAATAATTGTGTTAGTTTGAATATAAATAAATAGAATTTAGTAACTCTCAGTATGACTGAAGCTAAGTATGTTGCTTCCACTCAAGCTGCTACTCAACTTATGTGGATGAAAAATTTAATAGAAGACTTACTTGTTGAAGTGAAGTTACCCTTGCTCTTGTTTTGTGATAATAAAAGTGTAATAAATATCACGAGGAATATAATTCAACATTCTCATTCAAAACATATTGATATAAAATAGTATTTCATCAAAAAACATGTAGAGAAGAATGAATTAAAGTTGTATTATGTTCCAACATTAGAACAAGTCACTGAAATTTTAACAAAACCTTTACCAAAGTAATCCTTTTATAAATTGAGGTTAAACATGGGAATCCAACCTTTTTCTCATCAAGGTTGAGGTATGTGTTTCTATACCCTCTCTCATATTATTTTTGGATAGTATTTTCAAGGGGAGAATTGAATTGTTTTATAAATCTATCCTTTTGTATGCATCCAAAAAGGGGGTGTTGTGGGTAATATGTGAGTTCAGAATTGTAAGTATGTGAACTATTCTAACTATTTGTTTGAGTGGTTGTAGGAAATGGATTGTTTTGTATACTAGGTAAGTTGAAGAGTTTTGGAAGAAAGATATTGAATATGTTTTCATTATCACTTATTTTGGACAGCGTGGTTTTGCTATCAATGATTCTTATTTCCCACAATGAGTTAGCTCACATAGTCTTAGAATTATTGATTATTAATTCATAGATTGAGGTTACAAAGTTTAGTGATTTATGAATCTTGGTTGACAATAAAATCCAAAGGGGGATATTTTTGTGACCAAGTTATATGGATAAAGTTCTTAGAAGTTTTATGAAGGTTTTTTTACCAAGTTGTTGTCTTTTGTTGTCAAAGAAGATAAATCAACTACCTTTGTAAATTTTGAAAATCAGACACACAAATTGTTTAAAAAAAATCAGACTCACTTTTTTAAGAAAGTCCATCATAATGATAAGAAGTTGTTTCATTCTGATCAGACTCAACTCAGGTCCAAAATGGTAGAAGATCACATTGAGGTACTGTTTGTAATCAGATTCAGTATGGATCTGATAAAAAATGTGATGATGATTTGGTGATTTTTATTTCACATAAATCATAAGTTGATTGGAAAACTTATGATTCAATCTTGATGAAATAAAGGGGAAGTGAAAGATATCTAGGATGATCATACCCAGATTAATCGGATCTAGATGAAAAGAAAAAGGTTGTTGAAAATCATAATCAGGAAAATCATACTTATAAAAATCATAATAAGGATGATCATACTCATAATGATTGTATCTAGTAAAATTGTACTAAAAAATATCATAATTAGGACAATCATACTCAGTATAATTATTTTTGGGCCAATTTATTTTCTAAAAAAACTTATTCAGGTTGATTTAGAAAGAAACATGGTTTCTGGAGTTTTGGAAGATGAAATAATTTAAATTATAAATCAGAAAATTCTAAAACTAATCTTAATTTTATTCAAAATCATGAATAAATTTATGATACAAGATAAATTTTTTAAAAGAAAAATATTTTGTTGGGGATTAGGAAGAAAAATATATTGATGAGGATCATGAAGGAAAATATGTTAAGGAGGCTCAGGAAGAAAAATATATTTTTAAACTCGAGGAAGAAAAAGCGTTTACTAAATAATTCAAACTAAAGAATTCATACTGAAGATTTCATAATGAAGAATTCGTACTCATGAAATCATACTGAAGAATTAGTACGGAACAAATCATACTGGGATTTCTTAATGAAAAAAAATCATATTATGAAATCATAATAGAAAATAAAAATGAATCAGAAGTTTGTTAACAGATTCATAAGTGAGATGAATTTGTTATAAGTTTCTATAATATTTGATAATATTTGAGAAGATTTTACGAAGTCATAAATCCATCCAAAATTGAAGGAAGTTTTACTTTTAGTGAAATTTTTTTGAGCGAGAACCGATTTAAGAATCCTGCCAAAAAAATCAGGGCACCTATAAAAGGTGAAAATTACTATGTACTTGAACTGATGAATGTACTGTTCAATACAAAATAGAAAGAAGATTTTAGTTTTTAGATAGAATAAGAAGTTTATGTATTTATATTTTTTTAAGAATTTTGTCAGAAAAAATTAAAAAGGAGAAGTGACAAGATTGAAAAGTTTTATCTATCTATCATATTCATATTTTCAATTGTACTTAGTTGATCAATGTATCAGTATGGATAATCGGATCAGATTTTCTGTATTGGGATTTCCAAACTGAGGAAGAAGTTGGGAAGAATTGTACTGAGTTTTTCGTACTCAGAACAGAAGTGGTGTAGATTTGTCTCTATCGTATTTTGAAAAATTTATATAATTTTCTATACTGAGAAGAATCGTACAGGATAGAATCATACTGGGAAGAATTTTATTGAGAATAATTGTATCATGAAGAATCATATTGAGAAGAATTGTGTCGGGCAGAATCATATTGAAATAATCGTACTGAGAAGAATCAGATTGGGAAAAACATACTAGGAAAATCACACTGAGTTTTCCTTATCAAATTTCTTGAAGTTATTACCATATTCTAGGTAATAAATAAAATAATTGTTTTAAAATGAATACATTTGTGAAGTTGAAAATAATCATAGGTAACATGTGTTTTTACACAAATATTTTTCTACCCTATTTGTGCTAAGAGGGTGCATATGCACTATTGGAATCGTTTACATAGTGCTATAGGAGTGAAAGGGTATATCCTACTTATTATAATCCAAGGATTAATTTCTAGTGGATTGTGTGGTATTGGATCATTTCCAAACCATACCAAGAACGTAGTAATTCTTATTGAATAATGAACCTTGTAAATTCTTCTACTCTTATGGACGTGTGTTTAAATTTTTTTCAGTAGGGAAAGAAATATTTAACAGGAGGTGAATGTTTTTTCAATTGCAAATAAATATAAAATAAAAGGTATCACTGATTCACCCCCTCCTCTTCTTAGTGATACAACTATCCTTATTGGAAACTTTCACTTTCATAATAGTTTTTTATTTTATCACTTATTCCCATGTTGATTCCAATGAAATAGAAAAATTGAAATTGAATTCTATGATATGTTTCTTTATTGGATACAGTGATGAAAACTTTGGTTTTAGACTCTAGGGTAATAATAAGAGGAAGGTTATCATATTTTTTAACTTCTTATTTAATGAGGAGATCATATTTAAGGATAAAAACCTAGAGGTTATTTCTCTTAGAAGTAAGGAGCTGATTGAGAATGTAGAGGTTGAGTTGGATATAGGTCAAGTGGCGTAAGGTTATCCAGGGAGAATGGATGGTGGCATTGTCTGGGAGGTAAAACCAAGCTCCAAAACTAAAGTCACTGGTCAAGTTTCATAGGTAATTAGGATTGATATGTCATAAATATCAAGCATATTATAATCTAGGGGAAGAGATTTAGAATATATATGTTTGAACATAGCATAACCTCTAGTGGTGAGGAAATTTACCAGGTTCAAGTGACTAGTGCAGCTGTTTGATTCCCATATACACATTCTATTTCTCAGAGATGGTGGGGAACCTAAGAGCTTGAATATAGAGAAAATTATAATTGGATCAATGTAGTGGGAGTTAGAAATGAAAGAATAACTAGATTCCCTACATGTGTCTAATACATGGGATCTAAGACATCTTCTAGAAATTATGAGACCACTAAAGAACAAATGGGTTTATTGTTTGAAGGAAGAAGTGGATAGTAGAATCTAGTATAATCCAATTTTGATTATGAAATGATTAAAACAATTATAAGTTTTGTATTTTGGTGAGATATTATATCATATTTTTAAACACGCAAAAATATGGATAATTATTATCGTGGTTTCCATGAAAGGTTTTTTTCTTGAATAACTTGATGTTAAGATAGAGTTTCTTCATGGAGATTTGGAGGAAGGGATCTACATGGAGTAACTGTAAGGTTTCATACTAGAATGGAACAAAGTCCTAGTGTGAAAGATTAGGATAATTCTCTATGGTATCAAACAATGTAATGGAATCGAAATTTTAAATCCTTAATAATGAAATGTGGGTTCATCTGGAGCAATGCAGACCATTAATGTTACCTAAAGAAATATGATGATGATAGTTGCATCATATTTATTCTCTATATTGATGAATTAATTTTGATCTAACTTATGATAGAAATTTTAAAAGAGTTGAAGTTTGAGTTGTTTAGATGTTTCTTGATGAAGGATCTTAGATCCATTTAGCAGATGTTGGGCATGAGGATCAGGTAAGACTTGAGTTCCATAATATTGTTCCTTTCTTAGAAAGAGTGTGTTTGAAAATTACAAGCTAGATTCAGTATAAGTGAATCAAAACCTATGATTATCCCTATTGTTGGACATTTAAAACTTTTAAAGTATAAGGCGCTACAAATGGATAATGAGGTAGAGTACATGATAAAAGTTCTATATACATTAGTTTTAGGAAGTCTAACATACTCCATGGTTTATACTATGACTATTATTTCTCAAGTAGTATTTGTGGTCATTATATTCATATAGAATCTAGGGAAGGAACGCTGGGAGTCTATCAAGTGGATATTCTAGTATCTCCAATGTATAGAGGGTCTTAAACTCTATTTTGGGATGGATTATCTCTTATAGGAGTTTGAAAATAATGACTTTAGTGGAGATATAGACACATAAAAGAGAACCATTGGCTTTGTGTTTTCTTTATAAGGAACTATCATATGTTGAATATCACATATAAAACCTATAGTTGCATTTTTAACCATGAAATCTAAGTAAATTTTAAAAAATAAATTGAATAAGGAAATGGTTTGGTTGAAGGGGCTTCTAGAGGATATCAGGAGGAAGGAGATTGGTGTGTTTTACTATGATAGAGAAAGCATAATTCACCTAGTCAACAATCCAAATTTCACTATAGGATGAAGTATATTCAACTCAAATACCACTTAATATAGAATCTTGTAGATGATATGGTTCTAGAGATAAAAAATATTTAAAGGAAATGAAATCTGATGGACATTATAAATAAAGTTATTGACCAAGATATTTTTAGGTTTTTTTGATCTTTAGTGGGTATTGGATAAATTTGAGGTCATAGGACCTCAGAATATCAGAATCTATGATAGACTGAAGGAGTAATCTAATGAAGAAACTTATGAAAGTTTATGCATATGTTCTATTGGGATTAGTGTTAAAGTCTAAAAATGATTCTTGAGTGGAATATTGTTAGGATTAGTGTAATAAGTTGTTTTGTGGCTGATTGATGAAGTCGTGGGAAGGGAATAACTTTTGATCCCTTTTTATTCTATTATATGTGGGAGTTGTAGTTCTCATAATATCATAATTCCATGACATATCATAATTAAAATAGGAAATAGTTCAAGTGTTGTAAGAATAATGTGTTAACACTAGAGGATGAGGTATTTTTTAAGCGAGCATGAGCATATGCTGATGAAGGAGGCGTAAAGTAATTCCTTGAATTTCCCATACATGGATACTATTCACCAAGTAGTCTAGTTGAGGCAATGATATCCCTTTACTGAATGATTTTATGACTGAAAATATTAGATACATGGGACGAATAGTCCATGAAGATCATTTTTTGGTGGAATAGGTATTATTGGATAGTATTAGCTATAAATGTTATGGTTTGGGTCATCTATACTATGTGTGTGAGTGTGAATGATTTACTCAAACCAATATTTTATTAGCTTATAATTTTTATTTTTTATTAAATTATAATATATCTTGTTTATCTTTAGTAAAGTTGTTTTTTCCCATGAATTATGACACTTTCTGAACCACATAAAATCCTTATGCCCTTTTTTCTTTATTGCATGTTTCATTGTATGATTGCATGTTTTGCTTATTGTGAGGGTCTATTGAGGTTGAAAAGAGGTGGGAGGTATGGTTGTGTGTCTTTATAGTCCCAAGGAATTTTCATTTAACTCTATATCATCTATAAACTCTGGTTCCTTATTCTGTAATTGAGGAAAAGACATTGGGTTGACCGGAAAATAGTGCATATGGTGCAAAAAGTGGTATCAAAGCTTGGTGTGGAGTTATAAAGAGGATGACATATAGTAGCATCCAGGAAGTGGGAGGTACTTACTCTTTAATATATTATAATGTAGTGTTAATTTTATATCTTTAAAATATAGAATTGGAAGATATCAAGTTGAGGTTGGAAAAGTTTTACAGAATAGACTTTTTATTTTTGAAGATACGGTTAAAAGATTAATTGCTCCAAAAGGATCTTTATCTATCATTGGTCAAAAAATCTTGATGAAATATAAATAAGATAATGAGAAATTCTTGTTAAGAATTTACTTGGTGTTATCCAAATTATTTTATCCTAAAATGTGTCTTTCAAAATCTTTTAGGAGAAGACAAATTCAGTATTTATGTCCAAGATTATGAAAATCTTTGAGAAGCTCTCTGTGGTGGACAAAGTTTTCATGTTGTGATGACTCTTCGATAGAAGAATATTAAAATTTAGGTCTATGTTAGGTCTTATAAATTAATTAAATGTGATCTTAAGTCTATTAGATTATATTAATGTGAATTTTAGTGAATTTATATGGGTGTTAATTCTTCTATTATCCCTTCTAGAGTCATGGTATGTGATGGTGACCACTGTGAGAAACTTCAGTGGAAAGAATAACTTGGTCATCAGGGAGACCTATGATGTAATATTTAATAAACAGATCTAGTGAAAGGATTTTTATCAATATTCAGAAGTGAATTTAACTTCTCAGGTGATAGGTGATGCTTATCTCAGAGGATTCAGAAGAAAATAAGAGGAAACAAAAGAGAGAAGAGACATGGAATATTGGTTGGTTCATGCGACTCTACATGTTAGAAATGTGGAAATAAGGTACATATATAGAAAGACTACCAAGAGAGGTGTGTAAACTATATAAATTAAACTTTTGGATCATCTTCAAACTCTACAGCTAAAGGGATGGTGGCACTTTAGTTTTAAGTGTCACAAGTTCATTAGATTCATGGATTCTTAACTTCAGTGCTTTATTTCATTTAACTTATGATAGAGTATGTAAGTGTAACTATGTGTCTGGTGTCCTTGTAAAGGTTCACCTTATATACTGAGAGGATCTTAAGGTTTCTATAAAAGTATATGTGAGCATGTAGATAAATAAATTGGTGTTTATTGTGTAACATATCAAGTCTAGTTCACTAATCAGTAACCGATCCTGAGATCCACCTAGCCTCATGTGTGCCTCCCTATATACTAGAGGCTACTGAATAACTACAAGGTTCTATGATGGTATGATGGGAAGACTATACCCTCATATTCTATTAGATAATAGTGGTATATAACAAGTAAGTGGAAGCAAGATGATACAACAATGAAATCATAACATCTAGAATAATAATAAACAAGAGGATAATATATCATAAAATCAACAGACTTACAAAAAAAATGGAACAACCATATCCAATATCATATACGAAAATAATAATAATTTAATGTTATGAAAAAATGTCTAGATACATGGGGAATAGAGAAACATTCCTTTAAAATGTGTTATATAAAACTAAAAACTACCCAAAATCCATCTATACTCACATCATGAGCATAAGCTCAGCCCGCTTCTCTCATACTCTATCCTAGTATAGGAAATAATATGTACAAAGCTGGACGTTTTCCTTTTTCCCTACCTATAACCATGTAGTCTGCCCATATACCAAATAGCATACCAAATAGGGTGTGAGATATACTCAGTAGTCCACCAGCAATGGTGTCTATAACAAATATAGTCTATGAATATAAGTTTTAATAGTGTATAGGTATGATAGGAATAAGGTTGTAAATGATAAATTAAAATAGTACAATCTACAAGTACATGTTGTGATAAGTAGTGGATAAAATGAAGAACTGTATACAAGAATAAAGCATCATCTATGACATACGTAATGTGTATAAATTATCAGACCTACTAGGGTCAGGACCCAGAGCCATAGACCAAGGAATCCTCTTCGAGTTCAAGGATCTCATCCATATAAAACTAAGTATAATGTAGACCTATATGGGCTAGGACCCAAGGCCATTGACCAGGTTATCCTGTTTGATTTCATAGAGCTCGTCCATAGAAAAATTAGTATAGACTTGGTAGTATCCAAAGGAGTAAATCCAAGGTGATCCAAGCAAGATAGATCCAAGGTAATAAAATAAGTCATCCAATGTAAAAAAATCATCAATGTCATGCCATGATTTTAGTTCCATACTGAAGTATCCATCATTAAACATTTTTTATAAGGGTTTAAGGGGTTGTTTTGGTGTCAATTACCTTTAGTAGTTTAATTCATCACATTCACTTATTTAGTCAATTCACTTACAAGTGATTATAGGAGGGTCCATGTTAATTTCGATGACACATCACCAACCATTTACATTAAATGCATAAATGAAGAGGTCATCTACATAATTTAATAATTACCAATTAATACCTTTCATTATCCCATTAATTTATAAATGAAAAGGTTCCATAATAGGTATTTAATATTTAAAATTACCTTTTAATTCATATATGGTTTCTACTCATGGGTGTAAAGGTCAACTAGCCTAAAGTGGTGGCATAGTCATAGACATTTGAATAAACCCACCTCAAGGGGTGGTTTGGGTTGAGTTTGGTGGCCTCTAACCATTTCAAGGGGAAATAAAGCATCAAAAATGTTTTAAAATATTTAAATTTAAGGTATTACTCATTTTATAAGCAACACATTAAGATCCAACATGCGGCACTACGGTGTGAGTTATAAAAATCATAACTTTAAGGGAAAAGGTATAGACCACATACCTTATATGGGTAGTATAATCCTCATAAATTATTGGCCTATAATCTGGGATAGAATATAATAAATTAGAAAAATATATGAATACCCTAAAAATAGTTTATATTAGATCACTAATATTTAGAATTATGTATGGAAAGATAAAAATAAAGGAATGAAGAGGATTGAATAGCTTACCAATATAGATCAAATTTGATTAATGGAGAAAGGATCATATGTTAAATGAAATAGGTATCTAAAATCCTACCTTGAGGAGAAGAGGGATCTCCCAACATGAGGGAGAGGTTTTTGTGTAGTTTAGGGGAATAAAATGGAGAATAAATTTTAAATTAAGAAGGGGTAAAATCATATTTTCTTATTTCTTAAATGGTGCACAGTTTGGACACTTAATTGGCCAAACCATGTGACAACCATGTTGTACCACTATCTAAGTGGTACACCTCCTCGCACGACTAGGAACATGGTTTTAAAAACTATGTGCATCCCATTCATTATCTCGGACCAAGGACTCCACCCCCTCACACAATTTGGGGAATAGTTAAAAAATCATACAATAACTATGTGTTTAAACTATGCAATATACATGTAGTATTTCACACTACCATGCAACCCTGCATGATTTTTCAAACTATAAATTGTTAGGATGGTATGTGACTGAGTATGATATACTCTATAATACCAAACGTAGGATCAAAATAAAAATGAGATTCTTATATACAAGAGGGGGGTGAATTGTACCTTTTACAAATTCCCTTAGGAAATTTTTAGGATGGTTATGTTTAACATGGTTAAACAGGATAATTCACAAGACCTCTATGAGTTCTAATAGCTTGCTTGATTCCGGAAAAGTGATTCCAAAAATGGAACTTAACTAAAGTTATAAAGATTAAGATTATACCTTAAATCATATAGAATCTAACTATATCAGAGTACAAGGGTGAGGAAGTATCAGATAGTATACTTTCCTCAACAATACAAAATGCAGCGAAAAAACTTGTAATAAAAACAAGTAACAAGTAATAAGTATTTTAACCCAAAGAGAAGGGTATCCAACAACCTTGGATAAAGGTCCCTTGATTTATACTTTCAAGAAATTTTATCTTACCCACACCTGGGTAGGCCCTCGATATGAAGATTGAAGTCTGTCTTACTATCCCTGCAATCCCTCAAATATCATGTAGTCGGCACCTCTGTCTTCCTTAGTAAGAAATCCCTCAAATTCAAGGTGTTGGAACCTCTGTCTTCCTATCCCCGGAAGTCCTCGATTGTACACAACAACAATCGGAGTCGCATGAAGAAAATATGCACAAGGAAAAGTTTGAACAAGTTGTTCAAACTTTCTGCACGAATCATGAGAGTTGATAAGAGCCTCTCTCTCTAGAAATCACTTCAACAGCATGTAGATGCAAATGTCAATGTTTTTGTCGACTTTCAAATGATCTCCTATTTATAGGTGAAGCTCCAACGGTCTGATCCCTCCTCCAATGGTCATATTTTTCCTTGAATTTTGGAGGGACCTATACATGTGTCACTCAAACAACGGTTAGTTAATAACTGAAGGCATGATATTGTTTTATAATAGAACAAGTGTAAGAATAACCAAAAACTAATATTTGGAATGTAAGAAAATATGAAAGTTTATAATGAAAGTAAATAAAAGTTCGGAGTATAATGAAAAATGTATTAGGAGTCTATAATACAAAGATATTCAGATTCTTTTTTTCTAAGGAATTCGTAATGAGAATTATGTACTAGAATTCATAATGATAATTCTGCACTAGAATTCGTAATGATAATTCTTCACTAAAATTCGTAATGAGAATTCTGATCTAGAATTCGTAATGAGAATTCTGCACCAGAATTCATAATGAGAATTCTGCACTAGAATTCGTAATGAAAATTCTGCACTAGAATTCATAATGAGAATTCTTCTCTAGAATTCTTAATGAGAATTCTGCACTAGAATTTTTAATGAGAATTCTGCACTAGAATTCATAATGAGAATTCTGTACTAGAATTCATAATGATAATTTTACACTAGAATTCATAATGAGAATTCTGCACTAGAATTCGTAATGAGAATTCATGATCAGAAAACAGAATTCTTCATACCTAATTATTATGTGATTCCATGGTTTTAGACATGAAACCAAATTTTATACTTAGAAAATTTATGATATGAATAATGAAATATGGTCAAGGGTAAATTTCCTTAGGAAAGTAAATTTTCCATATAGAAGTAAAACAGGGGTAAAATAAGATTTTCCTTAAAATAAGGTGTTTGTGATTTTCAAAACAAGCGGAATGATCAATTCATAAGGAAAGTCTTAATGACTTAACAATCTCCCCCTTGAATAAAGTAATGGAAAAAGTTATAAAGAAAACCTTATTGACTCAACAATCTCCCCCTTTCTTGAAAGCACAACATCCTTACGAAAAAAAAATGTAATTACTTAGAATAAATTTCTAGACTTTAAAAAATTAAAGCTTATCTACCTTTGTTTATGGACAATTGTGAATATTCCTAACTCCCCCTTAGGCTTTGGAACTTTAAGGATTGTATTCTGGATTTCCAGAATGAGGAAATCTTCATAATAAGAACTCCCCCTTAAATAAACTTCCCCTTACTTAGGGATAGTTCTTCTTTACTTAGAAATTTTTCTTCTCCCTTTTAGATTTTTCCTTCTCCCTCTTTTGAGTTCTTTTTCCTTCTCCCCCTTTGTGATTTTCAAAAAGAATTTGAGGGAATGGAAAAATAATAAAGTACCTGAAACATCAGTAAAGGCATACAAACAACACAAGCAACCAGAGTTTTCATTAATATTGAAAGGATTTTTAAAAGGAAATACATTTCAATAAAAGATCGGATTGGTCTATTTGTCTTATTTTTTCATGGGGATTAGCTTCTTCAGAAGGATTTTTAGCTTCTTTAACTCTTTTTGGTCCTCCTCAGCTTGCTTTTCTAAGGCTTTAATCCTGTCATCTTGAGCCTCAAGAGCCTCAGACTGAGCCTTAAGAACTTCATCCTGATTTACAAGCTTCTCTTCGATCTCAATCCAGAGATCTCTTTCCCTTTTCCAGCTTTGAGCGACAGAGTTAAGCTTCCCATTCAGATCCTTCACTTGTTGATTCTGAGTATTTTTCTCAAGGTTCAGATTTTCCTGAAGATTCTTCATCTTGGCATCCTCGGTATCAAAAGCTTCTTTTACATCATTCTGAAAATGATCAAGCTCTGCCAAATCTTCATCGATTTTCATTGAACATAGAGTCATTTTGCTGCAAGATTTTCTGTGGGCCTCATAGTTGATAAGAAAATTTTTATGTTCTTCCTCAATCTTCACACATTTATCCATCACCATGGATACGGATTATGACTTCTAATTTATGCTGTGCTGAAGCATCTGGCATCTAGAGTCTATTGTAGGAAAGATCAGAATTGTATCCACCAACATTTTCAGGGACTCAACAACAAAATCATGTCCCAATACAGATGATTCCGAATCTGACAATTTGATAGGAGATTGTTCTTCTTCTATTTCCACCAGTTTTCTCTTAGAAGAACCTCTAACTTCCTTCTTCCTTATGATATCTTTCGTTGGGGTTTCAATAAGCACTTTCTTACCTTTTCTGATTTTAAGAACGACCTCTTCATCAGGGGATTCCTGTTCACTCTTGGATAGCTGTACAATCTTATCTTCATCAAGTTTATCCTTCTCTAATCCTTCCTCAATGAAGCTCTTTTCATATCTTTCTTCATCAGATAATTCATTTACTTCCTCTTCTTCCTTGTCTTCATATTTCTTTCCATCTTTCCCTTTTTCCTTTCTAGGAGTGACAAGATTTGAGGACTCAGCCTTAGATGTTCTAAGTGGTAATTTTTCTGATGGATTTTCCTTATCTTGATATTATTTAACTTGTTTAATCGGATCATCTAAATCTCCACTTTCTTCTTCTAATTATTCTTCTTATTCTACTTCCTCTTCTTCTTCTACTATTTCAAAAACTTCTTTCTCTTTAGATTTTTCCGGAGTGAAGAAATTCTTCCCCATAGTCTCAGGTAATGGATCGACAAGGAAAGTTTCTGGTACTGGAATATTTTCGGAAGCTACTTCTATGGCTTTCAAAAGAGATTGTACAACTTCAGCCTTAGACATTTTCTTCTTCATCTTCTTCTCCTTTGCTTGCCTCTCAAGCTCTTCAGCAGTTGTTTCTCTTAAGGCCTTAGCCTCATTAGGGTCCAAGACAAACTGTGGTTCCCCTTCTTTCCTCTTTTCCTTATCAACCATCCATTTTGAAACAACTTCATCCGGATACACTTTCTGTTTCTTCGGTTTGGGAGGTACGGATTGAGATTCCTTAGATTTAGGGGTTTTTTCTTCAGCTTCCACTTATTTCAGTTTCCTTTTCTTGCCAACCTTTTTCAATGGCTCAGCTTTTTCAATCTTTTCCGAATTGTCTTCTGCCTCCTCCTCTGGCAGATCATAGAACTCTCCTGATTTTTTTGAGAATCCAACTTTCATTCTCTTCAGAGTGTCATCACTGATTAAGATAACCTTACAGTTTCTCAGCTTAGAGCTACATGGAATCTTGAAAGATTCAAGAGTCTGAACAATCAACTTTGAAAGAAAAGCTGGATACATGATGATCTGGGCTCTAAGATTTCTATTCTTGATGTTCTGAATCTTAATGATGATATGTATCATTAGATTCACCTTCCTTAGATTTACCAAGAAATCTAGGATATACATATCACTCTTATTCAGGGTTTCCTTGTCACCCTTCCTTGGAACAATGAATCCTTGTACCCAGAGTTGTAGAATCCGATTATTTGTTGAAAGATGGGCAATCTTATTTGCAGTCTTTATATCAGAAAGTCCAAGGAACTCCATAGCCTTTGCCTTAACAAAACTACCCTAAACCTCTGGAAGTTTGTGTGAGAAAAAATCAACTTCTCCTTCGTATGCTATCCCCACCAAGCTTGCAGTCTTGGTGTAATAAAGTTTGTAAGTCTTCCCATGACTCTTAATGGAAAATTTTTCTCTACCCTCTTCCTCGAAGAAGCAAATTGATTCATAGAATTCGATGAGAAGATCCGGATAGACTACATCTTGGGCAGCTATCTTAGAAATAGCTATACTTTCCCAACCATTTAGCCTGATATTCTTGGAAATAAGGGATTCATACTTATTGAACAAATTTGGCTATACCAACCTCTCTCTATAAATCTTCCACTCAGGGATTGGCTTGACTAAAGACATATCCTGAGAAGGTGCTTCTACAGACATTCGGAATGAGCACTTTAGAAGAATTCAGAACAGACTTAAGAACTGAGGCAGAGCTTCGAGATGCGAGAGCTTGGAAACCAATGTGGGACACCATTTTTGGTCCCCTTTATATAGGCGATGGTGGTGACCTTTCATCTTCCAAAACCAATCTAACAGTTGAAAAACTCTCTGATCTGATCTGACGGTTGAAAACATGCCCGTAAGGAAATCTTGAATCCGATCTTTTGAGGTTTTTTTTTAAAAAAAAATCGGATTTAAGGAAAAACGAATCCAAAAAATTAAAATATAATAGAAAATACAGCAAGTAAAAATGACTATGAAAACTTAAGTAAGAAAGTCATAACTTTCAGATTGGCTAGGAAGTTTATTCGTAATAGGTGATATTCTTCTTGAACAAACAAACTTAATTACGAAAAGAAAACTTATTACGAAAAATTCACTACGAAAATTTTGAATATAAAAAAGTTCATTATGAAAATTTTAGTACAAAATATTTTCATTACGGAAATTTCAGTTCCGAAAATTTTCATTACGAAAAATTCAAGGTTTGAAGAATTCCATTATGAAAATTTCCATTATTAAAATTTCCATTACGAAAATTTCAAAAACCAATTATGAAAAATATGAAAAACTTCTTTACAAAAAATTGGAAAAGATTTATTATGAGAAATATGAAAAGCTCATTACAAAAAATGTGAAAACATCATTACAAAAAATGTGAAAACATCATTACCAAAAATATGAAAACATCATTACGAAAAATATGAAAACATCATTAAGAAAAATATGAAAACATCATTATGAAAAATATGAAAACATCATTATGAAAAATATGAAAACATCATTATGAAAAATATGAAAACATCATTACGAAAAAAAATTAAAACATAATTACAAAAAATGTGAAAACATCGTTACAAAAAATATGAAAAGATCATTACAAAAAATATGAAAAGATTAAATAACAGATGTACTCATCCTATGAAAAAGAGTTTATTACTGTAAGGAGAATGGTTCAAAAAGAAGTTAATGAAGGAAGATTACCTCACAATTATCATTTCTAACTTCTGTTTGATGTATTCAAATCTATTGGAAGGTAAAGATTTTGTGAAAATATCAGCAAGTTGATCTTTCATTCCGATAAATTGAAGAATTATATATCCTTTATGTGTGTGATCCCTAAGAAAGTGATTTCTAATGTCTATGTGATTTACATGAGAGTGGTGTGTAGGGTTTTTACTAAGAGTAATGACACTTGTGTTATCACACAAAATTTGATTCTTAGTAAAACTCAGGTCATAGTCTGTGAGTGTGTGTTGCATCCACAACACTTGAGCACAATAACTTCCAGCTACTACATATTCAGCTTCAGAAGTGGAAAGTGCTACTGAGTGTTTCTTCTTGCATGACCAAGAAAATAATTAATCTCCTAATAAATGACAAGTTCTGGATGTACTCTTCCTATCCATTCTACATCCACCAAATTCAGCATCCGAAAAACTCTTTAAAACAAAATCATTTCAAGAAGTGTAAAATAGTCCTAAATCCATGGTTCACTTTAAGTAGCGAAAAATTATCTTTACTGCCTTTAAATGAGATTCCTTAGGATTAGATATATATCTTGCACATAATCATACTGAAAACATTAAGTCTGGATGACTAGCTGTCAAGTAAAGTAGACTTCATATCATACCTCTAAAAGATGTTTGATCTACTGGTTTCCTAGCTTCATCAAGATCAAGTGTGTTTGAGGTACCGATGGGAGTACTTATACTCTTAGTATTGTCATATCCATAATTTTTAAGAAGATATTTAATATAATTATGTTGGGATATGTAGATTCCTTCTATTTTTTGAGAAATTTAAAAACCAAGGAAGAATGTTAACTCACCCATCATACTCATTTCAAACTCAGATTTCATTAGATTCGCAAAGGAATTAGTTAAAGATTGCTGAGTTGAACCAAATATAATGTCGTCAACATAAATTTGAACAATAAAAACATTTTTCTTATCTTTATTTATAAAAAGGTTTGGATCTTCATTTCCCTTAACATAGTTATTTTGAAGCAAAAATCTAGTAAGTCTATCATACCAAGCTTGAGGGGCTTGTTTAAGGCCATACAAAGCTTTGGTAAGTCTAAAAAACTTCCTCTTGAACATAACCCTTAAGAAAAGAACATTTCACATCCATTTGAAAAATTTTGAAATTGAAGAATGCTACAAAGGCAAGTAGAATACAAATATATTCAAGTATAGCTACTGGAGCATAGGTTTCTTCATAGTCTATTCATTCTTGTTGATTATAGACTTTAGCAACTAATCTAGCTTTATTTCTTACTATGATTCCATTTTCATCACACTTATTTTTGAAGACCCATTTTACTCCAATTACAGAAGTTTCTTTGGGTCTTTCAACCAAGGTACAGACTTTATTCCTTTCGAATTCATTTAGTTCATATTGCATGACTTTAATCCAATCATCATTACCTAAATCTTCATCAGTGCTTTTTGGTTCCAATTGGGAAAGTAATGCTAGGTTCTCTACTTCATTTATTAAGGAACTTCTAGTCCTTATGGGTTGATTGACATCACCAATGATACTATCACTAGGATGATTCTTTAGAAATGACTGATTTGGGTTTTGTAAAACCTGTTCATCAACATAGGGTAGGAAATCTTCAGGGGTAAATGTTTCAGAAGTATCTTCTTGAACATTTTCCTTATTAGAAGTATATTCTATCATAGGTTGATAATCAGTTTTTGAAAACACATCTGAGGATGTAGGTTGGGGTTATTTAAAAACAAAAGGATCAGTTTCATCAAATTTAACATGTATTGTCTCTTCAACAGTACAAGTGTTTTTGTTGAAAACTCTATATGCCTTAGAAGTTGTAGAGTAGCCTATGAAAATTCTTTCATCAGATTTTGGTGCGAATTTATGAAGATTATCTTTAGTATTCAGAATGAATACCTTGCAACCAAAAACCTTAAAGTAGGAAAGTATAGGTTTTCTACCATTCCATAACTTATATGGGGTTTTATTAAGAAAAATTCTAATCAAAACTCGATTTATAGTATAACAAGCAGTACTTACAACTTCAGCCCAAAAATATTTAGCAACAGAATACTCACTCAACATGGATCTAGTTATGTCTTGAAGAATTCTATTTCTTCTTTCAACAACACCATTCTGTTGAGGTGTTCTAGGTGCTAAAAAGTTATGAGTAATTCCTGTTCTACAACAAAAAGTTTCAAAATCAGAATTTTGAAATTCTCCTCCATGATCACTATGAATAGTTTTCAATGGAAGGTTTTTCTCATTTTTAACTTGGGCTCTAAAAATTTTGAAATAAGAAAAAGCTTCAGACTTCTTTGCTAGAAAATATACCCACGTAAATCTAGTGTAATCATCAACTAAGACAAATACATAATACTTTCCACCAATGCTTCCAGTTTGTGTTGGACCAAAAAGATCCATATGCACTAGCTGTAATGCATCAGTAGTTGAGACTTCACCGACTGATTTAAAACTTAATTTATGTTTCTTTCCATATTGACAAGGGTCACAGACTTTTTAAGAATCAAATCTAAGCTCTGGTAGATACTTAACTAGTCTCTTCTTAGAAAGTTTGCATAAGTTCTTAAGGTTGCAGTGTCCTAGCCTTCTATGTCACAACTAAGAATGATCTTCCATTGCACTAAGTCAAGGTAAGTCTTGGCTTCTAAGGTCTTCTAAGTTTATTGTGTAAACATTTTCTTGCCTATGGGCAGAAAGAATAAACTCTTCCTTGGAATTTTATACTAAACACTTATCATTCCTAAAATTCACAAGGTAGCCTTTATCACATAATTGACTTATGCTGATGAGGTTGTGATTAAGACCCTTAACAAATAAAACATTTGAAATAAAAGTTTTTCCAAGAAGAACGATGTTACCTATAACAATAATTTATCACTGAGCATTATCTTTAAAAGTTATTTTTCTTCCTTTTGACATGATAATATTTTCGAAATAGTTTTTGTTACCAGTCATATGTCGGGAATATCCACTATCCATGTACCATGTATTGTTGTTGGTACTTTCCTTATTTTCCTGAAAATAAGAAAAATTTAGGTCTTTGTAATCTAGACTTTATTGGATCCGGAAATTTCAGAAAAAAAAAATTTTGGGCACTCACATATTCTTAGAGAAATAAGCCTTATGAAATCCTAAAGATTGGGTTTTGTTTCAGGAACAATTATTTGCCCAATGACCACCACACTGACATTTAGTACAGAATGAGGCACTTTGAGGAACAAAGTAATTGTTGCTAAAAATTGGTTTAGAACTTGTGTAACCAAAACCAGAAGTATTACTTCGAGGTCGGATTTGTGAATACATTTTATCAAAATTTTCCTTACCTAGGGTAAAGTTTGACAAACACTTCCTCAAGGAGAATATTTCAGATTTGAGTTTTATAACTAAGTTCTTGTCTTCAAAAATATTTTAACTAGAGCTAGGCTCGAAAACATTTTTCTTAGAAATTACATTTTCTATATCTTTAAAAAGTTTATTCTTCTCAGAACTTACTTCCTCAAGATTTTTTGAAATACTTTCAAAATCAGTATTTTTCTTATCAAGATCTTTAGAAAGATCTGATATTTCCTTAGTGAGAATGGTATTCCTAGAATTTTCCTTATCAAGTTTTTTCATGAGTTTTGAATTATCATTCTCAAGGAGTTTGGAAAACTTAGAAACTTTTTAATAGGTAGGTAAAGTATTATCTTCATCAGAAGAATATTCTTCATCTGAAGATTTATAATATTTACTGTCATTAGAATTCAAAGAGACATTGGTCATTGATTCATCATTGTGTACCTTAGCCATAAAGAAATGATTATCAATAAGTAGCCTGGCTAAAAGACCAAGATTCTTCTGTCCAGAAGATTCATAATCCAAAGATTCATCTGAGGAACCTCCACCAATGGCACTCCATGTGTCATTGGATTTCAACACTTTCTTATTTTTGGATTTGTAATACTTCTTTCTATTTTTCTCAGAATACCTTTATTTTCTTTCTTTTATCTTGAGCATAGGGAATTCAGGTCTTATGTGTCCAGCTCTCTTGAATTCATAGCATGTAACTTCAGAATCTTTCTTGTCTTTCCATTCCTTCTTATATTTGGATTGAAAGTTCCTCTGTCCAGCTATCTTGTTCATCCTTCGAGCAAGATTTGCTAATTCATTTTCTGAGGATTCACCTCCACTAGATTCAGAATGGATAACAAATTTCTTATATCTGGATCTAGTAACTCTATCAGGAGTCTTGGATTTCATATGATTATAAGTAGTAAAATCTACACTGCAATTTCCATTATTCTTCTTAACGATATCAGCATCTCTCTTCATTCTAGTCTCATACTGAAGAAGAGTTCCAAACAGCTCATCAAGGGTAATCTGAGTGACCTTTTTATTCTCATCAATTGCAATCCTTTTATATTCCGACTCATTTGGCATGATGTCAGTGATCTTGTCAACAAGGGCTTCATCATCTAATCCTTTTTCACCCATTGATTGTAAACTATTCACAATTATCATGAATCTATGTTGCACCTTGCATATGGGTTCACCATAAGGAAAACTAAAACTATTATATTAATCTCTAAGCATGGCTCTTCTGGTCTCAATTACTTTCAAAGTTCCAAAGTGAGTAACTTCAAGTTTCTTCCATATAGAATTTTCTGCTTCACAAGATGAAATTTGGCTATATATATTTCTAGTCATTGAACAAAATAAAGTATTGTGTACCTTATAATTAAGTTAATATTCATGCTTTTCTTGATTTGTAAAGGCACTTACTTCTTTATCAGGGATTTTGTATCCACCGGTAAGCATAACAAAATTTTCAACCCCAGTGTTGATAATGAAAGTCTTCAGTGATCTCTCTAATATTCATAATCATTACCATCAAAAATAGGTGGTCTGGTTGGATTGAGATTATCTATGGAACCAACATTGATTCCTGCCATCTTTAAGAAAAGTATTTCTACAAACACTTGTTAGTAGAAAAAGTTTGTAAACAAGGAAAATATTCTAAGCAAGAAAATATAGAGTAAAAGTATCTCTAAAAAAAGTAAATTTGAACTATGAGTCTGAAAGAAAATAGATTCTGAAAAAAAAAATATGAATCCGGAAGTGTGAATCCGAATATGTGAATCCAAAATTTCTATTCTGAGAAGTAAATCTCTTCTGAACTAATTGTGAGATTAATTCAGATTGAACCAAATCCTCTGATACCAATTTTTAGGATAGTATGTGACTGATTATGATATACTCTATAATACCAAACGTAGGATCGAAATAAGAATGAGATTATCATATACAAGAGGGGGGTGAATTTTACCTTTTAAAAATTCCCTTAGGAAATTTTTAGGATGGTTATGTTTAACACGGTTAAATAGGATAATTCACAAGACCTCTATGAGTTCTAATTACTTGCTTGATTCCAGAAAATTGATTCCAAAAATGGAAGTTAACTAAATTTATAAAGATTAAGATTCTACCTTGAAGCGTATAGAATTTAACTATATCATAGTACAAAGGTGAAGAAGTATCAGATAGTATACTTTCCTCAACAATACAAAATGCAGCGGAAAAACTTGTAACAAAAACAAGTAACAAGTAATAAGTCTTTTAACCCAAAGAGAAGGGTATCCAACAAACTTGGATAAAGGTCCCTTGATTTATACTTTCAAGAAAGTTTTTCTTACCCACACTAGGGTAAGCCCTCAATATGAAGATCGGAGTCTGTCTTGTTATCCCTGCAAGCCCTCAACTATCAGGTAGTCGGCACCTCTGTCTTCCACAGCAAGGAAGCCATCAACTTCAAGGTGTTGGAACCTCTGTCTTTCTATCCCAGGAATCCCTCGATTGTATATAACAACAATCGGAGTCGCACGAAGCAAATCTTCACAAGGAAAAGTTTGAACAAGTTGTTCAAACATTCTGTACTAATCTTGAGAGTTATTAAGATCCTCTCTCTCTAGAAATCACTTCAAGAGCATGTAGACATAGATGTCAAAGTTTTTCTTGACTTTCAAATGAGATCCTATTTATAGGTGAAGCTCCAACGGTCGGCTCCCTCCTCCAACGGTCATATTTTTCCTTGAATTTTGGAGGGACCTATACACGTGTCACTCAAACAATGGTTAGTTAATAACTGAAGGCATGAAATTGTTTTATAAGATAATAAGTTTAAGCATAACCAAAAACTAATATTCAGAATGTAAGCAAATATGAAAGTTCGGAATGAAAGTAAATAAAATTTTGGAGCCTAATGAAAAATGTATTAAGAGTCTATAATACAAGGATATTCAGATTCTGTTTTTCTAAGGAATTCGTAATGAAAATTCTGCACTAGAATTCGTAATGAGAATTCTGCACTAGAATTCGTAATGAGAATTCTGCACTAGAATTCATAATGAGAATTCTACTCCAGAATTCCTAATGAGAATTCTGCACCAGAATTCATAATGAGAATTCTACACCAGAATTCTTAATGAGAATTTTGCACTAGAATTCTTAATGAGAATTCTGCACTAGAATTCGTAATGAGAATTCTTCACTAGAATTCGTAATGAGAATTTTTCACTAGAATTCGTAATGAGAATTCTGCACTAGAATTCATAATAACTATTCATGATCAGAAAATAGAATGCTTCATATCTAAGTATTATGTGATTCCGAGGTTTTAGACATGAAACCGAATTTTATACTTAGAAAATTTATGATATGAATAATGAAATATAGTCAAGGGTAAATTTCCTTGGGAATGGAAATTTTCCTTATAGAAGTAAAAAAGGGTTAAAATAATATTTGCCTTAAAATAAGGTGTTTGTGATTTTCAAAACAAGAGGAATGATAAATTCATAAGGAAAGCCTTAATGACTTAACAATCTCCCCCTTGAATGAAGGAATGGAAAAATTCATAAGGAAAATTTTATTGACTCAACATAAATCTCCTCTTATTGTACCACATGGTTGATCTTCATGGTTACTACTAACCATGCACCAACTGTGTGCCTCGTGTTGTTTCTCCAAAAACTAAAACTCTGGGATCTGAACAAGCTCAGAGAACTCCTGAAACCTTCTTTAAACTTTTAAGAACATTCATAACAATAAAAAAATAGGTTTAAAATGAAAATTAAATAATTCATGCCTCTATGAAAATATAGGATATTACAACCTACCCTCCTTGAAACAACTCATCCATGAGTTTCCCTTCTGAGGGTAGTAAAGCATCATATAAGAATAATTTTGGCCATAGATCATGTTTGTAGACCTCTTACTCTTAGATATCATCCTACACATGGTCATGTTTCCATAGAACCTAAACCAAAGGAACTAAACTACCTTGGATAATATTTATGTTATGATCAAATATACACACCAGATATTCCTTGAAATAAGAATCAACATCTAACTCAACCACATTGGGCTGGAAAACATGATATGGATCTAAATGAAAAAGGTAAAACTATGAAACATGGAATAAATTATGCATGACTTAGTACCATTGTGGTAACTATAACTGATAGTCTACTGACTAGACTCTCACCAAGATCTCAAATGGTTCAATGAACCTAGGTACCACTTTCCCTTTCCATCTAAAACTTCAATGTCAAGTCTAGTAAAAACATTCAATAAGACCCAATCTTCGGCCTATAAATTCATAGGTTATCAACATCAATTAGCATAATACTTCTTTTTAGACTGAGCTTTATCCCTTCTGTTAGATGAAAAAAATATGGATGGAGAAATATTTTCTCGGGACACCTGAGTATAATATTTTAGTTGAATAGATGAATTAGATGTTGATTGAGAGAGATAGGTGTATGAGGTTAATTTATAGTCTCCCAGAGGAGTTTTGGGTTGAGTAATTTAATTGTGTATCTCATGATTTAGATACCATCTAAACCTATGTAATAATAAATTTTGTAGAAAACCTAGTTTGGCTAGAACGTAAACTTTACTTAACTAATATTTTTTAGTTATATCTCATATTCCCATGTAGATTTTAAGGAAAGGAACAAATTGGAAGTGAAGTACTTGACATGTTTCTTTATTTGATACAGTAATGGAAACCTTAGTTTAGACTCTGGGATAACACTTAGTGGAAGGTTATTAGAGTCCATAATGTCCTATTCAATGAGGATATCATGTAAAAGGAATGAAACCATGTGGTTGACTCTCTCAGAAGAAAGGAACTAACTTAGTAGATTGAGGCTGTGATAAATAGATTTTGGGTGGTGTTGGGCTATTCAAGGAGCATAGATTGTGTCATTGTCAACCAAACTCAGGAACTAAATACATTAATCAGGTTATAGAGGTATCAAGGAAAAATGTTCCCAAATTCTCAAGGATAGTTTAATCCATGGAAAGATATTTGAAATATAGATGTTCATACATAGCACAACCTCTATAGTTGATTAGATCTACCATGGATAGGTGACTAGTGCAGTGGTTTGATTCTGAGATGCACTTTCTACTTCTCATGGATAATGGGGAACCCGAGAGCCAAAATGAGGAAAGAATTATAAGTGACTCATTTTAGTGGGAGTTATCAATGAAGGGAGAACAATATTCCTTTCATGTGTTTGGTACATGGTAGCTAACAAATATTCTATAAGGAAGGAGAGTACTACAGAATAAATGGGATAATCTTATGAAGGGGGAAATGGACTATTGAGTCTAGTACAAGGTGTGGATAGTTAAAAATGTTTCTAATAATTAGAAGGAATATATTTTAGTGATATTTTCTCTCCTATTATAAAACATACAATAATAAAGATAGTGATTAACTTGGTTTCCATGGAAGGTTTTTTTCTTGAACAGCTTGATGTCAAAATGACATTCCTTCATGGATATTTAGAGGAAGAAATGTATATGGAGAAGCCAAGATGTTTCATACTGGAATAGAATGAATTCATAGTGTGAAAGATCAATGGAATTTTTTATGTGATCAATCAGGCACCAAGGTAATGTAATCACAATTTTTATTCCTTTATAATATAACATTGGTTCATCTAGAGAGTTGTGGAGCATTGTTGTTACCTAAATATGTATGATAGTGGGAGTTTAATCATATTTATTCTTTATGATGGTGGATTAATTTTGGCTGAACCTATGATTTCAAGGTTTAAAGAGTTGAAATTTGATTTATTTAGATGTTTCCAAATGGAGGATCATGGATCCACTAAGAAGATGTTGGGGATAAGGATTAGAAGATATCTTCATTTTAGAACTATGTTCCTTTCTTAGTTAGATTATATTTGAAATTCATTGGGTAGATTCAGTATGAGTAAATCAAAACATATGATTACTTACTATACATTTCAAAATTTATAATGAGAAGGCATATAAAATGGTTTGTGAGGAAAATTAAATGGAAAAAGTTTTATATTAATTTACTATGGGAAGTCTGATACACATCATGGTTTGTACTGGACCTAATATTTTTCAAGTGTTAGGTGTGGTTATCAAGTTTATGGATAGTCCAAGAAAGGATCATGATGAGTTTATAAAGTGTATTTTCTAGTATCTAAAAGTTTTAATGGGTTTTCACTCTATTTTGGGATGAATGATCTCTTATAGGGCTTTTTGGATACTGACATTGGTGGAGATACAGACACAAAAAAGATATTTTTTAGCATAGTTTTTTCTTTTAAAGGCATTCCATGAGCTGGATATCATGGTTACAACCCATTTTTACACTATCAACTATAAAATCTCAATACATTTTGATAATGGATGTGGTGAACTAAATTGTTTGTTTAAAGGGTCTAGTAGAGAAAATTAAAAGGAGGTAGAAGATTAGTGTTCTCTACTATGTAATCCCAATCACAATTCACTTAGCCAATAATTTTATATTTCACTCTCAAACTAAACATATTCAACTAAAAAAACACTTCATCTAGAAGATTATATATGATGGTGTTAGAGCTTTGGAGCATTAAAGGGAACATAAATATAGAAAATATGCTAACTAAATTTATTTATTAAGAGATTTTTAATTGATCTTGTGCTTTAGTGGGTCTTGGATAACTTAGATATATTGGGATCTTGGAAGCTTATAAGCTCTGAAAGACAGAATAAATAATATGAAAAAAAGAGTTATGAAAGGTGATGAAACTGGCCGGGTTGGACTGATGTTGAAGCCTAAAAAATGATTCTCAAGTGGGAGAATTTTAGGTTAGGTGTGAGAAGTTATTTTTCAACTAAGTGGTGAAGTTATCAAAAAGGTGTAACTCCTAATTCCCTTATTATTCTACCATAAATGGGGGTAATAGTTATCACAACACTGGAATTCTAACACATATCATAGTAGCAATAGGTAGTGGTTCATGTATCAGAAGTAGAATGTGTTGGATATATTTTTCAACTTGGAATGAGGATCAGATAGGAATATAGGTTTCATAGTGATCATCAATGCAAGGTTGGTGGACTTGTATCTATTTCTCTATGGATACACCACCATATGGATGAACACATTATGGTGGACCCCATGGTGGAGGGTGAAACACTTTTTCCTAGGTCATGGAGACCTTGTTTGGGTGTAGTGCCTGAGAAATCCACTATATTATAGCACTTAGGTGCTAGGTTTTTTGGTGTGTGTAGCACCCAAGCACCCCCCCCCCCACTATTGGAAACAACCATATCCAAAATTCCCAGGGTGGGAATTTCATTGTTCATAGTGAATGGGGGATTTAAGGGTGTGAATTTATGAAACATAGATAAATGAGAATCCCAGGTCATGGTTCAAAGCATGTTAAGATCCTTTAGGGATGTATGATGGTGCACCATAGCATAGCACATGTTATGGTGAATGTCGCGGTGTTACCTAGTTTTCTTAAAATAGGGGAAACCCATTTTCCATTATCAATTTTGAAACCCCAATCCTTATTTTTTATTCTCCCTTTGATGTGCATAGGTTGTTGGAACCTCCACCCTCCCTCTCGATCCCCCATAGAAACAAGGTGTTCATGGTGTGTTTTATTTAGAGATTCAAGGTGTGCCTCTTAATTTTTCTTCTATGTTATTCTTATATCATTTATTCCTTTGATTTCAAGTGATATTTTTTAAGTTTTTTGAGATGATTCTACCAGATTATGGTGAAATCATCCCAATATGATGATGCTTTTTCATGATATGGATAAAGTATGACTCATGATGATGATTGCACACTATCACACATCATTTCATCAAAGGTACATTTCCCAGTGAATTTATTATATATTTTTTATTAAATTGGAAGATTTTTTTATTTTATAGGGTTTTGATTATTATAGATTTACCTAGAATGATATCAAGAATGTGTTATTGATCTTATATGTGTGTTTGGTTGTGGTTTCCATGTGATGAGGTCTCTCAGTGATTTGTTCAGTGATTATGTCAAATAAATTTAAATATGAAATTAGTTTTAATTTTTCAATTTATTATAATTTGATTATGATTAATTAATTTTGTTATTATTGTGTGAGATGGGTGCTTGTACTATTGGCATGAGCTTGGATGAGGCTAGGAAGAGATGTTCAGGCTATGAATTAAAATTGAATAACTCTATGTTTGAGGCAAGTAGTCCCTTGACTATACCCCAATGGTATTTAATTTTATTTATAAATATTGGAATTTGATATTTTGTCTCACCACTAATGGTGATTGACCTTTTTCATTAAAGTAAAAATTTTATTTTTAATGAAATGCTCATACTGAACAAGTTACCAAGGGCAATGATGGACTCTTGTGAATTGGATTTATTGACCCGGTTATCAATGGTTGATGACTTGATTATAAATGAATTATTTGTGACACATAGACCCTAATGGGTATAAATTAAATTAAGTGAACGTAATTTAGTGTCCCTATAGTAGGATCCTTAGATACCTCCTTGTAGAAGAGTGTGTTAGATTCAGATAATTGGATTGAGTAAGCTATGTGGGAACTAAGAGATTCCTTAGATCCATTTGGATTATGATATGAGCATGGGGTGAGAATTACTCCCCTATGGAAATGATATTACCTGGGTGGGTATCCCATATTAAGATTGATGGATGGGTTGGGTGAAAGGACCGGTCTAGTGTGACTTGGGAAGGGGATGGTCTTGAGGCCATCTCCCTTGTGTGATACTGATATGGGATTACCTATAAGGTTGATGAGTCCATGTGATGACTATGATGAGTCTAAGGGAAGTTATATCATATGAGTGATGGATGTTGACCAGATATATGAGAATGGTAATTAGATAAAGGAACCCATGTGGGGTGTCTTGGCATAGATGTGACCTAAGGGACCTCAGTAAGTGTCCAGTGATGTGTAGACCCCTAAGAGGGTGCATACAGAGATGAGTAGTGATTATTTCAGGTGTCACCTTGGGACCTAGATCAATAGTGATTTTTCCATGGATCTAGTGATGATTATAGTTCATATTCTTGAGAGGCCAACCTTTTTTGTGTGGGATAATTTTGGGAAGATGGTCAACCCCATCGAGATGAATATTATGAGATGATTAATGTGGGATAAACTACCCACTCATATGTATTGAGATACATGGGATTCCTTGGATGTTCTCATTAGATTTGGAATTTTTTTCTACTACTATGAGATGGAAGTGGGGATGCACTGCCCCCTGATGTGATATACGAGATGGATGGGTGGGATGCATTGCACCTGATGTGATATATGTGATGGATGGGTGGGATACACTCCCCCCTAATGAGATGTATATGTGAGATTGTGAGATAATTAAGTAGGGATGAACAAATCCCCAACTAATCAATATAAAATGAGATGTTTTGGGAGGGATACACATCACCCTGATGAGAGGTATACATGAAATGATTCAGGAAGGATACACTACCCCCTGATGTGACATATGAGATGAATGGGAGGGATGATGTGCCCCCCTGATGAGATGTATGATATGGATCAAAGGTATGTGTTACTCACTAATATGACATATATGTGATATGATCTGTGAGGGATGCACTACCCCTCAATTTATTAGTATACCAGTGGGTGCCTAAGACTTACTCATAGGATCCGGCTGTTTAGCCTAATACTACTGGATTTAGTAGGACTTGCTCCTAATAATTGGTTATGGGATTATCATTAGTTGATATGGTTAAATAACATGATCACAGATATAATGTAACTTGCCAAATTAAGTTTGGGTCGATCTCAGGTGTCATGTCAGAACTTAAGGATCAATAGTGGTTTTTTATTTATGTTTATACATTTTTTATTTATTATATTGAGAATATCACCTGTGTATACACTAATTTACTTTTTATGTATGGTTATACCTTTGTGTTTCCCTACTAAGTTGTATTCACACCCTCCCTAGTGATTTTTCTTTCCCCAACCAAGTTTCAGGATGTTGTTTGCTTCTATTCTAAAATGCTCGTGGCCATATTCGGGGCAGATCAACCTTCACCAGAGTTTTTTTAGGGTTTTATCAACTTGACTTGGGGTATTTTTTTCCCATAAAATGGTGGGAGATCTAAATCACCAAAACATAAGCATCCACCTTTTTTATGATGATTTTTCCAATTTCTGTCCATTGGAGTCAAACCTGTGTGATAATAGACACTTCCTAATCGTCTGTTGGATAGTCGATTTCTATTGTGTTCATGATTTCAAGTGTGCGGCGGTGTGGATTTTACTTCCCCATATCCCACTACCCACTCATAATTTATCTATCCTCAAAGGTATCGATGGTAGGATTAGTTTTTTTCTTCGGATTGATGATCATACTCTTTTCCTGAAGTAACCTTATTTTTCTCTCTTTTATGTCGAGATGAACCTCTCAGAGCCTCTCCTAAAATGACTTCATATTGAGGTGGAAGGTGAATTTGGTTTTTATGAATGTATTCATTATGAGGATACCTTTGGTTATTGTTCATTTTTCTATCGACAAGGCCACTAGCCTTCATTTTTCTCTCGTCGTGGTAGGAGAGGTCATAAGGGATATATGGCTATGCCTAATGACACCCTTTCTCCCATATTCCCTAAGGTTACTATTGGAATGCCTCCTTATGATTTCAAGATGATTCTAAGATATTCTCTGGGTGGTCATCACTCCCCTTCAGGAATATAATGGGGTCTGGCCACTTTGAGTTCTGGAAAATCCTCCTCACCTACTTCTGGTCTTCTAGGTGTTATCACCCATGCACCTCACTTTGTACTGAAGGTGCCTAAGACGGGTGATGACGAGAAGGGTAAGTTCATTTCTACTATGGTTTTGAGGGGTTTAGTACCTTCATATTTCAATGTTTTACATTGTTTAGTGGCCAATACTTCTTGGATAAGGGATTACTCAACATTACAAGGTACCCCAACAGTCGATGGATCTAAAGGGAGTACTAATGATGTAGTTAGTTCATTTGGGGAACAAGTGGTAGCCACAGTCACTAAGACACATTCCACATATTAGGTTGGTCTAATTAGTGTCATGGGGGTTCAGGATGAATTATATTCCCCTGTAGCCACCCATAATTAGTTTGGAATCCTTATAGATGATGATCAGCCAAAAAGAAATCCAAAAATGAGAGGGAAGGAGAGATATTTTTCCAACCTTGGTGTTTCCTCAAAGTTCATTATCAAGTAGTAGGTGGTAGGTAGGCTGGGTAGGATGCATACTCACACCATTATCCACTAATCTGATTTCGTTTCTAAGGATTTAGATCTTGATTATGAGAGGTAACTAGATGTTTCTGAAGGTATGTATGAGGATTATTTATGGTCTTAACTTTTGTTCCATGTCTTTTCATTTCTATAAGCATGACCTTTTTAAGATTCTCACTCAACCATAAAGTGATTTATGAAAATTTAAAAATATTTTTATGGTATATATGACTATATGATTTCACATATTCATTTGATATATAATGGTTTTTTGGTTTATTACTTCCACATACTTTAATGTGTTATTATAGATGTTTTTTTGTTATTGTTTACTCTAATATGGGGTTATATTCTCCCCATAATAACACCCTAAACACCCAATACTAGTTAAAAACCTATATAATATACAGTGGTGTGCCTGAGGTCTCATGGTAACCCAGTTTGGTTATTGTTTAGAGTGAACTGAGGTGGAGACATTAAAAAGTAGTATCATATCATTTATATGACTGATAACACATAATGTGTCAAATTTTAATTTTGTCATACTATTTGATAAATATGGTAGATTAGTGATATAGGAATGTGTCAAATATTTTGATGGATATCAAACTATTGTTTTATAAACACCTTTTGTAATAGGAATTCTAGTTTACCTAGGGAAAGGGATTACTATTGTTAGTTTCTAATTGTATATTTATATGATTTCACCTAGTTTGATTCACTTGATAATGTAGGTTTATGATTTGTGTGGTTTTTCTCTTGGAATGTTGGTTATGTACAGGCAACATATTTTATGTATAGGATTTATATGACATGTGCATGTATGTGTGTGATTCATATCACTAATAATGAGGGTCCAATTTTTTAAAGTGTTAAAAAAACTTATATTTAATTTTCCCTTCATTGTAATTCTACCCAGCTAAACCACAATATATATTTCTTATGATGACAGGTCATGTGAATTTATGATGAGATGCTCAGTGATGATGGAAACTATAAAGTCCCTTAGTGTAAGGGAAGTATAGTGACCCTTGGTGGATAGGTATAGGAATTTGATGTCTTGGTGATCATTATAGACCAAAAAATAGGTTCAATTATTTAAAGTGTCAAAAAAATTATATGGTGTTTTTACATATAGTTTTTTGGTGGTACTTTACTTAATCAAACCACGTGGCTATGGTTACCTCAACACTGATCATCATAGGGTGGTTTTATTATATATAAATATATACCTGGATGAGATAGTGATCCTTAAGGGGTGTCTCCTATATGTGGAGTCCTGGTGAGGATCAACTTGAGATCATGATTCTCAAGGGGTGGTCTCATATGCATATTCCCAATGAGAATTAGTTCCCTACTATACTGATTATTTGTCATGCGATGTTGGAAATTTATATGGATATATGAACTTGAGAGTGGGTTTGACATGTGAGTTTCCTTGGGATGTTTAATATGGTAACAAGTAGGTGTTTCTCATGGGATATGGAATACAATAGATATGATTTGTGGGATAGGTGGCGTAGCCTAGTGATTTTGAGATATGGTTCAGGATATTGGTGAGTTGAGCATTATAGTTAAGATAGATGTAACATATGTGGATAACCTAATAGAGGGGTTATTCAGAGTTATGAATTCCTTATAGAGGGGAAGCATGGGTAAATGCTTTCAGTTATGATATCAGTGCGTAAGAAGTAATTTTTAGTATGTGTTATAGATATAGATATTCCTTATATTTTCATGAGGAAATCACTATGGGATCTAGTGCTTTGGTATTGACATAGGTTTCAAAGGGCAGGATCAATGGGATACCTAGACCTAATGGCTTTGGGTATGGTTTCTAATGAGATATTTGATTATAATACTATATATTGGGATCTAAGATATATCATGGGTATATTCTTATGATTTTAGAATTATGAATAGGTCTACAGGTGGTCTCGTAGTAGACCATGGCATAAGTGAAATGCCTTGTTTTAAAGAGAAACACTAAGGGTGATTCGAGATAGATGAGAATAACATGCATGAGTATCATGGTTAGTGGTTTATTCATGCATGTATATATGGTGTATTAATGATGGGATCATGAATCAGTTATGCAATCAAGTGGTATGGGATCTTAAACCCATGGGGTTTTGATGAAATCAAAGTAGTACACATTGTATACACAGGATGCCTAATGATTTATATATCAGTGATAGGTTATGTTTTGGATAAAGGCTAATGAATTTAATGATATATTTTCATACATTTTCACCTAAGAGTTTTGATAAAATAGAAAATATCCCTCTTTGGTGAGATGTGACATCAGATATAGATCAAGATGTCACAGTACGATCAACTCGGGTGAGTTATTTGGTATATACTATCATGGAGGTGTGAAGATGGGACTTATTTAGGTTGAATTAAAAGAGAATTATAAGGGAATATATATATTGGAGAGATAACCGTTGTCCATTTGATGGTATGACACTCATTATTGGATGGATTCTAGTGGGTATCAAGGGTTATGTTCCCTTGATATGGAAACAGGTAACAATGGATGTTTTGCATTAACACTCAGGTGAGAGTGAGATGACCACACCCAATCACCATTTTTAGTAATGGATGGACCATGTGTCAAGGAATAAACCTCATGTTAGTAGGTTCATGGATGCATAAGACTAGTCATTGGACAGTCTACATGGATTTTATATATTGGTGAGAAGATGAATTTGATTTTATTTGGTTCCATGGAAAATACCATATTTAATATTCAAATGAGGTATCATATGGATTCTATATATTGGTATTGGGATCATGGTGTTTTAAATATGATTTTAAGGTGTATTGGATTGACAGTGTGTCGATTTTTAGGAGATTACATGATAGCTTATTTGGTTGGTCAAGTAAACCCAATCATTAAATTACATTGGGAATATGATTTAGACTTCGATGTTGGTTTTTGGATGATTCTACGATGCCTCCATATATAATATCATTAGGATTAGGTGATGTGATAACATGTAAATAGGTTTTTCTAACTATTTTTTGAGAATATTCGATCAAATAAGGATTGATCAGTGTTTTCATATGTAAATGGGTGTGGTGATATTGAATATGCATCAATCATGTCAATAGATAGATGATATTGTGCTATTAGTAGGTGATTACAATGGTTAGGAGCACCATGGATCAGAATCTACTGTTATGATTAGAGACTTATGATGGGGATCACTATGATCATGATAATGAATCGATCGATGAAACTATGGTATCTTAAAATGAATGGGTATCATTGAGTACCATCTTGATGGCTTGGTTATGATGGTGAGAGAGTGTCTTGGTTTTCAATGGATAATAATTATTGTGGTAGAGATATTGTAAAATGCCACACCTTTATGAGTTGGGAAATTATATATAAATTTTAATTTTTTTATTATAGTGATGGGTTTGTTTTGAGAACTGAATCTTTGATCAAGGTAATAGGTTTTTTCACATCTTAAGAAGATGTTTTTAAATGTGGAAAAAGGCTTGGATATGAGTATGTGTGCTCAGGTGATAATCAGAGGGAGGTTGGGTGGACCTATAAATGTTTCGTTTTAGGTGCACTACTATAGGGAGGACCATGCCATGGTGGACCCCATAGTATATGGTGAAACACATAAGCCTAGGGCATGGATCCCTTGTCTAGGCATGGTGCCTAGGAAAACCACCACATCGTAGCACCTGGGCACTATGTGTGTTTGGTGGGTATGGAACACGGGCACCCTCACCAGTTAGAAATGGCCAGAGTTGAAACCTCGGGGTAGTCAGTTCACTAGATGTGGTGTGTAGGGGATTTGGGGGTACATTTGTCTGAAACGATGAGTAGGGATGAGCCTAGGTCATGGTTTCAGGCATGTCAGGATCCTCAAGGGCTATTTGGGAGTGCACCATGGCATAGATCATGTTATATTTCATGTTTTGGTGTGCCCCATTTTTCTTAAAATGGGTGAAAATACATTTTTCCCCATCAATTTTAAAACCCCTCTCCTCCTATTTTTTTTCTCCCTCATGTATGCATGGGTCGGTCAACCCCCCCCCCCCCCCCCCTCTCTTGATTCCCTGTGGAAAAGGGGTGTTCATGGTGTTTTTTCATTCAGTAATTCAATGTGATAATATCCTATTTACTTTTTCATTCTTATTCTCTCATTAATTCCTCTCATTTTGGGAAATTTTGGTTTAGTGTTTTTGAGACAATTCCACCAAAACATGGTGGAATCATCCTAGTATGATGGATATTTTTAATGTGATGTATAGAGGATGCCTCAAGATGATAATTTCATGTCGTTTCATCAAAGGTACATCTCATAGTGGATTTATTTGAGGTTTTTATTAAATTGGATGATTTTTTGTGTTTGGTTGGGTTCTAATTATTTGGTATTTTTTTCATAATGGCATCAGGAGTACACTATCAAACTTATTCATGTGTTTGGTCATAGTTTTAATGCAATGAGGTCACTTGGTGAGTTGTTAGAAAATTATGTCAAATTGATTTAAATATAAAATTTACTTTAATTGTTTAATTTATTATAATTAATTAATTTGGTTATTATGGTGTGATATAAGTGCTTGATAAATTTGTGTGTGCTTCCTAGGTATAGATGATTGGGTTGTGAATTAAAAGGGAATAACTCTATGTTTAAGGTATATGGTATTTTTAGTATACCCCTATGCTATTTAAATTCATTTATATATATTATAATGTGATATTCAGTCGTTACACTGAGGGAGATTGACATTTTAAATTAAATTAAAATTTTTATTTAAAATAAAATGCTTGGACTAAACAAAGTGCCAAAGGCCATGATGGATCCTTGTGCATTGTCTTGATTTCCCCGGTTGTCGATGGCTGTGGACTTGATTATAAATGCATTACTTGTAAAACATGGACACTGAGGGGTATAAATTAAATGAATTTAATGTAATGTAATGGACATAGAGTAGGATACTTAGACACCTCCTTATATAAAAGAGTGTTATATTGGGATGGTTGGTATGAGTAGGTCATGTGAGAACTAATATATTCCTTAGAGTCATTTATCTTATGAGATAAATATGAGGAAAACATTCCACCCCCATTGAAATGATATTACCTAGGTGGGTATACCCTATAGTGATTAATGGATATGTTGGGTGTGAGGACTAACCTAGGGTGACTTGGTAAGGGGATGGGCCTAAGGACATCTACCTTGTTTTATACTAATATGGGATTACCTACAACTCCAATTAGGTCATGTTATTATTATGATAAGCCAAAGGGATGTTATTCTCTCTGAGTGATGGGTGTTAGCCCATGAGATGAGAATGGGAATTAGATAAAGGAGCCTATGTGGGGTTTCTCAGAAGATATGTGACCTAGGGGACCCTAGTAGATTCCTAGTGATGTATAGACCCCTGAGAGGGTGTGTGTAGAGTTGGGTAGTGATGAGTATGGGTGTCACCTTAGGATCTAAATCAACTATGATCCCATCATAGATTTAGTGATGATGATAGGGTGTAAACTTGAGATTTGTACCTCTATTATGTGTGAAAAGTTTAGGTAGATAGATGACCCTTTTATATGTGTATTATGAGATGCTTTGGGTGGGTTTCACTTCCCACCAAGGTATATTAAGATACATGGTATGCCTTGGATGTTCTACTTGAATCTGGCCTTCATTCCTAAAACTATGAGAATAAAGGGAGGGATGCACTACCCCCAATTTTATATATGATATGAATGGGATAAATACACTACCTATGATATAATATGTGAGATATAAGGGTGGGTCGCACTGTGATCGCACCGTGATTCACTGTTTAATTTTCACCCTTACACCGTATGCTAAACTAGTTTTGTATTGAAAATTATAAAAATAATAACAAATTGTAATTAAATTTTTATTAAATTATTTTATGTTTATAACTTTTAAAAAGGGTAATGTTACTTTTTTGATAATTTCATTTAAGCTGGAGGTGATTTGGAGGTCCCATGACGAAGTTCAAGAAAAATGGGCCAAACTGCAGAGGATCCAAGCACACTAGTAGAATCAAATCCACAATGATACTACAACATGCATAAAAATGGTCTGATATTTTGTGTTATGGTCCTAAATTCAATGGGATATATTTAATATGAAGAAACCCAAGCCTCATTATTCTATCTTTTGACCCATCTGGACTGATCTTTCCAAGCCACCAAATCTGTTTGAAGTCAAAAAGTGGATTCTGTATTTCTTCCATATCTTCGTATGTGATTGTACAAATGGTTCAAAATATTCTTTGTAGATATTAAATATGTAAATATAAAACTTTTTAGTTTTTTCAAAAGTGATACAATACTTCCTAGCCATTTAAAACCATGGTCCAAGTGGTTTTTCAAAATCATGGTTCCCAAAACCACCTTCCACATTTTCTATAAATTGGAACCTTGGACTCCCCATTTGTAAGTTAGGACAGGAGGTAAATCTCTATTATTTTGGAGACCCAAAGGAGTATTATCCTCATCCAATAATTCTTTGAGGCCCCTATCCTCATAGTGGGGTCAAGTATGAAGGTGAAGTTTCACCCGATCCTCCCCCTCCTCTCGATGGCGAGCTAAATAGTGGATGATCATTTCGAGGGAGATACACATACTTGGGAGGGAGTTCTAGAACTTGTTATTATACTAGATTTTTGTAATTTGTGTGTTAAATATTTCACTTATGTTTAATTTGGATGTGATTCTCCTCTGAATATATCTCTTTTGTTATAATTAAATGAAACACTTTTTATTTCAACACCGATTGGGTTGAGATTTCAAGTGGGAATCTTGGGTTGTTTTGATTGGAAAAGATAATAATCCTATTTCTATCACACATACATAAGATTTCAATATTATTTGGTAGACCTTTTATATATTTTGTAACCAAACCTTGACAACATGACTGTTGTTTTAAGGAGTGATTCTTTGAGCATCATTTTAAGAGGCAAGAGGGCTTAAGAATTCTCAGAAGTCAAACCATAAGATCCCAACTTAGATATCCCAATATTTTTTACATTTCATCACTCCCCTAAATGTTTTTTTGTTTTTTGTGTTTTTTTAAGGTGTACAATAGTCGGATAATAGGTATACACGCATAGTTCAATCTGCTACAGTAATGAAATAGATCAGATAAGGAATGAACGTATGAAAAAATCATTTTTGAAGGTAGAGAAAAATTAACCTAACTTATATTTACCTTCTATTAAGTAATAAATTTTCACACTTCATGTTTGGGTGCAAAGATTTTTTGAAATATTAAATGAAAAAAAATCCCTTAAACTATTCACACAAAGGGTACCATTCTTCTCAAAGGTTTAAAAATTATACAACCATTTATATCATCGACAAACAACCAAATTTCAATAGAAAGTCACACCACATTATTGAATTCTTATTGAAATTCCCATTTCATCAGATTTTTTTTGAATTTTAAAACAACATGAAATAAATAAATTACTCATGAATTTTCAAAAACTTTCATGATTAAGCAGGCATAATTTTCCATGATAAAGTGCTCATAAAAAATTAACATTCTGGAACAAAAGTGGGGGAGGGGGGGAAAGGGGGGATAAAGTGAAAATACAATCCAGCAAGCCAAAAAGAGAAAAAGAAGAAAGATGATGATAATTCCTAACTAAACCAGGAATATACCAATCCCCCACACCTAGAGTGTTCAGTGTCCTCATTGCAATAAAATAGAATTTGGGGAGTAAGGATAAAACCTAGTGGTGTCATTAGTAGGTTGCTTCTTGAACTTAGAGTTCCTCCATTGGGAACTCTGAAAGGGATTTGTGGAAGTGATTAAGCTAATGCCCATTAATAGTGAAGGTTTGTTTAATTTCTTCATTTTGTACCTAAACAACGCCAAATGGATAAACATTAGTAATAGTGTATAGGCCAAACCAGCGGGAATGAAGCTTACCTGGATGCAACTTCATCCTTGAATTATAAAGTAGGACCTTCTTCCCAATATGGAATTGATGATGAAGGATGAGATGGTCCTGGGCATCCTTGGTTCCCTCCTTATAAATTCGGGAGTTCTCATATGAATCTCTTCTTGTTTTCTCTAACTCCTAAATCTGTAACTTCTTTTGAGAACCTGCACCAGAAAGACTAGATTTTTTTGTTTAATGGCCCAACAGACCTAATGCTCTATCTCAATAGGGAGATGACAACTCTTAAAAAACACAAGCCTATAAGTTAAGATTCCAATGGGAGTTTTAAAGGCAGTACAGTAAGCACATAATGAATCATCAAGTCTAAGACTCCAATATTTTATGTTGGGTTAAACCATTATTTTAAGAATTTTTTTTACCTCTCTATTTGACACATCTTCTTGACCATTGTCTATGGGTGATGATAAGTAGACACTCGATTCCTTACCCCATACTGATGTAAAAGAGATTGCATTGTTTGGTTATATAAATGAGAACCTCATTCACTAACAATGAACTTAGGCAATCCAAATATACTAAAAATTTGGGTTTTCAAAAATTCCACAATAGTATTAGAATCATCAGTCCTTTTGGAACATGCTTCTACCCATTTTGAGACATAATAAACTACCAGAATAATGTACAAGTTACCAAATTAATTGTGGAATGGTCTCATAAATTCAGTGCCTAGAACATTAAAAATGTCATGGAAGAGAAAGAGTTTTTATGGAATTTTATTTATTTTAGAGGAATTACACATTCTTTGATAGTGAGGACAAGATTTAAAAAAATCATAAGCATCCATAAATAATTTTATCCAAAAGAGACCAGAATCAAGGACCTTGCGAGCAGTCCATTGGGGACCAAAGTGGACCCCACAAGCAAGAGTGTGGTAGAACCTAATGATGGATTGAAACTCGCTATCAAGAACAAAACGCCTCAGGACCAGATCACTACATGTGTTCCAAAGTTAGGGGTCATCCCAAATATACCAATAGGGCTCATTTTTTAGATAGTCTTCTTGGTTTTTGTTAAAATCATTAGGAATGAAAGATGACGACAAATAATTTACAATTTCAGCATACCAAGAAATAGAATCTTACACTTGGTACAATTACTTATCAAGAAACATTTCATTTATGGGAATACAGGGGGATGATTCAATGTCTAATGATGGGAGGATCCTACTGATATGGTCATCCACCACATTCTCTACTCCTTTTTTATCTCTAATTTCTAGATTAAATTTCTGAAGGAGGAGCATCCAACAAATGAGATGTGGTTTGGCTTCTAGTTTCTTAAGGAGATATCGGAGGGATTCATGGTCTGAGAACACAATGACTTTGGACCCTAAAAGGTATGAATGGAATTTATCCAAGGAAAAAATAATGGAAAGGAATGTTTTTTCAGTTGTGTTGTAGTTTTCTTGGGTAGGGTCCAAAGTACATGAGGCATAATCAATGACATGTGGAGCTCGATCAACTCGTTGTGATAAGACAACCCCAACTGTATAGCTAAAGGTGTCATGCATGAGCTCAAATAGTAAATCCCACTGAGGTGGTTGGATTACCAGGGCTGATGTGAGACTCCATTTCAATTTATTAAAAGAATCATCACATTATTTATCAAAAACAAATTCTCTTTCTTTTTGGAGAAATCAGGAGAGGGGGAGTGAAATCTTACTGAAGTCGCGAATGAAACAAAGGTAAAATCTAGCATAACCTAGGAAATACTACACATTCTGTACATTTTTTGGGAATGTTAAGGAAGAAATTACATCCACTTTTGATTTATCAACTTGGATACCATCCCTATAAATGAAATTTCCCAATAATATACCTTATCCCACCATGAAATGACATTTCTCATAATTTAATACAAGATTATTTTTAATACAACAACATAGGAATGAACCAAGACTACTCAACATTCATCAAAAGAGGATCCATAAATAGTGAAATCATCCATGAATACTTCCATGAAATTATCTAGGTAACCTGGAAAAATACTAACCATGCATCATTGTAAAGTACTTGGAGCATTGAACATACCAAATGGCATCCTCCTATATAAAAATGTGCTAAAGGGGCAAGTAAAGGTTGTATTTTCTTAATCCTTGGGGGAAATATGGATCTGAAAGTATCCATAATACCCATCAAGAAAACAGTAATGGGACTTCCTTGCTAGCCTCTCTAGTATCTATTAAATTAATTGTAATGGGAAATGGTCCATCCTAGGTTGTTAGTTTAGTCAGCGATAGTCTATATAGACATGCCAACTATTCTACACACAAGTTGGAACCAATTCATTGTTTTCATTTTTAATTACCATTAGACCAGTTTTTTTAGGAACCACTTATATTGGACTGACCTATTGTATTTCATAGATGGGGTAAATGATTCCATCAAAAAATAATTTTGTTACTTCTTTTTTAAAAACATCTAGGAGGTTTGGGTTTAGTTGATGTTGTGACTGCCTCACTGGTTTAGCCTCTCTATTTTTTGGATTAATGGGAGTTTGTGTGAAATTGAGAGGTTGTTAATCTCATATAACTACTCAATGGTATCATCCTCAGATAAGGAATGAGCTTTTACAAGATTAGGAGTATCATTGATGGTCATGTGATCCTCAGTGTTTATGAAATCATCAATTAACAAGCATGCATGACATTTTTCTAGACTGGTACAACATTCTATGAATGATTCATTTCCTAGAATTTCAATCAATTAAGAAAACTCAAAATGGGGATCAGTGGAATTAAAGGAAGTTTTTTTAGGGTAATGGAGTACATCAATTGAATTAATAGAGAGAGGGGAATATTACTCGGAGGGGTGCTTCATGGAATGAAGGATATTTAAGTGGAAAATGTCACCACCAAACTCCATAGATAATTTACCATTGTAGATATTAATTATGGTTTTGGTGGTTTTCAAGAAGGGACTTCCCATATAATCATGGCATGTCCATTCATCCTATCATCTTCCATTTTTAGCACATAAAAATCAACAGGAAAAATTAAAATTTTTACCCTCACAAGAACATCCTCTAACACACCAGAAGGGTGTTTCATGCTCTGATTTTATAATTGAACAACAATTCCAGTGGGCTTCAGTTCCCTGACCTACAATGAAGAGTAAATAGAGTTAGGAGTCACATTTATAGAAACACCCAAATAAATCATTGCATTAGAAAATTAATACTCCCCTATAGTGCATGGAATTGATAATGTTCCTGAATCATTTCATTTGGTGGGAAGTGATGGCTCTATAAATGCTGAGATGTTCCTCCCCAAGATCACCTTATCATCACCTCAGAGTCTCTTTCAGTGTGTAGATATCTCCTTGAGAAAAATTTTGTATCCTAGAATTTTCTTTACAACATCAACCAAAGGGATGTTAACCTACACTTTTTTGGATGTTTCTAATAATTCTTAATCAATTTCAATTTCTTTTTGTTTTCTTGGTTAGGTGTCCCTTTTTGTAAATGGAAGATGAATTCTTGGTCTAGGTGACTCATCAATAGACACACTCTTTCCTTTGGAAAGGCTTCTCTCAGGACAAGGTTTTTCAACATTTAGACTAATTTAAAAAGTTGGGATGGTGTTTTCCTTGAGATGCGATAACTCTAAAGTAGGGTTTATTTGTATTTTAAATTGATTTCCACTCTTAAGGGTGATGGAACTAACATTTCTCTTATCCCTAAAGTTGATAAGTGGTTGAGGGGGTAGTTTACCTAACCCATGACTTTGGATTTCCCCCACTGAGTTGTCTAGTTAGCCTAATTCGGTTTTTAGGTATTGTATAGTAGCTTGGGTTATTTTTTGGAATTAGATATTTTTTGAATCTATTTGTTTCATCATATCTTCTAGGCTAGGCTTAGGTTTTTGAGGGGGTTGTTGGAAAGTCCTTTATTGTGGTTGAGGATTTTTAGGTGGTAGTGGTTGACTACTCTACCCTAATTGGTTCCATGGCTGTTGAGGTTAGTTTGAATACTCCCTTTCCTATAGGCTTGGTTGTCTTTCCACCCAGGGTTGGATGGATAGTACGGTTCTTTCCTAAAGGGTTGGTTATAGGTGTGGCCTAGAAATATTACTTCACAAATCTCATAAGTTTCTCTCAGTTGGGGCATTGGTCATAGTAGTGGGTGTCAGAAGAACATGTACCATAATGGATAGGAGGAGGATATTGGGATTTCCCTTAGGAAAGAGTAAGTTATCGAATAAGGGTACTTAACTCTTCAAACTTCATGTCCATCTTCTTCTCAAATGTAGAACTTTTCACCTCATAGACACCTCGAATGGGTACACTAGACCTTGAACCGAATTATTGAGTGTTTTTTGCCTTATCATAAATCAGGGTCCTTGAATAAATTGGGGTTTTATCAACTAGTTCACCACATGTAGTAGCATAAATCATATTTTTATCGATAGAAATTAAACCTTCATAAAAATACTGAATTAAAATTTGATCACTTATTTGGTGGTGTGGGAAATTTGAACATAACCTCTTAAATCTCTCCCAATATTCATGAATTTTTTCCCTTGTGATTGTCTTGTCTTGAAAATTTCTTTCCTTATTGTTGCGGTTCGAGAGGTTGGGAAATATTTTTCAAGAAAAATGTGTTTCATGTCTTCCCAACCGCTAATTAGTGAATTAACATAATACAACCAATATTTCACAGTGTCTTCTAATGAAAAAGGGAATTATCTGAGCTTTAATTGTTCTTCATACAAATTATTAGGTTTTAATTTAGAACGCATAGTATGAAATTATTTTAAGTGATTGTGTGGATCTTCTCCAGAAAGTCCATGAAATCTTGTAAATAAGTTAATTAGACCTGATTTTAGTTCAAAATTGGGTGTCTCGCCTTGCAATTGAATATAGGTGGGTTGGATATCAACATCAGGTGAGGTTAGTTATTTTAATTTTTAGTTGTTTTAAGACATATTATACAAGTTTAATTCAATTTAAATGTTGGTTTCAGAATAATAATAAGGATCAAAAAGAGGTTCAAGATGTGATGTGTCCTCCTTCAAGGGGTTTTCTTGTGTGTCACTGTGTCATTGACGTAGGATCCTCTCTAGTTTGGGTTCAAAAGGAGGTAAATATCTCAGAGTAGAATGATTCATGCATAGAACCTACACAAGGTTAATATTTTATAAATAAACTAAAAAAATAATGAAGGAAAGAAGTAAATAAATAGTTACAAAATTAACAATATTTTTATAAAAAAACACACACTAAAAACAAAAGTGCTCCCCGAAAATGGTGCCAAATTTTGACCATGTTGTCATGAAATATCAAATTGATTATGTTTATAAGGTTTATTTATAGTATAGTTAAAACCCTATGTCATATCTCAAGGATAATTTGTGGTTTATAGTGTGAATTTTTAATAAAAAGGAACAAAAGAGGGGGTGGTTTTGAAAACAGTTTTAAGAAAATGACTTGATTTAAAGAGTTTAATGGTTAAAAAATAAAGGTGGTGTTTTATAATTATGAGAGAATGATATAATTTCAAGTTTAATACAAATATTTGATAGTTAATTTTTCTAAAAAAATTATATGGTTTAATTTAATTCTTTGGTTGAGGGTTGTCAAGATCTCGAATTCCCTCTTGCCTCTTAAAGTGATGCTCAAAGAATCACCCCTTGACACAACAATAATGTTGTAAAGGTTTGGTTATAAAATATATAAAAAGGGATATAAAATCATACTAAAATATTATATATGTGTGATAGAAAGATTATTCTTATCTTGTCCAATCAGAACAACCCAAGATTCCCACTTGAAATCTCAACCCAATCGGTGTTGAAATAAAGTGTTTCGCTTAATTATAACAAAAGAAATATATTCAGAGGAGAAGAACATAAAAATTAAACATAAGTTAAATATTTAACACCCAAAATACACAATACTAGTATAATAACAAGTGATGGAACTCCCTCCCAAGTATGTGTATCTCCCTCAAAATGATCGTCCACCGTTTAGCTCGTCATCGAGAGGAGGAGGAGGCTCGGGTGGAATTTCACCTTCATCCTTGATCCCCCTATGAGGATAGGGGCCTCAAAAACTTATTGAATGAGGATAAAACTAATTTTGGTCTCCAAAATACTATATCTTTTCCTACTTTCCTAACTTACAAATGGGGATCCCAAGCTTCCAATTTATAGAAAATTTGGAAGGTGGTTTTAGGCACCCTAATTTCAAAAAACCACTTGGTCCATGATTTTTTATGGCCATACAACCTTATATAAATTTTGAAAAAACGAAAAATATTTATCACCACCAGATGAATATATTCACATAAATTTTTTCACCATTTTTAAAATCACAACCAGAGATATGGGAAAAATACAGAACCCACTTTTTGACTTCGAACAGATTCTGTGACTTAGAAAGATTAGTCTATATGGGCCATCAGATGGACAAATGAGGCTTAGGTTTATTCATATTAAATGTATATAATTTAATTTAGGACCATAAAACAAAATATAATACCGTTTTAATGCACTGTTTATCAGAATTGTGTGGTTGAGTCTACTGGTGTGCTTGGATCCTACGCAATTTGGCCCATTTTTCCTGAACTTCATCATGGGCCCTCCAAATCACCTCCAACTTCAATGAAATTATCAAAACAAGTAAAATTTCCATTTTTAATAGTGATAAAAACAAAATAATTTAATAAAACATGAATTATAATTTTTTATTATTTTAATAATTTTCAATATAAAACTAGTTTAGCACAGTGGTGTAAGGATGAAAATGAAACAGTGAATTACGGTGTGATCACACTGTCCCATCCCCACTAAGGATATGTATATGATCTAGGAGGGAATCACTTAACCCCATACCATAATTAAAGGTATATATAATATGATACAATAGGTATTTACTACCCCCTAATGTGATATATGATATGGATGAGAGGGACTCCCTACCCCCCCAGGATATGTATATGTGAGATGATCTAAGAGGTATGCATTTCCCCCCTGATGAGAGGTATACGTGAGATAATATGAGAGAGAATCACTACCCCCAAAATGTGAAATATAATATGTATAATAGGGATTAAATCCCTCCCCCAAATTTAATATATGATATGGACAAGAGGGATGCACTCCCCCTTGATGAGATGTATATGTGAGATGATCTAGGAGGGACGCACTACCAGTATACCAATGGATGCTTATGAATTTCTCCCAAGATCTAATAATTTATCAAAATACTAATATATTTCATATGAATTGATACTAATAATCTATAATGGGGCTAATAATTGTTGAAATAGTTGTGTGATGTTCTAAGAGACACTTTGGAATTGGATAAAGTAGTTTTGGGTCGATCTCGGGTGTCATGTTGGAACCAGAGGATCAACATTTGTCATTTATTTATACTTATGAATTATTTATTTATTCTACTGAGTATATCACATGTGTATAAACTTATTTACGGGTTATGTATGGGATCACATTATTAGTGATTTACTGAGTTTTACTAGCACCCTGCTTGGGCATCCATGGAACTTGGTACTCGAGTAGACATCATTGATTATAGGTTTAGGTTGGGTAGAGGCCCGAGTTTGGATCTTTTATCTAGGTAGCTTGGATGATGTTTGGATATGTATGAGTTATAAGTCAAATATTTAGTAGAGACTCCTATATTTTATTCTTTGTTTTTCATGTATATGTGATTTACCTAGTGGAAGATCAGTTGTATACTGGCATGACCATAAGTCTATATGGCTGTATACTTTTACCTATTCATTCAATATAGAATGTTTTTGTTGTTTATTACATTTAAGTACTTTGATTTTTTATTTTTGGAAAATAGTTAGGCAAATGGTGAAAGAAAATTGAATATTGATGCATGAATTTAATTCAATATCCAAAAGGGTTTGATCCACCCCCACTTTGTTGGTGTAGGGTTCTCAGTGGAAGTTTCCCTCAAGGATTTCACCAAGATTTAGGGGAAATCGAGCGACAATTTTTTATAGCCCTGTAGCACTGATGATGGGAGAAATATCTAAATAATTTCTTGGATTTAAGAATAATTAATTCTCATAATATTTCTTATCATTGCTTATTTATATATCAAAATCGGTGTGAATAACATCTGTTTGACCTCACCATTTTGGTGAAAGAACACCTCGGTTTGACCAAAACGAGACAAATTTTGGTGGTGGACACCCATTCGTATTTATAAAATTATAAATCCAATGGTTATGACTAATCTCATTATTAGCCATTTTTTTATAAAATATTTTATTTTATTTTATTTTATTTTTTCATTTTGTTTTGTTTTATATAATATATATATATATATATATATTACAAAACATTTTACTAAATATATATTTTTTAAAACTCTTTAAATAAGAAAATATTTTTTTTTTATGAAAATCTGAATTCTCAAGCCCCCTTTATATGGGGGGATTTAGGAATTATATCCCCAACTCCAATGTGGGATTTCGCATCCTTGTCCACCTCATCAAACCAATCTATAAAGTGTTGTCCAATAAAAATACTTTATTTATTTATTATTTATTATTTATTTTATGAATAAAATTACAAAAATCCCCCACTTTTATTCATAAATATTAATTCTCTATATCACAAATGAATCATTATACATAATAAAGGTATCCTTTGATTTAAACCTTTACTTAATATCAATATCTTAAAGTATTATCATATTTACAAGTTTTTAAAACATTAAACTTGTTAATATTAAAGATAAACTAGAGATATCATACATACAATGATATTTCCATCCAACATCTCATTTTGTAGTGATTTTATAGACATGTGCTTATATCCTTTTTGTTAACTCTCTAGGGAGTAAACCCATTAAATCCTATAATAAGTATTACCACTTCTAAGTTAACATGGGAAAAATATTACAATGTACTTCCATTATTAGAATGCATAACTCATCGAGTCTTAATATTTTTTTAATATTTAATAACTAAACCTATAGTCATAATGAATGATATTAACACCAAATAGTTTGGGGTTATAATTTTCAATATCAACAATCATCTGTGTAACTTGTTTTTACCCATTAAACACTTTGAATAAACACATATATCAATATTATTATGAGTAAATCCATTAGATAAAATAATAGAACCAAATTTATCTTGTCATTGCCTTAGATATTGTTTAAGTACATAAATAGATTTAACTAGTTTACATACTATCTTTTCATTACCTTGTAAAACAAACCCTTGCAGTTGTTCCATGTAAATCTCTTCAATTAAGTCTCTATTTAAAAAAGTAGTTTTAGCATCCATTTGATGAACATAAAAATGATTAATTGAAGCTAAAGAAAATAATATACTTATATAAGTAATTAGAGTTATAGTAGAATAAGTATCAAAATAATAAATCCCTTCTTTTTGTATGAAAAATTTGGAAACCAATATATCTTTAAAATATTGACGGTTACCATTGGAATCATACTTATTTCTGAAAACCCATTTACAACCAATAGGTTTTTAAACTATTGATAAATCCATAATGACCTGAGTATTATTCCCCATAATTTAATCCATTTTATCATTAATTTCTTATTTCCAAAAAGAAAGATCTCTAAAAGTTATAGCTTCTTTATATGTCTTTGGGTCATATTCTATAGTCAATACCATAGGATTCTTATTCAGAAGATGGTTATTTTTATATCCTTTAATAAGGAAAACTATGGAATCAGGAGAAATAAAATATGGATTTAGATGTTTCTCCTTCCTCAATCTTGTACTTAGTATAGGTTCAACTCAAGAATCATAATTATTATCTTTTATTGTATTTGAACTATATGGAATACATGAGATAGGGTTATGAAAAATAACTTCCTCCATGTCATCTTTATAAAACTTATTTTCAAAAAACTCTTCATCCCTTGATTTAATAATTATATTAGCTCCCAAATTCATAATTCTATATGCTTTTATATTTTCTTCATATCCCACAAAAACACATTTAATTTCTCTAGGACCAATTTTAGTTATTTTAGGATTAATAACTCTATAGTAATTTAAACACTCCTACACTTTAAAATAAGAAAGATTAGGTCTTCTACCTCTCTAGGATTTATAAGGGGTGACTTAGTTTTCCTAAAGGAAATCCTATTATGAATATGACATGAATCCAATAAATATTCACCCCATAAATTTAATGGTAACATAGATTTATCGATCATGCAATTTACTATTTCTACTGTAGTACAATTTTTCCTTTCATCTAATCCATTTTTCTGAGGTGTGTAAGGAGTAATACTTTGATGAATTATACCATTTTCTTTATAGAAATCATTAAACACATTCATAAAGTATTCAACACCTATATCTAAGAATAATAATTTAATATTTTGGTTTAATTTATTTTCAAATTATTATTTATACTTCTTATACATATTAAATTCTTAATCCTTTATTCTAATTATATATATATATACTACAATCATCAATAAAAGTAAAAAATATATCTTTTTCCTCCATGAGTTAATAAACCATTTAATTAAAAAATATCAGAATGTACTAATTATAATATATTATAATTTCTTTCAACACTATGAAAAGGATTCTTAAATATTTTAGATTCTACACATTTTTCATATTTATTAAATTCATTTCCAAAGTTAATTAAGTTTAACTTTTTCATTACATTTAATGAAATATAATTAAAATGTGCTAAAAGATCATGCAATAAATTAGATGAATCAATAAATTAAGTATAATATTCAATAGTATTATTAATTTATAGTTGATACATGTCATCATTAGAGTACCCTTTCTCTACAAACATGCCTTCCTTTGATAAAATAAACTTGTCAGGTTTGAATGGAACCTAAAATATCTTCTTACACATAAGATCGACTGAAACTAAATTATTTTGAATTTTGGGTACATACAACACATTAAGAAGAATCAAATTCTTCCCAAATGTAAATTCTATCTCCATGATTCCTTGTCTGCTAATATTGATGCATGCAATATTTACAAGGTGTACTTCCTTCACTATAGTACAATTGTCAAATGCTTTGAACATCAAGTGATCCTTACACACATGCACTATTACTATATAATAAATCCACCGTCCCGTATTCATAGAATTAATATTGAATTCAGATATCATTTTAAATAGATTCTCTTTAGTCAGTACATTTGTAGTGGGTTTATCTACTTTCTTTCGATAGGGACATTCCCTTGAAAAATTATCTGGTTTCCCAAAAACAAAAATTCTTCTTTCTTTTAGGAATTATTTATTTTCTTCTTGAATTGTTTACTTTTATTTTTTATATGTAAGGAATAGTTTGGTTGTTCCTTTCCCTCAATGGTATTAATTTTGGTATCAAATTGTGAATCCATACTCATGTATCTCAATATGGATTCTCCTTCAATGTAAAGAAGCTTTTGCAATTGTTCAAAGGAAATATAATCAATCTTTTTAATAAGTGATTTACCAAAATCTTTCCACATAGGTAGAAATTTATAAATAATTTTACCAACTTGAAAATCGTCTAGTATATTAATCTAAAGGGAAAGAAGTTTGGTTTCTATAACTTGTAGATCATTAAATTGATCCAATATCATCTTGTTATCAACCATCTTGAAGTTTCGATACTTTAAAATAAGATATTTATTGGAACCTTCTTCCTCGAATTTGTACTTGAATTCGAGTACATCTTATACCTCTCTATCAGTCTTCATTTGATGAAAATAGTCATAAAGATGATTTGATAAAGTGTTGAGAACATTTTTTAGACACAAAACTTGATTGACCTCACGTTTCTTCATCAATTCCTGAATGTGATTAACTTGAGTCACATCAATGGGTGTGTCATCAGGATTTGGAGCAGGCTCATTGGGAATGGAAGGAAGATTCAGTTCTATAATGTAAAAAATCTTCAACACTTTAAGAAGAAACTTTATCTTGTCTTTCCACCATGAGAAGTTGTTTTCATCAAAATGATCAAGTTTGACCACGTCTTGGTTCATCACTTTTTGGGATTTAGAATCTATTTTCTAGTTTCTCCCTTGGGATCAAACCCTTTTTATTATTGGAAAATAGGTAGGAATATGGAGAAGACAGATTGAATCTTGATGCGAGAATTTCATTCACTATCCAAAAGGGTTTGATCCACCCCCACTTTGTTGGTGTAGGGTTCTTATTGGAAGTTTCCCACAAGGATTTAATTAAGATTTGGGGGAAATCAAACACTAATTTTTGACATCCCCACAACACTAATGTTGGGAGAAATATCTCAAGAATTTCTTGTACTAAAGAAAAATTGATTCTAATAAGTGTTATCATCATCGGTTATTTATAGATCAAAATTGGTGTGTATTTTACCAGCTTGATCTCACCACTTTGGTCAAAGAACACCTTGGTTCGATCAAAATGATACAACTTTTGGTGGTGAACACCCATTTGAATTTCGAAAATTTGAAATCCAATGGTTATGAATAATCACATTATTAGTAGTTATTTTATAAAAAAAATTATTTATTTATATATATATATAATATATGTATATATATATATAATAAAACATTTGAGTGGATATATATTTTTTAAAACACTTTAAAAACATTTAGGAAAATGTATATTTTTTTTATGAAAATCCCAATTCCCAAGGCCCCTTTATATAAGGGGGACTTTGGTAATTCTATCCCCAAATCCAATGTGGGATTCCACGTCCTTATCTACCTCATAAATCCAATCCATAAAGTTTTTTCCAATCAAAACATTTTATTTATTTATTTATTTATGAATAAAATTGTATAAGTTATTATGAATGTTGTTTGGTTATTTTTATAATTATTTCACACTCTAATATGGGGTATATTCTCTCCATGGTAACACCCTAGACCTGTACTGCTAATCAGTAGCCTCTATAGTATGGGGAGGAATGCCTAAGGTATATTGGAAACCAAGTTTGGATACTGTTCGGAGTTAACTAGGGTATTGATGTCACAAAAGTAAATAATAATGACTAATCAATATATCATTGGAATTATGTCTAACCAAATTCTTTGGTTGGTTTACTTTATCTCTACCCAACTAATACTCCTTTTTTATGTTTAAATACTTTAGTAAATTAATAAAATATAGGACCCAAAACCAAATTTAAACATAACTACTCAATCCCACATAATGTTCATGCATGAAAATAGGTATCTATTTAATATATTAAAAGTATATCAACATTAACACACAACAATCATGCATAAAATAGGAATATAATATTAAGAAGAATGAAATAAATGAAAGAACCTATCTCAAATTTATCATACAAGAATAAATTCACTAGATACAATCCCATCTCATTGCATTATTGAAGCTAAAAGACTAAACCCCTCATGTTAGTAATGAGGGTGTGAAAAAATAAAAAAAAATTGCAATAGAAAACTCCAATAGAAGAGAACCTAGACACCGAGATTGATCATACCAGAATTGATCTCAATTAAAAGAGCATCCCTCTCAATTTATAAGAATCAGCTAACACTTATATCTATTTTTATTTTGATCCATATCCTTATCTATATTTTATTAATTCTCTTCCACTTTAAATTTTCCACCTCTTAAGATATAAGATGTAAAAACCACATGACACCATAGTTTGGTGTATCACAAAATATATCTTCAATATTATCCAAAAAAGAGAAAGTGGTTGAACTATTATATTAGGTTCAAATGATATCACCTTGGAATGTAGGATATGACATGGATTGGATCCTACAGCATAGCCTCATTTGACAAACACTTCAGTTTTTTCCTCCCTAGAACCCACATAATAGAACAATTATCATGTCACAACCATATACACTTCATGAAAATTTATCATCCATCCACAACATAATAAGATACCTTTGACATGAATATTCTTGAACCACCACAGTTAATCCACTTTAATTTAGTGACACACCATGGTGTAGTGGTAAATCTAAATTGTATCCTACTCATGCAGTACATCCATAGTGAAAAATTAATGAACATGGTGTAGGATCTTCTTTGTATTCATTCCTCTGGTTGGCTGTAGTGAAACCTATTAGGGGTTTCATGTTCAATTTCAAAAATCCAGTACAATATTGAGACCCGCAGTTACTTTATAGTGATCCATGGTGCAAGGAAGTATAATATGACACACTCTTCCTTCATAGCAGCTAGGATCAAACTCTATAAAAGATGTCCCTAGAAGTTCACAACATAGGCCGATCGACTACGGTGCACAAAACAATAAGCCTTATCCATACATAAGGATGATGAGTAGTGATTTGTACGAATTTGTTTTTAAAAGTGGAATGATGCTTGTATATTTCACACCCCGCATCAATATTTACTTTATATTGGGGCCTCTTAATAACCTCATATGCAGTAAGAACCAACAATTAACTTTTTGGTGTCACCCCACATCAGGCATTACTTTGTTCCTCTGTCGCTAAGGCCGAATCATGTTATCCCACTACTCCATGCTCCCCATTTCCACCCATCCCTACCTGAGATTAATCTCATCTAACTATCCTCTAGATGGATGGATTGAAATACCATGATCTAGTTGAGTTTGTACTATTTTTTAACACTTATATATAAATTTCTTTTGTTAAATTTATCCTCCAAGAAAAATACTTCTAATTTACTCTTTATATTTCTTCTTCTTTCCAAAAGTTTTAATTTACATGTTCTTTCCCATAAAAAATAAGACCCAATATTAAAGATCCATAAAAATTAAATAATGAATTAGAATAAATAGATTTTAATTAAAAAATATATGCATGAAATATAGACATCAACATTCATTGAGGTTTTTGAATGCTAATATTGTTCACCAAGTTATCTAGTTGAGGTGGTTATTTTCCTTGGCCGAATTATTCAATGACTGCAATGATCATAAATATGTAGAAATGTTCAATGAAGATAATTTGGTGATAGAAATGGGATTATCAAATGTTAATGTCTATATATGTTGGGTTTGGGGTTATTTGTACTGTGTGTGTGAGTGTGAATGATTTACTTAGCTAAGATTATGTCATCTTATGTTTTGGAGTTCACCTTTCATTGTAATCTCTCTTGTTTACCTTTAATGAATTTTTTTTTTCCCATGGATTAGAACACAATCAAATCCATATCAAATCCTTATGTTCCTTTATTTTTCATTATTTTTTATTGCATTACATACTTGCATGGATTTTTCATTGTGAGTGTCTCTTGAGGTTGATGAAATGAAGGAGGTTAGTGTGCACGGATTCTTAGCCTTGAGGCATCTTACATTGGTGTTGGTATTATTTGGACACTCTAGTTCCTTATTCCATAATTTAGAACCAGAAGATAGTGAATCCTTCATAACACATATCTCCATCTAATGTCGATGCCACGATATAAAGAGTTAATGATAATACAACTAGATTCTATGAATATAGAGGTGGAACATGCACATGAAGAAGGACAACCTAATGTATATATTTCTCCACCACACCATGAAAGATAGATTTGATATGTACATGATAATCATACACCTATGTAATACCCCCAACTCTATATATCCAAAGATAATGGGTTATTTATTACATGGTAATCATATTTCATGAGATTACATTCCCAAGATCAAGGTTCAATGGTCCTTAAGAGTCTAGATATGTAGATATTACATTAAAACATGACATATTACATCATTTGAGTGTAAATAATTATTCCTTAATGATATCCATATAATTTATCACATATTTTATTTCACTTCACTGGTTGGGGAAATGGGAAATAGAATTAAATGGTGATTTTAGATACTCAACCTAGGATAACATATAGTGAAAGCTAATATGGTATAAGAAATATAATAGGAATAGATATACAAATGATTCCATATTAATGAATACATAGTCATAACATAATCCATGAATGATAAAAGAAATAAATAATAACATTGATAGAATTAAATGTTCTCATTATGATGGAAATTATGAAAATTCATAATTTCATACATTGTAAACATATCATCATGGCCTTGTACCAAGACATAATTTAAAAAGGGTAAGGACACTCCCATTACCCTGTCTTAGTTGTATCATGAAACCTACAAGTGCACTAAAAGGCTATATAATCATGGTCCATACCCATTACATAAAATTTCAATGCATCCCATCATATAATAAAAGTTAATAGTCAATACATGGAATAATTTTCAAGAATGAAATACTTAGAAATACTTAGAATAATTGCTCAATGAAGCTTATATTACAAGATTTTCCCATATAGAACAAGTGATTATATAGAAATGTCAATATATTTACCCATTTAATGAATTAATAAGATTGAATAGGTGAATTTACTTGAAATTTATTAATGATAATTATGGATTCACAATGTACAAATAAGTACCTTTATCAAGTGAATGATATAAAATTTTAGTTTTCAGGTACTTATTAAGATTATTAGTGAGTCTAGGTAGTTGAATACATGTATTTTAAATGGTATAAGAATAAATAAATTTTGGATAAATATCTTATAAAAATATGTGTATATAATCACGCATATTTGATATGCATTGGGGATATAAAATTTCCTTAAGGAAATACTTCCATGTTGACATGTATTGATGGAAAATTTTAAATTGTTCCAAAATCAATTTTAATCCATTTGGGGCTTGATAGACGCTACAGAAAATATATTATCATCATCCATACATATAAAAATCCCATCTATTATAAATGATACATTCATAATACCACAAATATATGGCATATGTATAGATTTTTTATCTCTATACAATATAGAGTTTTATGCTTATTGGGAGAATTTCGACATCATAATCCCATATTAAAGGAGTATAATGTGAGTGAAATGGGATATAACATGTATATGATAAGGATATAACTTATATTAAAATTATAATAATATTGTAATAATAACTTTGAAATTTGAATAATATAATAATGGAAATGTAAATATGAATTGAAAAGAGTGGGAAAAGGGACTCTTACCTCTCTTAGCTTCTTAGCCAAGATCTAAACCATAGAACCAACCAGAATATTCAAGATTGAAGAGATGGATAAGGGATAAACTCTTTGAGATAGATATAAAGAGATAAATTCAAATCTGGGGTTGAAGAAATTAGAATATTGGGTTAGTGTTTATAGGTGTGTTGAGTGTAATTTCATGGAAAAAGTAATGGATATTTTATTTTATTTTTTTCATTATATTAAGTGTTACACTACCCCTAATAGTGCCTCAATACCTCCCTTAGTGCTCCAATATAATGGTTAGTTCCAAAATTAGGTAAATAGAACTACCTTGGCTAAGTTGATTCATGCTTACATATAAATGATGTCATATTTTATATATTTCATTATTTTTTTCCATATTTTACTATTTTATAAAAATACCAAATTTCACCTCTTGGATAATTTTAACATCCTGATTCAAAATATTCAATCCATTTTATCTTATCCTTCCTCTAATAATGATAATTTTAACTTTTATATAAGTGTGATATAATTGATAAAAAATGTGGTATCAGAGTAAACACCATTTCATGTCTAAAATAATTTATAATTTGATACTACTTAACCCCTATATACATAGCCCCTGATTGCACCATAATAATAACTAAGGGTAAGGTGTAAAATTTTAGTACTTTAATGGGGTGTTACATGCACTATTGATCGGGTAGTTATTTCCACTAACTTCAACTTCTCTGATAGATGATTCTACTCAAACCTCAGTTGTTGAAGTTCTTCTTGGTCTTGGTCAAGGGTGAACCCCTATAATGCTACTTTCTTCTTAATATCTAATAAATGGTCTTCATATGGGATTTTCATACTACCTGAGGCCATTTTTTCTCCCTTCTACATCAATTTTATTTCACCATTTCTCTTAATATATACTAATTCTAATAGTCACTTTATAATGGTTATATTACCAACAATAATAATGTACAATGATCATAATGGCCAACGGTCATAATTCCAAAACATCATGAAATGAATATATTTCCTCTTAATTCCTATATATTCATTAAAAACAATACCTTAAATAATACTTATCATTTTTAGTTATTTTAATATGTTGATTCCATAGCTTGTATTATTTTTATTTCATACTATTCTTGTTACAATTATGATTTTTATTAAAGAATATGATCTATGAGATATCTACATTGTACTTTCATTTTTTATTTTTGTCTATTGATCATTATTATTTATAGAGACATTAATAAATATATATTTTTTATTTTTAATGCATTACTTTGTAATAAAATATGTTTATTACTTACATGAACTTTATCAGGTATTATAACCTGGATGTTGGATAAATGTTCTCTATGGATATAATCATTGATGTTATTAAATAAATTACTCTTTAATTTTATGTATATTTATGTTATTTTTTTAAATTGAAATTAGTTTTTTTATCATTTAGTTGTGAGTGAATTTAAAATAATATAATGACATACATCATAAATCATTTACATAATAATTATTATTTTTAATGATGAATTTTTTTGTACATAGTGAATAATTATGAAATTGTCTAACCTTTTCAATTCTAATATTACATTAAAAAAATTCTTGATGATTTCAATTCATATATCACATACCTGACTTAATTAATTATTGATTATAGAAATTGGACAATGAATAATTATGAAATAAATGTTATCTAAAATATGACATTTCCCAAAGGGAAAAACTAATTATAAGTATGATGTAAAATGATGAAAAAAATAAAATATGTTATGTTTAATCGATAAAAATGGAATTTTATAGTTATTTTTCCTATATAAATTGATTAAATAAATAAAAAATTGAATTATTTTTCAATTATATAAATGATGAATGACAATTCTAACATTTTTACATGATTTAAAAGAAAATACTTATTACAAATGATGGAAAAATTTAAAATATATTATGTTAAATCCCTATAAATGAAGTTATATATATATCATATTTAAATTCATGTGAAAAAATTAGTAAATGAATTATTTTTCAATTAAAAATATTGAATTAAAATTTAATTTTTTTTACATTATTTTGATTAATAATTATATATTTTTATATTTATCAAAATAACATGGGTGTAAATTATTTTTTTAATATATTTTTCAATTCCCACCTGAAATGGAATTACATGACATTGATTCCATTCTATGTGATTCCTTAGATGGGATGATTTCATGAATTTTGATACCCATTTGGTTAAATAATTTTAATATAAATTCAATATTATAATTAAAAAACATTTAAAAAACCCCTAATGTTCCCCAGTGGGAAATGATGACTCAGTTGTTCATCAATAAGGAATGTGGTAGATATTTCTCGGTCATCGATGTTATGATGTGGTATTATGGCACATTTTTTAAAAAAAACCACACATAACCATCAATTTTTCACTATCATTGGCTTCATCCCTTTCCCCGTTATTAGAAACCCTAATCTCACTCTTTTTCACTATCCCTTGTAGAGAGTGAGGTATAGAGGAAGTAGGGATTTTGAGAAAGTTTTGGTTTAAAGACTTCAGGGGGGTGATAAGATAAAGTTTCGGTGGAATCACCAAAGTGAATTCTCGATCACCCCCGGACGGTAATGAGTGACAAATAATTGAATTATACATAATGGAAATGATTTTTCCAATAAGAATAAGAAAAATGGATCTTTCACCTAGAATACTGGTATAACCACTATGAGAATCAGGGATCCATACACAGAAAAAAAAAAATAGATATGGGATAATAATAAGACAAACTAAAGATAACTAGAATACACATTCATACTATACCCAAATAAATAAATAAAACTATTGAGAGATTCGAGATACATAAAATGTTAAACTGATTGATACAATTATGATACAAAATGAAGACTAAAATACCTGACACAATATCCATGTGACCCTAAGGTCATCATCCATCATCCCAATACCAACTCACTCTATGGATGACCATAAACAGAACATGAACCTATAAAATAAGCTTGGGACTAATAAAATTGAGTGGCATAAGTAGGGTGTGAGAATAAAAACCTAGTAAGAAATCACTAGAGTTTCTATGCACTTTTTTTCAAAACAAATCTTCAATGCTAGTTTGAAAATAAAAGTGGGAAACAAGTTTTTATTATTTAAAGAAAACAGACACATGAGATTTCCCAAAGACTAGTCTTTGAAGCTCAAAACCTTTTTTAAAGAAACATTTAAAATATTTCCTTGTCTTAAAACATACCCCTTTGAAAAACCACCCAAAAAATCCACCTTTTAAACCACATATCATGGAAATCAAAATTAATGAAAAGAAAACATCAACTAAATAAATAAACTAGATCATTAAAACATGAATGTAATAACAAGATAAATCAAGTTTTAGTAAAATCATAAAATAGAGGAATCAATAGCACATGGGTAATGTATATAAAAACATAATATAAAAAGGTAACCATTAGAAAAAATCAAGAGAGAATGCATCATAACTGAGGAATATTGAGGTATAAAAAATCATGGGAAATTCCTAAACATATCTTTAGGAAATTCTAGATTTACTTAAGTGGAACCATATTTTGGCCTATCGATGAATCCCTAGTCCATAAATGACTAGATACACTAAACTAGACTCTCTATTAGCACTCCCATGTGGCCTCTAATGTCATATGGGATCTAGTCAGTATCATCATGTCTAGATAGTTACTACCTCTCAATCCCTCGCTAATACACCTAGGATTCCAATGATGATAGTGATAATATGATAGGTATATCAATCATATATAAATCATTAAAAATGAAAAATAAATTATAATTTACTCACCCACCCTCCTTACCCCCACAAATTTGAATCCTCTCTAAAATATACAAAATAAAAACATCATCAAATTAGAATTTGGGACTTCAATTGGGGGTTTGGATCATTTAGGAAAAAGTACTCAAAAGGTGCCCACTGTATCTCAAGACTTATAGTTAGTAATACATTTTTAAAATCCCCTTACACAACTTTTCCAAAGTGAGTGTCATTTTAAAAAATTCCTTATAAAAATAGGCCTTAGTGTTTTATTTTGGAAAACTCTCATTTGTAGGTCCATTTTAAAAACCACTTTGAAAACAAAGGATTTTCTTAAAAAACAATTCAATTTTATAAAAGAACAATATTTAAATAAAAACACCACCTATGTGTCATATGTGTCAACCAAACATTAATAATTAACCAATAATGGCCTGCATTCCTAATTTACACATGAAAATTAAGATATTAAACAAGATAAATCCATAAAAATATATAAACAATGAAAGTGTGAATCAAGAAACATCACAAACCCTTAAATCAAAACACAATGAAACATATAAAGGTCTAAATATAAACAAAACAACCAAAATTATTAAAAAGACCATTCTAATAATTTATCAAACACCAGGTATATGCACTTTACTTTTTAAAATAAGAACATGAGTTCATATACTTTTTCAACCTCTTATAAACACATAAAAAAGTTCTAAATAAGGTTTAATATTAAACAAAACCAATTTAAAGAGCTCAAGCACACATATAATATCAAGAAAAGGAAAATCCACATAACCACCGACCTAAAATAGAGTGTACATGGTGAAAAATCCTCAAATATGAAATGAATAAGACCACAATAGCATTATACATGCCCTATAATCACAATCCATAAGGTATTATGTCAAAATTCATCCTTAGGGTTTAGCCAACATGACACTAAAACAACATATGGGATAAGGGGGAAGGAGAAATAGGGCTTACATCAAGAAATAACACCAAAATTCAAAGGTAAGGGACCAAAAATCCAAGGAGGAAGAGGAGAAATTATGTGAATATTCCCATATAGATGTATTAAATTAGATGGGGATGATAGAACCTAATTTGGGGTTTTAAATTAGGGAGGGTATAATTGGAAATTCATAATTTTAAAAACTAAGTAAGTCGCATATTTTACCAAATCATGCGCCAATAATGCTCCCCTCACTGGACACAGATGAGAACCTGTAAGTTTTGACCACATAGTTTGTTAAACTATGAACCAACCATAAAAAAAAATTCTGTTAAAAACTATAGACCTTAGACTGGGTGGCATCATGGTTTCTACCAATTGTGTTCTAACTGTACGCCCTATATAGAAACTCTAAAACTCAACATTGTCAAAGATATTCAACCCATAATTTTAGGACAAGGATAAAAATAAATAAATAAATAAATTGACCATGAATGAAGCTTTAATTTATTATCAATGAGTAATTTTGATGTAATAATAAATCTGAAAATATATATTGTGGTGTTTTGGAGTCTAATAAAGAATTTACTTCCATTATGCATGGAAAAGAATAAATAAAGGAGTTTAAGATGTTTCTTGAAGATATTGAGAATATAGATCTGAGAAACCCTTTAAATTTGATGATTGGGGATCAAATATTCATGGAAATTAAGGGAAATTGTTGGTGGGTGAAGAAATACTATTTTCAACACTTTGGGAATGTTTTTAAGTTATTTAAGAAGGCCTTAGAAAGTTTGAAGATGAATTGTAGGTATTTGAGTTAAATCTAGAATTTATGGATGAGAGGTATAAATTTATAATTAAAATATCCTAAGAGTAGGAAAATTCACCTATGTGTAAGATATTTAAGTCACATGGGATATTTGTGTTAGTGCGTAAGATATTTCATCTATGCAACTAAATTTTAGAATACTAGAAAAATAATTTATCCTATGTGTGATATATTTCAACCATGTAATACATTTATAAGATATTTTATAAAGCGTTTATTTCATTTAAATAATCCATATGATATTTTAAGTGTGTCAGCTAGAGATTGAAAAATGACAAAGTAAATTATCCTAAACAGAGTAAGCATGTATGATATTTGAGTTTACTAGAAATTGTCATAGGAAATTTCCATACAGGTTATGACATTTTAAGAGGTTATAATACATTTTTTTATCTCGTATAATATATTTTATTATTTAATTTCACTAAAGAATAATCTCATATGATGTTTTTAGATGCTTCAATACATTTGAGAAGGTCATAATACATTTCGAGTACATGTATGATATTTCTATACTCATTTCATATCTTCACTTAGAGAAATTTTGTGTGAATGGAAAAAACATTAGGTTCATCTAAAAATTGTATAATCTATATAAAGTTATCCAATAATTATTTTAGTGGTAAAAAAAGATTCAAAAAACTATTCAAGGGTACCAAAAATATTACTCCAAGATACATAAATTTTTCCTAGTTTCTATGTGTTACATAGAGGTCATCTGGACTAACATAAGGGTTACACTAAGAAATTAGATGTTGTGTAAAGGTATGTTTAAATTACATAATTACTATTTAAAAGATAAATAATTAAATTAGATGATTTTTTAGATGATTTTAACATATTAAAAATGTCATGATTTCTCATGTGATCATGATACAAGATAAAATCTCAAAGGACTAGAAAAGGAAAAAACTAGAAAACTAAGATGAGTTCTATGAAATAGAAGAAGATATTATGTCATAGTGCATTAAATTATGTACATGTGGAAAAATATATAAACTAAATTAAATTCCATGGGTTTTTTGGAATAAGTTTATAAGGAAACAAGAGGGTGCTAAATGGGTTTTAAATGGAGTAAATCATGGTGACTACTTCTGTGATTTGAGGTGAGAATAATGGTCGCATTTAAGTTCCCATTTTAAAGTAGCATAAGTATCAAGGAGTTGAATTCACATAAAATAGAAGATTATGGATGATCTTTTTAGTTTATATTATCCCCATAATCTAGTGATTATCAAGGTATTGGATAGTTCAAGATCATGAGAAGATTTATGCAACTAGAAAATATCTCTAGTTTGAAAAGATGAGATCCCATATTTCTAAAAAAGAAGAAACTTTGATTATTTAAAATGGGAATAATATTCATGTATTATTTGAATAATATAAATTTTAGGAAATAGAGTTAGAGTTAATCTAATACTATTTAACCATAGAAGAAGGCTTGTTGTGTATCTAAGTAGATAACCCAACATATTCAAGAAATTATGTGTGTTGAAGGAAGAATAAAGAAGTGATAGGAGAAGAAGATTCATTATGATTCATTATCGTGGTGACATTGATCAAGGCCAAGTGATCCAACTAGATAATTGGATACAAGGACTTCAAGATGAATAAGGTCGACATTGGTGATAGTACAATCTAAAACCTATTCAAGGAGAAGTTTGGGAGGACCCTTGGAAAACTTTCTGGAGGAATTATAAAGATCCCACCAAGAGGTAAAAAAGAGAATATTTTTGGGAGATAGAATAAACATATGGGGTAATAGTATAAATAACCCATAATAGGTGGATACTATGTTCACATAGATACTAGATATTTTAAGAGACTATTTACTAGTTATTTTAGAAGATTAATCATCAATATTTTCAAGATATATCTTATACACTATACCCAAGTGATTTATAGTGTATAAACTAGGTCTCGTACAATCAAAACCTAGAAAGGAGTAGTATTTCAAGTATAAACCTTGTAAATACTTGTGTATTGTAACAATTACATTCTATATACTCGACTAAGGATGAGAGATAAAAATAGGAGTGGATTGAACCTTTAACTTTATATAGAATTTTAATTAAGAATTAATATTCATAAAAGAAAAAGGGATCACTAATTATCCCCCTCCCCCTCTCAGTGATCACACAAGACTTGGGAACTAAAAATGGTATCAGAGCAAGGTTCCCTCTAAAATATTCAACTGAGGTAGAAGCACATAGGATCTCAATTTTGTAAATAATCAAGTACTACCAATATTTTATGATAAAAAATTTCATAGATAGACGAATAAAATTATTTTATATCTTTTGTCACAATTTCTTTAGGTTAGTGATGTTTTCATAGTGAGATTTACTCAACTTTGAAGAGATTATACAATGAATTATGTTGATAAGAGAAATCTTGAATAATATGCGAAATCTATAAATTTAACCCTTTTATCAATATCTAATAAATTATACACTATGATAATGAGACTTAAAACTGTAAAGGAGATATAGAAAAGGTTGTAGAGTATATATGAATCCAATGTAAAGATTAAGGGAGCCAAACTATAGCATTGGAGATAAATGTTTGAGGACATCTGTATAAATAATGATGAGAGTATTGATGACTATTTTACAAGGGTAAATGAAATTATAAGTCACATTAAGGGATATGGAGATGCTTTAAAATATTCAACTATTTTCCAAAAACTAATGAGTAATTTCCCTAATATATTTGATCCAAATATATTTTCCTTGGAAAAAATTAGTAACTTGTTATTTGATGAGTTACATAATACACTTCTTAACTATGAGAAGATATATAGTATTAAAACATGAATCAAAGGATGAAATGGCATTAAAATCCATGAGATTTATCAAGTTGAATGGGAAAAGAGATTAATCATTCTCAAACTATGATGAGGGTGAAGAAAGAGATGAATAAAGATTTGATTAAAATAAGAAGGTTATGTTTTTTATATCCAAGAACGTTATAAGAGGAAAAGAAAAATATAAATTCAAGATTCATCTTAAATTAATTGATTATGGATTTGTTGGGGATTTTTCTTTTGACTATCCAAAGAAGAATAAATTTTATAAATATGAAAGTGATAATTAATGAGAGTATTTCTCTAAAATAAGATTCAAAAAAATAAAAATAAAAAAGTTAACTATAGAAAGAAGAATAAGATCCCAATAAAGTATAAAAAAACTTGATGAGTAGGGAAGAAAGTGAGTACTCATCAACAATACATGAGTCATATAATGAAGGCTTCTCACAGAATCATAGAACCTTCATTGATATGTTTAAAATCATAAAGAAACTTCAAGTAGTAAAGAAAAACAAGAAGGATATGACTATACTGAGTATATGATAAGAGCTGAACCGGTTACCAACCTTGAGAAAAAAAACCAAGCTCAAGAAAAGATTTATACTGTTGTAAAAAGACAAAAAAATAGTATATGAAGGAAAATGATCTAATAGAGGAGATCAAAAATTTTAAGGTAATAATTTATTAAAAAAATATCATAGAAGGTATTAATGAAAAATTGACTACCAAGGAATAATAACTTAATGATGAATGATCTATGTGACTTAAAGCTAAAAATACCTTGAAGAACATGAGAGAATAATATGATAAAGTAACGGAGATTTGGGATGAGTCATATAAGGATGCAGAGAAAACTATCCCCAAGAAAAAGGTATAAAAATTTTTTATGTAACATCGTGTTATTATTTTTAGGTATTCCTAAACCCCTCTTTTAAAATTTATTTTATTGGGTTTTGTTTGGGGTTGTTTTGGGTAAAAACTTTGGAATTTTTGAAATTTTTTGGCATGTGCATGGTTGGTGTATGTTTTTTTCAAACTATGCGCCCTATTAGAGAAAACTGTGTAAAACAAGGTAGTGAGGTTTTTCATGGTTAGAGCATGGTTTTATAAGAACTAAACCCACCTAGGAGAAACTATGAAACCCATTAAAATGGGAACATGGATAGGGCCCATGTTTTGGTCTAACTATGCGGCCTTTCCCATCTAATTGTGCATACCGGATTAATTAATCTAGAAATTATTTTTAAAACACCCAAAACCCTTGTTTAAGGTGCTCAATAGACCTAAATTGACCCCAATGTTTTCTTCTTATAGGGGAGATTCTAAGAGAGGATTTTGGACCCTATTCACCCTTTCTAAATCGAATTAAATCTAGTTGAATGACAGTCTCTCTTCTCCTAATAGGTTTCATCTTCTTGTTCTCATTCTCCCACTCTCTCTCTCTTCTCTTCCCTAAGGTTTTATGGATCGTTGTGTTTTTGGAAGATCTAATAACCCTTATTTTGGATCTTAAACCTAGTTTTGATTCTTGAATCTTGTTTTCATCATTCTTCATTGGAGAATCTTGATTAGGGTTTGGAGTTTTGAGATATAGAGATCCTGAGGTAGGTGGTTCCATTTTGATTGGACAATTTAATTAACCCTAAAACTCTTGATTTTAATAAATTGTTTCCAATTTAATGTGTTGGATTTTATTCTTATAAAATTAAATTATTAAAAAATCAATTCCATTGAATTGGGGGAGTTTAATTTGAAATTGGATTTTGTCATAAAATTGGGGAAAATACTAATTCCATTAAATTGGGGATTTATTGTGAGATTGATGGAATTTTGGAAAATTTAAATTATTGAATTTAAATTGTGAAAGTGAATTGTGAAATTTAATTGTGAGTTGATTTCAAATTCTTGAATAAGAAAAATGTCTTTAAATGGTTTTGATGGAAAAATTTAGGTTTTATCTTGGAAAACGGCATGTTTTGATTAAAAACCCATTTTGTTTTTTAAATGGAAAATTGGAATACTTGAAATAGAGAATGGGATGAATTGTATTGTAAGCAGTCTTAAAGTAAATTTCCCATCATTTATTTTTTATAGATCACATGCAAGCCTTATATAGTTAGTGAGTTATTTGGATAGCACTCTACGATTGATAACGTTTCAAAACATAAATGCATCATGTCACATCCCTGATGGGATGGTGATGAATTTTCCTTTGGCCATACCAAAGGTATGTGTGTGTGTGTACATATTACCATGTCACTTTGAGTGTGTGGAGTCCCTTAGCCTGAAACTGGTGTACCTTTAGGCATATAACCATATTGATCACTTGTTTGTATTTGAAATGAATATATGCCACTATTGTAAACTATTTTACATGACTTATAATTTATTTAAAATATTTTATATAAAAGTGTTTGATAAGCCATTTATTTAAAGTATCTTCATCATTTGAAATGTAAATCATGATTTTTTTTTAAATCTGCTTTTGAAATTCCAAATTTTTTTATTTAAAATTGAAATCTCTTTATTTAGTTAACTAAATGTTTTCATCTCTTATAGAATCCTTAGTGAGGCCCTACTAGGATTTTATCTCATACCATACCTATGCCTTCAGCTGTTTATAGACTATCTCCTTCCAGGTTACAGTAGGGGTAAGCACCACTTAGAGGTGGTTTTAGCTGTTGATCTATAGACTTGGATAGTTGTATCTATTGGTAATTGCATTATTTATTCTATTTTTCTAGTAATTGTTTATAGAACTTTGGGTTCTTATACCTGTTTGGATTCTGGTATAGTTCTCCCTATGTATTTTCCTTGTATATATATTGACTTGTTTATCTTGCTTCTGATATGTTTGTGGCAAATTCATTCCCACTTTCATTTTTGTATGATGTCAAGTTCTAGTCGTCAACCCCTAGGGATTAGGAATACCCTTTGGTATATGTCAAATCTGGATCATTTATCGAGTTACCAGGATACACAGGTTGGTTTGTGACAAAGTGATATCAGAGGTGTAAGTTTTGCATACTTCCATGATTTCTGTATGAAGTTGAGTATTCTTGTCAGATTTTAGGAGGTAGTTGTGATTGAGTGCATGAATATCTCTCACTATAGTAAACCTTAATTCACTAGTGGTGGTTTTGGAAAAACATCTTAAAGATTAGTTCTAGTCTTTTACCTAATTTTTATTTGGATAGATTGAAATCCAAATCTTGTTTGTCCATATGTTGGGATTAATTTCCTTTTTTCTCAATTTGAGTGTTAAATATGATGTATTCCTTATTGTTTTCTGATGTTTTGTAGCATCATAAATTTGAGAATACATGTGAATCGGATCCAGGAAGAATATGTTGATCAATCTCAATGAGAAAATTCTCTCAAGTACTCGAGTCTGGTTGATGTGATTGTGTATACTATCTATGATCTAGGATAGGCACCACCGTTGGTTCCTGTTCAAGCTCTAATTGTGGAATTGTAAAGGGATGATCTATATAATCATTATCAAGAGTTACTTCACCAGAATCCACCAGTGTTAAAAGGAAAAAACCATCCTTGATGGGTTGAGGAATGGTTGAGAAGGATCAAGTGTCTTTTTGGGTTCTTAGAGACACCTGATTAAATCAAGGTGAAGTGTGCCACCTTCGTGTTGGAAGGACCAAGAAGGAAATGGTGGGACACAATGGTAATGGAAAGAATCATGAGGGATTAGAGTGAAAAGACCTAAAGGCTATTTTCACCAACCAGTTCTATCTAGAGTCAATGGTTTGGGTAAAGTCTATAGAGTTTTTCAAGCTTGAGTAGGCTAATAAGACCATGATAGGGTATGCAAACCGTTTTTCTGAGATAGTGTAGTTTTCACCTAAGATAGTATCGAATGAGAAGATGAAGACTTGACATTTTTTGTTGGGGATATGATTTGATATTTTTTCTTAGGTTTTTTTGTTGAATCTACCTTCTTATGATAATGTTCTGTATAGATCGTTGATGGTCGAGATGGACTTGGCTGGAAAGTTAGGTTTGTTGAGAGTTTCTTCTCCTCCTAGTGGTAGTGTTTTTTCCTCTAAGGGAAAGAGTAAGCATGATGATTCTCATAGTGGTTCTCGATAGCAAGGTTTTTCTAAACCTCCTACAGTTCCTATAAAAAGCCCTTATATTTTCTACCAGTGTGGTAATCTTGAGCATTATAAGTGGTTTTTCACTAAAGCACCCAAGGTATGTGGCTCCTGTGGATGATAATGTCACCTAAAAAAGTTATTCCATGTTTATTCCACTTTGTATAGTGGAACAGGATCATACTCACCTTCTAAAAATATGGAGAAATCATATGCTTCATGAGAAAAGGGGTTCCAACCATAGTCATCTAGAATAAATCTTTTTCACACAGTAGAAAAGTCTCCATAGGAAGAAGATATTAGTCCAGCAACTGTGAGAGGTACAATTACTATATCTTCTTCATTAGTGATTATTCTATTTAATAATGATGCATCTCATTCATTTAGTTCAACCTGTATTGTTAATCTTATAAATCTTCCAATGGATATTTTATCTTATGTAATGGATATTACTACACCCCTTGTAATGAAGAGAGAGAAGGGTCTTTGTAGCTATGCTTGTGTTTTATCCTTATTAGATTTTAATCATTATTGGAGTTTCCTGGTTCTTGACATGAAACCTATTGACATCATATTCAGGATGGATTGGTTCATTTCCAATAATTCCTAGATTGAATGCTATTTTTGATGGGTCTACTTCACTACACCTGATTTTTTGTTTTGTATATTCTAAGGAGAATGGGACCCAAGGTTGAGAAGAGACAGACCTTCTTATCTGGAGTTGGTGAAAGTGATTTTGGTGTTTTATTTTTATTTGGAGATGGAATATTTGAGTTGAGTTCTCCCTCTAGTTATCGTCAAGTTACTTGAGATGTTTCCTTCTGACTTATCTAGTTTTTCACTGATAAGGTAGGTATATTTTTCTATCTATTTAGTACCTGGTACTCAACCAATGTCAATTTATTCTTACCATATGGAACCATCTAAAATTAAAGAGTTGAACACTCATTTGGATGATAATCTTGAGAAAGGATTTATACACTAGAGTGTGTCACCTTTGGAGGTTCCAGTTCTATTTTCTAAGAAAGATTAGGGTTCACTTCACCTATGCATTGGTTATTGAAAAATCAATAGTGTCATGGTAATGGAAAAGTATATGTTCCCACAAATTGATGATTTTTTTTTGATCAGTTGAAAGGGGAGAAGTGATTCTCAAAGATTAATCTTCAATCTGATTACCATAATTTGAGGATAAAATAATCTAAAATTCAGAAAACCATATTTTAGAAGAGGTATGACCATTATGATTACCTTTTTGTGCCATTTGGATTAACTAATGCTCATACAGTCTTTATGGATTTGATGAATAGTATTTTCCATGAGTGTCTTGATACCTTTTTGGATGTATTTGTGGATGACATCCTAGTTTATTCTAAGTCCTAGGATGATCATGTGCATCATCTGATAGAAGTTCTAGAATTATTTAGAAATCAATAACTTTATACCAAGCTATCAAAATGTGATTTTTGGATTTGGGAAGTGAAGTTCTTAGGTCACATGGTGTTGGAAAACGGTATTTTAGTTGATCCTAAAAATTGAAGGTTGTTATGACATGGGAGAAACCATAAAATTTCTTTGAGATTCAGATCTTCTTGGGATTAGTTGCGTATTATAATCAGTTCATAAATAACTTATCAAAGTTTTATTTTATGATTAATTCTCTACATCGAAAGGGAGTAAAGTTTTATTGGGATGAAAAATGTCAAAGTTCTTTTGTTTAGCTGAAATGTCTTTTGACTACTGTATCAGTGTTGAATCTGCCATAGGTCGGTCATGGCTATGTTTTCTTCTATGATTCATCAGGTTTAGGTATGGGTTACATTCTTATTAAAGGTTATCATGTCATCTCCAATGGCTCTCATCATCTTAGGCCACATGAGAATAATTATTTGAACCATGACCTTGAACTTATAGTTGTGATGCATGCTCTAAATCGTTGGAGGCACTACCTTTTCAGAGAAAGGTTTTCCATTTTTTCATACCATATAAGCTTGAGTTATATCTAATCTAAAAAATATTTTAATCTCTACCAGAGGTATTGGGTGGAATACCTACAATTTTTCAACTTTGACATCACTTATACCCTAGGGAAAGGGAATTTTATCACAGATGCTTTGATTAGGAAAATTTCAACCCAAGCAGTGAAGAGTCATCAGAAGAGTGGAACTTGATGAATCTTTTGACACAGTTTCATATTAGAGTTCAAGAATAAAGGTTTGAGGTTTCTTTGTCTAGTGTCCAGTTTTTATCCACTCTTCTCAGGATGATCCTTCAAGAGAAGTAGCTTGATGATGAGTTTAGTAGCATTAGAGACTCTATTTATGGTGGGGATAATGTTGATGACTGGTCATTATAAACAGATTTAATTCTATGTTACCAGAATCGTTTTGTGGTACCATTATCGGTAAGGAAATATCTGATGGGTGATTTCCATAATTCCTAGTGGGATGTGTACCTAGGAACCATGAAGATCTTCTATGACATGTGTTGTAGATTCTAGTGTCTAGGTATGAGATGGGGAATTGATGAATTTGTCACTTTATGTTATACGTGCCAAAAGGTCAAGTCCAAGCACCAGAAACCATTGGGTTTTCTTCAGCCACTTTCAATGTCAAATTGGAAGTGGGATGATATATATATGGACTTTTTGGTTGGGTATCCACATACCTAAATAAAGAATAGTGTTATATGGGTTATGATCGATCAGCTGAAAAAATCATCCCACTTTGTACCCATTCATGATACATCCAAAGTTTAGGAGTTGAGAAATCTATATGTGAAAGAGATTGTACATTTGCATGGAGATCCATCTACTATAGTCTTTTATAGGGATCCTTAGTTCACTTCTCACTTTTGGAGAGGCCGTTAGGAGTCAAGAGGATCTCAGGTTCATTTTAGTACGGCATATCATCCATAGTTGGATGGCCAGACATAAAGGGGTATATAGATTCATGAGGATATGGTCCTTGATTGTGTTCTAAACTTTGGTAGAGCTTGGGATGATCGCTTGGGACTGTTTGAGTTTTATTATAACAATAGTTACTAGTTCATGATCAGAATGGATCCTTTTAAGGCCTTGTATGGTCGGCTTTATAGATATTTATTGTGTTAGTTGGAGATTAGTGAAAGTTACTTGGTTAGACCAATCATGGTTCAAGATATAACAATAAAGATTCAATTGATTATTCAGATGATATTGATGGAACAGAGTCAGTATAAATCTTATATTTATAGTCATCATAGACCATTATAATTTTCATTTGGTGACCAAGTTTTCTTGAAAGTTTCACCCCTTTTGGGTCATCAATGTCTTGTGAGGTAAGGGAATATTTCTCCTCATTTTGTGGGACCTTTTGAGGTTGTTGAGAAGGTGGGAAAATTTTCTTATCATTTAGCAATTTCACTACATCTGATTTTTGATACAAAACATATTGTTCCATGTATCTCAACTATGAAAGTATTTATCTATTCCATCTCATGTTTTGAGTTGGAGTGATCTTGAGGTTGGACTTGATTTATCCATGACTAAGCGACCAACTGATATTGTTAATTCTAAAACCAAGGAACTTCATGGGAGGAATATTTATTTATGTTGAGTGTTATTTCATTACAGTTCTGATAATCATGAGACATGGGTGAGTGATGCACCAATGAGAGAGTAGTGGCATCATCTTTTTAGCATGGAACCTTGAAAATATGATTTCTAGGGATAGAAAGTTTCTATAGTGGGGAGGTTGTAACATATTGTTACTGTTTTTAGGTATTCCTAGACCCTTATTTTAAAATTGTTTTTATTAGGTTTCATTTGGGGTTGTTTTGGGTGAAAAAATTGTAATTTTTGAAAGTTTTTGGGAAGTGCACGGTTGGAACATGGTTTTCCAAAACCATGCACCCTACTAGAGAAAACTGTACAAACTGAGGCAGTGAGGTTTTTCACGGTTGGCGCATAGTTTTAAAATTCATGCACCCACCTAGGAGAAACCCTACAACCCATTAAAATGGGTTCATGGATAGGGTGTATGGTTTGATCTAACAATGTGTCCCTACAAATCTAACCATGTGTACAGGATTAATTAATCTGAAAATTATTTTTAAAACACTTAAAACCCTCGTTTAAGGTTATCAACAGGCCTAAATTGACCCCCCAAAATTTTCCAATTTTAGGGGAGCTCTCAAGAGAGGATTTTTGCCCCTCTACACCCTTCCATAAGAGAATAAAAGCTAGTATAATGATGTTATATCTTCTCCCAATAGGTTTCCTCTTCTTTTTCTCTTTCTCCTGCTGTCTCACTTCTCCTCCCTAGGGTTTTGTGGATCTCCATTTTGTTGGTAGATCTAATAACCTTTATTTTGGATCTTAAACCTAGGTTTGATTCCCATATCCTTTCATCTCCATTATTCATTGGTCAATCTTGATTAGAGTTTAGAGTTTTGAGATCTAGATATCCCAAGGTAGGTGGTTCCATTTTGATTGTCCAATTTAATTAACCCTAAATTGTTGTATTTTATTAAACTGTTTTCAATTGAATGTGTTGGATTTTATTCTTATGAAATTAAATTGTTAAAAACCCAGTTCTATTAAATTGGGAAATTTGGATTTGAAATTGGATTTTGGCATAAAATTGGGGGGAAACCCCAATTCCATTGAATTTGGAATTTATTATGAAATTGATGTAATTTTTTTAAATTTAAATTGTTGAATTTAAATTGTGAAAGTGAATTTTGAATTGATTTCAAATTCTTATATGATAAAAATGACATAAAATATTTTTTTAGAAACCTTTGGTTTTTATCTTGAAAAAGGATTGTTTTGATTAAAAACCCGTTTTGGTCTTAAAATAGAAAATTTTCATATTTGAAATGTTGAATGGGATGAATTGTATTTTAAAAATTCTTAAAGTAAATTTCCCATAATTGATTTTTTATTAGAGAAAATGAAATCATTAGGTAGTTAGTGAGTTATTTGGACAGAACTCTATAATTTACAATGTTCCAAAACGTAAATGTATCACATCACATCCCTGATGGGGTGGTGATGAAGTATCCTTTTTCCCTACCAAAGGGACATGTGTATACATATATTTTTGTGTCACTTTGAGTGTATGGAGTCCCTTAGCCTGTAACTATCGTACCTTTAGGCATATGACCATGTTGCTCATTTATTTGTATTTGAAATGAATATATTCCATTATTGTAAATTTTTTTATATGCCTTATGATTTATATAAACTATTTTATATAAAATCATTTGATAATCCATTTGTTTAAAGTATTTCCATCTTTTGAAATGTAAAGCATGATTTTTTGAAATATTATTTTGAAATTCCAAATATATTTATTTAAAATTGAAATCTATTTATTTAGTTAATTAAATATTGGAATCTTTTATCAAATCCTTAGTGAGACCCTACTGGTCTTTTATCTCACGCCCTAATTGTGCCTTTAGGTGTTTGTAGATTATCTCTTTCTAGGTTCGAGTAGGGGTAAAGCACCACTTGGAGGTGGTTCTAGATGTTGATTCATGGACTTGGAGTGTTGTTTCCGTTAAAACTTGGGTTATCTATCCTATTTTTCTAGTACTTTGATGTGGTAATTTTTATTCTCATGCCTATTTGGCTTTTGGTACAGTTATCCTTCTAGAGTTTCTCTTGTATGTATACTGACTTGTTTATCTTACTTCTGTTATGTTTTTGGAAAAAAATCCCACTTTCATTTTGTATTATGCTAAGTTCTAGTCTCTAGCCCATGGGGGTTAGAAACTCCCTTAAATCCATGCCAAAATCGGCTCAATTATTGGGTTACCATGGTACCCATACTGGTTAGTGACATTTTATATGCTCAAGTGATGTTAAATCTACTTCCTTCAGTTATAAGTATTTTGAAACTCAATCTATAAAGTTTTTGGTTGAAGAAATTTGTGAAAAATGTCTTTATATAGTAAGTAGAGGTGAATATGAGCTGATAAGGGGCCCCCCAAGGAAAAATAAAAATAAATTATATAATATTCTTGATCAATAAGAACAATTTTTAAATAGATTCATCATTATATATAAAGATCAAGTTTTAATTGATATCATGGGTGTTATGGAGGATTTGGACATAAAGACTGTGACATTTGGTACATCATGTAATTTATAAGAAATTAGAATGAGTCAAGGGGGAGAATTACTAAGAAGAAAATATTAATTTATGTTAAAATAAGAAATATTGTTATAAGGAAAAAAGTTTGAGACTAAAAAATCTACATGATAGATCTCATAAGATAACAAAGTCAAGACAAACTAAAGATAAATGAGGATACCTGATCAATCTAGTCAAGGATGTTCTTGTATAAATATGAAAGTGAAGAAATCAAAATATGAGGTTTTGTGTGTGAAGAATGAGAAAGTTATACAAGGTTTTTAAGATGATTATTTGGTGATTCCAACTCATCCCAAAATGATGAAAAAGAAAAGACAAATATTTGAGAAAAATTGGGCATTCATTACTCAAATAAAAAGTAATTCTTGTGTAAGAAAATATTTTGAAATAATTGAAGTCTTATATTTAGAGGAATATCTCAACCTTTCTGATTCTTACAAGAAATCAAGCAGAAACCCCTCATTATTCCATTTATTTTCTTATTATATTTACTTTTATAGAATTAAAGGAAATAAAATAAAGGGAAGTTGTATGAGGTTTTCATTGTTGGAAAGTAATAAATGATTGCTCGTCATGGAATATATTCATTATCATGATGAAGGAATTATGAGTAAATCCCTTTAGAGGTAGAAAATATGAAGAGGAGTGGTCAAAATATCAACCTTCATTAAATCTGAAAATATGTATTATCCTATAAATAATTTAAAGTTGAGGTATTCCAATATCACTTATCACCCTAAGTATGATTTTATCAAATATGTCTTCAAAGGTGTTGTGTTGTTTGATGTGTTTGTAATGAGAGGGGTAAAAATATATTTCACTTGAGATTTAATAATTCATTTATTAATTTTAGTGTAGAGTATTTGTTTCATGCTAAATATATTGAACAAACCCATTATTGAGATTTTTTTGTTATGATATCACATGTTAAAATACTAATGGATAGTCTTATTATCTTGGTGAAATATCTCTTGTTTTATACATCAGGTTTTCCCAAGTATATTTAAAGTAGATTAAGTAAAGGCTCTTAGATAATTTTTGTGTGGTTCCATCCTTCTCTCACTAGATAATCAATTTGTAATTTAGATCTAACAAGGAGAATAAGTTGTGATGAAATAATCCTTTTATCAAAGAGAACAAGAGTCAATGAGTGAGGGGTAATCTATACATGCCCTTTTAATTTATTTTCAATAATTTGGGAAGTAAAAACAATTGGATTACACATATTAAGATGAAATATTGGTGGAATTGACAAAAAATGAAAAGGGTGATATTGAATTATCCATGAATGAAGCTTGTATTTGTTGTTAATAAGTGAAATTGATGTGAGAATTAAGTTTTAAATATGTGTGTGGTGTTTATTAGGCTGATTAAGAATTTTTTTTCATTATACATGGAAAAGAATACATAAAGAAGTAGAGATGATGTTTGAAGATCTTGAGAAGATAGATCCAAGATGATATTTAAATGTTATTATTGGTGTGTTGATCTTCATGTAAATCAAGGGAAAGTGTTGGTAGATGAAGAAACATTATCTATAACACTTTATAAGTGTGTTTTATTTTTTGAGAAGGCCTCGGAATAATTTGAAGAGGTATCATGGGTATTTGATTCAAATATGTAAGTTCTAGATGGGAGATGAAAATTATCAAAGGCAATTATCCTATGTGTAGTAAATTTCACCGATGTATAAGGAATTTTAAGTCCTATGGGAAATTTATGCCAATACATAAAACATTGCATCTACATATTTGAAGTTTGGAAGGATGCAAAAGGAATTTATCCTATATGTGTGATATTTTAGCTACATGATCCATTTGTAGGATATTCTATGAAGTGTGTATGTCATTTCAATAAGTGGTATAATAATTGTAATTTTTTTCCTAGTGATTAAAAAATGACAAAGGAAATTATCCTATACAGAGAAAGACCATGTGATAGTTGAGTTTGTTGGAAATTGTTAAAGGAAAATTCCATATGACTTATGAAATTTTAGTAGGTCATAAGACATTTTTGTGTCCTGTGTGATATCTGAGATTTCCATATTCAATAAATTCTAAGCTCGTATGATGTTTTTAAATTCTACAAGACATTTGAGAAGGGTATAATACATTTTGAATGACTTTATGATATTTCTCTACTTTTATGATATTTTCACTTAGATAAATTTTGATTTAACAATAGCAACGTGAGGGTCATATCTAAATTTCATAAACTACATAAAGGTATTCAATAAGTTGTGTAAGGGTAACTGAAGATTCTAAAATCTATGTAAGCATACCAACAAGGTTACTCCAAGTTGTATAAAGGTTTATTAGTTTATATAAGATACATAGTGGTCATATGGACCTATATAAGGGTAATTCTAAGAAATTAGAGGTTGTGTAAAGGAATGTGGAGATTCCAAAAGTCATCTATTCTAAAAATAAACATTAAATTAGATGATATTTTAATATTATTTTAATAAATTTAAAATTTCATGATCAATAATGTGATCATGCTCTAAGTTGAAATCAAGGAGGACTGAATGAAGAGTAAAGATGGAAAACTGATATGAGTTTCATATAGTATAATAAGGTTTCACATCATAGTGCGTGAAATTTTTCACATGTGCATAAATATTTAAAGTGATTTAACAACCATGTATTTTTTGGAATAGGTGGGAAGGAAATGTGAGGATACTAACTGAGTTTTAAATGAATTAAATCAAGGTGACTACCAATGTGATTTGATGTGAAAATAATGGTCATGTTTATGTTCCCATTTTAAAGAAGTATAATAATCAATGAGTTGAATTGAATCAAAATAAAATATTATGGTTGATCTATTTGATTTATATTATCCTCATAATCAAATGCTTATCAAGGTATTATAGAGGTTGAGATCATTAGGAGATTTTTGTAACTATAAAATATCTCCAATTTGAAAAGATTAGATCCCCTACTATTGAAAAAATAAGGAATTTTCATTATTCAAAATGGTAATAATATTCATGTATTATTTGGATAATATAAATTATAGGAGATAGGAAGAGAGATACTTTGATACTACTTAACTAGAGAAGAAAACATGTTTTGTATCAAAGGATATAATCTAATGCATTCAAGAAAGAATATGTGTTGAATAAAGAATAATGAAGTGATTGGAGAAGAGGATTTACTCTGATTCATTATCATAATTCCATTGAGCAAGGTTGAGTAATATAACTAGAGAACTAGATGTGTGGAATTGAAGAAAAATAAGGTCAATGCATAATTCACTAGGAGATAGTGCGATCAAAGACCTATTCAAGGAGGAGTTAGGGAGGAACCTTGAATAAATATAGGGAGGATATATAAAGATCCCACTAAGAGCTGATAAAGATAATCTTTTTGAGATATGGATTAAACTAGTGGGATTCTAGTATAATGAACCCATTAGGAGGTGAATGATGTGTTCACTTGGAGACTATATATTTTGGGAGATTATATATTGGGTATTTATGGTGATTACTCGTTAATATTTTTAGGGGATAGCTTATAAATTGTACCCAAGTGATTCATGGTAGAGAAACCAGGTCTCAGACAATCTAAACCTAGAAAGGAGTATGATTTCAAGGTTGAGCCTTATAAATCCTTATGTCTTGTACCTATTATATTCTACATACTCAAGTAAGGTATAGAGATACAAAATTAGTGGATCAAAGATTTAACTGTCTAATAGATTTAATTAAGAAGGAATATTTGTAAAAGATAAAGGGATCACTAAATCACCCTCTCCCCCTCTCAGTGATCTCAAAAGACCTAATCAATATAATAAAGAAATAGATGGTCGAGGGGTGATAGTTATTTTTCACAACTCAACATCCTCAGGCTATGAACATATTCATCTAACACCGTATATCTTCTATAATACCTTGGTTACCTTACCAGCAAACCATAAGGTATTTCCCACTCGGGTCACTTATCAGACTAATGACTTCCCCCATGGGGCAATGCATACTCTTTAAATGTATTGGGTTCTCACTCACACACACCCTGGGAAACTTATTAGAAGATCACCCATCTTGAAACTACTTTAGGCTAAGAATTTTTAACTATGGAGTTCTGATTAGGTAATTGTTGAGAATATATCTAGAACTTCAAGCATTGGAAGTTTTTCCAATGGTATATCACAAAGGTGGAAAAAGATCACCAGTATGGATCCTATAGACTTCAGTGCACTAAAAATTAGAAGTATTACTACACCCAAATCATCACACTAAATCTAGAACACATAAATAATCATATAAGAAAAAATAGTGAAAAATAAATACCATTGGTTTTACATGGTTTATATTTTCATCCAATGTCCATGGGAGAATAATGAAAGATTTTATTCCAACGGAATTATAAAGTTTTACTACAATTGACTTATCAACCACATGGATTAAATATTACAAAGGTTACTCCATGATTTGTTACACCTTATCAAAGTAATCCCATCCCCTTTATATAGAAGTTCTCACCAGTTTATCTGGTCACTTAGGCTTCCAACATTCATGTTCAATCACTCATTTCATAGTAAAATTGCTAATCCCCTATAGATTTCCTCATCTTAACCAACTATCACCAGTAACTATAAATTTTTATTACACCTCACACTTTCATAAAAACTTCATCTGAATAAAGATCAAAAATTTTGAAAATATTAAATTACATATTATCCCATAGTAAAAAATATATATAGTAAGTTTTCAACTTAAAAAACCGGTTGTCTGAATCCCCACTAAAAAAACTTCCAATGTCTTCTTTTGGTAAACTAAGTCATTGAGTTTTGGTAAACTTATATAAAATCCTTGAATATACTTTAAAATCCCAATAATCTCTCACTTAAATATTACTTTATAGATCTATGGCCACCATCCACTCCTCTCGGTGTAGTGAACTCCATTATCCTTCCTTTTACATTCACCCTAGTCTCACTAAGTCACAGTGTTACCTCAAACTTTCTTATACCAAAACTTTGGTGAACATATTCTCTAGATTTTTTTTCTATCAATATTTTCCTATTTCATCTCACCATATTCAAAAAAATTCTGGATATGATGGTAATTTAGGTCAATATTCTTAGTCCTCACATGAAAAATAAGATTCTTTTTCAAGTGAATATCACTTTAAATGTCATGGTAAAGTGTTCCATTTCCTTGACCCTTACTAAGTTCTTTAAGAAGACATCTTAAACACACCATTTATTTTCCCAATTCCATTATTGCAACATATTTATCCTTTATTAATGATAGGGTGACAACTGGTTATAACCTTGACATACAACTAATACTCATTTCACCGTAAGTAAAGACTTTACCAAAATTACTCTTCCATATATGAGAATCCCCCCTAAAATCAAAATTAACATACCCTTGTATCGATTCATTAATACTAAACCACAAGGAAGTATATATTGTTTATCTAAGATACTATATAATCCACTTCATGGTCTCTTAATGTTATTTTACTAGATTTTCCATGAACTGGAAAACAATTCGCACAGAATGAGTAATATATGGATCAGTGCATTCCATGGAATACATTAAACTTTCAATAATATATGAGAATAGAATTATAGACATGTAATTTTACATATATTAAATTTAATTTACTTACTCTTTGGATAGTTTTAAATGACTAGTAATATGAGTATCTACGGATTTATATCCATTCATACCAAAACATTCAATAACTTTCCAGGTTTACTCCTTCTGGGAGAGTACCAAATATCCATAACTTTGATCACATTAAATTTGCATTCCTGATATCTTTTTATCTTTAAACTACTATAAATACTATCTATACCAATTCCATTATCCCAATAGTTTGTAAAAACTATTGGTTCTTTAAAACCATTAGGATAGGTTAATTTTATCCCAACGATTTTGCAAAAACATTGTGATAGATCAAAAAAGTAGCCTTATCCCAACAATTCTTCAAAATCGTTGGGACAGGGTAAGGATATCCCAACAGTTTTGTAAAACTATTGGGATGGATCAAAGAAAGTATCCATATCCCAATGTTTCCTCAAAAATTTTGGGATAGGTTAAGGCTAACCCAACGGTTTTGTAAAACTATTGGGATAAATCCAAAAATAAGGGTACTTATCCCAATAGTTTTGAGAACCTTTGGGATATGTACCCTTATTTTTTATGAATTATTTTGTAATATATCATCAAATAAAAAATATATATATATTATTTATAAGTGTATATATATATATCCAAATATATTAATAAAGATAATTGTAGCATGGTGGTTAGGTATTTGATATATAATGTGGAGGTTGTGGGTTCAAAACTGAACTATGGATTTTTTTTAATTACCTATCCCAACACCAAATCATCCAATGGTCCTTCAAACCATCGGTATATGCTATAACAAAGGTTTGGGGACTTATAAAAATGGTTCCAAACCATTGGTATAGGCTATTTTTTTAGTAGTGTTACCCAGATGTTTCATTTAAAAACTGTCTAACAAATCATTCTTTACCCACTGAATCTATTAGTAATTCAGACCAACCAGAAGTGAACCATCCACATAAAATAGAATAATAATGAAATATCCATACTCAAACTCCTTTATTTTACACCATTGATTTCAGTTACTCTACGTGAAACCATTCTTTGACATAAAATAATCAAACTTCAAATTTCACTGCCTCGATTCTCAATTCAACCCATAGAGACATTTTTGAGTTTACACACTAATTCATGTTTTTATTTTTCAAAAAAAGAATATAATTTCTTTATATAAATATCTTCCTCTATATCACTATAAATAAATGTCAAATTCACATACATTTTTTCAAGATAGATATTTCTGGTATCAACCACACTTATCACAACTTTAATAGCAATATACTTAATTAATAGTGATAATATTTCTGAAAATTAAATGTATTTCTTTTATTGGAAATCTTTCACCACCAACCTTTTTTATACCTCATACATCCATTAGCTTCTTACTTTTACTGAAAGATCTATTTATTTTATATATAACTCTTTGTACATGGAAGTTCAAATAAATCCCAAGTGTTATTTGTATATAGTGAATCTAAATCCTCCTTAACAATAAGCTCCCACTTAGAAGAATCATTGAGATAGGATACATACTTCAAAATTTTAGTATCTTCTCCATCCATTAAAATTAAGAAGTGAAGATAAGATCTATACCTTTTTATGGATCATTTGGTCTTAGGAGATCTTCACAATTCAACCTATGATTCATCTCTTTTGGGTACTAATACTTTCAGTAAATCATCTATTGATTCCCTAATGTGAGATTCACCAGCCATTGATCTCTCTTATATATCATTCATTGGTCTACTATTTTAACTTCTAATGTTGTTGCCTAAAATTTCCTCTATAATTTCTTAATATTCAATATATTTAATACCACATAAACTTTATGGTAGTTTAACTCTTCTAAAACTTCCACCTAGATCAAATTGGACTTGAGATAATTTTTTGATCTCGTCTTAATTGATCAATAAGTTTTGGTCCTTCCAAAGAACCTACTAATTCAAGAGTACATTTCTACTTCTGGTGACTTTTATTTTAATGTCATACCAAATTAAAAATCTAAAATCCATGTTATCATTCCCTATAAAGAAACATGTGTGAGAATTTTCATCAAGTTTTTCTCAGTATTTGGCATCTACATGAACATAGGCAACACAACCAAAGATTTTGGGGTGATAGAGTTTTAGTGCTTCACCAAACCACTATGCTTCTAGTAAATATAGTCCTACTATTGAAGAAGTAATATAGTTGATAAAATATGTGGTCATATGCATAGATTAAACCCAAAATTCCTTAGTCATTCCAAAGTAAATCCTCATGTTTCACACCTTCTCCATCAATGTTTGCTTCATCCTCTCTGATATTTCATTTTATTTAGATGTTTCGAGAACTATTTTCTCATGCATGATTCCTCTATGTATATATTAGTTATAAAAACTCCATCTAATGAACTCACCACCATTATTAGATCTTAAAATCTTCATCTTACAACCTGTTTCCCTCTCCACCATTGCTTTCCACTAAATAAATATTCCAAACACATCCAACTTATGATTAAAGAAACAAACCCATACCTTTCTCATAAAATCATCAATGAAATTCACAAAGTACTAAAATCCTACATGTAACTTAACTGGGGAAGGTCCCTAGACATTAGTATGTAAAATCTCTAGCTTATGGTTCTTAGGAGTTCTTATGTTAAGATTAAAAGACACCTTCCATTGCTTTCTAAGTATACAACATTCAAAACTATCAATGTTAGAACTCTTGAGATTAAACATACCTTTTTTTACTAGAATATTCATACTATTTTCATTAAGATGACCCAACCAAAAGTTATGCAAATATAAACCTTCATAAGTTGATGCTCTATCCATTGTGACTCCTATTTTTCTAGTAAGGTTAAGAGTTTTATCTTTCACTCATTTATCAATAGTGAAATATCCATGAGTATTCTTCCAAAATATATTGGAAAATTTTATTTTAAAACATTAATTGTACAACTATAACATGGAAATAAGATTCTTATAGATGCCAAGAATAAACTGAACAACCTTTAACTTAAGAAAACCTCCATTATTTAGCCAAATTTTCACATCCCCCTTCCCCACAATCTACAAATATTTGTTATCTAGTCAATTCACTTTGTCAAAATTTATGGAAAAATAATTTTATATATATACCATTTATCCTATGGAATGAAAATATACTCATAAATCTATAATATAAAGTTCTATTAGAACATCAACACTAAGCATCATAGTATTTCCTTCTTTAGTTACAGTATTACTAGAACTTAAAATTTCAGGTAATGGTCTTCCACTGGTCTTAATAACTTGAAAATATTTCTTAAATTTCCCCCTCTTCCCACAATTCCAACATGTAGGATAAGATCTAGTCAATTTTCATTAACTCCTCACTCTAGATTTATCAACTATATTTTATTCATTCTCGAAGGTGAACATCCTCTTACACCTATATTCATTGTATTACTAGAATATCCTTGGAATTAGTGTCACGACCCGCCCTCGGGGTCCGTGCCGTGGCTACCCCAAGCCCGCCTTCCATAGGCCAGGGGCTGGCGACTAGCACCAAGGCGTAAATCCCGGTAAAAAGGGAAGGCATTGCCTTTGAAAAGTAAACAAACACCACAGAGTAAGCAAGCGGAAAGTAAACACTAAACAAAAGCAGAGTACAACTGAAAGTGCGGAAAAGTAAATGGGCCAGTTTACAAACCCAAACTGAAAGTAAAGTACAACTCGAAAGGGAAAACAACAACTGAAAAGTAAAAGCCGCTACTCCGAGCTATCCACCGGGAATCCCACCTGAAGGGTGGGTACAGATAGCTCCACTGCTCCACGGGTCCCGCCGTCCGCTCCGAGCACGTCCCGCCCAGTGGTCCGCCTCCGGGTACCGTCCCGCTCTGCAAGCCTCAGCTAAGGTCAACGCTGTCCGTCGTCTGCAACCAACACAACGTAGTGCGGGAAAAGCCCGTGCAGGGGTGAGTATAAGCTACTCAGTAGGGACCCCGAGACCCCTGAAGGTCTCTCAAATCCACAAAGGATAAACCACGAAGAAAGGAACAATCACGAAGTAACAACCGACACTGCTTAGGTATATGCCCATACATATACCTAAGTCACCAATTTCAAATACGCTCCAACCTCCGAGCCCAAGTACTACTCAGTCCACACAGGTAAGTAAACGTATTCCACACAGGAAAGAAAAACGTAATCCACACAGGATTTCACAACACAATCCACACAGGAAAGCAAAACGTAATCCACATAGGATTGCACAACACAATCCACACAGGGAAGAAAAACGTAATCCACACAGGATTGCACAACACAATCCACACAGGAAAGCAAAATTTAATCCACACAGGATTGCACAACAAAATCCACACAGGAAAGCAATAGGTAATCCACACAGGATTGCACAACACAATCCACACAGGAAAGCAAAACGTAATCCACACAGGATTGCACAACACAATCCACACAGGAAAGCAATAGGTTTCAGCTCACACAGGTATACTTCTTCAAAAGATGATAAAGATGATCACTGATCCATCTAAGTCGTCGGACCCACGAAGGATCGATAGGTAACTAACCCCCGCAATGACCCACACAGGATCGGGCCCACACAGGACCTGTAGGCGCTGGCTCACACAGAACCGCTGAGCGCAAGGACCCACACAGGATCGGACCCACACAGGATCGGGCCCACACAGGACCTGTAGCACTGATCCACGTAGGATCGCTGAGTGTTGAAGTCGTCGTCGTCGAATCCACACAGGATCTTTGTACTGTCGTCGTCGCAGTCACAGTAGCAGTAGTAGCAGTAGTAGCAGTAGAACAGTCGCAGCCAGCACTAGGGTTCCCGCACACAGCAAACTCGTACAGGAGGGTCCGCTCCACGAGCCGAGAGGCTGATACATCAACTGTCATAAAGTCCAGAGTTGATGTATCCAAAAGTTCCGTATCGTCAACAGGAACTCAACGCAACAGACGGCGCGTCGATCGGACGCCCAGTCTGAGAGTTATTGGCATTTTCGTCCCCGGGGCCCGGTTGGTTTTTAAGGCAAAACCAACCCGACCGTACTCCACCTGCGTCCAAACCTCGGGAGGAGTATTCCAAAAGATTCGTCTCACTAAGAGGAACACAACACAGCTGACGGCACGTCAATCGGACATCCGTAGCTCAAGATATGAGTGTTTCCGCTCCGAAGGCCCGGTTGGTTTCGTGAACGAACCAACCCAGCCGAACTCAAAGTAATCCGAAACCATGAGTGTGATATACCGAAACGACCGTCTCGATCCAAGGATCGCGTTTCCGCAGACGGTTCGTCAATCGGAGGTCCGAGGCTCAAGTTATGGCCAAAAGAACGAATCTGATTCGAAACGGGGGGTCCGGGTCCGGGCCGACCCGGCCCGACCCACCCCCTGGGTCGGCCCAAACCGGGTCAACCCGACCCGGGTCTGACCCGGCCCGGCCGGCTGGCGGCGCGGCGGTGGCGCGGCGGCCCGGCGGTGGCGTGGCGGTGGCGCGGCGGCCCGGCGGTGGCGCGGCGGCCCGGCGGTGGCGCGGCGGCCCGGCGGTGGTGCGGCGGCCTGGCGCCGCACGGAGGTAGCACGCGGGGGGCAATCAAGCCCCCGCTTGATTTGAAGACGGCGCAGCTTTTTAGCCGCGCCTGTTTGCAAACCCCCCCCCCCCCCCCGTAGGGGGCTTGATTGGCAGGAAACGGGGGGGCAAAGCCCCCCGCTTGTTTGAAGAGCGGGGCGGCTAAGTGTCGCGCCCTTTGCAGAAAAAACGGCCCCCACGTGGGGGCCGGTTTGGAGAAAAATCGGGGGGCTGCTGCCCCCCCTTCATGGAAACCGCCCCCCTCTTTATGAGGGGGGTTTTTATGTGCTGGCCGGGGGATTAATTTCCCCCGGTTTTGACCATCCGGCCGGCCAGCTGGCCGGCCGGTTTTCTCCAACGGGACCGGAAGAATCCGGTCCCCTCTTCGGCTTCCGACGCCGGCGGCTCGGCCGCCGGTCTTCTCTTTCCGCCGCGGCCTGGAACCGGCCGCGGTGTTCATCGTCCAGCGCAGTGCGACGGCACCGCGCCCCTCCGCCGCACCTTGATTTTCCTCAACGCGGCGCGACGACGTCGCGTTCTTGATGATCCTTCCATGGCGCGGCGCGACGGCGTCGTGTAATAAGAATTGGGCGAATATCCGCGTGGTGCGACGGAACCACGCCTCCTTGATTCACCCACAAAATTAAACACCAAGAACGAAGGAGGGTTTCGGCCGTGTTCATGCGGTCCGGCCCCCTCACGTTAAAACACAACTTAAATCCTTCGTTAATCATGCATGAACCACAAGCAAGGATAAATAATTAAATAATAATCAACAACCCCTACCTCGGGTATAGGTTCGTAGATTTGACAACGTTCCGCGGAAGACAACGTCGCGGAGGTCGGGCGTCGCGGTCGTCGTTCGTCAAATCCGATGACGAAGGGGTGCGTCCGATGTGATACGTCGTTGGCGAAACTTCGTATGCCGACGAAGGGAATCCGAGGAGGAAGCGGCATTCCCTCTCGTTGACACGGAAGACGAAGAAGAGCGGAGCGGCGTTCTTCATCGGAACTTGAGCGTTCTTCGTCAAGTTCGAAGGTTCTTCGTGTTCTTCGTCAGAGTTGAAGAAGAAGAAGAAGAAAAGCTCCCAAAAGCTCTCAAGGTGGCCAAAGTGTTCTAACCCAACCAAATAAAATAAGAGCTTATTTTATTTACAAACCTAACAAAAGAATTTCAAAGGTTTGAATTTCATAAAGATTAACTCCAAAATTAAATAACTCAAGTCATTAAAGAGGGGTTAAGGGAGTTGGAAGAAGATGAAAGGTTGGGAGCTTCGTGTGGGCCCCACCACACTTAATCCTCCCAAGGGAGGTTAAGTGGATGTGGGTCCCACTTCCAACCCCCTTTGGTAGGATTTAACAAGTTAAAATAAAATTTGTTCTTCACGAATTTTATTTAACTTAAACTAAAAACCCAAAAACTAACTTTCAACCCGCAACAAACGCAACTTCCGAAAAGGTCTCTTTAAGAGAATATCGGCGCTGCGAGTTCATTGGTGCCCTCGGATTTCAATTCCGAGCACCGGATCAAAAGTTAGGAATTCCCGCTCGTTCGTTCACTGAACGTACCCGAGCCAAACTTCGGAAATTGATTCCGGGCACTCCGGGCCTCGGAATCAGGTGCCGTCTGAAATCGCGCTCTTGTAAAATTTAAAAGAAAATTAAGAAAAAATTTCCCTTGAATTTTACGGGTCTTTACAATTAGTTCCTCAAAATATCTTTATTCAAGATCATATTTTAGATGTTAATGGATATCAGATCAATATTACCAAAACAATTGCTCACTGCCATCACCATCGACTCACATGACACTAGCAAAGAGGAAATAAATAGAATTACTCAACCATCATCAGTAAAAGTTACCTTTAATGAATTAAGTTGATTCTAAATCATGTTAAAATCATTAACATGATATTGAACTAATCTATCTTATGATATTATTAAAGAAAACAATATTCACATTAGATATATTTTATTAAGAACAATCAGTTTTTCATACATATCTATCAGCACTTCTATAAGACCTTCAATTGTCTTATTCTCTTGGATGATTTAAGAAACATTACTTATTAACTTCATTTTAATCAAACCAATAGATTTTATATCTAGTTTATCTCATTAAATCTTTTCCATATTCTCAAGTTTAGTTCTGGTTAATTAATCTTCATAATATTTTTTGATCAGATAATCTTCTATTTGTATCTTCCATAAATTAAAGTATACTCCATCGAACCTACCCACCCTCACCTTTCCTTCTTATAATATAATAACCTTAACATAATAACTCCTACTAAAATCAAATCATAAAGGTGGGTAAAATATAATACCTTTGTATGATGTGTATCATCCCTTTTCATGAACCAATATCTAATACCACTTGTTGAGAATCTAGTTGAAACATTAAGAAACATAAGTTTTTTCACTGGTAAATCAAAAAGGTGGAAACAAATCACCAGTATAGATCCTCCAGAAGTTCAATGAACTAGAATAAAGAGGTATTATTACACTAAAATCACCACACTAAATCCATCATGTGCACACAAGAATACGAGGAAAAAAACCCCAAAGAAATATCATCAGTTGTATGTGGTTCATATTTTGATCCTATGTCCATGGGAGAGAACTGTAAGATTTTATTCCACAAGAATTAAAAAAATTAACAATAAGTGACATATCAGCCACATTGATCAAAGAGTACAAGTTTCACTCAATGATTAAATACCACTTAGTCATTTGTCCACTTGGGATTCTTACATTCACAGTCAATCACCCATTACAGAGTGAAACTATTGATATCATTTAGCATTCCTCATCTTGATAACCTGTAACTGGTAACTAAAAATTACTCATATGCCTCACTCTTTCCCCAAAAATTCATCTAAAGAATGATCCAAAACATAGAAAAGATTTAACTACTATTGACCCCATAGTAAAACACATATAGTAACATTTATATCTAAAAAACTGAAAGTCAAACTTCCTGCTAAACAAACTTCCAGTGTCTTATTCTAGTGAACTGAGTCACAAACCTCTTCTAAATTGACATTGGGGCCTTGAATAGATTCCAAAAACCCTCTCAAAAATAAAGGTTCACCATGTTGACATGTTTAGTCCCATTTAGTATTTTAAGTCTATTTTTTAAAACATGTTACACTCTCCCCCACCCATTAATTCATAATGGCCTCATTCTAAACCCCACACCCCAAACTCAGGCAGTGTCACTGCACTTCTGGCTAGGTATTGGATTTGATACCATTTGTTAAAAATCAACCTCCCAAGACCATGAAATGGTTCATCTACCTTCATGGGTCTTCTATAATACATTGCTTTCCTTCCTAGCATACTACGATTTATTACCCAATAAGGTCACTTATTAGACTAATGATTATCCCCATATGACCACATAAGTTCTTATAGTGTGTTTAGTCCTCTATTACTACAAAATAACCCTATGGGAATAGACGTATATACGTAGTTAGTGAAAACATGGTCTTAGGGCCATAGATCACCATGGTTTAATATGGATTATGGTAGTAGGTCTCCTCACATTAGCCTATGCTCATGGTCCACATGGACTAGTGATAGACAGTATGGGAAACCCTCAACAAGGTGGGAAATGGGTTTTAAGGGGGTAGGTAAAGCATATTTCTATGATTTATATTGACTATGGTGGTAATATGGGCCAATATTCATGGTCCACATAGACCGTGTCCATTTTCTTCCATTGGAAGCCCTATGGTCACAGTTTATATGGACTATAGCCTTTGGTCAGGTTACCACCACAGTCCACATAGACTGTAGTAATAGGCTTCCATCAAAATCCCTATGACCACGATCTATGTGGACCATAGAATTTGTTTAGGTTACTTCCACAGTACACATAGACTGTAGTAATTAGCTTCCATCTAAAACCCTATAGCCATGGTCTATATAGACATAGGAGGTTGGTTCATTTTAGCTCTAAAGGTTTAGAGGAATTGAGTACACATGGGTTTTTGAATGATATCACACCTAAAAATATTTCATTTTGTGAGGATTGTGTCCTAAATAAATCAAAAATGTCAACTTCAATAGGTCTTCTTATAAGGAAAATAATACTTTAATATATATACATTTTTACTTGTGGGGTTCTGTTGGGACTACCACTCATGGTGGAGAATCATATTTTGTGACCCATATTGATGATTTCTCCCAAAAGGTGTGTATTTACATTCTTTGAATTGAGTTTGATATTTTTAACACATTTAAAACTTGTAAATACCTCATTGAAAATATAATTGGAAGAAACATTAAGGATATGTGAATAAATTGTGGTTTAGAATACTTTTCATCTGACTTTATATAGTTCTCTCGATATGAGGGCATAGTTAGACATCATAATGTTAGGGAACTCCCCAACAGAATGGGTTAGCCAAGTGGATTAACTATACTATATTATAGAAAGTCTAAATCATTATTGCATGTTTATGCCTACCCAAATCATTATGAGTTGAGTAAAATACTACTATTGTGTATCTCATTAATAGATTCCCTTCAACTTCAAATAAATATAAGACTCTTGAGGAATTATGGTGTAAACAACCCACTTCTCATAATCACTTGAAATTATTTTGGTGAAAAACTTATACCCATGTTAAAAACAATAAAATTGAACCAAGATCCATTAAATTCATTTTCATTAGTTATATTTAATGGGATAAACAATGCAACTCGTGTGTTTAATAATAGAAAAATATGATTCTCTGTCAAAATTTTAACATCGTTTTTTCCAAAACTGATGTCACAATGCACACGGAAGGGATTTCAATGTCATTTTATTTAAAACCAATGTTAAACATCCATGGGATATAATTTTGATGTTGGGTTTTAATAAAAAAACAACATCAAATTTTTTTTATAATTAACATTTTATGTCATTTTTTTAGAAAAAACAATTTTAAAAAAATTTAAAACTTTTGGTGTCAGTTTTTATTAAAGCCAACGATAAAACTTTTTTAAAAAATCATGTTAATTTTCATTAAAACTGATGTAAAAGTCATTTTAAAAAAATATACATATGGTTTTCCCTTAATTGTATGTTATTGTGATATAATTTCTTTATAATTGGAATTATTTGTATTTATAATTTTTTATATTTATAAATTTCTTATTGTTAATTTTTTAATAGTTAACCTTATTAATAATAAGATAATTAAGGATAAATATTTTAAGATTGGGTTGGTTGTTTTGTTAGTAGGTATTGGTAAATCATCTTTATATCTAATATTTAGATAATGATGAATAAATATTTTATGATTAAGTTTGATTTTTTGATATTAGAGATTGGTATATCATCTTGATAACTAAGATCATTTTTTTATCATTCCTTTTAGATTCAGAAACTCATCTAAGGTGGTTTTATCTAAACATTTCCTATTATTTTGTATAATTTTTTTTTTTTGATTAAATAGTTATCAATAAATGGTTAATTGATTATTTTGATTATAATTTTTTATGTTTTAAATTTATCTATTTATATATTTTTAAAATATTTATATGTTTTAATATATTCACCATTTATATTATGATATTAGGTAATTAATGGATCAGAATATGTTAAATTTATGAAGAATCACCAATGAATATGAAAATGGAGTTGATGATTTCTTGGAATTTTCTAAATGAAATATTAAAAATAAAGATCTAATTTTTAATCCATTCATGAAGTGTTTGAATATAAGAAATTTAAATTTAATATAAATCAAATATCATCTAATTTTATATGGTTCTAAACATAATTATACATGTTGGATCTAGTATGGTGAAATAACAAAAAAGTCAACATCTAATGTTTATGAAGATATTCAACATGAGACAGATGATCATATTTAAGAATTAATTCATGATGTAGGTGTTGAAACCATTGAAAAAATAGAAACTATTCAGTGATTGTATAGAGATTATGAGAAACCACTATTTTTTGGTTTCACTAAATATATAGTGTTATCATAAATAATAATATTAGTTAACTTGAAATCAAGAAATGGGTGGAGTGATAAAAGTTTCACTGAATTACTTGAACTTTTAAAAGAGATACTTCTAAAAGGCAACAGGCTTATGGATTCCAATTATGATACAAATAAAATATTATACTCAATAAGATTTGGGTATAAAAATATACATGTGTTCCCCCAATGATTGTGTGTTATATATTAATGAATATGAATATTTATCAAAAATTTCCTAAATGTGGGACATAGGGATATAATATAGATTGAAAATTAAACTTTGATTCATTCTCAAGTACAGGAACCAAACCCCCCACTAAAGAAATTTGATATCTTTAAATAATTCTTCATTTCAAGCATCTATTCGAAAATTCAAATGATAAAAAGAGGTTAATGTGTAATATAAATGAGCACATGTCTTATAGAAACTTTTGTCACCCTATGAATTCACCACAATGGAAGAGATTTAACAAAAATCTTGATTTTTGAGGTGAAGCTAGAAATATTAGAATGGGTTTGTGTATAGATAGAATGAATCCATATCATATCCTCAATAGCCAAAATTGTTCATGGTCATTTATGTTGGTAGTTTGTAATTTTTCCCCATAGATATGTATGAAGAAAAAATATTATATGATGATATTGATGATTAATGGACCAAAAAAACCATGAAATGATGTATATATTTTTCAATTTATTGATGATTTGAAATTAATATGGGATATGGGTGTTAAAAAAAATTATAAATACAATAAATAATATCTTATTTTGTGTGATGTGATAATGTTCACTATAAATGACTTTATTACATATAGAAACTTATCAAGATATAGTGTTACGAGATATAAAACTTGTCCACTTTGTGAAGAAGATACTTTATACTATCAATTGAAGAATAGAAGAAAGACAGTGTACATGGGATATCGAAGATTTTTTTAAATGGATCATCCTTATTGAATGTTAAAAAAAGAATTTAATGGTTTTTAAGAGTATAATCCCCCCACCCCCAAAACCATTATCAATTAAGGAATATTATGACAAGATAAAAATATTGATTTCACATTTGGAAAGAAATGAAGTTTTGGTCATTAAAAAATACCTGTAAGAAATGGTCTATCATAATCAAGCTACCTTATTGAATATTTTTAGAGATAAAACATAACATTAATGTTATTAATATTGAGAAAAATATATGTGATGGTTTTATTATAACTTTATTATACATAAAAGGAAAGAAAAAAATATGGATTCCATGTAATATTGGACTTAATATCCATGGTAATATGTTTGGAGTTATCTCCCACTATGAAAGAAAATATAACATATTTACCCCCAACTTGTTACACATTAAGAAAGAGTGAGAATATTAATTTTTTTCAATGTATGCACGGTATTAAAGTACACAGTGGATATTATTTAAATGTGAATAATTTGGTGCCATTCAAGGATTTGAAATTAATAGGGATAAAATATCATGAATTTTATGTATTAATGAAACAACTACTACTGGTCATATTGTACAGTTTATTATCGATTCCTTTCAGAAAGTATATCATCATGTTATGTTATTTTTTCAAATCCATCTGTAGCAAAGTCATTGATCCAAATTTGTTATATGTGTTAGATAATGGATCTTCCCTCATACATTTTCAGCTATAAATTTATTTCCCACCAATGTTTTTTGATATAATGGTTTATCAGGTGATCATTTTGTGTGGGAGATAAGAATATGTGGGCCTAATTATTTATGTTGGATGTATCTTTTTGAAATATATATGAAAATTTTAAAGGCATGTGTTAAAAATATTCATCAATCTATGGACTCTATTTTTCAAAAAAAATATTGAAAGAGGTGATTGATTTATGCACCAATTATTTACATGAAGTGAAGAACATTTTTCTCCCTATATCTCAAAATTTTACAGTTGATAGTGAAGGTAGAGGGGTTTTTGACTTAAAGTTAAAGTTAATTCCATGTGATGAATTAATACTAACACATTTATGCATTTTGAACAACACATGTGTGGTTCAACCATATATATCATCACATATTGTTGGATTAAAGGTACAATATCTAAAAATAAATGAAAATTGGTTGATGATTGAGTATAAAAAGACATTTGTTTCATTGTTTAAATAGAAATTAAACACTGATTTATCTGCATCATAAACATTAAAATATTTGAAGGGTGACCATATATTAATTTGGTCACATGGTATGGTTTTGATATTAATGGTTACACATTTTATATAAAAATAAGGGTAAAAAAGAGTACCATTCAAAATAGTGGGGTAATGGTCATCATAGAACACTATATTTTACAAGTGAAAAGGATAAAAACCTAATTTATGCATCAATGGTATATTTTGGAGGTGTTGAAGATACATGGGAAATTGATCATATTAATATTTTAGTAACAGTGTTTAAGTGTAACTGGGTTGATAATAATAGTGGTGTGAAACATAATGATTATGGATTTACACTTGTTGATTTGAAAAGATTTAATTTCAAAGATAAACCATTTTATCATGGCAACACATGAAAATAAAATATTTTATGTTACTGATTCATCGAATGATCTATGGTCCATCATTTTTCAAGGGAAAAAATTATTTGGTTAATGAGGATAATGATGATGTTATGGATTTATGTGAGGTTTCTTCATCTGTTACATGATTTACTAATGATAACAATGACTGAAATCATGTTATATGAAATGATAATTTTAAATGGGTATGGTAAAATACTAAGTTGCTCCCCAAATTATTCAGGTTAATATTTATATATATATATATGAAATTGACACATGAAAAAAACACTATTTTTTAATTTGAATGTTTAAATCTATATATATTGATCATTTCTATCATTTTTGTATTAAATTTTATATTTAGTAATTCCAATTAAAAAAATTAATTGAAAAATCTGACATTATTATGTTTTGGATATATTTACACATATAAAAACACTTTTTTGTAGTTGTGATATTTAAATTTATAAATGTTGGTCATTTATATAATTTTTTAATTAAAGTTTATCTTATTAGTTTAAGTTACATACTTTTTGGTTAAAAATTTTGAAATCATTATTTTTTGTGAAACTTACACATGTATTGACACTATTTTTTTACTTGGATATTTTTGTATTCATTTTTTAAGATATTCACTTTTCTAATAATATGTAGGTACATGGAATATCACTATATTCATCTATTTAAATGATAGACACAAAGGCAGGGAACATTTTCTAAGATATGTGTATGTTTTTTTCATATTAATAAATATTCAATAATTAAATTATTTAATGAAAGTAAAATTTTAATTTATCAAATTATTTTCAGGACTACCAGTGAGCCTCCTATGATTGAGTCTTCTACTTCTTCTCTAGAGTACAAGATTATTAGAGTTAGCAACCATGGGATTTCACATTTATCAAAACCTACACTTGCTCATGGAGAGTAGAAGATATGTATTAAATTTAAAGATAATAATAACCTAATTAGACTAAATTAAATGTAATTTAGGAGTTATATCACCATGAAGGGTCATTACAAGATTAACATTTTATATTTTAATTGGAAGTCCATCAATAAGACAATAAAAGAGAAATTGTTGGATTTTTTAATGGAAAAATATATCAATTTATTTATTTTTATCCCATTATTTAAATATTATATATTTTATATGACTAATATTTAATGTACTTACAAAAAAAATTCTAATTTCAAGAAATGAAATAAATTAAAAAAATGTAACTATATTTAGTATCGGTTCAATGGAGATATTTTAAAACATAATTGAAAAAAAAAATATGTTTTTGGGAAGTGATAGAATGAAAACTCATGCCTCAAGTATGGGTTCTTAGATGTAGATATGTGGAATAAATTTTTTTTCAACCGATATGATGAAGTATTTATGGTATAATAATTAATGTATATTGTAAAAAAAATTATATATTACCTAATTAATTATTCATTTATTTTTATGTAAAAATCCTACAGTAGATATCACCAAGAGATCTAGTTTCAAAATATATACCTTCATACTTAAAATTTTTAATATTCTAAAAGTTTTCGTAATCTAAATTTTTCATAGTTAGAATTTTTCGTAGTCATTTTCTAGAATATAAAATTCTTTAAGAAGAATTTACCTTATTACGAATAATATTCCTAGTAATTTATAAGCTATATTTTCTCTCTTAAGCTTTCATAATCATATTTTTACTTGTTGGTATTTTCATTCTATTTTAAATTTTTTGGATTTACTTTTAATTAAATCCGAATGTTTTTCTTAAAACCTCAAAAGATCAAAATCTATCAAAATCTTCTTAAGTTATCATATCAACCATTAGATTTGATCAGAATTTTTTTCAATGATTGGATCAACCAAGGAAGTTGAACCATCACATCAATTGCCTATATAAATCCCCTCTAATGGTTGTCCCACATCAGTTTTTCAATATTTATCATATTGAATCTCTGTCTCTGTTCTTAAGGTCGTTCTGAATCTCCAAAGTTTCCCTAGTTCCTAATTTCTGCTGAAGCTTCTCCTCAGAAAGATATGTCAACTATTAAGGAAACCTCCGAGTGGCAGATATACTGAGAAAGGTTGGTCGATCTGAAGTTTTATGCTAAATATGATTCTATAATATCAAAGAATGTTAAGTTGAATGGATGGGAGAGCCTTTGTGTTTCAAAGCTGAAGGCACAGGATCTGGTGAGTGAGTACTTGTTGATTTATTTCTATGAGACAGCATGTTTCTTCAAGGAAGAATGCATAGACAAGTTCTCTTTCAAGTGTTATGGAAAGACCTACTCTCTTTCCTTCAGCAAGGCATCAAATCTGATTGGAATTCCTTATGAAGGTGAAGCATAATTTTGTACTCCCAAATTACCTGATGTTTCAGGATATTTTGATAAATAAAAGGCAATAGAGTGTCTTATCTTGAAAGGAGTGAAGACTCTGAATATTCTTCATATATCTACAAACGTATGGATTCTTGAATTATGGGTTTAAGGATTTTTAATTCTGAGAAAAAGGGATAAGGATACTCTGAAGAAGAGTGATACCTATATATTGGATTTCTTGGTGAACTTCAGGAAGATTAACCTTGTCAAGTACATCTTGGTTATGATCGATAATATCAAGAATGGAAATCTGAAATCTCAAATCATCATGTATCCAGCTATTCTCTCAAAGATTATAGTTCTTTGTTTAGATTCTTTCAAAATTCCATGTAGTTCCAAGCCGATAAATTACAAGGTAATGTTATTGAGTGATGACACCTTAAGGAGGATGAAAGCTAGCTTATCTAGTGAATATAGAGAGTTTTATGATCTACCTGATGAAGAAGTAGAAAATTTTTCAAAGAATCCGGAAGTGGCTGAAAACTCTAAGAAAGGCGGAAAAAAGAGAAAGGGTTAGGAACCAGAAGAGAAAATTAAAACCTTTGTGACTAATGAAACTCAGTCAGCACCACCGAATCCAAAGAAGCAAAAATCTTATCCTGATGAAGTAGTGGCCAAGTGGAGAGAGTAAAAGAAAAACAGGAAGGAAGGGGAGCCTAACTTTGTCTTGGACCATGCTGAGGTAAAGTCCTTAAAAATAAAAGCTACTGAAGAGCTTGAGAAGTAATAGAAAGAGAAGAAGCAAAAGAAGAAGATGTCTGAGGCTGGGATAGTACAATCTCTTCTTAAGGCTGCTGAAAAAGCCTCTAAACAAATTTTGGTACTAGAATCCTTTCTAAAATAATCACTACTAGAGACTCCGGGAAATAATTTGATTATTATATAATGAGATCAAGAAGAAGAAATAGTGAAAGAAGAAAATGTGGAAGAAGAATGAGAAGAAGAAGTTAGTGGTGATATTGAAGACATAATCAGGCAAGCAGAGGATTATCATGAGAAGGAAAGTCCTTCTGAGAAATTATCAATCCGAACTTATGAAGCCGAGACTTCAAAACTTGCTACTCCACTAAAAGATGAGAAGGGTGAGGAAGAAGTCAATAAGTTTTCTGAAGAGGAAAGAAGCAATCATGATTTAATTCATCCATAAGATCAACTGGATGATGCAGAGAAAGAGGATGTTTAGGAAGATAATATTGTTCATCTATCAGATAGTGAACACGAATCTCCCAAAGCTCAAAACATTATTCTGAGAGCTGATAAGGGTAAGTAGGTGGCAGAAGATACACCTATTAAATCAGTGGTGAATAAGAAAGATGTTGGTACTTAATCAAAGAGGAAAGCTGAAGACATAGAATAATAATCCTTACCATCCAAACATTCTGATTCCGAATCATCTTCCCTTGGACATGATTTCATTGTTCAATCATTGAAAAAGTTGGTTGGCACTATTCCCTTATTCCCAAGCATAGAATCAAGATTCCAGATGCTTCAGCATACATTAAATCAGAAATCATATTTAGTTTCCATGGTTATGGACAAATTTGTCGGACTAGAGGTAGATTTCAAAACTTTCCTCATTGGTTATGAGGCTCATAAAAGATCTTTCAAGAATATGACAAGGTGTTCAAGTAAAATAGTTGAATACCTGAGAGATTTCAATGAATTTCAAGATAATGTCAAAGATGCTTTTGACACCGGATATGGGAAGATCAAGGATCATACAAATAGTTTTGAGGAAAATTTAACCTTAGAATAGAATACTCAGAAGTAGGAAGTTAAGGATTTAAATGGAAAGCTTAACTCTATGGCCATGAATTGGAAGAGTGAAATGGATCTTAGAATTGAGATTGAAGAGAATCTTGTTAAGTAAGAATAAGTATTGAAATATCAAGCAGAATGTCTTAAGGCTCAGTAAGAAAGAATTCAAGCCTTAGAGAAGAAAAGTGAAGATCAGGATCAGTTGCTTAAGTGTGTAGAAGAGGATCACAAGGAGCTTAAGAAGTTAAAAACTATTGCAAATAAGTTGATACCGAAGTAGAAATAAGGATAATTTCTTTCTATTCTGATCTTTTGTTGTACTTTTCCTTGTATAAATTCTTTCAATAATTAATAAAATTTTGGTTATCCTCCATATTTTTTTGCTTGTTTAGTACTAATTTTTTAGGTACCATTCATTTTTTTTCCATTCCCTCTATTTCACTTTGAAAATCACAAAGGGGGAGAAAGGAATGATAAAAAGAATACAAAGTAAATAAGAGATTTCCCTAAGTAAGGGGGAGTTCATCTAGAGGAGAGTTATTATCAATGAAAATTTTTGTATGAAAGATAATGTAAAATCTCATTCAGGATATCAAGAATATTATCCTTAGTGATTCCAAAGACTAATAGGGGTTATTCATATTCACTATGATCCATAAGTAAAGGGAGATAAGTTTTTATTTTTCAAGTCCATAATATTTCTAATTCCTTATATTATTTTTAGTAAGGATGTTTGTGCTTTCCAAAAATGGGGATATTATTGAGTCAATAAGGTTTCCTTATGACTTTTCTATTCCTTTATGTTTTGAAAATCATAAACACTCTATCTCAAGGAAAATTTTATTTCCCTGAAGATTTAATTTAATAAGGAAATTTTCCTTTCTCAAGGAAATTTTCTCATTACCTTCATTTTCATTGTTCATGTTATAGTTTCTATTAATATAACTCTTTTTAGTTATAAGTGTAAAATTTGGTTTCATATCTAAAACCTTGGAATTCTATAAATACTTAGATAAAGAACATTTTGTTTTCAGGTTCTAAATTCAGATTCCGAATTCTCTGAAATTCAGATTCCAAATTCTCTGAAATTCAGATTCCAAATTCTCTAAAATTCAGATTCTGAATTCTCTGAAATTTAGATTCTAAATTCTGGGAATTCAGGTTCCAAATTCCTCATAATTCAGGTTCTGAATTTCTTAGAATTCAGGTTCCGAATTCATCAGAATTCAGGTTCCGAATTTGTCAGAATTCAGGTTCCAAATTCCTTGGAATTCAGGTTCCAAATTCCTCAGAATTCAGGTTCTGAATTCCTCAGAATTCAGGTTCCGAATTCTTCAGAATTCTGGTTCTGAATTCCTCAGAATTCATGTTCCTAATTCCTTAGAATTAAGGTTCTGAATTCCTTATAATTCAGACTCTGAATTCCTTAAAATTCATACTCCGAATTTCATAGAATTCAAACTCCGAAATCTATATAATTCAGGTTCCGAATTCCTTGAAAAACAGAATCCGAATATCCATGTAATATAGACTTCGAATGTTTATTTTTTTAGACTCTGAATTTTATTTTTCCTTAGACTCTGAAAAATGGATTTGGTTAAGAAACCATATTTTTCTTACCCTTGTTTTAGTTATAAATTGATGTCATGCAATTTGTTTCTAATTAATCGTTGTTTGAGTGACACATATACAGGTCCCTCTGATATTCAAGGAAAAATATGATCATTGGAGGAGTGAGCCGACCGTTGGAGAAATTCCTATAAATAAAAGTTCATTTGAACGAGCTCATTATTGATCCATCAATCTAGAAATTACATGTTGCTAAAGTGATTTCTAGAGAGAGAGACTCTTGTGCTCTGTGCGTACTGAACATCTTGTTCAACTTGATTCGTGTGACTTTGATTTTTTTTGTGTACAATTGAGGACTTCAATGGTTTGGAAGACAGAGGTGTCGACTACCTTAAAGTTTGATAACTTCCTTGATAAGGAAGAAAGAGGTTCTGACTACCTTAAAGTTTGAGGAATTCCTTGATAAAGAAGATAGAGGTGCCGACTAACTTGAAGTTTGAGGGATTGTGGGGATAATAAGATATATTCTAATATTCATATCGAGGGATTAATCTGGTGTGGGTAAGATAGACTTTCTTGAAATTATAAATCAAGGAACCTTTATCCAAGGTTGTTGGATACCCTTCTCTTTGGGATAAATGATTTCATACTTGTTACTTGTATTATTTCAAGTTTATTTTCTACTGTATTTTGATTAATAAGAAAAGTATAACTATCTTATACTTTATTTTATTTGTATACTCTGATTAGTAAGATTCTATATGCTTTAAGTTAGAATCCTTTTTCTTGTAAACTTTCCTTAAGTTTCATTTCCAGAACCATATTTCCGGAACCTAGAAAGTTTGTAGAACTAAGAGGGCTTGTGAATTTACCTTGTTTAAATTTGTTAAACATAGTTTTCTCAAGGTTAAAAATGAAAGTTCTATTCCAACTTTAAAGGTTCCAATGGAATTTTTAAAGTATACAATTCACCCCCCCCCCCTCTTGTATATTGAGCATCTTCATTCATATTTTGGTCCTATAGAGATGTCACATTCAAATCTATAACTATTTATTTTATTGTTTATCATTATGAATTTAAAAGTTAAATTTCATTTCAAGTTTTAATTCATTATTAATATGTCATCGAGATCACTTCTTCCAACTCTTTATTTCTCACTCGCTTAACCCATTTCAGTTAATAATTAAGAAAGAACGCATCTGAAGAACCCATTTGAAGTTGCTAAGAACTCTATCTAGATAACATAGGGGTACACGACATGTACTCCTCTATCACATACTATGTAACCTTGTTCTTTTCTCCAGGACACCCACGTAGACTCCATGTCTTCATGTATGGAATACACACAGCATGTATTAAATATACCACATGTAGACTAGCTAGGGTGGCACATGATTTTTTTAGACTACACGTCATATATATTTCCTACATGTTATGTAGTCCACATGTTTTCCAAGCAAAAAATGGGGGGTCAAGACAAATCATGTAATTAATGCACTACATGTATTTAATACATGATGCGTATAGATTGGTATCTATAAAACTTTAAGTATACACTATGTATCCTTACTACGCGTCATATACCTCATAAATGTCTATAGGAAGTTCACACTGATTCCCTAGTAATGTATTGTGGATATTTGGTGAAGAAAAGTACATGTCGGGTGGCCAGCCTGCACACATCATGTACATTACTTGTTTACACAGAAATATTAAGTTTAATTGATTACTCCATTAAACCTCATCGACATTAGTTCCATGAGTCATTAAATTGATAGTTCACACCATTCTTTAGGTTTTATATTATATTAAATTCTTAATTAATTCCATGTAATATTCAAAACTATAAGTCATGTATGGTTGTTGCATAAAATCAACATGCATTTAATCATACAAACAACATAATTTTCATGTGTTATGTGTCCTTAATTTGACAATATACACCATGAAATTATGACACATGTCATGTATGTAATAATTTATATGAGTGAATTATATACAAAAAGGGACATACTGAGTAGTTAGGACATGTAATCACCGAGTTACATCCAAGTACAAATCTATATACTATTTTATTTAAAATCATAGTGGATTAGAATCTTCAGGATGATTGGATGAAATAAGATAAAATGAATTAATTTATTAATAAGATAATTAATTAGATTAATTTGTGCATGTTTTATATTATCAAAAAATGAATTAAAATGAATGCTAGATAGTTTTTTTAAATGCATAGTCGTTGTATGTTTATGACCGATCATAAGCTTTGACCAAACCTATGTATGTGTTTATTTAATTTAATTTAATTTAATTTCATGGGTTTGTAATTATTTATTATTAAATTAAATATGATGGCCTGTGGGTCATCCATCCCTCCTTTATTATATAGGACCTACTTATCTAAGGTTGTTTTATACAATTTATTTTAACCAATACTTTGGTTCCCCTCACCTACATGTGAGTTATAAAACATATGTAATGAAGGTAACATCTAAGGGAACGTGTAGTCAATTCAAGGCGAATCAAGGAGAAGGTTGTTCAACATGAAACTATGAAAAAACCAACCTGAGAAATATATAGGTGGACAAGTGGGATGTTGCAACTCATGCCAAGACTGACATAAGGAGTTTTCTCCTAGGTTCATAGGTTGATTTATTGTACTCTCAATAAATCAACCATTAGATAAATCTCATGACCATGTCATTTATTTATTTATTTTATTTCTATCTATTTCTTGATTTTTTTTATGGATGAAAGACTGAGATAAGATAAATAAATATACTAATATGAAAAGATAGAATTAAAATAAATGGATTATGAATAAATATTTTATTAGAAAATGGTTAATACCTTAAGTAAAATCCAAATTAACATGACATGTGAAGGATAAAAAAATAATATTTTATATATAATAAATAAAATCCCTCAACAAAATATTAAGTTGGACTAAGACTTCCATTACTTTATTAAGAATGAAACCGTAGAACTAAGTGTTGGTCCAACCCTTTTTGGGATACTTACTTTTATCAGGGAGTTATTATGAAAGTTTTGGGTTGAATTAACCATTTTAAAATAAGAGAATTAACCCCTTATAGAATTTAGGTAACTTGGAGGAAACTATTGAGGACACCTGAGTGAGAGTTTTTAGATCAGGGAGTCTACTCAATGGGTTAAAAAGTTATAAGCCCACAATTTTAAAATACTTTATTACCTAAATACCTTAAATTAATTGAACAAGCTATTATTTGGGTTATGAGAATGAGAATATGGATATTTTCCACTAGAATATCCAAGAAACTATACATTTAAAGTCCAATGGTAAGGGTTTTTGAGACTTCATAAAATAGTGGGAGACATATAATTAAATTTATTTTATCTCACTTTTGGTAATCAGGTAATATACTAATAATTTACTGTAAATTGTTATAGAATCAAATAGAAAGTTCAACAACCAAAACACTATCCCTATGAAATATCTTGGATAAAGATAATATCCTTATAAGTATAGACTTTTAGGAATATAATGGGTGATTTCTCATGGTATTACATCATGAACAAATGTTATATTTGTTGGAGTCCCTAGTTCCTGATCCTCCCACTGTGGAGGTGAGTGAGGAAGAGTTACTAGTCTACGAGAAACACTTGGATGATTTGGTTGATGTAAAGTGTTTAATGTCATCTTCCATGTCTAGAAAACTGAAAAAAAACACATGAGACCATGGATGTATATGAAATGTTCATTCATCTCTGTTATCTTTATCAGGAGAGAGAAAGACAAGAATGGTTTGAGATCTCTAAGGCACTCTTCGCAGGAAAGATTAGAGAAGGTACACCAGATGGACCTCATGTATTTAAAATGATTTTCCACATCAAGTGTCTAAAAATTATAGGTTTTAAACCACATGATTAATTATGCACTAATCTCATTCTCCCAGATCTCATCACCTTAATTTTCCAGACTAATAAGGAACTAAAGCTTGAAAAGTCTTGTGCCTTTATGGTAAATAAGAGGAAAGGAAAGAAAAATATCACTAAGACTAAGTCAAAGTATAAGGTTTATAAACACCACCCTTACAAGAAGAGGAAGATCAAAGGGGAAGTGAGGGAGTAGGATGCTGCCTATTTTCGATGTATCAAGAAGAGACACTGGAAGAAAAACTGCATGGTGGGAAGGAAGAAAGGTAATGCTTCAGTTATATTCATTATCGAGTAAAAAAATTCAATTTATATGAATTGGGTATTGGATACCACATGTGGTTCTCACATACATATAAAAATGTATGATTCCAGTAGATTTTGAAAAGTTTCATGAGGTGAGATGGATTTTTAGGCTGCAATTGGAGCTAAGTTCGCATCACTAGTCATTGGCCACTACTACCTCGCATTACCGATGAGAATGATCTTGGTTATTCATAATTGTTACTATGTGTTGGGAATTACCAAAAACATTATTTATATTTATAAATTAGATATTAAAGGAATTATATTCAAGTTTGGAAATGAAAGTTTCTTCTTTTATAAAGAAATAATATATTATGGTAAGTCACATTTATATAATGATATTCATGTATTGGACTATGATAACTAAGTGTTGGCAATAAATAACAAATTTGGATCGCATGACCCATACCACAGCCAGTTATGATACCATCAATTAGGTTATATAAATGAGAAATTATTGATTAAGTTACATCAATATGGTTATTCAGATTCATTCAAACTAAAACCACTAGGTATTTTTCAGGCCTATTTAAAAGGTAGAATGACCAAAGCTCCATTCAGTGGAAAAAGTGAAATGGCCATAGAACTTCTAGAGTTGGTTCACACTAATTTGTATGGAATATTTCTAGTTAAAGAAAGGGGTGGGTACTCATACTTCATAACTTTTACTAATGAATTTAGTAGGTGTGGATACATATAATTAATGAGTTACAAGTTAGAATCCTTTGATAAATTCAAATAATTCAATAACGGGGTTGAGAACCAGCTTGGTAAAAAGATTAAGAAACTCCAATCAAGCCATGGTGGATAATATCTTAATCAAGACTTTCATTGAATATTTATGAGATTGTGTGATTTTATCCTAACTCACTCTCCCCTATAAACCCAATGTAATAGTTTAAGTGAAAAGAGTAACTGCACTTTATTGGACATGGTGAGGTTAATGATGAGTCATGAAAACTTTCCACTATCATTTTGGGGATATTCATTACAGATAGCAGTGTGTATACTAAACCAAGTTTCCACTAAAGCAGTATATGATATACTATACCAATTATGTAGTGAAATAAACCATTATTATAAAACTTACATGTTTTGGGATTGAATCATTTTTTAAGGCCTCTTCAAGAAACAAACTTACACCTTGAGGATCAAAGAGTATCTTTATAGAATACCATAAAGAAACAAGGGGGTATTAATTATACGACCCCTTAGATAAAAAGGTAATGGTGGAAATACATTCCATGTTCCTTAATAGGGGGTACATATCTAAAAGATATAATGAGATCAAGATACACTTCAATGAATTCTGGGCTCAAGATACACAATAGTTGGTACAAGAACAAGTTCCACAAATCCCCATAGAAGAAACTGTTCTAAATACAAAAGTACTACATAGAAGTAGAAATAAGTTAAAGAACCTAAAAGATATAATTTTCTAATCACTGATAATGATGACCCGTTATTAGTTGATAATAATGATCATGTAACCTATAAGGAAGTAATAAATGACACAGATGTTGTCGGATGGTAAGAAAAAATGAATTCTAGAATGGATTTTATATACCAAAAACCAAGTATGGATTTTATTGGATCCTTTAGTTGATGTAAATATCATTGGTTCTAAATGGGTATTTATGAATAAATTGGATATGGATGGTCAAGTCAATACCTATAAGGCATTACCGGTATAAAAAGGGTAAAAACAGTTTCAATGCATAGACTATGATGAAACCTTTTCACCAATCATCTTTATTAAATCCATTAGAATTATAATTTCCATGGAACATTCCATGAATATGAGATTTGACATGTGGATGTCAAAACAACCTTCCTCAATAAGAACCTTTGGGAATATGTTTATATGACATAACCATAAGGGTTTTTGACACCACACAATTCTAATAAAGTATGTAAGTTGTAAATATTTATATGTGGATTAAAGAAATCATCCAAGTCATGTAATCCATAACATAATTTAGTTTTATAATAAATGAATGTGAGACTTGTTTCTGTAAATGGTTTAGTAGGAGTGTGGACATTTTCCTAATAGTATGTGTCAATGAAATTTTACTTATTGGGAATAAGATACCAAACTTAGAAACCATTAACACATGGTTAAATACATACTTATTCATAAAATACTTAGGTGAATTAGTATATATTCTTAGGATCATGATTTATTGAAATAGATCTAAAAGACTACTCAGTATAAGTCAGAGTACTTATATTGAAAAGATAATAAGGAGATTCAGTATGGAACAATCCAAGAAGGTATCTTTTCCTATGTCACATGATATTCATATTTATATGAAAATTTATCCTCATACACATGAGGAGATATAGATAATGGTGATGATATCATATGCTTCAGCAATTGGGATAGTCATGTATGTCATATTATATACCGGGCTAGATGTTGTTTATGCCTTAAGTATAGTAGGTAGATATTAGGTGGATCCAGAAGGCCATCATTATATGGTTATCAAAACTATCCTTAAGTATTTGAGGTAAACTAAGGATATATTCCTAGTAGATAAAATAGTTGAGGAGGTACTCATCAGGGTATATGAAAATTCTAATTTCCAAATACATCAAGATGATTTGAAGTCATAGTAAGGATATGTATTCATTGTCAATAGAGGATCCATGAGATGTAATATCTCAAAGAAATCAGTATTTCCTGATTATATATTAGATTCATAGTATATTGTGACTTCTGATGTAGCTAAAGAAGTAGTATGGATACATAATATCATCTAAGAGATGGATGTGGTACCTATCAGTAAATACTCTTTCAAATTTTATTGTGATAATACTACAGTGGTGTCTCTCTCCAAATAATCAAGGTCTCATCAGCAAAAAAAGTACATAATCCAAAATTATCATCTCTTGAGAGATTTTTCTCATATAGAAAAATTTTTAATGAGAATAATTTTTATATAAGACAATGTGGTGGACCCCTTAAAAACACCCATATCTCATCAGAAACATAATCTCCATGTGAGATCTAACAGACTAAAAGTCATTAGCATTTGGATTTATTCCAAATAAGATTTTGTTGGAATGGGTGTCCTAGAACCAACTAGTTTTTACTTTATATTACCAGTTATATTCAATGAAGTGAATGTTAAATAAATATTATTGAATATTGATCGTCATTCTTTAAAAAATTAATGTGATAATGTTCTAGGGTATCTTTCACGTCAAAATAGGTCATAACATTTCACTACTATGATAGGAACCTTGAGGTGTTATAACTCTTAAATAGTTTATATCATGGTCAGGATGTCGAACTATGATGGGACACATGGTTTTTTGACTATCAGGTATGAGTACTTGTAAGAGGATGATGTTTTATCTCATGAAGTTCACACTCGGTGATCCCCAAGGTGAGACATTATGAGGAAAGTCTCACCAATAGGAATTTTTCATGTTTGAGTGTCATTGGATATTCTTATTTGCGAGTGTGTGTAATGTTCCTTAGACTTCAAGATTATTATCAATACATATCATGACTTGTGTACTTATATGTATTGATGAGACCTGTGATACACTATGTTCATGCTAAGTATGATATATTGGGTATTTCATGATTGGTATGTTATTATTGAACAAGTCAATAAAGGATTTTCCCCTTCTATTTATGGAAGTTAATATCATGACCCTTTGATTGGGATGGAACCATCAAAATAAATTCCATTTTCATGGTGATATAGACATGTTCATTCAAGATAATAAAATAAATATATATCAATTATTAAGGTTTATGACACAAGTATGCAATCTACTTTATGATATATCAAAACAATGAGATTATATTACACAGTATGTGATCATGTGTGGTTATCAACGTTGTGACATTAACTTCTTCAACTTGGGTGATTTGACCCTTTGCTAGAAAATAATCTTGGGATTTAGGAAGACCTGCCTAATGCCAATGAGAAAGAAGACTAAAGGGTCACACACTAAGTTTTTTTTGTCTCAATTAAATTATATTTGAATTTAATTATTAAAATAAATAGTATTCTCAAGTTTGATGAATAATTATATTTAGAATTTATCAATTAGATAAATTAAATAAATATTTATTCATAAGGTAATTATTTAATTACATGGATATATAATATTTATTTATTTATTTATCGAATGAATAAATATATAATTAAATATTTATTTGGGTATTCACTAAATGTTAAGGAGGATGAGAAAACCAAGATGAGTTTTAGTGATAAATATTGATTTGCAAGATGATAAAATAATATATATTGTTGCATCATTTAGCGCATGTTGTAGGAAAATATTATTATTATTATTATTATTATAACATGGCATGGTCCATTTAAGGGTTTAATATATTATTAAAGGTCTATGTATAATTAAATAATATTTAACCATAACTCGTAACTATATAAACATGTTGTTATGTCTATTTTGTTAGGGTTAATCGAATTTTGAGAATTATTGTGTGCAACAAAATCTAGAACTCTCTTTCTCAATATCAAATAATGGTCTATAGTTTCTTATCTCAATTCTAATAGATTCGTTTTCCTCCTCCATATTTTAAAGAATGAGATTGAAATAATGATTCCTCAAGCCTGAAGGAATTTTTGTAGTGATCAAGGTGAACACCATAATACAATCAATCCACCACACTAGAACCTGAGAATATATCAGTGTTATTTAGAAATAAAAAGAGCATGTGTGGATCACTTGTAGAGGGATTATATACTTGGATCCTATAAATGAAATGATGGTAGACTGAAAGGGCTTTAGATGATCAACATTTTCATCAAAGAAATATTTCAATATTGAAGAAAAAAATTTTCCAAACAAATTAAATTAATTATAAATTTAATGTGAATGATCCTCTTGGTTTCTAAATTAATATCAATATTCATTATAAAAAATAATTATTGGTCATGGATTCTATGTCATGTACATCATGGAATATTTTTTGAATCTTAAAATTATTGATTTTGTCCTAACCCTGATTATAAGGTCATGGATCCTATTTTCCTATCCCTTTTCATGTTTTTTAATCTCATGGCACTTGAAGAAATCCTAGAGTGGGTTTGTTAGTGTTTAGGTGATGGAATCTGGGAGCAAGAAGATCTCATTACATGAAAGGAAGTTCACATCGTGAATGTGTCATTTGTGGATTATCTGAGAGTTTGGTTCACATACCAAATAGAATTCACATATTGTGTAAGGGTGATTCACATGGTGCATTCATGACATGAATGGAGTGGTTTTCTTACCTAATGAATCTGACAATGAAAAATCACATCATGAACATGGAATTCAAATGTGAATTAATTATAGGTTGGGTGTTTTGAGGTGATGAATTCTTTTGTAGATGTTATATACGGGATAATTTATGATGTGAATGGATCATTCACACTATGAATCTCTTCCTGTTAGCGTGGCTATAAAAACTACATTTCCCTCAATTCCTATCAATCCCTACATTTTTTCTCCAAACCTCTAGGAAGTTGGAGGCTATCTCTCAAGGTGTTTTAAAACCCTTTAAATATGGATTAATCCCTAACTTCCTATGTTTGATCTATGGTTATCCAAGGTAATTTATTCTTCTTTTATTGGGTTTTATTATTAGACTGATATATTTTTCTCTCATTATTCTAACTATATTATTACATTTTATCTCCATTTTTATTATAGAGTTCCTTTAATTTTTATTATCACGGTTGTTTCATGATGTTCTTGGAGGGTTTTAAACTTCTTACGGGAGAGTTGATCAGGATATGTGTTATCATTTAGTTCTCATTCAAGGAACAATGAAGCATTGAGGTAGGGGGTTAATTAATTATCCTTTTTCTTTTATTTGTAATCATAAAGTAATCACACTTTATCTTTTTTGATAGTGGTGGGATTAACCTTAATAAAGAATAAATCAGATTAATGAAAGAAATGGTTACAGTTATAACGATCTCATTTTTTTCACCGTGATAATGGTTTGCCTCTTGGTTTTCTAAATAGTGTGATATATATGTTTATGCATGTTAATATGTTCGTTATGCATGGTTTTATCATGTTAATTTGTTTAAAATGGTTAAAAAACATGAAACCAATAATTATTGGTTGGAAAAATAATTTTAAAGAGACGTGTTTAAGTAATCTATTGTTTCATATAATTTGATAGAAATAAAATATGTTTAATGTATATTTAATTAAATTATGATTTCTTATGTTAATGGAAATGGAGAAAGAGCTTGAATCTAGAATGATTGTTTTTAATATTACTAAAGAGGCATGTTAAATGGGAATTATTCTTCCTCATGTTTTATTGAAACTATAATATATTCTAAATAGAATGTTTAAATAATTTATAGCTTGTTTTATCTGATTCCTTAGGTTACCCATAGTAGAAAATTATAATAAATTAACTAAATAAATTAATATGAAAGAAAACTAGTTCTTTGATAAAGATAAATATTTGGGGTAGAGAGAGATCTTGTTTACATGTGAAGGCCAGATGCCTTATTTTTTGGGCCTAGATTTCTCTATTGACTTTGTTTTTTGTTTTTTCCTTTTATGTTACTTTGGACATGATCCTTGGTATGTGGTGTTATGTGAGCCTAAGATGGATATCAATTGACAATTTTTGGGTGGGGAGGCCTAATTTTGTGGTATAATTTGATGTCTGTGGTGGTGAGATGCATGGAGATATGCATGATGGTGTCTAGGATGACATTGGGATTGATGTAATGGTTTGAAGATAATATTTCCCATTGTTGTGTTGAGATATTGGATGCTTGTTTATTAATGTTCTGTTTAAGGATTGGATGGTCGAGATGCTTGTTTCTACTTTACTTTCCCCACTAATTGAGGTTGTTGGTCATTCTTTGTTATTCATCTCTTTTATGGTAGCTTAAAATGCTTACTATAGTACTTTGAATTATTGAATAACTATATTAATGGTTAATAAATGTTTTAACTCTTAGGGTTGGTTTTGTTGTAATTATTAAAGTATGTTAATCTTAAGAAACTATGGACTCCGTTGGATTATGCTTGGTGGGCATAGACTTAAATTTGAGGTTAAAGAAATTTAAAATGGAATAATGATAATTAATGGATAATTAATTTATTAATGTAAAGATAATTTTTATAATAAAAGAATGATAATTCTTGAAAGTATTCTTAAATATTTTCATGCTTATAGGATATTTAGTTCTTATCGGTGGTAGTCAGGTGTCCGATAGATGATAACTGCATTTGATCCTAATAATAGGTTAATACTCATTTTTTGTTGTGATCTGTATTATATTCTTTATTTTTTATGATTTCATACGCTACCCCACCCATGTCGACAAGGAAACTGATATTTTTTGGACTCTGAGAGGTTGTTTTCCTCAACATCTAGGTTTGTAAGGAATGAATGGTTGACTACCCCCTCTATCCATGCTCTCTTCTACTAATATTATTATGTAATGGTATGCACGGTGGTTATCTTTCCCCATATATGTGTATAGAGGGTTGTAATAGCTTATGGTTATTTCACACACATGTATCTTCGGATATAGTATCCTAAGTATTATTATAGGTATGAAGTGTATGATTTATTATAGCATGAGGTATAATACTCGATGTATAATACATGACATAAGAGTTGTGGTGGGTCTTGAAAACTACTCAGTTGTTATCTGGAGATGTGGCATGAGATGATGAGATGATATAATGCATGAGATGTATGTTATGATACTTTAGACCAAGTGTCTTTGGGATGGATTATTTTATAGAGATATGGATCATGATGTAAGATATTATGGTAGAGTAGAAAACAAGTGGGGATGTTGTAGTAGGGTACCTTCTTTTGTTAATATATTATATGATCTATTGTATGTGTTACTTTGTGAGAGGTAACCATGGTGAGGTTGGGAACTTAGTATACTTGTTTAGGTGACAAGTTAGTTTTAATTTTTGTTCACTAGGCTTTATAATTCTTTCTTTATATTTTTTACAAGAGTATTTGGGTATGATTCTACTAAGTATGCATGTTATTCTCACCTTACATATATATAAACCATTTTTTAGGTTAGCATAAGTAGGTTGGAGATTAGGATAGATATTACTAGTTATAGTTGTTTGAGACCTATTTGGACTTCATGGTTGCTACCGATTTTATCTTTGGTACTTTTAGTTTCTTTTTCAGTTTTATTGGTTTTTATGATATTAAATGCATGTACTTGGGATTCCTTTTACCTTTATATTGAACAGGAGTTATTTTGGTGTGCTTATTTTATCTCTTGTTCCTCATATTCTTTTAGAGGGAAATGCCTCCCATTTGTGTGTATGATATACCCTCAGTGATTATCATCAACCCATGGCCTATTTTAGGTGGGATTAAGGCACCATTATCTCCCTTATCTCGTTATTAACTCAGGAGGGGTACCTCTGGGGGAGGGGGTCATGACAGAGTGGTATCAGAGCTTCAAGTTAAGGGATAGAATGGATTTTGGAGTTAGAAACATGTGAGATTTCATGGGTCGATAGGGAAACAGTGTCGGCTGAGTTGTTAGTAAATTTAAACAGGGGATTACAGCTGACACATAGGTATTTAGGGGCCCCTTAAATCTAATTTTTGGACCTTTAAGTTTATCAAGATTACTAAGGAAAGTGATATTGGTTGCGGGGCAGAGACCTAGGAAGGAATCATCCATCATTCTTCTTTGAACCTATGTTTGAAATGGGTAGGCATTATGATTAGGTTAAACCTTAAATAAATAATAAATAATCTATATTAAATATTACATATTATATATTTAAGAGCCTTTAACCATTTTTTCTTATGTAGGTATGGATTTGGGTCGACGTCCCTATCATATTCTCACCAAGGGTGTTCAACGGGATATGTTGGTAGGTCACCGCGGAGTAGAGGTCAACAATGATGAAACTTTGAGAATGACACTTTGATATTTTTAGTGCTAGAGTCTAAAAAATTATAAGGGGTGTTTTTTAAAATCAGTGATATAATTCTTGTTAGAGTGAGTAGATATAACTTTTAGTTCTATCCATGCTCATAAAGAGAACTACATTTCATTAGTAGTGACAATCCTGTGTGGAGAAGTGATATAGTGGTGGATCTTGTTCCTTGGAGATCGCAAGGAGTTAGAAGTTCTTGGGAGAAGTTCATGGACTAGTTATGAGCATAGTTTTTTTTCTTTGATCGTGAAGGTGTCTAGTTGTTAGGAGATAATTACCCTTTGACAGGGGAGTTCCAGCATGCGAGAGTTTAAGATCTATTTCCAAATATTTATTTGTTATGCATCAAGCTTATTGTTGGATGAGGAGGTTAGGGTGAGGCATTTAGAAATGGTATTTCATCCATAGATCTGGCATTGGGTCACCCCGTTTATGTTGTTAACATATCTCAAGGTGCTGGAGAAAGTAAAGGTTATTTAGAGGATACTGGAAAAAACCAGTTCATCATGAGATGGGATTCGTCAAGGCTTTCCATGAAACAAATCTATGGGGTGAATTTTATGGTTTCCTAATTAGAATATCTTTTGTAAAGTCAGGGATAGGTCCTAACCCTCATCATATCATTTCTCTGGGGGTGGAAGATCTCAGGAATTTTACAAGGGATCATATGCATGTTTTTATTATACAGGTCAAGGTTATTAGTGGCAAGAGTTCCCAACCTTCTTGATTACGTAGCGTGAACTGGGTGTTCCACTTCAGGTTCCTCCATTGAGGTAGTTTCAGCCAAGGAAGAAGCAGTAGGATTCTCCAGATTAGGATCAGCAGAGTGGATACATAGAGGACATAGTATATCCCTAATATGTTCCTCATCCTCATAGAGTAGAGTGCAGCATAAGAGGTGGTCGTCATTAGGGTCAGAGAGATCATGGGGCAGGTTGTGATCAGCTCCATGCTATAGTGTTGCCAGCACCAAGAGAGCTAGACATCATTCGAGGTGCCCTTTGTTTATTTTCTACTTTGGTGCATTTTTTTACTCAGGAGCTACACATTCCTTTATATCACCTTTTCTAGTTCATATTATGAGACTTGAGGTGGATAGAATTCCAATTCCCTTGACATTAACTACACTGGTAGGAGGTTGATCTTATCTATATAAAGTATGTAAAAACTTTGACCTAGTGTTGGGGTAGCATCGCTCTTAGAGATACTTCCTATTTCTAAAAATACATCCCTATGACATCATCCCTGGTATGGACTGGTTGTATTCAGTGTAAACTATTGTGGATTTATTCAAGAGGAATATTATGTTCTATGATACTGACATAGGGTATACTATGTTCGTTGGCGATCAAGACCCTCATATGGATGGGAGGAATGTTCCATGATTGTATTCCTTGATGGGTGATATGATGATGAGTTCATCAAATGTTTAATTTGTGGTGTTTCTCAGGGTTATGGAAGAGTACCCTGGTGTTTTTATTGAGTAGGTTGTGGTATTTCTTCCTCGATGAGATATCGATTTTGGGATAGATCTATAGTCAGAATATTCTCTGATCTCAATGTATACATATAGTATGGTTTCTTATGAGTTGTTATGGATATGATTATATCTCGATGATATGTTGTATAAATTCTTTGTTTGGATGAGTGTGTCACCCTAGGGTGCACTATTTTTTATCATAAAGAAGGCTGATGGAAGTTTGTGTCTTTTCATCGATTATCATCGCCTGAATTAGGTGACAATAAAGAACTATTATCGTCTTCCATGGATTTATGTTCTATTAAATCATATGAAAGGAGATATTTGGTTCTTGAAGATATTTATTTGGTCAAGATATCATTATATACAGGTGAAATATGAGGATATTTCGAATACCACTTTTCGATGTGGATATGGGAATTATGATTTCATTTTGATGTCATTTGGTGTGATGAACGCTCTATAAATTTTCATAGGTTTGATGAATATAGTGTTTAAATAATTCTTGGATCAATTCATAGTGGTTTTCATTGAAAACATCCTTTTATACTCTATGGATGAGGAAGAGCATGCAAATCATCTGTATATTATTTTGGTAGTTCTTCATCATCAGTATGTGTTTGGAAAGTTTTCAAAGTGTGAGTTTTAGGATTATGGATTTTGTTTCTTATGGTATGTAGTATCCCAATGAGGAGTAGTTTTGGATCGTTAAAATATTGAGGTAGTCATTTCTTAGGAATCTCCCAAGATAGTTTCAAAGGTCCGAGGTTTCCTTGGTCTTGTAGACTATTATAGTAGGTTCGTAACTAATTTATCTCAAGTTATAACTCCTTTGACAGCTTTGAACAGGAAGGATCAAGCATTCTTATGCACTGATCAGTGTCAAGAATCTTTTAAGTACCTAAAGTATAAGTTTTTCAACACTCTAATTATTTATTTACCATAATATAGATTTCATTTTGAGGTTTTCTATGATTCTTTGAATCATGGTTTGGGTTGTATTTTAATGCAATGGATATTGGTTTTTTTTAATAAGTCTTCCTAGTTTTTTCCTCATGAGTATAATTATGTCACTTATAATCTTGATTTGGAAATAGTTGTGTTTTCCTTGAGGGTTTGGTGAAACTACCTCATCGGTGAGAGTCTTCTGGTTTTTAACAATCATAAGATCCTAAGGAATATATTCTCCTAGTGTGACCTGAACTTGAAACAATGATGGTGGGTGGAATTTTTTGTAGGACTATGACTTCAAGATTTCATATACACCGGTCAAGGGTAATTTTGTAGCTGATGTGATAAGTAGGAATTCACTTAGTTATGTCGTGTGTGAATCTATAGATTCCTGGAGAGTTATGGAAGGGCTCTCAATGATTCATCTTGATATGGGAGAGGTTGGTGGTAGAGGTCATCTCTTTCATATAAAAGTGTAGTCTTCCTTGGTGTAACAGATGGAGGAGTCCCAGCTGGGGGATTTGAAGATAGAGGTTTAGAGAGACTGAGTTATATTTGGTAATTCCCCTAATGGTTGGTGTAACACCCCAATATTTCAAAATAATAACATTATATTATATAGCATATTTGACATGCAACACCGAGTTTAAATGACCCATGAAATATATGATCATTATAATCCAGCTGTTAAATTAGAAAGTATGAATTGGTTTAACTAATTTATTATATATATATATATATAAATCATATTCAATATAAATTTATTGATCAATTATTAGTAAATAATCACTAAATTTATAGTAATGTCACTTTATTAATCAAAATCATGTTTTCTACAAAAATGTTTTTTTTTTGTGAGAAAATATTATAATAAATTTTTAGAACTTTAGAAAATGTATTTATAAAATTAAATTAATTTTTTAAATAAGAATATCAAAATTAAATAAGTTTAAATTCTGATAATTTTCTAAAAAGATTAATTTTTTTGGTGAGTAGTGAAAAATACTGATTTTTATTAAAAACTACCTTTTAGTTTAAAGAATTTACAAAATTTAATATTATTTAAAAAAGTTTAAAAAGTAATAAATTTCATATTAATACAATTAATATATTTATTAATCCAATTTATATCATTGTAATGAATTTCATATTGAATTTTTTTATTAAATTTTTTTATACTTATGAAAATTTTCTCTTTGGAAAACCGTTTTTTGTCACGTATGCGGGTTTAATTTTAAATTAAACATTGCCACTTATATGAATAGAATTTTAAAAAATGGATTAAATATTTGGAATTTGAATAATTAATATTATATAATAAGATCAACTTAATTTTTGGTCAAAATGAATAGTAAAAACAGTAAAAATTAATTAGTGCAGTTAAGGTTAAAACGGGTTTACCGAGGGTTAAACTAAAAAGATAAGGGTTAAAATGAAATAAAAACTTTTTGAATTCATATTGTATGTCCATTTTTAAACTCTTATTACCTTAGGCTCTATTTTTTTGTGCTTTTGGGACACTTTTCCATGAAAGTGTCCAATTTGATAATTTAAGTAAAGAAAAAGACAAAATTTCACCCTCTTGCTTTTAAATTTCAATTATGTGTTCACATAGAGAAAAAATCAAGATATGAATGAATATTTATGGTAATTATGATAATAATGAAATTAATTTAATGAGGGTAATTTATTTTTAAATATTATTAGTTATATAATTACTTTAAATTCTTAAGCAACATCAATGTAGTAATTATTTAATTAATATAAAAATAAAATAAATGATACTAAAAATATTAAAAGTAATATAAATTGAATTAATTATTGTATTTAATGAATTTTTTAGATAAATGTAACATTATTTACATTTGTTAAAATAATATATTTAAATTACACCTTTTTCTTGATGTTTTTTAAAGTCAAATTAAATGGATAGTTCCAAAATTGACATTAATGTTATTTTATAATAAATAATATTTTATTAAATGATTAAAAATTCCTAAAAAAACTATCACCTTCCAAGTCATTGTTATATGATTAAAAATATAAATAATATCCTATTCATGGACCAATGTTCCTTTTATAATAATTATATTAACTCCTAGATAGTAAAAACTTTGTTACCATGGTAAAGGGTAAAATGGGGTTTTGCACATTTCATGCGCTTGTGTTAAAATTAATTTTTCACACACATAGGATTTTTATTTTTTAAATTTTATTTCATATTTATAACTAGTGGATATAAATTATATAATAATTATTTTTTTTATTTCTACTCTTAAATGATAAATTACCTCGATTAAAGGCCTAGTTATCATAGTGAAAACTAAAATGGTAAAAGTAAGGAAACTTAGAAGTTGAGGGAAAACGTGTTTAAAACATGTGTTTTTTTTCACGTTGGAGGTGTGTATAGACCATATAATCCATCCAATCCTTTAATTATTAATTTTTGAGGCACTTGGGGTGAGAGTGACTTCCTATTATTGAATGGTTTTGGGTATTTACAAGATTGTCACTCCTCCTCCATTATGAAAGGCCACCTCCTACCCTCAATTCTTCACACCTATTAAGCCATTTGGCTCAACCAAACCCTAAAAAAATTCCTTATAAACATACATATGCATGTTATAGATCTATTTTTCATCCTAAAATACCAACCCTATGGTCTTTAATAAGATATCTAAAGGGAATTGTTCTAAGCGAAGGTAATTGTCTTCACTAAACTCTTTACTTTTACTTCTCATACAACCTAAATTCATGTATTAATAATTACAATATAATAACATAAGTATCTAACATATAATAATATGTTATTATGTTAATTTAATAACCCATATCTTGAAAGGACCAGTTTGGGATATACCTAACACTGAGAGGGGGGTGAATCAGTGTTGGGTACTTTTTAAACCAATTCCAACTTGTATCCTTGTACCTATTGACCTATTAGGATCTTGATTATATTATTCTATTTTCCATGTCACTTGAAATAATAAAAAGAAATAAAAAATATGCACACTATATTTTTACAAGGTTGACCACTCAATAAGAGTAGTTATGTCCTTCCCATGCATGGATATGACCAGTGCATGGATTCTCTACTATGATTTGATATGCTATTATAGTGGAGTGGCTAGGAAAACAATCATCTAGCCAGTGTGAGGCCCTACACTTTGGAGGGGGGTGGGAAACAATCCTCTTCCCTGGACTGTTGATATCCAAGTCCAACTTGTAGCCTTTAGCTGGTTCTTTTTACTGCCTATATAGACAATATTCTTCCTTATTGATAAGGTAGGTTCTACTCTTGGTCTTCTTTAGTGATCTTCACTTGATTACTTGAAAATAAGTAGGCAAACAATTATTCCTTCTTTCTTTCTCTTCTTCTCTAATGCAACACTAACTGCACTAGATTTCTTCTTTCTTCTTCTTAGTGCAACAACCAACTACACTAAACTTCTTCTTTATTTAGCTAGAATCACATACATAAATGTGATTATTCAAAAACTGAGGATCATCTCACATAGAATCATCTAAATTAAACTGCCCTGAATAATTTTCAGCCTTTAGTTGGGCATACTCTGTTCTTCTTCTTCTCTTCTTTCTCTTTGACATAGTATAATAAGGAATAGTACTATAGTGTATTAATCTCCTTATTCAATTCTCAATACCAACAGATAAGTGTATCAGTATACTTCCTTCTTCCTTTTTGAAAATATGAGTTTAGTTTCACATCTATCACCTCTTCACACAAGCAACAACACCCCTATAAACAGTGTATATAAATTGTGCAACCAGAGAGTGTTCACCTTCGTGCAAGCAAAGAGCTCCACGGTTCCTATTCTTCACGTAGAAGATGCGTGATTCTTCTTCATAGAACCAGGGACGATTTTTGGATCTGTCTTCGTGAAGCACTACACAGGTGAGTATTCACCGGTTGTGTACTCACGGGATCTCCTTCACAAAACACCGCGAGGGATTGAGAAAACCAGTCGCTTGTTTGTGATTTATTCTTTGCACAGAGGGTGTGGTTCTCCTTCTTCAAAAGACACTTCAAGAGTGCATAGCACTTTTTAAAGGCCTACGGTACCCTCAAATTTTTCGTGCACCATTCTAGGTGACTTGTGCGTAAAATTCAAACCTTGCACGTAAAAACACCTTTTGGCGCAAAAAAGGCTTTTCACACAACTCTCCTTTTTCACAAAACACTGGCTTTTCACACAACGCTTCACTTTTTCATGTAAAACTCTCTTTTTCGTGCAGCACTGGTTCTTTCATGCAGAACTCTCTTTTTTGTGCAACACTTTCTTTTTTGTGCAGCACTTTCTTTTTTGCGCACCACTTCTTCTTTTCGCGCACTACACAATACTTCAATTTTTTCCGTGTGTCAATGCTTGGGATTTTTATAAGTTTCAAGACTTAAAAAATGAGATGGGTTTACCTCATATTTATAGGAATTTTTGACCCTGTGCGTAAAACCCCTTCTTGCGTGTAAAACTGTCTCCATGCGTGTAAAAACTATTTCACACAACATCATATTTTGCACAATGCTCCAATTTTTCATGCACCTCATGCCTTTTCCAATTTTCAAGATTCGGATATTGAAACACATCTTGTGAAAAAAACTTCATTCCTCTATTTCACACACCACACCAATATTTCACACACTGCTTTATTTTTCACGCACTACGCTAATATTTCACGCAGCCTTAATTTTTCACGCACTCTGCCCAATTTTCCACGAACTCCATGCCTTTTCCATTTTTCAATGTTCTGACCTTGAATCGTGCCTTGCGCATAAAAATCTAAACCATATTCAATATTGCGTGCAACATCCATTTACAAAAACACATTTCTTCATCTCCCAATTTTCAAGCCCTAAAATTTATAAAACACTGGAAAACGGCGCCACCATAAATTGTTCTTTTATTCCACCTCTAGATTGTCTATTCCTTTGTCATTTATCTCTCCACTGCTTCCCATATCCATTCATCAGCTTTCATCATGAACTCCACTATCATGATATATATCCTTTGAAAGACCTGATTTAGCATCGTCAGAGTTACAATGGAAAGTACTGAAACTTCCCTATCTTCCAACAGCATTATTCCTTCCAATCAAAACTGTATATGACTGGCATCATCATTTCTCACCCTTTCCTTCATAAGGCTTTCATCACAAGTTCTCCTAACTTATGATATTTGTGAAATACATATCAACAAAGAATCATCTTGTTTTAATCACCATTATTCATTATTGTATAAAATTTATCACTTTTGATACATATACTTTGAAATTATGATCAACTCAACAATCATCTAAATTTACTTCATAGAGAATTTCCCAAGTAGGACATTCAATGATATGATTTCATAACAATTCTCCAGGCATCCTCACTTCAGCCAATCTCCATTAAATTTGGAGTCCTTAATTTTGAATGATATTGACAATTGTTGACAACAAATAAAATCTTCATACACAAAGTGTTCCCAACACATCTTCCTCCTCTTTCATAAAATGGGAAACAAAACCATCGTTCATGTGTATGGCAGACTACCACCTCACGGACCGATGTAATTTGTTTTCCATCATCACCTCTCAATGATGTTTATAATGATTGATTTAAAGTATATATATAATATTTGTAACATAATTATACTTTTTTAATTATGATTTTATATATACCATCTTACTTTTCATTCCATAGAGGATACAATAATGTCGCTCGTATGTACGGAGAACTACCACCTTGAGAAACAATGTGATGCATTTTTCACTAACACTTTTCATAAAAGTTAAAAAGGATAAAGTTAATGAATATATTTGATATATATGAAATAATTATAATATTCATGACATGTTTATCATTCATAAAATATAATATATCATTTTATTTTTTACCTTTCCACTCACTGAAAAATGATAACATTGTTCCTCTGTACGTGTGGACTACCGCCTCCACAAAGCGTTGTGATTATTTTTTCATAACCACATCACATGGATGATATATATAAATATATTTAAAGAAATAATATGATATTTATTATATAACTATAATTTTATAAATATAAAATAAATTTTACCTTCTTTCCATAATTATCATTGAAAATGGAAACATTATGCATGCGTACGTACGACCTACCATCTTCGTGATTGTAACATTGTTCAATTTTCTTAATTATATTTCATGATTGATTTTAAAAGTATAAATGATGTATAAAAATGAAAATTATTTCATTATTATTATTCTATATATGATGTAAAATTACCTATTTGACCATGGTCAATATATCGAAGCCACTTTGAAATAATGAACTAAATGTCCTCAAAACACAAGACGTGGACTTAACTAATTAAATATTTAAATATGTCATTAAAATAAATAAAATAAATTGTTTAAGTATAAGTTATTAAACCTGTAATAGGTCCTTAACAAATCAAATAATTTATATAATTTTATTATATAGGAGTTAAAGGACGTACATGGGAAGTCTGGACTTGAGGTAAGGGACTTCGTCTAAATCCCCCTTCATTAAGGCATATTGTAATGTTATGCACCTAATTTATTTTATATGGTGTATATACTTACCATTTTACAAGTAATATCATGAATTATTCATACTTCATAGTATTTTAAGTTTTAATTTTAATTATTTCATCCAAGGGGATTTTACTTGAAAATTACCAAGTGGTAAAGAATTTCATAACTCAGTTTCTTTTCATTGGTTTATATTACTCCTTAATTGTATTTAATATTATAATATTATGTGTGTAATAAAGTTTTATTATATTTTGTAATATTCCTACTTGTTTTATTTGGATTTACATTTTATACACATAATCAATTCATTGATTAATTCTCACTTCAATGTTATGATCATTGTAAAGGTTTTTCATATCAAATTGTATTCTTTGGGACATAAGTTATGTACACCTATCTTATTATATAAGGTGTATATACTACCCCTTAGATATTTTATGTCATTAAAATCCTTATGTTAATGATATTTAAAGTTTTATTTGAATTTATTATTTCATGGGGCTTATGATTGAAAAGTTACCAAAGTGTCCACGGCTTTATATTAAAATATCATTTTTAATGGGGATTGTTTATGCTTAAATTTCTATTGAAGAAGATTATTTTATCATTATCTAATAAACCCATTTAATTTTATTATAATCTATTTATTCAATAAATTTTCAAGTAATAGTACCATTTTACACTCATTGGTACTTAAATTGATTTAAGAAAATACTTTTAAGAAAATCTGACTTCATTTCTCTCTTCAGTCGAAAATACTTTTTCTTCCAAATCCATGTTTTCTAAAAATGTTTTCAATTTTTTTTAATATTATTGTTTAAAGTAATATTTACCCATAATTTTCTTTTTATTTTTTTTAAATGAATCTTTATTTTATTTTCCAAATGAGACACTTTTTAAATTTTACCAAAAATATAAAATGAATCCTTATTTTAATGTACTCAGCATGGACAAAATTTTTCACCATCCTGGACACTCAATGTTTTAAAGATAAATTTTTAAGTTTCAAAGGTTATTTTTAAAGAAAATGTTTTATTTAATTTTTGATAAAGTTTTATATTTTAAATAAGTATTTTCAAAATCGAAAGGATTTTCCTCAAGAAATATTCCAAGTGATCATTCAAAATAATTTTCCATCTAAGATGATGTATTTTGATGTTACTCAAATTGAGAAAGGTTATTTTCTTCAAGAATATTTTTAATTATTTTTTAATGGAATTTCAATTCTTTAATGTTAACAACACTTGAAGTTACTTACACTACACTGGAGATATTTTGTATTGATACCATCCTTATTCTTTCTTTAAATGGATTATAAGATTGTCATGGAACCCATTTCTTATCCACAGGTTAATCAAAATATGAAAGAACATTGATTATTGTTATGATTGAAAGGTAAAGTACTTTAAATGTTTTATTCTTGAATGGTACTTGGAAATTATTGATGATTAATGTATGAGCCTGATGCAACTTATACAAAGGGTTGAGCCCCATTATAGCTCATGGGTGAGCCTGATATAAATTATATGATGGGTTCTCCTAGATAGTTTCTGGTGATCCCAATATATCTTATACAATGGTTGTGTATAGATAGCACTCCAATTCATTGGGTTGTGTTCCTTATATTTAGAGTAAAGAAAGAGGTAGTTGCTAAAGGTTTTCTCCTATGGATTTAACTGGGCTTCAATTCTTTTCAACATAGGTTTAAAATGGGCTATAAAGATGATGTTTTAAGATACCAACACATTTTATTTGTGACTTATATGGGTTTAAAATGTCTCATTTGATCAATATTGACATCATGTGGATCATGATTATTGATTCGCGTGACTCTTACCTTTTTAAAAGCTTTATTTCATGCCACATGTTTATTGATCTAGGTTTGAAGAGTATGGGTTCTATTATTTTATGCTCATGCACTTTGATTATGTCATTATACCTTTATGCTCTTCTTACTCTCACTGATGACATTTAGTTGTTAATTCTTATGTTTACCCTTACTGGTAATTTAATCTCACCCTTCTTATGTTTCCTTATCCGCAGGTTGTCAAGAATGATGTTATATGAATTATGTCTATAAGGGTTTCATATGAATGATGATTATGACCTAATATGGAATATGAAAATTTGGGTATAGTGGGAAAAATACTCTCTTGAAGTCATGAGTGTTGTTTATGTAATATTTTTTCTTAATTATCTAAAACGATAAACCTAAATTTTATTTGGGTATATAAGTGATCTAATATTTTGTTTTGATGTTGTAAGGTTTGAATGGAAAAAATTGGGTTACATTTATCAGTATCAAATATAGAAATGTAAAGTTTATGATTTTATCACTGAATCTGAGAGCATGGGTTTTGGGTTGTTATAGTTGGTATCAAAGTAGAGTTTAGATGACTTTAGATATTATGATGTTTTCATGTGTGGTTATCTTAAGGTTTATAGATACCATCATAGGTTTATGAGTTTATGGTTGATAATAATTTTAAAGGTATTGATAACCTTTAGGTTTAATATGATCCTTGATGATTAAGGTTATTTTGAGGATGTTTGTCATATTTCTGGGAAAATTATAAGGTTGTAATTTTAGGAAAAATGACAACCTGAAGGTCGGGAGACAACCAATTTCATTTGGAAAGGCCGTGGGACTTGAACCCAAAATAAAAGGAAGATAAGGTTTTAATTCCTACCACTGACCTATGTGATGTATGGGTCAGTATAACATCATTTTTCTTTTACTTAAACAGTTTGAAAGATAATTATTAAGTTGAATTTTGGAACATATGTTTTATCATATAGATAGGCATGAGATTGAAAAATGATTTAGTGATTAGGAAAATAGTGTTATTTCAAAAAAAGACCTCTATATTTTTCGTCTTATAAGATGAAAGGTGTGAGATAAACGTTTAGGTTAAAACACTCTTTAATATTGAGGTTATTTGGGATATAGGGTTATTTATTTATGGAATGATTTATTTTGAACTTTGGGTATTACTGTTGAATTTTGGAGATTAATGTATTATTTTATCATATAAAGGTTTATTCATTTTAAGAATTCAATACTACAAAGAGATCCTTTAACAATGATATAAATGTGGATTTATTAATGATATAGAAGTATTGATAGTGTGAGGGATGTTAAAGGGTTGGTTTCAGCAACACTCATAAAAAACATTGTTAAAGGCCCCCTTTAATAGCGTTAAAAGGACACTAATAAAGGAGGTCTTTATTAGTGATTTGTTAGCACTGATAAAGGGGGACTTTATCATTTCTTTTTTAGTGTTGTTAAAGGACACCTTTATCACTGCTTTTTTTAGCACTGTTAAAGGCCCCCTTTAACAGTGCTAAAAAAGAACTCATAAAGGCCTTGCTGATAAATGGGATATTGTTTTGTTCACATCCACCTTTTTATCAGTGCTTCCCCCCTAACTTTATTTGTGCTCCCCCCCCCCACCATTAGCACTTTGTACAATACCACCCTCCCGCGCGTACCCCTACCTCCAGCGAGTTTCAAACATGATACCTCTTGCTTACACACTAATGCCTTTTCCACTCCCCTATATTGTTTTGTTTTCCATTTTATGATATATCTATATATTTATATATATTTCGTTACATTTTTTGTCAATATATTTACATATGTGTTTATATATATATATATAAATACATATATATAATATTTTTTTGTGTATGTGTGTGTGTTTATAAATACATACAAACATACATACATATATTTATATGTGTGTGTGTGTGTATCTATAAATATAATTATACATGTTTATATTTATTTACATATATTATATATTAATATTTATATACATATATTAGAATATATAGATAAATATATATATATTTTTCAATAAACACACACAAGTATATATATGTATATAAACATTATATATACATTAATTGTATAGGTATATAAATATTAATAAATTTATATTTTAAATAAAATGGATATTAGTTTTTATTTAGATAAGGTCTGTGTATTGAGAAATATATTTTATATGTAAATATGATTAAATATTTATTTATAAAATTAAAATTTTATTTGTGAATATATAAAAAATATGTATATATTGTGACATCCTGGACCCAGATGCCACTTAATAAGTGCCCTGAGCCCGGTGGGCCACATGGCCTCAAGCGCATCTCCTTGAACACCAGAGGTTGCTGACTAGCAGCGAGGGTCTAGGGTGTGTCCATAGGAATACATGCCCTCATTACCAAAGTGTATCATAGAAAATAAATAATAACATATGTAAATAGCAGAAGCAATATAAGTAAACAGAAGGCACAGCGAAAATAGGGACAATAGTAACAATAACTAAAATAACTGGAATAACATTCAAGAACTGATGATGATGTGTCATGTATCTAGAAAACTGGAAAACATGGATACAAATCAATAGACATAACATGTTCCACAAAATTATAAATGAAATCAAATACTATCCCAAGAATCCCGAGTTGTAGCTCAATCATCTACTATCAAGCTCCATCCTAAACAGCAAGCAATCAAGTGTTTGAAGTTGTACACTTCCCTTTATCAACACCTGCATTCATGTAATCTACTATGGGTACCAAAAGGCACTCGGAGATGGTGTGAGATAAATTTTAGTGGGCCACCACCAATGGTGTCTATAACATCTGGCCCGTGTAATGAAATATAATAGTGTGCAAGCATGCATATATAAAGTAAATAAGTACAATGTAACTAAATACCCAAGTAACTTCTTCATCCCAAGGCCGGTGTCCGAACCTATAACCAATTCATTATTTAATTATTATGAATTTATAAATGAGTCACATGTTAATAATAGTGAAGGTTCCAAGATGTAACAAGGCAACCTATAATGATGTTTAATAATGAAGCTCCAAGGTAATAACCAAGGTAACATGGACCTCAAGGGTCACCAACTCAGTAATAAATGTAGCCTGGATAAGGGTAAGAGTTTAATCCAAGGATCATAGTCTAAGGAATTCCACAATGTGATGCCTACCAAGCCCAAAGATATCATCCAAGGTAAAATAGTGCTAAACAATGATTGGTCCTGATGGGCTTTAACCATGGAACCTATTTGTTAATGTTGGATCTAAGGAGTGTATCCAATGAATCTTGTAGTACTACATGAGGGATCTTATGGTGTTATATTGGGCATCCAAAGTTAGAAAAGAATCGGGTTCTAGGTGGTTCTCAAGCTAAGAAAGATGTATCCTTGAATTCGGAATGGGGTCCTCGAGTGTTTATGGCATTACCTCAGAAATCCAAGGTGATCTCAAGTTAGGCCACTCCTATTTTGATAAATAAGTCATATAATATTTCATTTGGTTAAATAATTTCCTTTAATTAGTGTGATAATTCCAAGTATCATGCAACCCTTTAGTCAATTCACAATTTATCAGTAAGTACATTTGGTTCAAGCATTGCCTTTCATTAGTGTGATAAGGCCAAGTAGCATGAAACCTTTATTAAATACATTTAAGGCATATTTGATAATTAAGGTTCACTCTTCTACCTTCCATAATCATGGTAAGGGGTTCTACATACATGCAACCTATTATTCATTCAAATTTAATCTGGTTAAGTCATATACTTAGTATACTTTCCAATTTTCCTTTCACATATAATTATCAAATTTGAAGCACTTACCTTAGGCAGGTCAAGTGGAAGTGACATAGTATTTCCCATTCACCATTTCATGATACAACAATCATTTATTATAAGGAGGCCTACTATTAGTGCGGTCAAGCTCGAGCACATCCAAACGTTGACTCAAAAGTGTCAAAACACTAAAAACTCAACTATGGAATATCATCTTATATGGGATATTGGGTGTTGTGGGTGTAACCACTAACAAGTGATCATATATTTTTAAAGAGTGTAATCATATGGTTCTAATGATTATAATCATGGAATATAAATTCTATTAATGTCACCCGATGAAATCGGTGGGCCCCACACAAAAATTCCAAAATCAACAAACTTGATGGATGAGTTATAAACCACCCACCTTAGGGTTTTATGAGTCTCCTCCTCCAATATCAGCCTATTATTTGGATTAGAACATAGTATATCTAAGAAAAAGGGAAAAATTTCTACACCTCGATAACTAGGTTGAGAGCAAGAGATAAGAAGAACGGCTAAAAATGACTCAAGTACTTACCGTTGTGCATCCAATGTGACAAACAAAATCTCAATCAGATCTCGTGTGAAGGAGATCTTTCAATCCCTACCTTAGGCCTTCAAAGAGCTCCAAAATGAGATAAAAATAGGTTAATCCCACAGGAATTTGGATTGGGGAATAAAGAGGAGGTTAAATTAAATAATTAAGGGAAAATGGTAAAATTACCCATAAAATAGCATGTACACAGTTTGTTTGCATGGTTTGACAAACCGTGTTCAAACCATGTATGAGTACCTGGGAAAAAAGGGCACTCGTGTGGTTAGATCACATAGTTAGGGAAACTATGCGGTAAGGCTCTATCCAAAAAGGCACCACCCGCACAATTTTCTTTAACTATGAAGCCTTCTCATACGATTTACTATAAATTGTGTGCTAGGCCTGTTTTCCCAAAAAGTTGGGTTCCGGGATCTGAACAAGCCCCATACACCCTTTAAACCTTCACTAACTCATTAGTCATCCATATTAGGTCCAAAATAAAGATTTAGACTGAAATTTTAAAGGATCCATATCTGAGTAAAAAACTGAGTTCTTACATTCTTCCCCCCTTAAAAGAACTCTTCTCCGAGTTCACCTTCCAAGGGTGGAGGAACACTTTCTGTGAATAAATCTGGCCATTAGTCACGTGCATCATCCACCTACTCCCAAGTCTCATCCTGCACGCGGTTGTGCTGCTATAGTACCCATACCAGAGGGACATACCAGCCTTGGAGAACCTTCGTGCGCCGGTCTACAACAGTTACTAGATACTCCTCAAAGGTAGAATTAGCATCTAACTCAACTTCCTCAGGATCAAAGGAATTAGATGGGTTGGAATGATACTGGAGAAACTGTGAGGCATGGAAGATGCCATGCATGGAACGATACCTCTGAGGTAGTAGCAACCAATAGGCTATCGGCCCAACTCTCTCTAGGATCTCAAATGGCCCTATATAATGAGGTTATAGATTCCCTTACTTTTGTAACCATCTATTATCTAGACTAGGTGATACCCGAAGGAAAACACAATCTCTGACCTCCAACTCTAGAGGTCGTCGATGACGATCAGCATATGATTTTTGTCTAGATTGAGCAGTATTCATATGATTTCTGATCAGCTGAACCTGCTCTAAAGTCTCTTAAATGAGATCAATACCTAGTAGGGTTGCCTTACCTACCTCAAACTAGCACATAGGTGAATGACATTTCCTATCATATAAGGCGTCAAAGGGATCTATCTGAATTACCACCTAAAATCTATTATTATAGGTGAACTTAATGAGAGGGGTATTCTTCTCCTAAGAACTATAAAAATAAAGGACACATGGTCGGATCATATCCTCCAGAACCTGTATTATTCATTCTAATTTTACATCAGTCTGAGGGTGAAAAGTTGTTCTTAGAAGCACCTATGTTCCCATAGTCTTCTGCAATCCCTGCCAGAACCGTGATGTGAAACAATCATCCCTATCTGAAATGATAGTACAAGGGACCCCATGTAGTCATATGATCTCAAAAACATACAATTTTCCTAACTCATCAACTGAGAAAGTCTCCTGAATTGGTATGAAGTGTGCCACTTTCATTAGTTTGTCAATGAAAACCCATACAACATCACTGTCACTAGGTGACCTAGGCAAACTAACTACAAAGTTCATGGAAACATCTTCCCATTTCCATTATAGGACTCGAAGCCGTTGTAACAAGCATGCAGGTCTCTGGTGCTCCTCCTTCACCTACTGATAGGTGTAACACCTAGTGATAAAGCTTGTAATCTGACATTTCATCCTAGGCCACCAATATTTGCATCTCATATCTCTATGCATCTTCTATATGTTTGGATAAATTTCCCACTGAGAAACGTGGGACTCATGAATCAACTCCTCTCACATATTTGTAGAAACCCAGATACATCCATGAATATTCAAGATGTCATCTCTGTCCACAGACCAATCTAGAGGTGGGTTATCTCCTGATATACTCTCACGGATAACCAAGCCTTCAGGATCTAAAAGGTGTCTACCCTTTGCCTTATCAAGGAGGGAAGAGGTAACTATCAAATATGAATGGTAAGAATACTCATGACTATCATGAAACTCTAGATTTGGTTCAGAAAATAGGTCCATTAAATACCATTCATCACCAGCTTCCCATACAGCCTATGTTTGAGTTTTCCAACTCAGTGCATCTGTAACCACATTTCCCTTCCCAGGCTTATAGGTAAGCTCAAAATCAAAGGATTATAGATATTCGACCTATCTCTGTTGTCTCAAGTTCAAGTCACGCTATGTAAAGATATATTTGAGGATCTTATGGTATGTGTACACTTCTCTCATGAGGACTCAATTTTTGAGATCCATATGCAACAACTTTGTTCTCCTATATCATCACTACTCCTAGGTCAATTCCTGATGCATCATAGAAGATGGTTTAACCTTTACCAGACTCTGGTGGAATTACAATAGGTGTTGATACAAGCCTCCCTTTTATCTCCTGAAAGGCTTTCTCACATGCTTCTAACCACAAGAACTTAACACCCTTCTTGGTAAGGCCGGTAGGTGGTGAATAAATACGTGAGAAGTATTGTATGAAATTATTTTAATATCCATACAGCCCCAAGAAACTCTGTATATCAAACATGTTCTTGGGATTCTCCTAGGAAACTATAGGACAAACTTTTTCTAGGTCAACAGATATGCCTGATTCTGATATTATATGACCCAAGAAGTGAACTTTGTCAATCTAGAAGTGGCGCTTAGCAATCTTGGAATAAATTTTATGCTTTCTTAGTGTACTCATAATGATCTCAAGATGATTAGCATGGTCACTTTGAGTGTGATAATACACCAAGATGTCATCCACAAAGACCGCGACAAAAGAATCCAAATAGGGATGAAAAACTCTATTCATTAGAGCCATAAAAACAGCAAGCATGTTCATAAGACCAAACAACATAAAAAGGTACTCATATAGACTGTACATGCTGTGAAAATTTGTATGAGGTATGCATGATGTCCTTACTTGCACCTGATGATAACCCAATCTTAGGTTGATTTTAGAGAAGACCCTAGCTCCTCAAAGCTGGTTAAAGAGATCATCTATTTGAGGTAGTGGATATCAGTTCTTGATAATAAGTTGGTTTGACTTTATGTAATCCACACATAGACATAAGGTTCTATCCGCCTTCTTAGAAACTCTACCTCTTTCTTAGGAGGTAATCCAGAAAAATCATCATGGAAGACATCCCTGAAATGATCCACTATTGGATGGAAATCATATTGATGTAAACCCTAATCCTCCATTAAGTGATTTTAAATATGGGTGGTCACTCCACTTATCTCATGATGCTCTAGTCTTGCTCTACCATCCTAGACATCCCACTCACCCTTATCTAGATAACTGCAACCCTTTGGTGATGTAAACAATACCTTGCAGCAATAATAGTCTACAAATACATGATATGGAACCAACCAATCCATTCTAAGAATGACATCGAAGCCCATCATCCCAAGAACAGAGGTCCCATAAGAAAGGGTAACTGCCTAACTCAAGGGGACAGTCCCTACACTAGCATATTCCCTCTATCCATACCCCTAATGACATATCTAGGGTCATTACACCATAGTAATATTGTATCTCTAGTCAGAGACTTTCCACGATAGATACATTGATAAAAAAGTTTGAAGCACGTGTATCAAATAAATTAGATACTATAATATATACCATAAGAATAGTACATCATATTGTAGATGATCTCATATCCTAATCATCAGGTATCAGCTATAGTGCATGTAATTGGCTTGATCCATGGCCCTGTGAAACAACTGGACTACCATGATCGAAACTGCTCTTTTGGCACTGGTGGTGATCAGGGGTCTAGCTACCACGGCTATGACCTCCTCCTCATCCAGTCCTGTTGATTCTATTATAACTCCTCACCTAATGTGGCGCAAAAGAACTCTCTCTTGAAGGTGAAGCTAGCATGGATCCTTTTCTACTCAAAGCTGGTGGAAAGGTCCTAAAGAATCTCTGAAGATGCCTCATACGGCCACAATCCTAGCACTCGAGTGGGTCTCTATCGCACCGAGGCTTTATATTTCTCTTTTTTCTACACTGATGACACACCATAGAGTTATCAAAATAGTTACTATGGTTTTCACTACCCTAACGAGAAATCTCAAGAGAATGCTTCCTGCCACTACAAGAACTATTGGTCTATCGCAGCATTGGTCCTCTATTCTCAGTACTATTTCCATACCTTAAGTTACACTCAGTGATAAGATCTTGATTTACTATTTTAAAAAAATTATGTAGGAGAAATACATTCACCTACATACATATGGTGTACATAAGCCCATCCTCAAAGCATCCAGCACGCAAAAGATCATCACCAGCTAGAAGTGGTGAAAAGCATTGTAAAACAGTGAAATGAACCGAATACTCCATAACTAACATAGAACCTTATTCAAGATTCATAAACTCTCTAGATATGTCATCTCTCAGTGTTTGAGAAAATAATTGATCATAGAAAATAGTCTGGAAGTCAGCTAATACCATGCCTTGATGGTGATCGGCCTGGGTAACCACATCCCACCAACGCTTGGCAGAATCCCAAAGCATGTATGTAGCAAGCTTGACAATTTTCTTTGGAGAAATTTTCAGATGCTCAAAGATATATAGGATGGCCTATAGTCAAGACTTAGTAACCTATGGACTACCATCCACTGAAAAGGTATGAGGATGATACTGCTGGAACTCACGAGTCATATCAGTCATCATAGGTGTAAGTCGTGGAGTACCATGCATGGACTACATCAAATGTAGGAAACTGTCATGAACTTGGGAATCAGATCCCAATTAAGGTACAACAAGTGGTGCCTCAAGTGGAACACTTAGAGGTAAGACCAACGGCTCAAGGCCCACTATGTCTAGATCATGTTCGTTGCCACCTTCTTGGTGTATGATACGAGGAATTCATGGCGTAATTGGTATAAAAATACTAAGAACACACCTCATAACAATCTTAAGAAGAAATTTATCATCACTAGAAGAAGATGAACTTAAGGAAACTCACTACCCAAGGTATAATACCCCAAATACCTGCTTAGACAAATAGGTATCAGTAAGTGCTAAAGTATAAATTTCATTTCATTTTACATTTGATTTCCAAGTTCACTCCTTTACCTTTCATAAACATGACAAGGTGGGATAAGGATGTGTAACCAAATTCATATTATAATTAATGTTTCACTTTATAATGGATATTCATTCCCATTGAATCAGTTTCTATACACCTCATCAATGAAAATGATACCCATTTATTTATAGCATAATGGCTTGACTCGGTAAATTACTCATCTCAACCCATGAGGGCCCATACATCTCATGAATTGTAATAGGAAATAATTAAATCAAAACCAAGAGTAATACAAGAATAAGATAACAATCACAGCATCACTCAATAATCATAGGAATAACAAGCAATGCAAAGTAGTGAAATTCACCTATATGGCATGGAAATATGCATGACGTACGAATTATAGGTGCCTATAATGATGCATGTAACAATGCTCCTTTCCCTCATATCATCGGGTCAAGGATAAAATAAAATATCAATCAGAATAATAATCAACAACACCACATAGCTTGTACATCAACCAACAGTGAAATAATGCCAACTGTAATAGGCAAAAAATAACAACAATTATATTTTGGGTTACTTGGATTTTACCCCAAACATGGGTTCACGACACCCAAGCACAACTTATGACCAGGTCCTAAGTGTTCCTAATCTCTTAACTATTATCCCCAAATAATAAATCAAAAAAATAACTCTTTTGATACCACTTTGTGACATCTCAGACCTGGATGCCACTTAATAGGTGCTCCGAGCTCAGTGGGCCATATGTCCTCAAGCGCATCTCCTCGAATTCCAAAGGCTTCTGACTAGCAGTGAGAGCCTAGGGTGTGTCTATGAGGAGATTATTCCCTCCTTAACAGAGTGTAGCATAGAAAATAAATAATAACAGAGGTAAATAGTGGAAGAAATATAAGTAAACATAAGGCATAGAGGAAATAGGGACAATAGTAACAATAACTGAAATAACTGGAATAAAATTCAATAACTGATGATGATATGTCATGTATCTAAAAAACTGGAAAGCATGGATATAAGGAAGTAGGCATAACATGTTCCAAAAAAGTATAAATGAAATAAAAGACTATCCCAATCATCTAGTGATGTGAAACGAGCTCGTGGCCCATGGGCTTCATGGGTATTGGGCGGATGTGGGTGGGGAGGGCCTAAAAATTTTGACTGTTTAGAGCGTGATCCAATTTGGGTTGAGCCCACGCGGGTGCGGGCTAAGGTGAGTTGAGCCCACGCGGGTGCGGGCTTACCCACGGGCCTAATTTAAAAAAAATATTTTTTTACAATATCTATTTCTTTAATATTTTAGTTTTTTTTAATAAAAATTTATGATTAAACCATGACATAGGATTTATCACTATAATTATCATATTGATTAATCATTCATTAAAATGTGAATTTTAAATAGGTCTATATTTATTATTTTAATATGATATTATAATATTTAAAAAATGTGGTGCAACCGCAAAAGCAGCACACGATGCAAGAGTTATTATAATCATATTCACATGATGTGGCATCCCACATCTCAAAAAATGGAACTCATATCCCCTAAACATTGCTTCAATTCTAAGAGTTATTATCATCATAATATTTTCTAGGTCGATTTAATTTTGTTATTATTTAATTTTATTTTTTTATTAAGAAAATAGGAAAGGGTCTAATGGGAACCCTAATATCCTCCTTTGAAACTGGTTGTTGTTTGGAAAGTTTTCGTTCATTACAACCATTATTATCACCACACAACCAACATTACCATTCATCGCCCCTCACTGATCACTCACCTACTTTTCATCACAACAGTTCTTCACCACATAGTCGTCGCCACATGCCACCATTAACCAATAGAAAAACATTTCATCACATGATCCCTTAAAACTCTAGGTATTGTCAATTCATACTTCTCCCAACAACAACCATTAAGAATGAGAAAAAAATACAATATTTAAATGATTATAAATAGTATATATTTTTTTAAAATGCGGGAAACCTGCGGGATTATACGGGGCGGGGTGGGTTTGAATTTTTTTTTGTTCGCATTATATGGGGGCTTTTGCAGACAAACTCGCATAAGCTCAAACCCACACGGGCTTGGCCCACCCCACCCTGGCCCACCCGTTTCGCGTTACTGTAATCACCCCGAGATCCAGCTCAGTCATCTGCTATCAAGCTCCATCCTAAATAGTAAGTAATAAAGTGTTTGAAGTCATAAGCTTCCCTTTATCAACACCTGCATTCATGTAATCTACTCTGGGAAGAAAAGGGTTCCCAGAGAGGGTGTGAGATAAATCTCAGTGGGCCACCACCAATGGTGTCTATAATATCTGACCTGTGTAATTGAATATAATAGTGTGAAATAATGCATATATAAAGTAGTACAATGTAACTAAATACCCAAATACCTACTTCATCCCTCATATGGTGTCTGAAACTGTAACCAATTCATTATTTAATTATTACTAGTTTATAAATAAGTCACATGTTAATAATAGTGAAGATTCCAAGATGTAACAGAAAAACCTATAATGATGTTTAATAATGAAGTTCTAAGGTAATAACCAAGGAAACGTAGACCTCAAGGGTCTTTAACTCAATAATAATTGTATCTTGGCTAAGGGTAAGAGTGTAATCCAAGAAGAATAGTCCAAGGAATTCCACAATGAGATGCCTACCGAGCCCTAAGAGTTCATCCAATGTAAAATGGGGCTAAACAATGATTAGGCTCGATAGTCTTTAACCATGGCACCTACTTTTCAATGTTATCTCCAAAGAGTGTATCCAAGGCATCCTATATTACTACATGAGGGATCATATGGTGTCATATAGAGTATCCAGAGTTAGACAAGAATCGGGTTTTAGGTGGTTCTCAAGCTAAGAAAGTTGTATCCATGAATTTAGAATGGGGTCCTCAAGTGTTTAAGGCATTCCCTCAGAAATCCAAGGCGATATCGAGTCAGGCCACTCCTATTTTGATAAATAATTCATATAATATATCATTTGGTTCAAGAATTTCCTTTCATTAGTGTGATAAGTCCAAGTAGCATACAACCCTTTAGTCAATTCATAATTTTTCAATAAGTCCATTTGGTTCAAGCCTTGACTTTTATTGGTGTGATAAGTCCAAGTAGCATGAAACCTTTATTAAATACATTTAAGGTGCATTTGATAATTAAGGTTCACTCCTCCACCTTCCATCAACATGGTAAGGGGTTCTATGGACATGAAACCTATTATTCATTCACATTTAATTCGTTCAAGTCATATACTTAGTATACTTTCCAATTTTCCTTTCACATATAATTATCAAATTTGAATCACTTACCTTAGGCGGGTCAAGTAGAAGTGACATGGTATTTTTCATTCACCATTTCATGATACAATAAGCATTTATTATAAAGAGGCCAACCATTAGTGTGTTCAAGCTCGAGCACATCCGAACGATGACTCAAAAGCGTCAAAGCACTAAAAACTCAACTATGGCATATCATTCTACAAGGGATGTTGGGCATTGTGGGTGTAACCACTAATACGTAATCACATATTTTTAAAGAGAATAACCATACGGTTCTAATTATTATAAGCATGGAATATAAATTCTATTAACGACACTCGATGAAATCGGTGGGCCCCACACGAAAATTCCAAAATCAATGAACTTGAGGGATGAGTTTTATACCACCCACCTTAGGTTTTTATGACTCTCCTACTCCGATATTGGCTTTTAATTCAGCTTATAATGTAGTTGATTTGAGAAAAAGGAAAAAACACTCATAACTCGATAACTGGGTCGAGAGAAAGAGAGGAGAATAAAAGATAAAAAGGAATCAAGTACTTACCTTTGCACATCCAACGTTATGAAAAGAAGCTTGATAGGATCCCAGATGAAGTATATATTTAAATCCCTACCTTAGTTCTTCAAATATCTCCAAAATTAGAGAAAAATAGGTTAATCCCATAGGAATTTAGATTAGGGAAGAAGTAGGATGTTAAATTAGATCATTAAGGGGAAAATGGTAAAATTACCCATAAAATATCATGTGAACAGTTTGAAAAACCATGTGTAAACCATGTATAGGTACCTAGGAAAAATGGCACTCACACGGTTAGGGAAATCGTGTGCTAACCGTGCGGTAAGGCTCTGTCAAAAAAGGCATCGCCTGCACGGTTTTCTTTAACCATGCAGCATTCCTATATGGTTTACTATAAACCATGCGCCAGACATATTTTCCCCAAAAGCTAGGTTTTGGGATATGAAAAAGTCTTGAACACCCTCTAAACCTTCACTAACTCATTAGTTATCCATATTAGTTCCAAAATAAAGAATTAGATCAAAATTTTAAAATATCTATACATGAGTGAAAAATTAGGTTCTTACATATATTGTAATATATTTGATTATAAATAATAGTAAAATATTAAAAACAAAAAAATTGTAAAATAATAATATCAATATGAATGTAATTCCCATGAATAAATTCACTCCCCACTAAAAAAGGGCAAAAAGACCCCCTTAAACGAGGTTGAAATTTCATCGAATGTTAAAAAATTGGGGCACCCGACTAAAAAATCAGTTTTGGAGGCCTTTTGGGCCTTTTATTTTTTTAAAAATATGATCGGGGTCCCCCTAGTCACTAAGGCATATATTTTTTCATAATCTTCAATTTGATATGTGGTAGATCCCAAATAGACACCTAGATCAAAAGTTATGGCTCTTTGAAGTTCAAATTAGGTTTTCAACTTATTTTAGATATTTTCTTGATTTTTTGATTTTTTTTATCTTCAATTTGTAATTAAATGACTATTAATCGATAATAATTAGAAAAATATTAATTAAAAATATTTTTTTAATTATTTTATAAGCCATTTTCACTAAATACCCTATATATTATGTGTAAATGCCTATTTAGCCTAATCTAAGACATATTTAAAAATATATATATTATATTTATATAAATATATTTATATTTATATATTAACATATTATTTTTAATGAAATATTTTTTTTAAATATACCCTTTATCAATGCTAGTAAAAAAGCGTTGATAAAGGCCCCCTTTATGAGCGTTTTTTTACTAGCACTGATAAAAGGGGGATTTTATCAAAAAAAATTACAAGCACTGATAAAGGTCCCCCTTTAACAATGTTTTTTAGCATTGTTAAATAACCCCTTTAACATCACTAAAAACATTATTAAAGACCCCCTTTAACATCACTAAAAAACATTATTAAAGACCCCCTTTAATAGCACTTTTTCTAGTGCTGACAAAGGGAATTTTTAACACCGCTTTTAACTAGAGCTATTAAAGTTATAACATTGGATAAACCTAATTTTGTAGTACTGATTATATTACTATGTGCTAACCATTTTGGTTTGGTTAATGTCTAAAGACACGAGGAATAACCTATTATACTTTCATGGTTTTATGACCCATTGAAATATGATTTTAGTGATTCAAGAATAAAAAATCATCTTGAATACTTTTAGTTTGAAGAAAAGGATGATATTGTGGTGAAAATTGAATAAAGGATGATATTATTATTTTTAATTAAGTATATTATTTATCAATATGGAAAATTAATTCCATGAATCTAGGAAAAGGATCTTAAAAATAAAAATGTTATTCATTAAATTGATGGTATCTTCTCTCCTCAAAAAAAATATATAACATTACCTCATAAATGTCTCTTCTTTATAAATCCATGTTTTCACTTCCCACTAATTCTTTATTTATGTAGAGACCTGGTTTTTTTATTTCATATGACTTTCATATTTTTTTTCTTTCTTTTTTAAAAAAAGTTATATTAACCCTTTTTACGATGTGAGACTTCAATAAAGGTATTCTAAAATGTCAAACCTTGTATTGTTGAGATAATTTCTAAATTGTGAGGATAAAATTTATTAATTGGGGTAGGATGTAACACCCTAAGATTTTAAAATAATAATATTATGTTCAATATTGTATTTGACATGCAACACTGAGCATAAACGACCCATGAAATATATGACCATTAAAACATAGTCGTTAAATTGGTGGGTATGAATAGGATTAAAAACTTTAGATATATATATATATATCCAACTCAATAAAAATTTATTTATTAATAATTAGTAAATAATTGCTCAATTTCTAGTAATATCATTTTATTCATCAGAACAAATTTTCTTCAAAAATGGTTTTTATTGTTTTCTATGAGAAAATATTATAATTAATTATTATAAATTATATTAAATGTATTTAATAAAATTAAATTAATTTTTTAAATAATAATATTAAAATTTACTTAGGTTTAAATTTTTATAATTCTCTTAAAATATTAATTTTTTCAGTGAATAGTGAAAATACTAATTTTTATTAAAAACTGCCTTTTTGTTTAAAGCATTTATAAAGTTATATATTATTTAAAAATGTTTTAAAAGTAATATTAGTTAAATTATATATTTATTAATCTAATTTATACCATTTTAATCAATTTTATATTGAATTTTGATATAGAAACGTTTTATACTTATAAAAATTGTATCTTTGGAAAACCATTTTTCTATCACATTTGTGGGTATAATTTTAAATTAAATTTTGATAATTATATGAATATAATTTGGAAAAATGGATTATATATTTTAAATTGGTATTATTAATATTATATAACAATTTAAACTTAATTTTTGATCAAAATTAATATTAAAACAGAAAAAATTAATTATCGCATTTAAGGTTAAAGCGAGTTTATCGGAGATTAAACTAAGAAGATAAGGGTCAAAATGACCTAAAAACCTATAAAATTCTTATTATATGGCCATATTTTGTCCCTTATTACCTTATTATATATTTTTATGTACTTTTGAGATAATTTCCCATGAAATTGACCAATTTAATAATTTAAGTAAAGAAAAGGACAAAATATCACCCTCTTGCTTTTAAATTTCAATTATGTATTAATATAGGGAAAAAAGAAATATTTGAATGAATATTGATGGTAATTTTGAGAATAATAAAATTAATTTCATGGGGGTAATTTATTTTTAATTTTTATTAATTATATAATTACTTTAAATGCTTAAGAAATTCCAACGCAATAATTATTTAATTGATATAAAAATAAAATAAATGATGCTAAAAATATTAAAAGTAATATAAATTGAATTAATTTTTATATTTAATGAATTTTGTAGATAAATATAACATTATTTATAGGTTTTTTATAAATATATTTTAATTACACCTTTTTATTGATGTTTTTTAAAGTCAAATTAAATGAATACTGTCAAAATTGACATTAATGTTATTTTATAAAAATATTATTTTATTAAATGATTTAAAATTATTAAAAATATTATCCTCTACAAATTAATTGGTATGTGTTTAAAAATATCAGTAATGGTCCATAAATGGACCAATTTTTCTTTTATAATAATTATATTGACCCAAAAATAGTAAAAAACTTGGTTACCATGGTAAAGGGTAAAACGGGGTTTTGCACATTTCATGAGCTTGTGTTAAAATTAATTTTAAAAATTGATAGGATTTTTATTTTATAAATTTGATTTAATACTTAGAACTAATGTTTAGAAATTATCTAATATGGCTCATTTTATTTCTAGTCTTAAATGATAATTACCTTGACAAAAAGGCTAGTTACCGTAGTCAAATCTAAAACGGTAAAAGTAAGGAAACTTAGAAGTTGAGAAACAACATATTTAAAACATGTGTTTTTTTTGTTTTGAAGGTGTGGATCGATCATATCATCCATAAAATCCTTTAATTGTCAATTTTTTAAGCACTTTGGGTGAGAGTGACTTCCCATTGTTTAATTTTTTTAGGTATCTACAAAAATGTCACTCCTCCATTATAAAAGGTCACCTCCTCCCCTCACTTATTCACACCTCATAAGCCATTTTGGATCAAACAAACACTCCCAAAATCCTTATAAATTTTCTATATATATTTTTCATCCCAAAATACCAACCCTAGGGTCCTTACTAAAATATCTAAAGGGTTTTGTTCTAAGCGATGGTAATTATCCTCACTAAACTCTTTCTTTTTTTACTTCTTCTCTTGCCACCATCATTCATGTCTTAATAATTATAATATAATAAAAATGGTATCCAAAATATATTGGGATTTTATTATGTTAATGTCATAACCTACATCCACATCCTCTTTTATCAAATGGGAAACGTAACCATCATCTATGTGTACGGTGGACTACCATCTCGCAGACTGATGTAATTCGTTTTCCATCATCGCCACTCAAGGATATTTATAATGATAGATTTAAAGTATATATATGTGTGTGTGTAATTTTTAACATAATTATACTTTTCTAATCATTATATCACATATATATTTTTATTTTCCATTATGTGGGGGATACAATAATGCCGCTCGTGTGTACAACAGGTTACCGACTCAATAAGCGATATGATTCGTTTTTCACTAATTCTTTTCATGGAAGGTAAAAAGGAAAAATTTATTAAGTATATGTGATATATATGAAATAATTATAATATTAATTATAGATTTATCCTTCTTAAAAGATCATATATCATTTTATTTCTTACCTTTCCACTCACTAAAAATCGATAATGTCGTTTGTGCGTACGTGTGGCCTACCGCCTCAATGAAGGGATGTAATTATTTTTCCATAAACACATCACATGAATGATATAAATAAGTATATTTAAAGAAATAATATGGTATTTAAGATATTATTATAATTATTTAAAGATAAAACAATACTTACCTTCTTTCCATAATGATCGTTGAAAAATGGAAATGTTACTCATGCGTATGTATGACCTACCATCTCCATAATTGTAACATAGTTAATTTTTTGTAACCATATTTCATGATTGGTTTTAAAATTATATATTATGTATAAAATTTATAATTATTTTATGATTATTATTCTTGAGATAATGGAACAATGACCTTTGTGATTATGGTCAACACACCGAAGCCGGTTTGAAATAATGAACCAAACAGCCTCAAAACACATGACATGATTAAGTATTTAAATATGTAATTAAAATAAATAAAATAACTGATTTAATTATAAGTTATTAAACATGTAAATAGTTCTTAAGAAATCAATTAATTTATATAAGTTTATTATACATGAGTTAAACGACATGCATAGAAATTTTGGACTCGGGGTAAGAGACTTCTTCTTAATTTCCCTTCATTGAGGCATATTGTAATGTTAGGCATCTAATTTATTTTATATGGTGTATATACTATAACACCCCGGACCCAATTACCCAGATTCGGTGAATTATTACATAACATTGGTATGATAACAAAAGATCAAGTCTCGAAAGACTGATTAGTTTAGTAGCCTTGGAAACACTAGATACATTCATAAATGTTACATTACATCATAAAGTGAAAAACTACAATTACATAGTCTTCATAGTCCACACTCATATACATTTCAGACTATCCCTGTAGGTCAGTCATAAAATATTTCTTCACATCCTGGGAAAAATAAAACATGGAAAGGGGTGATCTCAGATGCTCAGTAAGGATAACAATATAGCCGAAACTTTCATAAATAAAGATAAACATTTAAGGCAATGTAAAAATAAAACAAAATCCTTTTAAACTTGAACTTCAGCATAATATGGAAAAAATAAAATGAAATAATGTCATTTACTTATTCACATGCATATTCTACTAGTCGAATAATCACATTCAATATCAATAACCACTTTCATAATGATGGAATGCATAATGCCAGACTATCATAACCACGTATCCAAGGCCTCGTGCCAAGACTACAAATAAGATTTTGTCAAGGCCTCGTGCTAAGACACTAGTTTGTCTCATGAGATCCTACCGATGCATCGAGGATCTATAGCGGGCTCCACCCATCACTTATTAAGTCCAATGAATTCCTTATATGAAAAGGTTTAAACATATCATAAATAATTCCCAAGAACCATAACATAATCGTATCACATAAAACATGTATAAAGGAAACATAACATTTCCACATTTCAATCACAAGATATCAATACAACACATTAATATAATCAAAACATTATCAAAACCATTTTCAATACCAAAATAAAAGAAAATTAAAACTTGGTATTTATTTTTCATTTAAAAAAAGTCATGGCTTGTAGAGGAAGACGAAACTCAAATAATGGTCACGGCGGCGGAGAAGTCGTTGTTGCCGCATACGTAATACAAAACATTCCTTTTGTCGTTTAGTAAAAATGTTTCGTATAAAAATATTCCTTTTGAATAAAAGTAAAATTCAAAGGGGTTTATACACCGTATAAAGGAAAGTTGTGTATAAAACAAAATATGCCTCAATGAAAGGAGATTGAGATGAAGTCCCCTACCTCGTGTCCGACTTGACTCGATCGTTATTTAATCTCCTGAATAATAAACTAGAGTTAATCTCTACTTACTTTAGAACCTTTTTCAAGTTCATTATCCCTTTAATATCACTTATTACCATGTTATGAAAATTATGTAGTCATTTAAGTTAATAACGGTTGTTTTGTCGATCTTTGGTACTTGAGTCAACAATAAAGTTCTTATAATTACAAGTTGTTTATGTGGTAGAATATCCATTATCTAAAGAATTATATTCATGATTTAGATATCATATATATCATATATATCCAGTAGATACATGCATTTATAATATTACATAACATTTAGAGGTAAGAAATGAAATTCACTGTTCATGGAGACAGTAAGTCGTACGTACGCATGAACGCTACTTTCATTTCTATTTCGTATTTAATGGAATGAAATCATAATTATATAAAGGTATATTATAATTCCAGTATAATATCATATATAATATCATTAAATCCATCCTTTATACATCCCACATATGGCATTAACGATTCAAATCACTTTGAGGGAGCGGTAATCCGCACTTCCTAAAATGAAATTATCGTGTTTACCCATAATGGAAATCATAAAGTTATGACATAAATGAAAAATACAGAAGCATAAAGAAAACATAAACATAATATATATCATATATAGAAATATTTTCATCATAATGTCCACCATTATAGGTGTTAAAATAAGATTGAACAATCATCGTTTCGTGAGGTAGTAATTCGCCACCCACAGAAACAGTATGTTCTGGAACTCACGAGTCATATCAGTCATCATAGGTGCAAGTCGTGGAGTACCATGCATGGACTACATCAAATGTAGGAAACTGTCATGAACTTGGGAACCAGTTCCCAATTAAGGTACAACAAGTGGTGCCTCAAGTGGAACACTTGGATGTAAGACCAACGGCTCAAGGCCCACTATGTCTAGATCATGTTCGTTGCCACCTTCTTGGTGTACGATACGTGGAATTCATGGCGGAATTGGTCTAAAAATACTAAGAACACACCTCATAACAAGCTTAATAAGAAAGTTATCATCACTAGAAGAAGATGAACTTAAGGAAACTCACTACCCAAGGTATACTACCCCAACTACCTGCTTAGACAAACAGGTATCAGTAAGTGCTCAAGTATAAATTTCATTTCATTTTACATTTGATTTCCAAGTTCACTCATTTACATTTCATAAACATGACAAGGTGGGATAAGGATGTGTAACCAAATTCATATTATAATTAATGCTTCACTTTATAATGTATATTCATTCCCATTGAATCAGTTTCTATACACCTCATCAATGAAAATGATACCCATTTATTTATAGCATAATGGCTTGACTCGGTAAATTACTCATCTCAACCCATGAGGGCCCATACATCTCATGAATTTTAATAGGAAATAACTCAATCAAAACCAAGAGTAATATAAGAATAAGCTAACTATCACAGCATCACTCAATAATCATAGGAATAACAAGCAATGCAAAGTAGTGAAATTCACCTATATGGCATGGAAATATGCATGACATACGAATTATAGGTGCCTATAATGATGCATGTAACAATGCTCCTTTCCCTCATATCATCGGGTCAAGGATAAAATAAAATCTCAATTAGAATAATAATCAACAACACCACATAGCTTGTACATCAACCAACAGTGAAATAATGACAACTGTAATAGGCAAAAAATAACAACAATTATATTTTGGGTTACTTGGATTTTACCCCAAACATGGGTTCACGACACCCAAGCACAACTTATGACCAGGTCCTAAGTGTTACTAATCTCTTAACTATTATCCCCAAATAATAAATCAAAAAAATAACTCTTTTGATACCACTTTGTGACATCTCAGACCTGGATGCCACTTAATAGGTGCTCCGAGCTCAGTGGTCCATATGTCCTCAAGCGCATCTCCTCAAATTCCAAAGGCTTCTGACTAGCAGTGAGAGCCTAGGGTGTGTCTATGAGGAGATTATTCCCTCCTTAACAGAGTGTAGCATAGAAAATAAATAATAACAGAGGTAAATAGTGGAAGAAATATAATTAAACATAAGGCATAGAGGAAATAGGGACAATAGTAACAATAACTGAAATAACCGGAATAACATTCAATAACTGATGATGATATGTCATGTATCTAAAAAAATGGAAAGCATGGATATAAGTCAGTAGGCATAACATGTTCCAAAAAAGTATAAATGAAATCAAAGACTATCCCAATCATCTAGTGATGTGAAACGGGCTCGTGGCCCGTGGGATTCATGGGTATTGGGCGGATGTGGGTGGGGAGGGCCTAAAAATTTTGACTGTTTAGAGCGTGATCCAATTTGGGTTGAGCCCACGCGGGTGCGGTCTAAGGCGAGTTGAGCCCACGCGGGTGCGGGCTTACCCACGGGCCTAATTTAAAAAAAATATTTTTTTACAATATCTATTTCTTTAATATTTTAGTTTTTTTTAATAAAAAATTATGATTAGACCATGACATAGGATTTATCACTATAATTATCATATTGATTCATCATTCATTAACATGTGAATTTTAAATAGGTCTATATTTATTATTTTAATATGATATTATAATATTTAAAAAATGTGGTGAAACCGCAAAAGCAGCACACGATGCAAGAGTTATTATAATCATATTCACATGATGTGGCATCCCACATCTCAAAAAATGAAACTCATATCCCCTAAACATTGCTTCAATTCTAAGAGTTATTATCATCATAATATTTTCTAGGTCGATTTAATTTTGTTATTATTTAATTTTATTTTTTTATTAAGAAAATAGGAAAGGGTCTAATGGGAACCCTAATATCCTCCTTTGAAACTGGTTGTTGTTTGGAAAGTTTTCGTTCATTACAACCATTATTATAACCACACAACCAACATTACCATTCATCGCCCCTCACTGATCACTCACCTACTTTTCATCACAACAGTTCTTCACCACATAGTTGTCGCCACATGCCACCATTAACCAATAGAAAAACATTTCATCACATCATCCCTTAAAACTCTAGGTATTGTCAATTCATACTTCTCCCAACAACAACCATTAAGAATGAGAAAAAAATACAATATTTAAATGATTATAAATAGTATATATTTTTTTAAAATGCGGGCAACCCGCGGGATTATACGGGGCGGGGTGGGTTTGAATTTTTTTTGTTTGCATTATATGGGGGCTTTTGTAGACAAACTCGCATAAGCTCAAACCCACACGGGCTTGGCCCACCCCACCCTGGCCCACCCGTTTCGCGTTAATGTAATCACCTCGAGCTCCAGCTCAGCCATCTGCTATCAAGCTCCATCCTAAATAATAAGTAATAAAGTGTTTGAAGTCATAAGATTCCCTTTATCAACACCTGCATTCATGTAATCTACTCTGGAAAGAAAAGGGTTCCCAGAGAGGGTGTGAGATAAATCTCAGTGGGCCACCACCAATGGTGTCTATAACATCTAACCCATGTAATTGAATATAATAGTGTGAAATAATGAATATATAAAGTAGTACAATGTAACTAAATACCCAAATACCTACTTCATCCCTCATATGGTGTCTGAACCTTTAACCAATTCATTATTTAATTATTACTAGTTTATAAATAAGTCACATGTTAATAATAGTGAAGATTCCAAGATGTAACAGGGAAACCTGTAATGATGTTTAATAATGAAGTTCCAAGGTAATAACCAAGGCAACGTAGACCTCAAGGGTCTTTAACTCAATAATAATTGTATCTTGGCTAACGGTAAGAGTGTAATCCAAGGAGAATAGTCCAAGGCATTCCACAATGAGATGCCTATCGAGCCCTAAGAGTTTATCCAATGTAAAATGGGGCTAAACAATGATTAGGCTCAATAGTCTTTAACCATGGCACCTACTTTTCAATGTTATATCCAAAGAGTGTATCCAAGGCATCCTATATTACTACATGAGGGATCATATGGTGTCATATCGAGTATCCAGAGTTAGACAAGAATCGGGTTTTAGGTGGTTCTCAAGCTAAGAAAGTTGTATCCTTGAATTTCGAATGGGGTCCTCAAGTGTTTAAGGCATTCCCTCAGAAATCCAAGGCGATATCGAGTCAGGCCACTCCTATTTTGATAAATAATTCATATAATATATCATTTGGTTCAAGAATTTCCTTTCATTAGTGTGATAAGTCTAAGTAGCATACAACCCTTTAGTCAATTCATAATTTTTCAATAAGTCCATTTGGTTCAAGCGTTGACTTTTATTGGTGTGATAAGTCCAAGTAGCATGAAACTTTTATTAAATACATTTAAGGTGCATTTGATAATTAAGGTTCACTCCTCCACCTTCCATCAACATGGTAAGGGGTGTTACGGACATGAAACCTATTATTCATTCACATTTAATTCGTTCAAGTCATATACTTAGTATACTTTCCAATTTTCCTTTCACATATAATTATCAAATTTGAAGCACTTACCTTAGGCAGGTCAAGTGGAAGTGACATGGTATTTTTCATTCACCATTTCATGATACAATAAGCATTTATTATAAAGAGGCCTACCATTAGTGTGTTCAAGCTCGAGCACATCCGAACGATGACTCAAAAGCGTCAAAGCACTAAAAACTCAACTATGGCATATCATTCTACCTGGGATGTTGGGAATTGTGGGTGTAACCACTAATACATAATCACATATTTTGAAAGAGAATAACCATACGGTTCTAATTATTATAAGCATGGAATATAAATTCTATTAACGACACTCGATGAAATCGGTGGGCCCCACACAAAAATTCCAAAATCAATGAACTTGAGGGATGAGTTATAGACCACACACCTTAGGTTTTTATGACTCTCCTACTCCGATATTGGCCTTTAATTCAGCTTAGAATGTATTTGATTTGAGAAAAAGGAAAAAACACTCATAACTCGATAACTGGGTCGAGAGAAAGAGAGGAGAATAACAGATAAAAAGGACTCAAGTACTTACCGTTGCACATCCAACGTGATGAACAGAAGCTTGATAGGATCCCAGATGAAGGATATATTTAAATCCCTACCTTATTTCTTCAAATATCTCCAAAATTAGAGAAAAATAGGTTAATCCCATAGGAATTTAGATTAGGGAAGAAGTAGGATGTTAAATTAGATCATTAAGGGGAAAATGGTAAAATTACCCATAAAATATCATGTGAACAGTTTGAGAAACCATGTGTAAACCATGTATAGGTACCTAGGAAAAATGGCACTCACATGGTTAGGGAAATCATGTGCTAACGGTGCGGTAAGGCTCTGTCAAAAAAAGCATCGCCTGCACGGTTTTCTTTAACCATGCAGCATTCCAGTATGGTTTACTATAAACCATGCACCAGACATATTTTCCCCAAAAGCTAGGTTTTGGGATATGAACAAGTCTTGAACACCCTCTAAACCTTCACTAACTCATTAGGTATCCATATTAGTTCCAAAATAAAGAATTAGATCAAAATTTTAAAATATCTATACATGAGTGAAAAATTAGGTTCTTACATGTATTGTAATATATTTGATTATAAATAATAGTAAAATATTAAAAACAATAAAATTGTAAAATAATAATATCAATATGAATGTAATTCCCATGAATAAATTCACTACCCACTAAAAAAGGGCAAAAAGACCCCCTTAAACGAGGTTGAAATTTCATCGAATGTTAAAAAATTGGGGCACCCGACTAAAAAATCAGTTTTGGAGGCCTTTTGGGCCTTTTATTTTTTAAAAAATATGATCGGGGTCCCCCTAGTCACTAGGGCATAGATTTTTTCATAAGCTTCAATTTGATATGTGGTAGATCCCAAATAGACACCTAGATAAAAAGTTATGGCTCTTTGAAGTTCGAATTAGGTTTTCAACTTATTTTAGATATTTTCTTGATTTTTTGATTTTTTTTATCTTCAATTTGTAATTAAATGACTATTAATCGATAATAATTAGAAAAATATTAATTAAAAATATTTTTTTAATTATTTTATAAGCCATTTTCACTAAATACCTTATATATTATGTGTAAATGCCTACTTAGCCTAATCTAAAACATATTTAAAAATATATACATTATATTTATATAAATATATTTATATTTATATATTAATATATTATTTTTAATGAAATGTTTTTTTTAAATATACCATTTATCAATGCTAGTAAAAAAGCGTTGATAAAGGCCCCCTTTATGAGCGTTTTTTTACTAGCACTGATAAAAGGGGGATTTTATCAAAAAAAATTACAAGCACTGATAAAGGTCCCCCTTTAATAATGTTTTTTAGCACTGTTAAATACCCCCTTTAACATCACTAAAAACATTATTAAATACCCCCTTTAACATCACTAAAAAACATTATTAAAGACCCCCTTTAATAGCACTTTTTCTAGTGCTGAAAAAGGGAATTTTTAACACCGCTTTTAACTAGAGCTATTAAAGTTATAACATTGGATAAACCTAATTTTGTAGTACTGATTATATTACTATGTGCTAACCATTTTGGTTTGGTTAATGTCTAAATACACGAGGAATAACCTATTATACTTTCATGGTTTTGTGACCCATTGAAATTTGATTTTAGTGATTCAAGAATAAAAAATCATCTTGAATACTTTTAGTTTGAAGAAAAGGATGATATTGTGGTGAAAATTGAATAAAGGATGATATTATTCTTTTTAATTAAGTATATTATTTATCAATATGGAAAATTAATTCCATGAATCTAGGAAAAGGATCTTAAAAATAAAAATGTTATTCATTAAATTGATGGTATCTTCTCTCCTCAAAAAAAATATATAACATTACCTCATAAATGTCTCTTCTTTATAAATCCATGTTTTCACTTCCCAATAATTATTTATTTATGTAGAGACCTGGTTTTTTATTTCATATGACTTTTTTATTTTTTTTCTTTCTTTTTTAAAAAAAGTTTTATTAACCCTTTTTACGATGTGAGACTTCAATAAAGGTATTCTAAAATGTCTAACCTTGTATTGTTGAGATAATTTCTAAATTGTGAGGATAAAATTTATTAATTGGGGTAGGATGTAACACCCTGAGATTTTAAAATAATAATATTATGTTCAATATTGTATTTGACATGCAACACTGAGCATAAACGACCCATGAAATATATGACCATTAAAACATAGTCGTTAAATTGGTGGGTATGAATAGGATTAAAAACTTTAGATATATATATATATATATATATATATATCCAACTCAATAAAAATTTATTTATTAATTATTAGTATATAATTACTCAATTTCTAGTAATATCATTTTATTCATCAAAACAAATTTTCTTCAAAAATGGTTTTTATTGTTTTCTATGAGAAAATATTATAATTAATTATTATAAATTATATAAAATGTATTTAATAAAATTAAATTAATTTTTTAAATCATCATAGTAAAATTGACTTAGGTTTAAATTTTTATAATTCTCTGAAAATATTAATTTTTTCAGTGAATAGTGAAAATACTAATTTTTATTAAAAACTGCCTTTTTGTTTAAAGCATTTATAAAGTTATATATTATTTAAAAATGTTTTAAAAGTAATATTAGTTAAATTATATATTTATTAATCTAATTTATACCATTGTAATCAATTTTATATTGAATTTTGATATAGAAACGTTTTATACTTATAAAAATTGTATCTTTGGAAAACCATTTTTCTATCACATTTGTGGGTATAATTTTAAATTAAATTTTTATAATTCTATGAATATAATTTGGAAAAATGGATTATATATTTTAAATTGGTATAATTAATATTATATAACAATTTAAACTTAATTTTTGATCAAAATTAATATTAAAACAGTAAAAATTAATTATCGCATTTAAGGTTAAAGCGGGTTTATCGGAGATTAAACTAAGAAGATAAGGGTTAAAATGACCTAAAAACCTATAAAATTCTTATTATATGGCCATATTTTGTCCCTTATTACCTTATTATATATTTTTATGTACTTTTGAGATAATTTACCATGAAATTGACCAATTTAATAATTTAAGTAAAGAAAAGGACAAAATATCACCCTCTTGCTTTTAAATTTCAATTATGTATTCATATAGGGGAAAAAGAAATATTTTAATGAATATTGATGGTAATTTTGAGAATAATAAAATTAATTTCATGGGGGTAATTTATTTTTAATTTTTATCAATTATATAATTACTTTAAATGCTTAAGAAATTCCAACGCGATAATTATTTAATTGATATAAAAATAAAATAAATGATGCTAAAAATATTAAAAGTAATATAAATTGAATTAATTTTTTTATTTAATGAATTTTTTAGATAAATATAACATTATTTATAGGTTTTTTATAAATATATTTTAATTACACCTTTTTATTGATGTTTTTTAAAGTCAAATTAAATGAATACTGTCAAAATTGACATTAATGTTATTTTATAAAAATATTATTTTATTAAATGATTTAAAATTATTAAAAATATTTTCCTCTACCAATTAATTGGTATGTGTTTAAAAATATCAGTAATGGTCCATAAATGGACCAATTTTTCTTTTATAATAATTATATTGACCCAAAAATAGTAAAAAACTTGGTTACCATGGTAAAGGGTAAAACAGGGTTTTGCACATTTCATGAGCTTGTGTTAAAATTAATTTTAAAAATTCATAGGATTTTTATTTTATAAATTTGATTTAATACTTAGAACTAATGTTTAGAAATTATCTAATATGGCTCATTTTATTTCTAGTCTTAAATGATAATTACCTTGACAAAAAGGCTAGTTACCGTAGTCAAATCTAAAACAGTAAAAGTAAGGAAACTTAGAAGTTGAGAAACAACATATTTAAAACATGTGTTTTTTTTGTTTTGAAGGTGTGGATCGATCATATCATCCATAAAATCCTTTAATTGTCAATTTTTTAAGCACTTTGGGTGAGAGTGACTTCCCATTATTTAATTTTTTTAGGTATCTACAAAAATGTCACTCCTCCATTATAAAAGGTCACCTCCTCCCCTCACTTATTCACACCTCATAAGCCATTTTGGATCAAAAAAACACTCATAAAATCCTTATAAATTTTCTATATATATTTTTCATCCCAAAATACCAACCCTAGGGTCCTTACTAAAATATCTAAAGGGTTTTGTTCTAAGCGATGGTAATTATCCTCACTAAACTCTTTCTTTTTTTACTTCTTCTCTTGCCATCATCATTCATGTCTTAATAATTATAATATAATAAAAATTGTATCCAAAATATATTGGGATTTTATTATGTTAATGTCATAACCTACATCCACATCCTCTTTTATCAAATGGGAAACGTAACCATCATCTATGTGTACGGTGGACTACCATCTCACAGACTGATGTAATTCGTTTTCCATCATCGCCACTCAAGGATATTTATAATGATAGATTTAAAGTATATATATGTGTGTGTGTTATTTTTAACATAATTATACTTTTCTAATCATTATATCACATATATATTTTTATTTTCCATTATGTGGAGGATACAATAATGCCGCTCGTGTGTACAACAGGTTACCGACTCAATAAGCGATATGATTCGTTTTTCACTAATGCTTTTCATAGAAGGTAAAAAGGAAAAATTTATTAAGTATATGTGATATATATGAAATAATTATAATATTAATTACAGATTTATCCTTCTTAAAAGATCATATATCATTTTATTTCTTACCTTTCCACTCACTAAAAATCGATAATGTCGTTTGTGCGTACGTGTGGCCGACCGCCTCAATGAAGGGATGTAATTATTTTTCCATAAACACATCACATGAATGATATAAATAATTATATTTAAAGAAATAATATGGTATTTAAGATATTATTATAATTATTTAAAGATAAAACAATACTTACCTTCTTTCCATAATGATCGTTGAAAAATGGAAATGTTACTCATGCGTATGTATGACCTACCATCTCCATAATTGTAACATAGTTCATTTTTTGTAACCATATTTCATGATTGGTTTTAAAATTATATATTATGTATAAAATTTATAATTATTTTATGATTATTATTCTTGAGATAATGGAACAATGACCTTTGTGATTATGGTCAACACACCGAAGCCGGTTTGAAATAATGAACCAAACAGCCTCAAAACACATGACATGATTAAGTATTTAAATATGTAATTAAAATAAATAAAATAAACTGATTTAATTATAAGTTATTAAACATGTAAATAGTTCTTAATAAATCAATTAATTTATATAAGTTTATTATACATGAGTTAAACGACATGCATAGAAATTTTGGACTCGGGGTAAGAGACTTCTTCTTAATTTCCCTTCATTGAGGCATATTGTAATGTTAGGCATCTAATTTATTTTATATGGTGCATATACTATAACACCCCGGACCCAGTTACCCAGAGTCGGTGAATTATTACATAACATTGGTATGATAACAAAAGATCAAGTCTCGAAAGACTGATTAGTTTAGTAGCCTTGGAAACACTAGATATATTCATAAATGTTACATTACATCATAAAGTGAAAAACTACAATAACATAGTCTCCATAGTCCACACTCATATACATTTCAGACTATCCCTGTAGGTCATTCATAAAATATTTCTTCACATCCTGGGAAAAATAAAACATGGAAAGGGGTGATCTCAGATGCTCAGTAAGGATAACAATATAGCCGAAACTTTCGTAAATAAAGATAAACATTTAAGGCAATGTAAAAATGAAACAAAATCCTTTTAAACTTGAACTTCAGCATAATATGGAAAAAATAAAATGAAATAATGTCATTTAATTATTCACATGGATATTCTACTAGTCGAATAATCACATTCAATATCAATAACCACTTTCATAATGATGGAATGCATAATGCCAGACTATCATAACCACGTATCCAAGGCCTCGTGCCAAGACTACAAATAAGATTTTGTCAAGGCCTCGTGCTAAGAAACTAGTTTGTCTTATGAGATCCTACCGATGCATCGAGGATCTATAGCGGGCTCCACCCGTCACTTATTAAGTCCAATGAATTCCTTATATGAAAAGGTTTAAACATATCATAAACAATTCCCAAGAACCATAACATAATCGTATCACATAAAACATGTATAAAGGAAACATAACATTTCCACATTTCAATCACAAGATATCAATACAACAAATTAATATAATCAAAACATTATCAAAACCATTTTCAATACCAAAATAAAAGAAAATTAAAACTTGGTATTTATTTTTCATTTAAAAAAAGTCATGGCTTGTAGAGGAAGACGAAACTCAAATAATGGTCACGGCGGCGGAGAAGTCGTTGTTGCCGCATACGTAAGACAAAACATTCCTTTTGTCGTTTAGTAAAAATTCTTCGTATAAAAATATTCCTTTTGAATAAAAGTAAAATTCCAAGGGGTTTATACACCGTATAAATTAAAGTTGTGTATAAAACAAAATATGCCTCAATGAAAGGAGATTGAGATGAAGTCCCCTACCTTGTGTCCGACTTGACTCGATCGTTATTTAATCTCCTGAATAATAAACTAGAGTTAATCTCTACTTACTTTAGAACCTTTTTCAAGTTCATTATCCCTTTAATATCACTTATTACCATGTTATAAAAATTATGTAGTCATTTAAGTTAATAACGGTCGTTTTGTCGATCATTGGTACTTGAGTCAACAATAAAGTTCTTATAATTACAATTTGTTTATGTGGTAGAATATCCATTATCTAAAGAATTATATTCATGATGTAGATATCATATATATCATATATATCCAGTAGATACATGAATTTATAATATTACATAACATTTAGAGGTAAGAAATGAAATGCACTGTTCATGGAGACAGTAAGTCGTACGTACGCATGAACGCTACTTTCATTTATATTTCGTATTTAATGGAATGAAATCATAATTATATAAAGGTATATTATAATTCCAGTATAATATCATATATAATATCATTAAATCCATCCTTTATACATCCCACATATGGCATTAACGATTCAAATCACTTTGAGGGAGCGGTAATCCGCACTTCCTAAAATGAAATTATCGCATTTACCCATAATGGAAATCATAAAGTTATGAAATATATGAAAAATACAGAAGCATAAAGAAAAAATAAACATAATATATATCATATATAGAAATGGTGTCATAATAATGTCCACCATGATAGGTGTTAAAATAAGATTGAACAATCATCATTTCGTGAGGCAGTAATTCGCCACCCACAGAAACAGTATGTTCTTTAACCATTAGACGAAGGTGTGTGTAAGTGTAAATCAAATACTTCTCCTAAAAACATCTTAGTATATTTAAGATACTGGTTTTGTTATAAAATAAAGTAATAAAAATAGTTTAAGAGTTTGGAGAAGCAAAATAAAACAAAAGAACATAAGAGAAGACATTACCTTAAAATCGGGTAACTCTTTTTGATTTGAGCCAAAGGATTCCTTGGAAAGACTTCTGCCCAAAGTGAGGCTACTAGGAGTAAGATAGGGAAGTTGAGAGAGTATTTTGGCAGAGTTTGGACGAGCCAAATGGATTTGAAGGTGTGAATAAGGTGGTAGAGGTGGGGGCCTTTTATAAGAGGAGATGAGGGGCACTCTTGGAAAGTCCTGAAATGTTACATTATTATGAAATGATTTTCGGATTTTAAAGGTCCCAAAATGATATATTTTGAGTATAAGGTCATAAGGGTTATAAATCCAAACATCAAATAGTCTTTATATAAGTTTAAGTTTTAGATTTTACCTTATATTTTCATTTTATTTAAATCGTTCATTAATGAGGTAATCGCTGCATCATCATGGTGTGATAAATAAATTTATTTATTTAATGCCTAAAAATTTTAAAAAAATTACCATGATGTAGTAAATATTTTTATATTTCCAATGGATATTTATAGTCTAAAATATAACTTGTATAACCCCTTGTAAAAATTGTTTTAGTAAAACAATACATGTTTGTGACATTTTTATTTTTACTTTAAATAAAAGGTATTAATGTCATTATCTTACCCAAGTGGCTCCATGGGGTCCCAAAAATTGACACATGGATTTTCTTGGTCGGCCATGAGTCATAAAATAAGATTAGTACATGTGTCAAGTTAATTTCATATTATTATAACATTATTTTTACCTTAAATTACTCTAATTACCTCTAATGGCGGTTAACAAAACTCAAAAGTTACTATTAACCAAAAATTATTTTCATCCCATTGAAACATATTTTACTTCCTAATTACAACCATGTATGTCAGATTTTTGAAATTAAATTCACAAAAGCGGTAAAATTTCCTTTAAACGAAAAATCAGTTTTTTAACTACCACTTAGTGGTTTCACTATTCATCAAAATTGAAGTTTTTCATAAAAATACTAAAAAATCACCCTAAGCTATATTTGATATTAAAAATTCAAAGATGATGTCTATTTTACCAAATTCAAATCATATAATTTTCATTAATTAATTTTATAATTAATTCCCGTTGTCAAAACAAATAGCGTGTTTTTAAGAAAGTATATCAATCAAAAGATTGACAATTGTTTATGTTCAATTTCAAAGTGAAATTAATTATAATGACCACCATTGGATAAAATGGTAAAAATATATTCTAATTATACTTTAAAAATAATAAATAATATAATTTATCACTATAAATTATTTTGATTAAAAAAATTGTTTTTAATTAAAGTTTTGTATTTTACACTATTCATAAAAAATTGGAAGTTCTCAGAAAAAAAACAGAAAATTCAACTTAGGATAATTTTGATATTCAAAATCCAAAAATGAAGTCCAATTTGAATAATAAAATTTATAAAATTTCAAAAAGTTGGTATTACTATTCATAACGGCTACTTTGATTGGTCGTGGTGTGTTAGAATCTCGAACGTGTGTACAATGCAAGCTGTTGCATTATTGAAAGAGAAGCGTACCGTGGAAGCTTGGGGTGTTAAATTTTTTCGTGCTTCAATAAATTGCGTCCTCTCAATTTGAAACTGTTCTTTGAAAATAAAAGGTTGAAAATAGAAAATACCTTTGTGGAAAACCCATATCGGAAATAGGGTTAATAAAATTTAGTTTTAATAAGAGAGAAAGGGAAATGAAAATGTCACCACCAAATTATGATCTCGATTAGGAGAACATTGGTGGAAATTAGAGACACATAATTGGAGGAAAAATGTAAATATTTAGAGGGAGTTATTGAGGTCATCAATAACAAACATGTGTAAAATTGAGGGCCTCAATGCCTTCAATCTATGGTGATTTAAAATATCATCAGTTCAACAAAACATAAGGTATTAGGATAACACATTTTTTTTAATATCCATTTCCTAAAGTTTAAGAACCAATTTATTCATGGAATATAAGAGATGTATATATATATATACTTGACAAGTAGAGTTTCAACCTTCAACTAATTTCTACCACAAACTCATCTTTCACTCAAAAGATAATAAAACTAAAAAATATTATATTTATCCTAATTGTACAAGGTTCCATATATTAACACATACCATTTAGATTAGGAAAACTATTTTGTAATAACCAAGGACTTCCTGTAGGTTAGTGGTAGGTAATAAAGGCTTGTCTCACTATGGTTGTGGGTTCGATTCCTGCAGCTTTTTCCAACGCGACAGGTTATCCCCCGACCTGCAGGTTGTCCTTTTCCTAAAACTATAGTATTATAATATTCCAAAAATAATCTTCAGAAATGTTTTAACCTTAGAAAACACTATCCAAAGTTCAAATTAATCCATTCCAACCTTTATAGTTATCCAAAATACCTTTTTCCAGACTCTCTCTAAAAGGTCTCTAAATTCCAAAATCAATTCATCAGATTCCCCAAACAAAGTAAAGTTTCTCTTATTGTCACATACTAAAAATATGATTAACTTCATCATATTAAAACCTTAATGAAAACAACCAGTACTACAGTACAATCCTTATATATATCACATTATTCTTATAACCATAATATAGTTCTTGAGTCAAAAAACAAAAATACAATAATTATTCCACTTCAACTATAGTAACAGCATAAAATTGGCCTTGCTCCCTTGGCCTTTTCTGAGGTAAGTTTCCTTGGTGCTTAGGGAATTCATTTGCATAATTCCCCATTTCTATACAATTGTAGCATTAAACATTGACAGCCTTTTCCTTTCCCTTATAATCACGAGCCTCATGACCTTTTTCTCCACATTTATAACAAACTCTAATTCTTTTTAGGCAAGTACCGAGGTGATTCTTCCCACAATTATTGCATAATGGAAAATACTTCTTTCCCTTTTTCCCTTTATCTTTCTCTTATTCTATCGTTCTCTTCTTCTCTTGATTTACTTTATTGTCATAAGATTTAGATAATTCCTTTTCGGTCTTGATAGAACACGAGACTATATCTTTGTACGTTGAGAAAGATTGTGATACTAATGATCAATGGAGAAATGGTTTTAACCCATAAAATAAACGATCAATCATACTTCTTGGGTTACGTATATAATTTGCAGCATGCCTCTCTAACCTTATAAAGTTAGACTCATACTTTGCGACGTTCTCATCCTCTTTTTTCCTCAGACTCAGAAATTGCCTTTCCGTATCTGCTCGATGGTCACGAGGAAAGTATTTTTCTAAGAAAAGCTCTTTGAACTCTCTCCATTCCATAATTAATACTTCTTCATCTTCCTTTGTATTTTAAATCAATTACCACCATTGATTCGCATCTCCAGTGAAGCGGTAAACTGCCATGACAACTTTTTCCCTTTTACTACTCCCTAAAGCCTGAAATATTTTCTCTAGGGAATTTATCCATTGCTCAGCTACTAAGGGGTTTGTACTCCCATTTAATGTTGATGGTTTTTGCCTCATGAAGCCATCTAACATTGATCCTCCATGTTGCGGATCAGGGTGCTCCATACGAGTAAGGTTATTATTCATAACCTGAGTGAGTTGTCCCAGTATAGTGATAAGATAATCAGCACCAGTTGTATCACCAGCTCCACTATAATTATCTTGAGTAGGAGGGAAATCCCTACATGGAGTGCGTGCATTGATACGGTTTCCATTCCTTCCACTAGGTGCCATTTCTAAACAATGGCATAAACTAGATCTGTTTATGAATCAAAATACATAATTCTATACTTTTAAAACACTTAACATAAATTGAACAGTTTATGGATATAATCCATAATCATAAAAATGCTTTCTTTGAGGAAGTATATACTCATAAACCCTTCATAATGGTTTGTAAAGAAAATTATAATTATCCTAAGCATGTCCCTCAGGAGTGTCGTAACCAAGAGTGTAGCAAGACCCTTTGTCGTGCACCAGTTCCCGTTCGAGTCTAGCTCAAAGCGGCGTTTTCGGGTTTTACCCCTAGGTACATCTGTGCCAGAGTTGCCTCTACCTGCTCATATCCAGATAGGGATTTATTGCTCGGAAAACTCACAAAATCTCTATAATATCAAAATTCTAGGAAGTTCTTCTATACTAATACTCAAAGTCTATCTTAGGGCTATGTGCTCTAATCAGAGTTTATCTAAATCTAGCTTCCAAGGTTAGTACTAAACTGCCTCTGATACCAACTGTAACGCCCCGGCCCCAGTTACTGAGAGTTGGTGAATTATTACATAACATTGGAATGTTCAAAAAAGATCAATTCTCAAAATACCAATTAGTTTAGTAGCCTTGGAAACACTAGATACATTCATAAATATTACATTACATCATAAAGTGAAAAACTACAATAACATAGTCTCCATAGTCCACACTCATATCCATTTCAGACTATCCTTGTAGGTCAGTCATAAAATATCTCTTCACATCCTGGGAAAAATAAAACATGGAAAGGGGTGAGCTCAGATGCTCAGTAAGGATAACAATTTAGTGAAAACTTTCATAACTAAACATAAACATTTAAGGCAATGTAGAACTAAAACAAAAGCCTTTTAAACTTGAACTTCAGCATAATATGGAAAATATAAAATGAAATAATGCCATTTACTTATTCACATGGATATTCTACTAGTCGAATAATAACATGAAATATCAATAACCACTTTCATAATGATGGAATTCATAATGCCAGACTATCATAACCACGTAGCCAAGGCCTCGTGCCAAGACTACAAATAAGATTTTGTCAAGGCCTCGTGCCAAGACACTAGTTTGTCTCATGAGACCTACCGATGCATCAAGGAGCTATAGAGGGCTCCACCCGTCACTTATTAAGTCCAATTCATTCCTTATATGAAAAGGTTTAAACATATCATAAACAATTCCCAAGAACCATAACATAATCGTATCACATAAAACATGCAAACATAACATTTCCACATTTCAATCACAAGATATCAATACAACACATTAATATAATAAAAACATTATCAAAACCATTTTCAATACCAAAATAAAAGAAAATTAAAACTTGGTATTTAATTTTCATTTAAAAAAAAGTTATGGCTTGTAGAGGAAGCTGAAACTCAAATAATGGTCACGGCGGTGGAGAAGTCGTTGTCGCCGCATACGTAAGACAAAACATTCCTTTTTTCATTTAGTAAAAACGCTTCGTATAAAAATATTCCTTTTGAATAAAATTAAAATTCAAAGGGGTTTATACACCGTATAAAGGAAAGTTGTGTATAAAATAAAATATGCCTCAATGAAAGGAGATTGAGACGAAGTCCCTTACGTTGTGTCTGACTTGACTCGATCGTTCTTTAATCTCCTGAATAATAAACTAGAGTTAATCTATACTTGATTAAGAACCTTTTTCAAGTTCATTATCCCTTTTATATCACTTATTACCATGTTATGAAAATTATGTAGTCATTTAAGTTAATAACGGTCGTTTTGTCGATCTTTGGTACTTAAGTCAACAATAAACGTCTTATAATTACAAGTTGTTTGTGTGGTAGAATATCTATTATCTACATAATTATATTCATGATTTAGATATCATATATATCATATATATCCATTAGATACAAGCATTTATAATATTACATAACATTTATAGGTAAGAAATGAAATGTACCGTTCATGGAGACGGTAAGCCGTACGTACGCATGAACGCTACTTTCATTTATATTTCGTATTTAATGGAATTAAATCATAATGATATAAAGGTATATTATAATTACAGTATAATATAATATATAATATCATTAACTCCATCCTTTATACATCCCACATATGGCATTAACGATTCAAATCACTTTGAAGGGGCGGTAGTCCGCACTTCCTAAAATGAAATTTTCGCATTTACCCATAATGGAAATCATAAAGGTATGCCATAAATTAAAAATAAAGAAGAATAAATAAAACATAAACATAATATATATATAATATATAGAAATAGTGTCATCATAATGGCCACCATTAGAGGTGTTAAAAGAAGATTGAACAATCATCGTTTCGTGAGACAGTAATTCGCCACCCATAGAAACAGTATGTTCTTTAACCATTAGACAAAGGTGTGTGTAATTGTAAATCAAATACTTCTCATAAAAACATCCTAGTGTATTGAAGATACTGTTTTTGTTACAAAATAAAGGAATAAAAATATTTTAAGGGGTTGGAGAATCAAAATAAAACAAAAGAACATAAGAGAAGACATTACCTTAAAATCGGGTAACTCTTTTTGATTTGAGCCAAAGGCTTCCTTGGGAAGACTTCTACCCAAAGTGGGGCTTCTAGGAGTAAGAGAGGGAAGTTGAGAGAGTATTTTGGAAGATTTTGGCCAATCCAAATGGCTTTGAAGGTGTGAATAATTTGGTAGAGGTGGGGTCCTTTTATAAGAGGAGAGGAGGGGCACTCTTGGAAAGTCAGGAAAGGTTACATTATTATGAAATGCTTTTCAGATTTTAAAGGTCCAAAAATGATATATTTCAAGTATAAGGTGTTAAGGTTTCGAAATACACCCATAAAATAGGATTTATACAATTGTAAGTCTTATATTTTACCTTATCTTTTCATTTTATTTAAATCATTCATTAATGAGGTAATCGTTGCATCATCATGGTGTGATAAATAAATTTATTTATTTAATTCCTAAAAATTATAAAAAAAATACCATGATTTAGGAAATATTTAAATATTTTCAATGGATGTTTATAGTCAAAAATATAACTTGTATAACCCCTTGTAAAAAAATTATTAAAACAATACATGTTTGTGACATTTTTATTTTTACTTTAAATAAAAGGTATTAATGTCATTATCTTACCCAAGTGGCTCCATGGGGTCCCACAAATTGACCCATGGATTGTCTTGGTTGGAATTGAGTCATCTAATAAGAGTAGGACATGTTTCAAGGTAATTTCATATTATCATGACATTATTTTTACCTTAAATTACTTTAATTTCCTCAAATCGCGGTTAATAAAACTCAAAAGTTACTATTAACCAAAAATTATTTTCATCCCATTGAACCACATTTTTCTTTTTAATTAAAACCATGTATGTAGGATTTTTTAAATTAAATTCACAGAAGTGGTAAAATTTCATTTAAACGAAAAATCAGTTTTTTAACTACCACTTAGTGGTTTCACTATTCATCAAAAATTGAAGTTTTTTAGAAAAATACCAAAAATTCACCCTATGATATATTTGACATTCCAAATTAAAAGATGATGTATATTTTACCAAATTAAAAACATATAAGTTTCATTAATTAATTTTATAATTAATTCTCGTTGTCAAAACAAATAGCGTGTTTTTAAGAAAGAATATCAATCAAAAGATTGACAATTGTTTATGTCCAATTTCAAAGTGAAATTAATTCTAATGACCACCATTGGATAAAATGGTAAAAATATATTCTAATTATAATTTAAAACCACTAAATAATATAATTTATCACTTAAATTATTTTTATTTAAAAAGTTATTTTTAATTAAAGATTAGTATTTTACACTATTCATAAAAAATTGGAAGTTCTCAGAAAAAAAAATTCAACTTAGGATAATTTAGATATTCCAAATCCAAAAATGAAGTCCAATTTGAATAATAAAATTTATAAAATTTCAAAAAGTGGGTATTACTATTCATAACAGCTACTTTGATTGGTCGCGGTGTGTTAGAATCTCAAACTTGCGTACAATGCAAGCTATTACATTATTGAAAGAGAAGTGTATCGTGGAAGCTTGGGGTGTTACATTCTTCTGTGCTTCAATAAATTGCATCCTCGCAATTTGAAATTGTTATTCGAAAATAAAATGTTGAAAATATAAAATACCTTTGTGGAAAACCCATATCAGAAATAGGGTTAATAAAATTTAGTTTTAATAAGAGGGAAAGGGAAATGAAAAAGTCACCACAAAATTATGACCTCGATTAGGAGAACATTGGTGGTAATTAGAGACACATAAATGGAGGAAAAAAGTAAATATTTTTAGGGAGTGATTGAGGTCATCAATAAAAAACAAGTGTAAAATTGAGGGTCTCAAAGCCTTCAATCTATGGTGATTTAAAATATCACCAGTTCAACAAAACATAAGGTATTAGGATAACACATTTTTTTAATATCCCTTTCCTAAATTTTAAGAACCAATTTATTCATAGAATATAAGAGAGGTATATATATATATACTTGACAAGTAGAGTTTCAACCTTCAACTAATTTCTACCACAAACTCATCTTTCACTCAAAAGATAATAAAACTCAAAAATATTATATTTATCCTAATTGTACAATGTTCAAAATATTAACACATGCCATTTAGATTAGGAAAACTATTTTTTAATAACCAAGGACTTCTTGTAGGATAGTGGTAGGTAATAAAGGCTTGTCGCACTATGGTTGTGGTTTCGATTCCTGTAGCTTTGTCCGACATGACGGGTTATCCCCTGACCTGCAGGTTGTCCTTTTCCTAAAACTATAGTATTATAATATTCCAAAAATAATCTTCAGAAATGTTTTAACCATAAACAATACTATACAAAGTTCAACTTAATCCATTCCAACCTTTATAGTTATCCAAAATAACTCTGTCCAGACTCTCTCTAAAAGGTTTCTAAATTCCAAAATCAATTCATCAGATTCCCTAAACAAAGTAAAGTTTATCTTATTGTCACGTACTAAAAATATGATTACCTTCATAATATTAAAACCTTAATGAAAACAACAAGTACTGCAGTACAATCCTTATATATATCACATTATTCTTATAACCATAATATAGTTCTTGAGTACAAAAACACAAATACAATAATTATTCCACTTCAACTGTAGTAACAGCATTAGATTGACCTTGCTCCCTTGGCCTTTTCTAAGGTAAGTTTTTTTGGTGCTTAGGGAATTAATTTTCATAATGCCCCATTTCTCTACAATTGTAGCATTCAATATTGGCAGCCTCTTTCTTTCCCTTGCAATCACGAGCCTAGTGACCTTTTTCTCCACATTTATAACAAACTCTCATTCCTTTTAGGCAAGTACCGGGGTGATTATTTCCACAATTATCGCATAATGGAAAATCCTTCTTTCCCTTTTTCCCTTTATCTTTCTCTTGTTCCACCGTTCTCTTCTTCTTGTGCTTTACATTATTGTCATAAGATTTAGAGAATTCCTTTTCGATCTTGATATAACATGAGACTATATCTTCATATGTTGAGAAAGATTGTGATACTAATGCTTGACGGAGAAATGGTTTTAACCCATAAAAGAAACGATCAATATTAATTATTGGGTTACGTATATAATTTTTAGCATGCCTCACTAACCTTGTAAAGTTAGACTCATACTTTGCGACATTCTCATCCTCATTTTGCCTCAGACTCAGAAATTGTCTTTCCATATCTGCTCAATGGTCACAAGGAAAGTATTTTTCTAAGAAAAGATCTTTAAACTCTCTCCATTCCATACTTTATATGTCTTCATATTCCTTTGTATTCTGAATCAATGACTACCATTGATCCGCATCTCCAGTGAAGCGGTAAACTGCCATGACAACTTTTTCCCTTTCACTACTCTCTAAAGCCTGGAATATTTTCTCTAGGGAATTTATCCATTGCTCAGCTACTAAGAGGTTTGTACTCCCATTGAATGTTGGTGGTTGTTGCCTCATGAAGCGGTCTAACATTGATCCTCCATATTGTGGATCAGGGTGCTCCATATGAGTAAGGTTATTATTCATAACCTGAGTGAGTTGTACTAGTATAGTGATAAGATGATCAGCACCAGTTGTATCACCAGCTCCACTATAATTATCTTGAGCAGGAGGGAAATCCCTACATGGAGTGAATGCATTGATATGGTTTTCATTCCTTCCACTAGGCGCCATTTCTAAATAATGGAATAAACTAGATCTGTTTATGAATCAAAATACATAATTCCATACTTGTAAAACACTTAACATAAATTGAATAGTTTATGGATATAATCCATAATCATAAAAATGTTTTCTTTGAGGAAGTATATACTCATAAACCCTTCATAATGGTTTGTAAAAAAATGATAATAATCCTAAGAATATCCCCCGGGAGTGTCGTAACCAAGAGTCAAGCAAGGCCCGTTGTCGTGCACCAGTTCCCGTTCGAGTCTAGCGCAAAGCGGTGTTTTCAGGTTTTATCCCTAGGTACATTTGTGCCAGAGCCGCCTCTAACTGCTCATATCCAGAAAAGTATGTATTTCTCGGAAAACTCACAAAATCTCTATAATACCAAAATTCTAGGAAGTTATTCTATACTAATCCTCAAAGTCTATCTTAGGGTTATGTGCTCTAATTAGAGTTTATCTATATCTGGCTTCCAAGGTTAGCACTAAACTACCTCTGATACCAACTGTAATGCCCCATCCCCAGTTACCCGGAGTCGGTGCATTATTACGTAACATTGGAATGATCACAAAAGATCAAGCCTCGAAAGACTGATTAGTTTAGTAGCCTTGAAAACACTAGATACATTCATAAATGTTACATTACATCATAAAGTGAAAAACTACAATAACATAGTCTCCATAGTCCACACTCATATCCATTTCAGACTATCCCTATAGGTCAGTCATAAAATATTTCTTCACATCCTGGGAAAAATAAAACATTGAAATGGGTGAGCTCAGATGCTCAGTAAGGATAACAATATAGCTGAAACTTTCATAAATAAACATAAACATTTAAGGCAATGTATAACTAAAACAAAAGCCTTTTAAACTTGAACTTCAGTATAATATGGAAAAAATAAAATGAAATAATTCCATTTACTTATTCACATGGATATTCTACTAGTAGAATAATCACATGAAATATCAATAACCACTTTTATAATGATGGAATTCATAATTCCAGACTATCATAACCACGTAGCCAAGGCCTCGTGTCAAGACTACAAATAAGATTTTGTCAAGGCCTTGTACCAAGACACTAGTTTGTCTCATGAGACCTACCGATGCATAGAAGAGCTATAGAGGGCTCCACCCATCACTTATTAAGTCCAATACATTCCTTATATGAAAATGTTTAAACATGTCATAAACAATCCCCAAGAAGCATAACATAATCGTATCACATAAAACATGCATAAAGGAAACATAACATTTCCACATTTCAATCACAAGATATCATTACAACACATTAATATAACAAAAAAATTATCAAAACCATTTTCAATACCAAAATAAAATAAAAGTAAAACTTGGTATTTATTTTTCATTTAAAAAAAGTTATGGCTTGTAGAGGAAGCCGAAACTCAAATAATGGTCACGACGGCAGAGAATTCGTTGTCGCCGCATATGTAAGACAAAACATTCCTTTTGTCATTTAGTAAAAATGATTCGTATAAAAATATTCCTTTTGAATAAAAGTAAAATTCAAATGGGTTTATACACCGTATAAAGGAAAGTTGTGTATAAAACAAAATATGCCTCAATGATAGGAGATTGAGACGAAGTCCCTTACCTCGTGTCCGTCTTGACTCGATCATTCTTTAATCTCCTGAATAATACACTATAGTTAATATATACTTTATTAAGAACCTTTTTCAAGTTCATTATCCCTTTTATATCACTTATTACCATGTTATAAAAATTATGTAGTCATTTAAGTTAATAACGGTCGTTTTGTCGATCTTTGGTACTTGAGTCAACAATAAACTTCTTATAATTACAAGTTGTTTATGTGATAGAATATCCGTTATCTCCATAATTATATTCATGATATAGATATCATATATATCATATATATATCCATTATATACATTCATTTATAATATTACATAAAATTTAGAGGTAAGAAATGAAATGCACCGTTCATGGAGACGGTAATCTGTACGTATGCATGAACACTACTTTCATTTCTATTTCGTATTTAATGGAATTAAATCATAATGATATAAAGGTATATTATAATTACAGTATAATATCATATATAATATCATTAACTCCATCCTTTATACATCCCACATATGGCATTAACGATTCAAATCACTTTGAGGGGGCGGTAGTCCGCACTTCCTAAAATGAAATTATCGCCTTTACCCATAATGGAAATCATAAAGGTATGCCATAAATGAAAAATACAGAAACATAAAGAAAACATAAACATAATATATATCATATATAGAAATAGTGTCATCATAATGGCCACCATGAGAGGTGTTAAAAGAAGATTGAACAATCATCGTTTCGTGAGGCAGTAATTCACCACCCACAGAAACAGTATGTTCTTTAACCATTAGATGAAGGTGTGTGTAAGTTTAAATCAAATCCATCTCATAAAAACAGAATAGTATATTTAAGATACTGGTGTTGTTACAAAATAAAATAATAAAAAGAGTTTAAGGGGTTGGAGAAGAAAAATAAAACAAAATAACATAAGAGAAGACATTACCTTAAAATCGGGTAACTCTTTTTGATTTGAGCCAAAGGATTCCTTGGAAAGACTTCTTCCCAAAGTGAGGCTTATAGGAGTAAGAGAGTGAAGTTGAGAGAGTATTTGGGCAGATTTTGGCCGATCCAAATGGATTTGAAGGTGTGAATAAGGTGGTAGAGGTGGGGGCCTTTTATAAGAGGAGAGGAGCGGCACTCTTGGAAAGTCATGAAATGTTACATTATTATGAAATGATTTTCAGATTTTAAAGGTCCCGAAGTGATATATTTCGAGGATAAGGTGATAAGGGTTCGAAATCCACCCGTACAATAGGATTTAGACAAGTGCAATTCTTAGATTTAACCTTATCTTTTCATTTTATTTAAATCGTTCATTAATGAGGTAATCGCTGCATCATCATGGTGTGATAAATAAATTTATTTATTTAATGCCTAAAAATTATAAAAAAATTACCATGATGTAGGAAATATTTTTAGATCTACAATGGATATTTATACTCGAAAAGATAACTTGTATAACACCTTGTAAAAAAATTTAGTAAAACAATATATGTTTGTGACATTTTTATTTTTACTTTAAATAAAAGGTATTAATGTCATTATCTTGCCCAAGTGGATCCATGGGGTCCCAAAAATTGACCCATGGATTTTCTTGGTCGGCCATGAGTCATCAAATAAGAGTAGGACATGTTTCAAGGTAATTTCATATTATTATAACATTATTTTTACCTTAAATTACTCTAATTACCTCTAATCGCGGTTAATAAAACTCAAAAGTTACTATTAACCAAAAATTATTTTCATCCCATTGAACAACATTTTTCTTCCTAATTACAACCATGTATGTAGGATTTTTAAAATTAAATTCACAGAAGCGGTAGAATTTCATTTAAACAAAAAATCATTTTTTTTAACTACCACTTAGTGGTTTCACTATTCATCAAAAATTGAAGTTTTTCAGAAAAATACCAAAAATTCACCCTAAGCTATATTTGATATTACAAATTCAAAGATGATGTATATTTTACCAAATTAAAAACATGTAAGTTTCATTAATTAATTTTATAATTAATTCTCATTGTCAAAACAAATAGCGTGTTTTTAAGAAAGAATATCAATCAAAAGATTGACAATTGTTTATGTCCAATTTCAAAGTGAAATTAATTCTAATGATCACCATTGGATAAAATGGTAAAAATATATTCTAATTATACTTTAAAACCACTAAATAATATAATTTATCACTATAAATTATTTTGATTAAAAAAATTGTTTTTAATTAAAGTTTAGTATTTTACACTATTCATAAAAAATTGGAAGTTCTCAGAAAAAAAAAATCAACTTAGGATAATTTCGATATTCCGAATCCAAAAATGAAGTCCAATTTGAATAATAAAATTTATAAAATTTCAAAAAGTGGGTATTACTATTCATAACGGCTACTTTGATTGGTCGCGGTGTGTTAGAATCTCAAACTTGCGTACAATGCAAGCTATTACATTATTGAAAGAGAAGCGTATCGTGGAAGTTTGGGGTGTTACATTCTTCCCTCCTTCAATAAATTGCGTCCTCACAATTTTAAAGTGTTCTTTGAAAATAAAAGGTTGAAAATAGAAAATACCTTTGTGGAAAACCCATATCGGAAATAGGGTTAATAAAATTTAGTTTTAATAAGAGGGAAAGGGAAATGAAAAAGTCACCACCAAATTATGATCTTGATTAAGAGAACGTTGGTGGAAATTAGAGATATATAATTAGAGGGAAAACGTAAATATTTTTAGGGAGTGATTAAGATCATCAATCATAGAAAAGTGTAAAATTGAGGGCCTCAAAGCCTTCAATCTATGGTGATTTAAAATATCATCAGTTCAACAAAACATAAGTTATTAGGATAACACATTTTTTTTAATATCCCTTTCCTAAAGTTTAAGAACTAATTTATTCATAGAATATAAGAGAGGTATATATATATACTTGAAAAGTAGAGTTTCAACTTTCAACTAATTTCTACCACAAACTCATCTTTCACTCAAAAGATAATAAAACTCAAAAATATTATATTTATCCTAATTGTACAAGGTTACAAATATTAACACATACCATTTAGATTAGGAAAAATATTTTTTAATAACCAAATACTTCTTGTAGGCTAGTGGTAGGTAATAAAGGCCTGTCGCACTATGGTTGTGGGTTCTATTCCTGCAGCTTTGTCCAACGCGATGAGTTATCCCCCGACCTGCAGGTTGTCCTTTTCCTAAAACTATAGTATTATAATATTCCAAAAATAATCTTCAAAAATGTTTTAACCTTAAAAAATACTATACAAAGTTCAACTTAATCCATTCCAACCTTTATATTTATCCAAAATACCTCTGTCCAGACTCTTTCTAAAAGGTCTCTAAATTCCAAAATCAATTCATCACATTCCCCAAACAAAGTAAAGTTTCTCTAATTATCACATACTAAAAATATGATTACCTTCATCATATTAAAACCTTAATGAAAACAACAAGTACTGCAGTACAATCTTTATATATATCACATTATTCTTATAACCATAATATAGTTCTTGAGTCCAAAAACACAAATACAATAATTATTCCACTTCAACTATAGTAACAGCATAAGATTGGCCTTGATACCTTGGCCTTTTCTGAGGTAAGTTTCCTTGGTGCTTAGGGCATTCATTTGCATAATTCCCCATTTCTCTACAATTGTAGCATTCAACATTGAAAGCCTCTTTCTTTCCCTTGTAATCATGAGCCTGGTGACCTTTTTCTCCACATTTATAACAAACTCTCATTCCTTTTAGGCAAGTACCGAGGTGATTCTTCCCACAATTATTTCATAATGGAAAATCCTTCTTTCCCTTTTTCCCTTTATATTTCTCCTGTTCCACCGTTCTCTTCTTCACTTGATTTACTTTATTGTCATAAGATTTAGAGAATTCCTTTTTGGTCTTGATAGAACACGAGACTATATCATCGTACGTTGAGAAAGATTGTGATACTAATGCTCGGCAAAGAAATGGTTTTAACCCATCAAAGAAATGATCAATCTTACTTATTGGGTTACTTATATAATTTTCAGCATGTCTCGCTAACCTTGTAAAGTTAGACTCATACTTTACGACATTATCATCCTCCTTTTGCCTCAGACTCAGAAATTGTCTTTCCATATCTGCTCGATGGTCACGAGGAAAGTATTTTTCTAAGAAAAGCTCTTTGAACTCTCTCTATTCCATACTTGATACGTCTCCATCTTCTTTTTTATTTTGAATCAATGACCACCATTGATCCGCATCTCCAGTGAAGCGGTAAACTGTCATTACAACTTTTTCCCTTTCACTACTCCCTAAAGCCTGAAATATTTTTCTCTAGGGAATTTATCCATTTCTCAACTACTAAGGGGTTTTTACTCCCATTGAATGTTGGTGGTTGTTGCCTTATGAAGTGGTCTAACATTGATCCTCCACGTTGTGGATCAGGGTGCTCCATACGAGTAAGGTTATTATTCATAACCTGAGTGAGTTTTCCCAGTATAGTGATAAGATGATCTGCACCAGTTGTATCACTAGCTCCACTATAATTATCTTGAGCGGGAGGGAAATCCCTATATGGAGTGAGTGCATTGATACGGTTTCCATTCATTCCACTAAGCATCATTTCTAAACAATGTCATAAACTAGATCAGTTTATGAATCAAAATACATAATTCTATACTTGTAAAACACTTAACATAAATTGAACAGTTTATGGATATAATCCATAATCATAAAAATGTTTTCTTTGAGGAAGTATATACTCATAAACTCTTCATAATGGTTTGTAAAGAAAATGATAATTATCCTAAGCATATCCCATGGGAGTGTCGTAACCAAGAGTGCAGCAAGGCCCATTGTCGTGCACCAGTTCTCGTTCAAGTCTAGCTCAAAGCGGTGTTTTTGGGTTTTACCCCTAAGTACATTTGTGCCAGAGCCTCCTCTACCTGCTCGTATCCAGACAGGTATGTATTTCTTGGAAAACTCACAAAATCTCTATAATACCAAAATTCTAGGAAGTTCTTCTATACTAATCCTCAAATTATATCTTAGGGCTATGTGCTCTAATCAGAGTTTATATAAATCTAGCTTCCAAGGTTAGTACTAAACTGCCTCTGATACCAACTGTAACGCCCCGGCCCCAGTTACCCAGAGTCGGTGCATTATTACGTAACATTAGAATGATCACAAAAGATCAAGTCTTGAAATACCGATTAGTTTAGCAGCCTTGGAAACACTAGATACATTCATAAATGTTACATTACATCATGAAGTGAAAAACTAAAATAACATAGTCTTCATAGTTCACACTCATATCCATTTTAGACTATCCATGTAAGTCAGTCATAAAATATGTCTTCACATCCTGGGAAAAATAAAACATGGAAAGGGGTGAGCTCAGATGCTCAGTAAGGATAAAAATATAGCGGAAACTTTCATAAATAAATATAAACATTTAAGGCAATGTATAACTAAAACAAAAGTCTTGTAAACTTGAAATTCAGCATAATATGGCAAAAATAAAATGAAATAATTCCATTTACTTATTCACATGGATATTCTACTAGTATAATAATCACATGCAATATCAATAACCACTTTCATAATGATGGAATGCATAATGTCAGACTATCATAACCACGTAGCCAAGGCCTCGTGCCAAGACTACAAATAAGATTTTGTCAAGGCCTCGTGCCAAGACACTAGTTTGTCTCATGAGACCTACTGATGCATCGATGAGCTATAGTGGACTCCACCCGTCACTTATTAAGTCCAATGCATTCCTTATATGAAAAGGTTTAAACATATCATAAACAATTCCCAAGAACCATAACATAATTGTATCACATAAAACATGCATAAAGGAAACATAACATTTTCACATTTCAATCACAAGATATCAATACAGCACATTAATATAATCAAAAAATTATCAAAACCATTTTCAATACCAAAATTAAAGAAAATTAAAACTTGGTATTTATTTTTCATTTAAAAAAAAGTTATGGCTTGTAGAGGAAGCCGAAACTCAAATAATGGTCATGGCGGCGGAGAAGTCGTTGTCGCCGCATACGTAAGACAAAACATTCCTTTTGTCATTTAATAAAAACACTTCGTATAAAAAGATTCCTTTTGAATAAAATTAAAATTCAAAGGGTTTTATACACTATATAAAGGAAAGTTGTGTATAAAACAAAATATTCCTCAATGAAAGGAGATTGAGATGAAGTTGCTTACCTCGTGTCCGACTTGACTCGATCGTTCTTTAATCTCCTGAATAATAAACTATAGTTAATCTATACTTTCTTATGAACATTTTTCAAGTTAATTATCCCTTTTATATCAATTATTACCATTTTATGAAAATTATGTAGTCATTTAAGTTAATAACGGTCGTTTTGTCGATCTTTGGTACTTGAGTCAACAATAAACTTCTTATAATTACAAGTTCTTTATGTGGTAGAATATCCATTATATCCAGAATTATATTCATGATTTAGATATCATATATATCCAGTAGATACATGCATTTATAATATTACATAACATTTAGAGGTAAGAAATGAAATGCACCGTTCATGGAGACGGTAAGTCGTACGTACGCATGAACGCTACTTTCATTTATATTCCGTATTTAATGGAATGAAATTATAATGATATTAAGGTATATTATAATTCCAGTATAATATCATATATAATATCATTAACTACATCCTTTATACATCCCACATATGGCATTAATAATTCAAATCACTTTGAGGGGGCGGTAGTCTGCACTTCCTAAAATGAAATTATCACGTTTACCCATAATGGAAATCATAAAGGTATGCCATAAATGAAAAATAAATAAGTATAAAGAAAACATAAACATAATATATATCATATATAGAAATATTTTCATCATAATGGCCACCATGAGAGGTGTTAAAGGAAGATTGAACAATCATCGTTTCGTGATACAGTAATTCACCACCCACAGAAACAGTATGTTCTTTAACCATTAGAAGAATGTGTGTGTTAGTTTAAATCAAATACTTATCATAACAACATCCTAGTATATTGAAGATACTGTTTTTGTTACAAAATAAAGGAATAAAAATATTTTAAGGGGTTGTATAAGCAAAATAAAACAAAAGAACATAAGAGAAGACATTACCTTAAAATCGAGTAACTCTTTTTGATTTGAGCCAAAGGCTTCCTTGGGAAGACTTATGCCCAAAGTGAGGCTTCTAGGAGTAATAGAGGGAAGTTTAGAGAGTATTTGGGCAGAGTTTGGCCGATCCAAATGTCTTTGAAGGTATGAATAAGGTGGTAGAGGTGGGGGGCCTTTTATAAGAGGAGAGGAGGGGCACTCTTGGAAAGTCGTGAAATGTTACATTATTATGAAATGATTTTCGGATTTTAAAGGTCCCAAAATGATATATTTATAGGATAAGGTGATAAGGTTTAAAAATAAACCCATCAAATAGGCTTTAGACAAGTTTAAGTCTTAGATTTTACCTTATCTTTTCATTTTATTTAAATCGTTCATTAATGAGGTAATCACTGCATCATCATGATGTGATAAATAAATTTATTTATTTAATGCCTAAAAATTATAAAAAAATTACCATGATGTAGGAAATATTTTTATATTTCCAATGGATATTTATAGTCGAAAATATAACTTGTATAACCCCTTGTAAAAATTGTTTTAGTGAAACAATACATGTTTGTGACATTTTTATTTTTACTTTAAATAAAAGATATTAATGTCATTATCTTATCCAAGTGGCTCCATGGGGTCCCACAAATTTACCCATGGATTTTATTGGTCATACATGAGTCATCCAATAAGAGTAGGACATGTGTCAAGGTAATTTCATATTATTATAATATTATTTTTTACCTTAAATTACTCTAATTACCTCTAATCGCGGTTAATAAAACTCAAAAAGTTACTATTCACCAAAAATTATTTTCATCCCATTGAGCCAAATTTTACTTCCTAATTACAACCATGTATGTCGGATTTTTGAAATTAAATTCACAGAAGTGGTAAAATTTCATTTAAATGAAAAAACAGTTTTTTAACTACCACTTGGTGGTTTCACTATTCATCAAAAATTGATATTTTTTAGAAAAATAATAAAAATTCCCCCTAAGATATATTTGATATTCCAAATTCAAATATTATGTATATTTTACCAAATTCAAAACATGTAAGTTTCATTAATTAATTTTATAATTAATTCCCGTTGTCAAAACAAATAGCGTGTTTTTAAGAAAGAATATCAATCAAAAGATTGACAATTGTTTATATCAAATTTCAAAGTGAAATTAATTCTAATGACCACCATTGGATAAAATGGTAAAAAATATATTCTAATTATACTTTAAAACCACTAAATAATATAATTTATCACTATAAATTATTTTGATTTAAAAATTTGTTTTTAATTAAAGTTTAGTATTTTACACTATTCATAAAAAATTGGAAGTTCTCAGGAAAAAAACGAAAAATTCAACTTAGGATAATTTCTATATTCCGAATCCAAAAATGAAGTCCAATTTTAATAATAAAATTTATAAAATTTCAAAAAGTGGGTATTACTATTCATAACTGCTACTTTGATTGGTCGCGGTGCGTTAGAATCTCGAACTTGTGTACAATGCAAGCTATTGCATTATTGAAAGAGAAGCATACCGTGGAAGATTGGGGTGTTAAATATACCACCCATTTTACATGTAATATAATGAATAATTCATACTTCATGGTATTTTAAGTTTTAATTTGAATTATTTCATCCAATGGGATTTGAATTGAAAATTATCAAGTGGTAAAGAATTTCATAACTCAATTTCTTTTCATTGGGATATATTACTCCTTAATTGTATTTGATATTATAAGATTATCTGTGTAATGAATTTTTAATAAATTATATTTTATTCCCAATTTTTTGTGTGTATTTACATTTTATACACATGATTTATTCATTGATGAATACTCACTTCAGCATTATGATCATTGTAAGGTTTGTTCATCTCAAATTATCTTTTTTGGGATATATGTTATATTATACACCTATATTATTTTATGAGGTATATATAATACCACTTTGATATTTTATATCATAAATATAATTATGTTAATTATATTTAAATTTTAATTTGAAGTTATTCTTTTATGGGGATTGCAATTGAAATTTTACCAAAGTGATGAAGGCTTTATCTTACAATCTCTTTTTTAATTGGGATTGTTTGTGCTTAAATTTCCATTGAAGAAAATTATTTAATCATTTTATAATAAACCCCTTTAATTTTTTTATACTATATTTATTCATGAAATTTTCAAGTAATATTACCATATTCCACTCTTTGGTAATTAAAATGATTTAAGAAAATCCGACTTTATTTCTCCCTTCAGTCGAAAATCCTTTTTCTTCAAAATCCATGTTTTTTTAAAATGTTTTTAATTTTTTTTACTATGATTATTTAAAGTAATTTGTACCCATAATTTTATTTTTTAAAAAAATTAAAAGGAATCCTCCTTTCGTTTTCTGAATGGGGTACTTTTTGACTTTTACCAAAAATGCCAAAGTAATCTTTGTTTTGATGTACTCGGCATGAATGGAATTTTCTACCATCATGGCCAATGAATATTTTAAAGTGTCCTCTTTAAGTTTCAAATATTATTTTCAAATAAAATATTTTCTTTAATTTGGGATAAATTTTTAGATTTTAAATAAGTTTTTTTAAAATTTAAAGGATGTTTTCCTCAAGAAATGTTTCATGTGATCTTTCAAAATTATTTTTCATATAAGATGACATCCTTTGATGTTACTCAAAGTGAAAAGGTTATTTTACTCAAGAATTTTTTTAATTATATTTTAATGGAATTTCTATTTATCAATTTCAACAACCCTTAGTGTTACTTACACTCCACTGGGGATATGTTGTATTGATACCATCCCTATTCATTCTTTGTATGGATTATGAGATTTTCATGGAACTCATTTCTTTTCTATGGGTTAATCAAACTATGAAAGAAAATTGATTATTTTTATGATTGAAAGGTGAAGTAATCTAAATGTTTTATTCATGAACAATACTTTGACATTATTTATGATGAATGGGTAAGCTTGATGTAGCTTATATGAAGTGTTGATCCCCATTATAGCTCACAGGTGAGCCTGATATAACTTATATGATGGTTACACCCAGATAACACTGGGTGAGACTGATATATCTTATACTATGAGTGCACCTATATATCCCTCCAATGCATTGGGTAATGTTCCTTGTCTTTTGAGGAAATATGGAGGGAGTTACTGGAGGGTTTCTCCTATGAATCTAAATGGGCTCTAGTTATTCCTGGCATGGATTTAAAACGAGTTATGAAGATGGTGTTCCAAGATACCAACACATTTTATTTATTCTTTCTACTGGTTCTAAATGTTTCCTTTTATCAAAATTGGAATAAAATGGATCATGGTTATTGATTATCATGACTCTTTCCTTTGTTAAGGTTTTATGTTATTCCACATGTTTATTGATTGAGTTTTGATGGGTATGAGTTCTCTTATTCCATGCTCATGAACTTTGATTATGTCATCATACCGTTATTCTATTCTTATGGTCACTAATGAAATTAAATTGTTTGTGTTTGTGTTTAACCTTACTGGGCATTTGAGATCACCCTTATTATGTTTCCTATTACCCAGGTTATCAAGAATTATGTTTAATTAATTATGTTTATAATGGTTTCATATGGATGATGATGATAACCAAATATGGAATATGAAAAGTTGGGTATAGTGGGAAAAATAATCTCTTGAAGTCATGAGTGTTGTTTATGTAAAAGTTTGTCTTAATTTTATAAAACTATAAACCTAAAGGGTCTTTGGGTACGTAAGTGATCTAATATTACTTTTGATTTTTTAAGGTTTATATGGAAAAAAAATAGCTTGCATTTATCAGTATCAAATCCAGAAATGTAAATTTTATGATTTTAGCACCGGATCCAGGAGTGTAGGTTTGGGGCTATTATAGTTGGTATCATAGAAGGATTTATATAACTTTAGAGATTATGTTGTTTTCATGTGAGGTTGTATTAAGGGTTATGGATTTAATCATAGGTTTATAATATTATGGTTGATCATAAGTTTAAAGGCATTGACAACCTTTAGGTTTTATATGATCTTTGATGATTAAGGTTATTTTTAAGGATGCTCATCATATTTATGGGAACATTATAAGGATATAATTTTAGGAAAAAGGATATCCCGAAGGTTGGGTGGAAACCCATCACATATAGAAAGGCTGCGAGGATCGAACCCATAGCCAAAGGGTGATAAGGGTGCAATGTCTACCAATGGCCTATGTGATGTACTAGTTAGTATAACATCATTTTATTTCTTAAATGGTTGAAAATAAAATTATTAAGTTGATTTTAGGAACATATTTTTTATTGTATAGACATCCATAGGATTGAAATTTTATTTAGTGTTTATGTGATTATTGTTATTTTAGAAGACGGTCGCTATATTTTTTGTCTTGTAATTTGAAAGGGATGAGATAACCATTAAGGTTAAAACACTCTTTTATGTTGAGGTAATTTGGGATATAGGGGTATTGCAGTTGAATTTTGGATATTAAAGTATTATTTCATCATATAAAGGTATATTCATTTTGGGAATTATCTTACCATGTGCTAAGCATTTTGGTTTTGTTTATGTCTAAATATGGGAGGAATAACTTATTATCCTTTCTTAGTTATATGATATGTTAGAAGTTGATTTTAGTGCTTCAGGCATAAAAAACATCTTGAATACTCATCGTTTGAAGAAAAATATGATATTGTGGTGTAAATTGATTAATGTATGAAATTATAATTGTCAAGTAAGTATATTATTTGTCAATATGGTAAAGTAATTCCTCAACTCTGGGAAAAAAATATTGAAAATAAAAAAGTTATTCGTTAAATTGATGGTCTCTTATCTCTTCTAAAAATATATATAACATTACCTCATAAATGGATATTCTTTCCAAATCCATGTTTTCACTTCCCACCAATGTTCTCTTTATGTGGAGACCTAGTTTTTTATTTAAAATGACCTTCATACTTACTTTTCCTTCTTTTTAAGAGAAAGTTTTATTAACCCTTTTTATGATGTGTAACTTCAAGAAAGGTATTTTAAAATTTCAAAAATTTGATTACCAGTATAACATTCAAATTTTGAGGAAAAAAATTATTAAATGGGGATTATTAAATACCCTAATATTTTAAAATAAGAAAATTATGTTCGATAGCATATTTGACACAAAACACCGAGCTTAAACGACCCATGGAATATATAAACATTATAATCTATCCGTTAAATTGGAAGGAATGAATATGATTAACTACTTTATGAAATATTTATATAAATTTCCAACTCAATATAAATTTATTGATAAATTCTTATTAAATAATCACTCAATTTCTAGTAATGTATTTTTATTCATCAAAAAAATGTTTTCTTCAAAAATGAATTTTATTACTTTTTGTGAGAAAATATTATAATTATTTTTTAGAACTTTTATAAAATTTATTTTATAAATTGAACTTAATTTTTTAAATCATGATATTAAAATTAAATTAGGGTGAAATTTTGAAAATTTTCCGAAAATATTTTTTTCAGTGAATAGTGAAAAATGCATATTTTTATTAAAAACTATCTTTTTGTTTAAAGAATTTTAAAAGATAAATATTGTTTGAAAATGTTTTAAAAGTAAAATTAGTTAAATTATATATTTATTAATCCAAATTATATTAATTTAATCAATTTAATTTTTAATTTTTATATTAAAACTTTTTATACTTATGAAAATTTTCTCTTTGGAGAACTGTTTTTTCATCACGTTTGATGGTTTAATTTTAAATTGAATTTTTTCAATTATGAGAATGGAATTTGTAAAAATAGATTCAACATTTAGGTAATCATAATTAATATTATATAATAAGTTCAAATTAATTTTTTGTCAAAATGAATAGTAAAATAGTAAAAATTAATAACCACGCTTAAGGTTAAAATGGGTTTATCGGGGGTTAAACTAAAAACATAATGGTTAAAATGACCTAAACACTTATCTGATTACTATTTTATGGAAATATTTTGACCCTTATTACCTTAGGATCTATTTTTATGCGATTTTGGGACACTTTTCCATGAAAGTGACCAATTTAATAATTTAAGTAAAAAAAGGGAAAAATGTCACCCTCTTGCTTTTAAATTTCAATTATGTGTTCACATAAGGAAAAAATAATATGTGAATGGATATTGATTTTAATTTTGAGATTAATTAAATAAATTTAATTAGGGTAATTTATTTTTGACTTTTAGTAATTATATAATTACTTTAAATGCTTAAGAAACACCAACACGGTAATTATTTAATTAATAGAAAAAATAAAATAATTAATACTAAAAATATTATAAGTAATATAAATTGAATGAATTATTGTATTTTTTGAATTTTTTAGATTAATATAACATTTTTAACAGGTTTTAAAATAATATATTTTAATTATAACTTTGTCTTGATGTTTTTTAATGTCAAATTAAATGAATAGTGTCAAAATTGACATTAATGTTATTTTATAAAAAATAATATTTTATTAAATAATTTAAAATTCCTAAAAATGTTGTACTCTGTCAAGTAAATGGTATATGTTTAAAAATATCAATAATATTCCATTCATGGACCAATTTTACTTTTATAATAATTATATTGACCCCTAAATAGTAAAAAACTTTATTGTCATGGTAAAGGGTAAAACAAGGTTTTGCGCGTCTCACGCGCTTGTGTTAAAATTATTTTTTCACACATATAGGATTTTTATTTTATAAATTGTATTTTATATTTATAACTAGTGGGTATAAATTATCTAATAAGGTGCATTTTATTTATAGTCTTAAATTATAAATTACCTAGATAAAAAGATTAGGTACCGTAGTGAAAACTAAAATGGTAAAAGTAAGGAGACTTGGAAGTTAAGAAATAGCATGTTTAAAACATATGTATTTTTTTGGTGGATATTTTTATCTACTATATAATCCCTATACTTCTTTAATTATCAATTTTTGAGGCACTTGGGTGATAGTGACTTCCTATTATTGAATATTTTTGGGTATTTACAAAAATGTCACTACTCATTCATCATAAAAGGTCACATCCTTCCCTCACTTATTCATGCCTAATAATTCATTTGTATTGATAAAACACTACCAAAATCCCTAAAACAACCTTATAAATGTTTTATAAATAATTTTAATCCCAAAATACCAACCATATGGTCCTTAATAAGAGATTCAAAGGGTGTTGTTCTAAGTGAAGGTAATTGTCTTCACTAAACTGTTTCTTTTTTACTTCTTCTCTTACCACCTTAATTCATGTATTAATATTTCCAATATAATAAAACTAGTATATAAAATATACTAATATTTTATTATTTTGATTTAATAACCCTCATCCAACTCATCTTCTATCAAATGGGAAACGAAACCATCATTCATGTGTACAGAGGACTACCGCATCGCGGATCGATGTATTTTGTTTTCCATCATCACCTCTCACGGGTGTTTATAATGATGGATTTAAAGTATATATATGATATTTTTAACATAATTATAATTATTTTATTATTATATCACATTTACCTTCTTACTTTACATTCCATGGGGGATACGATAACGTCGCTCGTGTGTATGGTGGACTACAGCCTCGCGAAACGATGTGATTCATTTTTCACTAACACTTTTCATAGAAGGTAAAAAGGATAAAGTTAATGAATATAGGTGATATATATTAAATAATTATAATATTAATTACATATTTATCATTTTTAAAATATAATATATCATTTTATTTCTTACCTTTCCACTCACTAAAAACGACAATGTCATTCGTCCATACATGTGGACTACCGCCTCCATGAAGTGATGTGATTATTTTTTCATCACCGCATCACATGTATGATATTTATAAGTATATTTAAATAAATAATATTTTATTTATAATATTATTATAATTCTATAAAGATAAAATAATACTTACCTTTTTTCATAATGACTATTGAAAAATGGAAACACTATTCATGCATACGTATGACCTACAATCACCATGATTGTAACTTAGTTAATTTTTCATAACAATATTTCATGATTGGTTTTAAAAGTATAAATTATGTATAAAAATTATAATTATTCCATAATAATTATTATATATATGATGGGATAATGAACTCTTTGACCATAGTCAACACACCGAAGTCATTTTGAAACAATGAACCAAACATCCTCAAAACACATGATGTGGACTTAACAAATTAGGTATTTAAATATGTCATTAAAATAAATAAAAAAAATTATTTAAGTATAAGTTATTAAACCTAGAAATTTTTCTTAATAAATAAAATTATTTATATAAGTGTATTATACAAGAGTTAAAGGACATACATAGAAAGTTTGGACTCGAGGTAAGGGATTTCATCTCAGTTTCCCTTCATTAAGACATATTGTAATGTTATACACATAATTTCTATTATATAGTGTATATAATTCCCCTTTTACATGTAATATAATTAATCCTTTATAATTCATGGTATTTAAATTTTTAATTTTAATTATTTCATCTAATGGGATTTGACTTGAAAATTATCAAGTGGTAAATAATTTCATAACTCAATTTCTTTTCATTGGGTTATATTACTCATTCATTGTCTTTGATATTATAAGATTATGTGTGTAATGAATTTTTATTATATTATATTTTATTCATACTTGTTTTATTTAGATTTAAATTTGATACACATAATTGATTCATTTATTAATTCTGACATCAATGTTATGATCATTGTAAGGGTTGCTCGTCTCTGATTGTCTTTTTTGGGACATATGTTATGTTATACACCTATATTATTTTATGAGGTGTATATATTTCCCATTTGATATTTTATATCATGAATATCCTTATTTTAATGATATTTAAAGTTTCATTTGATGTTACTCTTTCATAGGGCTTATGATTGAAAAGTTACCAGAGTGACATAGGCTTTAAGTTGCAATCTCCTTTTTAATCGGGATTGTTTATGATTCAATTTACATTGAAGTAAATTATTTTATAATTTTATAATAAACCCATTTAATTTTATTATCCTATATTTATTCATGTAATTTTCAAGTGATATTACAATTTTCCTCTCTTTGGTACTTAAAATAATTTAAGAAAATGTTTTTAAGAAAAATCAACTTCAGTTCTCTCTTCCATCGAAAATCTCTTTTCTTCAAAATACATGTTTTCTAAAAACATTTTCAAAAATGTTTTTATATTATTTTTTAAATTCATTTATAACCATAATTTTCTTTTTAAAAAATGTTTTAAAATTAATCTTCCTATTGTTTTTTAAATGAGACACTTTTTGAATTTTACCAACAATTTGAAGGAATCTTTGTTTTAACATACTCGACATGAATGGAATTTTTTGCCATCATAACCACTAAATGTTTTAAAGATTAATTTTTAAGTTTCAAAGTTTATTTTTAGAGAAATTTTTTTCTTTAATATTTGATAAAGTTTTAGATTTTAAATAATTTTTTTTCAAAATGGAAAGGATGTTTTTCTCAAGAAACGTTTTAAGTGATCTTTCAAAATCATTTTCCATATAAGATAACATCCTTTGATATTACTAAAAGTGAAAAGGTTATTTTACTAAATAATTTTTTTAATGATATTTTAATGGTATTTACATTCATCAATTTCAAAAACCCATAATGTTAATTACACTCCACTAGGGATATATTGTATTGATACCATCCTTATTCTTTCTTTGGATGGGTTATGAGATTGTCATGAAACCCATTTATTTTCCATGGGTTAATCAAGATATGAAATAAAATTGATTATTATTATTATGATGATTGAAAGGTGAAGGACTATAAATTTTTTATTCATGAATGATACTTTGACATTATTGATGATGAACGAGTGAGTCTGATATAACTTATACGAAGGGTTAATCTCCATTATATCTCACGGATGAGCCCGATATAGATTATATGATGGGTGTTCCCAAATAGTGTTGGGTAAGACTGATATATCTTATACAATGGGTGCTCTCAGATAGCGCTCCAATGAATTTGGTTATGTTCCTTGTCTTTATAGGCAAGAAGGAGGGAGTTACTGTAGGGTTTCTCCTATGGATTTAACCGGGCTCCAGTTGTTTCTGACATGAGTTTAAAATGGGTTATAAAGATGATGTTATAAGATAAAAACATGTTTTATTTATGATTTATATGGGTTTAAATTTTTTCCTTTGATCAATATTGACATTATATGGCTCATGAATAGTTATTCTCATGTCTCTTTACTTTGTTAAAGATTTATTCCATGCCATGTGTTTATTGATCCAAGTTTCATGGGTATGAGAGTTCTCTTATGTTGTGCCCATAAACTTTAATTATGACATCATACCCTTAATGTATTATTATTATCACTGATGACATTAAATTGTTAATGCTTATATTTACCCTTATTGATCATTTGAGCTCACCCTTATTATGTTTTCTTTTCCCCAGGTTATCAAGAATGATGTTAAATTAATTGTGTCGAGAAGAATTTCATATGGATGATGATGATGACCTAATATGGAATATGAAAATCTAGTTTTAATGGGAAAATACTCTCTTGAAGTCATGAGTATTGTTTATGTAAGAGTTTTTTATAATTATCTAAGACTCTAGACATAAAAGATCTTTGGGTATGTAAGTGTTCTAATATTTCCTTTTGATGTTTTAAGGTTTGAATGAAAAAAATTAGGATGCATTTATCAATATAAAATCCATAAATGTAAAGTTTGTGTTTTTATCACTGGATCTAGAAGTGTGGATTTAGGTTTGTTATAGTTGGTATTAGAGCAGGGTTTAGATAACTTTAGAGATTATGATGTTTTCATGTGAGGTTATCTTAAGGGTTATGTATACCATCATAGGTTTATGAGTTTATGGTTGATCATAAGTTTAAAGGTATTGAAATCCTTTAGGGTTTATATGATCTTTGATTATTAAGGTTATTTTTAAGGATGTTTATCATATTTTTTGAAACATTATATGGATATAATTTTAGTAAAAAGAAAAAAATCAAAGGTAGGGCAACAATCCATCATATTCGGCAAGTCTGTAGGGCTCAAACCCACATCTGAAGGGTGACAAGGGTGCAACACCTACCACTAGCCTATGTGATGTCCTGGTTAGTATGAAATCATTTTTCTTTTACTTAAATAGTTTGAAATAGAATGATTAATTTGATTTTAGGAACATATTTTTTACCATATAGATAGCCATGTGATTGAAAAGTGATTAAGTGATTGGGTGATTAATGTTATTTCAGAAGATGATTGCTATATTTTTGGGATTATAAGCTGAAAGGTATGAGATAACCTTTGATGTTAAAACACTCTTTAATGTTGAGGTTATTTGGGATATAAGGTTATTTATTTATGGAATGATTTAGTTTTAACTTTAGGTATTACTGTTGAATTTTGGAGATTAATGTATTATTTCATCATGTGAAGGTTTATTCATTTTGGAAATTATCTTACATTGTGCTAACCATTTTGGTTTGGTTAATGTCTAAAGACAGGATGAATAACTTGTTATTCTTTCATGGTTATATGATCTGTTAGAAGTTTATTTTAGTGCTTCAGGAATAAAAAAAATTATCTTGAACATTCATAATTTTAAGAAAAAGATGAGATTGTGGTGGAAATTGATTAAAGGATAAAATTATACATTTCAAGTAAGTATATTCTTTGTTGAGATGGTAAAGGAATTCATCAACTTTAGAAAAATGATATTGAAAATAAAAAATATTATTCATTAAATCAGTGGTCTCTTCTCTCTTTAATATATATATATATAGTGTTACCTCATAAATGTATATTATTTCTAAATCCATGTTTTCACTTCCCACCAATATTATCTTTATGTGGAGACCTAGTTTTTTGTTATTTCATATGATCTTCGCACTTCCTTTTCCTACTTTGAGAGAAAGTTTTATTAACCATTTTTACGATGTGAGCCTTAAAGAAAGGTATTTTAAAATTTCAAACCTTTGATTATCGAGATAATTTTCAAATTGTGAGTATGAAATTTATCAAATTGGGGAGTATTTAATACCCTGGGATTTTAAAAGAAGAACATTATGTTCAATTGTGTATTCAACGTGCAACATCGGGCTTAAACGACCTGTGAAATATATGATCATTATAACATAACCATTAAATTGGTATATATGAATAGGATTAACTAATTTATGCAATATATAAATAAATTTTTACTGAATATAAATTTATTGATAAATTTTGTAAACAATCACACAATTTCTATTAATGTCATTTAATTCATAGAAAAATATATTTTCTTCAAAAATGTTTTTTATTGCTTTTTGTGAGAAAATATTATAATTAATTTTTAGAACTTTTAGAAAATATATTTTATAAAATTAAGTTAATTTTTTAAATAATAATATCAAAATTAACTTATGGTTAAATTTTGATAATATTCTAAAAAGATTATTTTTTTCAGTGAATAGTGAAAATACATATTTTTATTAAAAAATACATTTTAATTAAAAGCATTTACAAACTTTCATATTATTTAAAAATGTTTTAAAATAAAAAATAGTAAAATTATATATTTATTAATCAAATTTAAATCATTGGAATCAATTTCATATTAAATTTTTATATTAAAACTTTCTATACTTGTGAAAATTTTCTCTTTGGAAAATTATTTTTTCGTCGCATCTGTGAGTTTAATTTTAAATTGAATTTTAACACTTATGTGAATGGAATTTATAAAAATGAATTATATATTTTTAATCATAATAATTAATATTATATAATAAGTTCAACTTATTTTTTGTCAAAATGAATAGTAAAAATAGTAAAAATTAATTAATGTGGTTAAGGTTAAAACGGGTTTATCAGGGGGTTAAACTAAAAACATATGGGTTAAAATGACCTAAAAACTTTTACAATTCCTATTTGATGGACATATTTTGACCCTTATTACCTTATGCTCTATTTTTATGTGTTTGTGGGACACTTTTCCATGAAAGTTCCCAAATTCATAATTTAAGTAAAGAAAAAGAAAAAATGACACCTTCTTGCTTTTAAATTTCAAATATGTGTTCACATAGGGGAAAAAGAATGATATGAATGAATAATGATGGTAATTTTGAGTATGATGAAATTAATTTCATAAGATTTTTTTTATTTTTAGTAATTATATAATTACTTTAAATGCTCAAGCAACACCAACGCAATAATTATTTAATTAATAGAAAAATAAAATAAATGATACTAAAAATATTAAAAGTAATATAAATTGAATGAATTATTGTATTTAATGAATTATTTAGATAAATATAACATAAATTAAAGGTTTTAAAATAATAGATTCAAATTCCATCTTTATCTTGATGTTTTTTAAATTCAAATTAAATGAATAGTGTCAAAATTGATATTAATGTTATTTTATAAAATATAATATTTTATTAAATGATTTTAAATTTATAAAAATATTATACTCTACCAATTAATTATTATATGTTTAAACATATCAATAATGGTTTATTCATGGACCAATGGTCCTTTTATAATAATTATATTGACCCCTAAATAGTAAAAAACTTTATTACCAAGGTAAAGGGTAAAATGAGGTTTTGCACGTTTCATGCGTGTGTTAAAATTAATTTTCCACATGCATAGAATTTTTATTTTATAAATTGGATTTAATATTTAGAACTAGTGGGTAAAAATTATCTAATAAGGCTCATTTTATTTCTATCACTACTGGAATTTTACACTTTACCAACGGTTCAAAACTGTTGGTAAAGGCCTGGAAACCGTTGGTATATAGTATACCAATGGTTCCCTCAACTGTGGCCAAGTAAGCCGTGACAATAGGCCTATACCAACGGTTCTGTGAAAATTATTGGTATAGGTGTCACAATAGAAGGTATACCAACGGTTTGCTACAAACCGTTGGCATATGTGAGTTAAATATAACATATACCAATGGTTTTGTTATAACCATTGGTATAAACCTATACCAATGGTTATAACAAAACCGCTGGTATAGTTGTATTATAGAATCTATACCAACGGTTTTGCAAAATTGTTGGTATACATTTACTCAACTCCACAGCAGCAGGCCCCTCTCCCCTCTCCAGACCTGCAACCACACACCTCCACACCAACACAGCAACACACCTCTCCCTCTCCAGACCTGCAACAACACCAATACAAAATCCCCATCCAAAGTATTCAAAATTTAGAATTCATTCCAGAATTTGGAAATTTATAAATTTAGAAATTCAAATGCAATAACACCCATAAGATAAAAATCTTACATGTTATAGGAAATGTAATAACACCCATAAGAGTATTCCAAATTTATAATTCATTCCTCACTCAAACCACAACACCAACACACATAAGAGTATTCCAAATTTATAATTCATTCCTCACTCAAACCACAACACCAATACACACAAGAGAAAAAACCTACATGTTATAGGAAGCACATGGGATGTTTAGTCATGGTCTTGGGTTGAGTATATTAAAACCAACAGAAAAACTTGGGTAGAATGGACAAGGATTATGATACCCATAAGATAGAAAATGGTAGTGGTCATGTGCTTAGACCTAGGATGAGTTATAAGAAGCACATGGGATGTTTATATTCCTCTAATTATTATGTATCCATGTATAAATGGTTCCTGATGTGTTAGTGGGAAACATTGGACAATCTCGACATATGAGATGGGTTACCGAAATAGCCTACATGTTTTTCATAGACTTTTCAATTAGAATAAGGGGGTATGTGGCTAATTGTAATTTCCTCTCCTGGGTGTGATGTGAGATGAATCCCCATCTTGGGTAGTGGGTATGAATATTCAATTAAGTCTTTGGTATTGGGTTCCCAAAGGGACTTTGGTTTGGTCCTAGAACCCACTGTTTGAGGATGGGATTGAGGTGATCCATGGGGATATGGTGTCACCATATGTATTCCTCACCATTGGGGTATTTTTATGAGACTTTGAAACTTATTTTTCAAGAATCTATGTGTAGCCTTGTTGACCAATTTGTTATATGGTATGCCTGAGTGTTCATAGGTTTCATATGAAATCACTATATGATATTTATTTGTTGTATATTATTGTATATAATGAATGATCCATGATTGAGAATTAGAACATGAGTGTTGGTGCATGTTCATGATGGGATGTCGAAACTCATTCCTAATATAATTCATGTTTTTCTATATATATTATGACTCATTGTGTTTCAATCTATGCCTTGTGAATGTTTTCTTCTAATAATGTATGACCAATAGGCCATATTTTATTTTTTATCCCTTAATTTCAAGAATCTATGTGTATACTTGTGAAGATTTTCCGTATGCCAGTTGTTGTTTTCACTTAAAATGTTGTCTGTTTCAAAAAAAAGTGAGACACTTTAAGTGATACCAGTCACACCGTGCCTCGGATTGAGGTGGGGTTGACTCATACCCATCACAAATGATCCATGGATCGTTGTGCTAAAGTATCAACACCTCCAATTAACATGTCTTCTGGCTGACCATTTCACAATTAACCCACTCTTTGTTGTCGTCTGATTTCATGGTATTTTGAGGTCGTTCGGCCGATTTTGACCGCCCCACGCACGCTTTTCAAGCACGTCAAATACCTAAAAAATGCATATTCTACCATGCCACACAAACCGCACCTCTGAATAACGTGTCATCTTTTTTTACACCTCACAAATAATAATTAGGGTGTTTTCGTGTGATTTCAAGTCATTCTGATATCGTTCAGTATGTATTTGACCGTAAAACGCATGTTTTGGTCATTTACGACACGCAGAGTGTGTTTTCGGCCACCGCGGTCACACGACACCTCTGATTGATGTGTTGTCTGCCTGACCATTTCACAATTCATGCACCCTTTGTTTTCGTCCAATTTCATGGCATTCTGAGGTCGTTCGGCCAGTTTTGACCACCCCACGCATGCTTTTCAAGCGCACCAAACACCTAAAAAACACATATTCAGTCGTGTTGCTCAAACCACAAGTCTGAATGATGTGTTGTCTCTTCATACACCTCAAAAATAATAATTAGTATGTTTTCGTGTGATTTCAAGTCATTCTGATGTCGTTCGGTATGCATTTGACCATTAAACGTATGTTTTGGCCATTTACGACACGCGGAGTGCGTTTTCGGCCACCGTGGTCACACGACACTTCTGATTGATGTGTCATATAGACGACCATTTTACAATTCACCCACCCTTTATTTTCGTTTGATTTCATGACATTCTGAGGTCGTTCGGCTGGTTTTTACCACCTCATGCACGCTTTTTAAGCACGCCAAACACCTAAAAAACAAATATTCAGTTGTGCCGTGCAAACCGCGCGTCCGAATGATGTGTCGTCTCTTCTCACACCTCATGAATAATAATTAGGGTGTTTTCGTGTGATTTCAAGTCATTCTGATGTTGTTGGGTATGTATTTGACCGTAAAACACATGTTTTGGCCATTTACGACACGCAGAGTGCGTTTTCGGCCACCGCGGTCACACGACACCTCCGATTGACATGTCGTCTAGCCGACCATTTCACAATTCACCCACCCTTTGTTGTTGTCTGATTTCATGGCATTTCTATATTGTTCGACCGGGTTTGACCACCCCACGCACGCTTTTCAAGCGCACTATACACCTAAAAAACACATATTCAGTCGTGTCATGCAAACCACGCATCTGAATGAAATGTTGTCTCCTTGTACACCTCATGAATAAAAATTAGGGTGTTTCGTGTGATTTCAAGTTATTTTGATGTCGTTCGGTATGCATTTGACCGTTAAACGCATGTTTTGGCCATTTACGACACACGGAGTGCGTTTTCAGCCATCGCGGTCACACGACACCTCTGATTGATGTGACATCTAGCCGACCATTTCAGAATTCACCCACCCTTTATTGTCGTCTGATTTCATGGCATTCTGAGGTCGTTCGGTCGGTTTTGACCACCGCACGCACGCTTTTCAAGCGCGCCAAACACCTAAAAAACACATATTCAGTCGTGTCGCGCAAACCGCACGTCCGAATGATGTGTCATCTTCTTTTACACCTCACGAATAAAAATTAGGGTATTTTTGTGTGATTTCAAGTCATTATGATGTCATTCAGTATGCATTTGACCGTTAAACACATGTTTTTTCCATTTACGACACACGGAGTGCGTTTTCGGCCACCGTGGTCACACGACACCTCTGATTGACATTTCGTCTGGCTGAACATTTCAAAATTTACCCACCCTTTGTTTTTGTTCAATTTCATGAAATTCTGAGGTCGTTCGGCTGGTTTTAAACACCCCACGCATGCTTTTCAAGCACGCCAAACGCCTAAAAAACACATATTCAGTCGTGTCGTGCAAACCGCACATCCGAATGGCGTGTCGTCTTTTTGTACACCTTAAGAATAATAATTAGGGTGTTTTTGTGTGATTTCAAGTCATTGTGATGTTGTTGGGTATGTATTTGACCGTAAAACACATGTTTTGGCCATTTACGACACGAAAAGTGCGTTTTCGGCCACCACGGTCACACGACACCTCCGATTGATGTGTCGTCTAGCTGACCATTTCACAATTCATCCACCCTTTGTTTTTGTTCGATTTCATGGCATTCTGATGTCGTTCGGCTAGTTTTGACCACCCCACGCATGCTTTTCAAGCGCACCAAACACCTAAAAAACACATATTCAGCTATGTCGCACAAACCGCGTCTCTAAATGACATGTGGTCTCCTAATACACCTCAAGAATAATAATTAGGGTATTTTCGTGTGATTTCAAGTTATTCTGATGTCATTCGGTATGCATTTGACCGTTAAACGCATGTTTTGGCCATTTACGACACGTGGAGTGCGTTTTCAGCCACCACAGTCACATGACACCTCCGATTGATGTGTCGTATGGCCGACCATTTCAAAATTCACCCACCCTTCATTGTCGTCTGATTTCATGGAATTTCGAGGTCGTTCGGCCGGTTTTGACCACCCCATGCACGCTTTTCAAGCACGTCAAACACCTAAAAAACACATATTCAGTCGTGTCGTGCAAACCATGCATCCTAATGACATGTCTTCTCCTTGTACACCTCAAGAATAATAATTAGGGTGTTTTTGTGTGATTTCAAGTCATTCTGATGTCGTTCGGCATGCATTTGACCGTTAAACGCATGTTTTGACCATTTACGACATGCGGAGTGCGTTTTCGACCACCGCGGTCACACAACACCTTCGATTGACGTGACGTCTAGCCGACCATTTTAAAATTCACCTACCCTTTGTTTTCATCTGATTTTATGGAATTCTGAGGTCGTTCGGTTGGTTTTGACCATCCCACGCACGTTTTTCAAACGCGTCAAACACCTAAAAAACACATATTCAGCTGTGTCACGCAAACTGCGCGTCCTAATGGCGTGTTTTCTTCTTGTAAATCTCACGAATAATAATTAGGGTGTTTCATATGATTTCATTATGATGTTGTTGGGTGTGTATTTGAACGTAAAACACATGTTTTGGCCCTTTATGACACGCAGAGTACGTTTTCGGCCACCACGGTCACACGACACCTCTGATTGACATGTCGTCTAGCCGACCATTTCAAAATTCACCCAACCTTTGTTGTCATCTGATTTCATGGAATTCCGAGGTCGTTCGGCTGATTTTGACCACCTCATGCGTGCTTTTCAAGCGCACCAAACACCTAAAAAACATATATTCAGTCGTGTCGCGCAAACCACGCGTCCAAATGACATATCGTCTTCTAGTACACCTCAAGAATAAAAATTAGGGTGTTTTGTGTGATTTCAAGTCATTACGATGTCGTTCGGTATGCATTTGACCATTAAACGCATGTTTAGACCATTTACGACATGCGGAGTGCGTTTTCGGCCATCGCGGTCACACGACACCTCTGATTGACGTGTCGTCTGGCCGACCATTTCACATTTTACCCACCTTTTGTTTTTGTCTGATTTCATGGCATTACGAGGTCGTTTGTATGGTTTTGATCACCCCACGCACGCTTTTCAAGCGCGCTAAACACCTGAAAAACACATATTCAGTCGTGTCGCGCAAACCGCGCATCCGAATGATGTGTCGTCTCCTCATACACCTCACGAATAATAATTAGGGTGTTTTCATGTGATTTCAAGTCATTCTGATGTTGTTCGGTATGCATTTGACCGTTAAACGCATGTTTTGGCCATTTACGACATGCGGAGTGCATTTTCAGCTACCACGGTCACACGACACCTCTAATTGATGTGTCGTCTGGCTAACCATTTCACAATTCACCTACCCTTTGTTGTCATCCGATTTCATGGCATTCTGAGGTCGTTCGGCCGGTTTTGACCACCCCACTCATGCTTTTCAAGCGCACCAAATACCTAAAAACACATATTCAGTCGTGTCGCGCAAATCGCGTGTCCGAATGATGTGTGGTCTCCTCATACACCTCACGAATAATAATTAGGGTGTTTTCATATGATTTCAAGTCATTCTGATGTCGTTCGGTATGCATTTGACTGTTAAACGCATGTTTTGGCCATTTACGACACGCGAAGTGTGTTTTCGGCCACCGCGGTCACACGACACCTCCGATTGACGTGTCGTATGACTGACCATTTTACAATTCACCCACCCTTTATTGTCGTCTGATTTCATGGCATTCCGAGGTCGTTCAGCCGGTTTTGACCACCCCAAAAATATAATAACATAAGTATATGAAATATACTATGATGTTATTATGTTAATGGCATAACCCACATTCACCTCCTCTTCCATTAAATGGGAAAAAAAACCATCATTCATGTGTACGACGGATTTCCACCTTGTGGACCAATATAATTAGTCTTCCATCATCACCTCTCATATGAAAAGGTTGTTGAGAATAACACCAAAAAATCAAATGAGATGTGTGGGCTTGTCTTTGGAATCAATAATCTGACAACCGAGTATAAAGGATGTTTACATACTATTCTAAATCATCTTAAAGCTCTCACAATAGTTGTTTCTGCTGCATCTACTTCTACTCAACCATCTTAGCCTTTGGATAGTGAAATGATTAGATCATTATTTAAAGAAGAACTTCAGTCTGTGTTGAGTGGTACTGTTCAGGAGAGTCTCTCTACAATCGTTAAGAATAGTGACCATGTGTTTGACTTGGTAAGAGTTCTCTCAATAATTACCATTGATGCTCAATAATAAATCTCTAAGAAAGTGGATTACTACTTCAAGAGGATCTATTCCAAGCATGAGTTGAACAACCATTTCAAGTATCTTGTGCATAATTTGAAGTTGCCTCCTATAACTCAAGCTTTCAAAAACCATGTACATAAGCTTCAGGACATCACACTTACTCAGGAGAAATTCATGGATAATAAAGATGACTTTGAAAAGGCCATGAAATATGGTGGCAAAATCATCATAGATTTTATCAATCTATTGAAGTCGTATATGCATGTTCAGAGCACAACCATCGCGGCTCCTGCAGCGGCTCCTTTGAGGACTGGTCTACCTCCTTCCACTTATCCTTCTACTTATACTTCATTTTTTCCTACTACAATGTTTATTGCTCAAGTTCTAAGCTAGATAAGACCTGTTATTATTGAACAACCTTTGCCTCAGTGTTCCACCAAACCAACCCTCGCCCCTTCTATTATTGAAGGAGTGTCATTGCCTTCCCTTCCTACTGCTTCTACCACCTCCACTTCTGCACCTCCTACTTCTACTCTCGTTGTCTTCGACAAGGATAAATTGAAGGCTGCAAAATATGAAGATAAGTGAAGGATACTTTTTTATAGGGTTGTGATGTATTTTCTTTTTATGATTGTAAATCAACTTTGTTTCTATATTCAATGAAAAGTGCTCTCTCTCTCTCTCTTATTCACTTGTTGGTTTCATTTAGTGTTTGTTTTTCTTTTCTCTTATTCTCTTTTTTTATAATCCCAAAGGGGGAGAAGAGCTGACATTTATGTTAAAGGGAGAAATAAGAACCGGCTTTTAGGCATTTATGGGAGAAGAGCTACATTTATGCTATTTGTTACATATATGCTCTAATACCTTGATATGATAAGAAAATGTATGGCTTGTAAATTCCATGATTTTTTATCATCAAAAAGGGGGAGATTGTTGGAATCCTCTTGTTTTAATGCTCACAAATCATGTAAATCCTATAAATCATGTAAATCCTATAAATCATGTAAATCCTGTAAATCATTTAAATCATGTTTAGACCTTATAAATCATGATTACTCTTGTTCTGCTATGTTTTATTATGATTATGATTAACCTTAATCCATTCTATGAGTATTACTTCTTAAGACAGATGACAGATATTTGACTGACTCTGTGACACTATTTCCCTGACACCATAATCGTGCTACTTGTTACAAAATTCGTAAAGGACCTGACACCATAACTGTGCTACCGGTTCCAGAATTCGTAAAGGACCAGACACCGGTTCTGTGACACCGTAACAAGACACCGTTCAGATTTTTGACAAAGGACAAGATACCATTTTTGTGATGTCGTAACAAGACACAGTCCTAAGTCACCATTTCTGATTCACTGTGATTGTGGCACCGTTCCTGACTCACCGCAACTATGACACTGTTCCTTAACAATTTTTCTGTCTTTTTCAAATTAAATTTAAAGTTTGATTCTAACAGTCATATTTGAGTCATTTAATGGCACTGATATAATTAATGATCTTGTGTAGACATGACACCTGATAGTACAAGGTACGAGGTGTGGGAATCGTGCTCTTTGTCGACCATAACACAAACACCCAAAGATTAAATACAAGGTGGCACACGAGCTGAAAAAACTAAGGAAGTGTAGAGACTGAACGAGGCGTTAGAGTGAACATACACGCATGCAAGAACACACAGAAGAACAAATGAATGAATCTCATTTTCTTCTAGTTGTATTGTTGTGGATCAGAACTGCGAATATCCTTACGACACCAACTCAAAGAAAAAGAAGTACTATAAAGAGCTACAAAAAAAACTTACCAGAAACCAAAATACAGAGCTCATGATACTCTATTTATGAGTCTGCTTTCATAAAAGGACTTGAACATCAAATATGTTACATCTTAAAAGTCCAGAGCTGTATAGAACAATACTCAAAGTATTTCTAATCTCTTTTTAATATATTCGGCTCTGTTGTGTACTGTTTTATTAATCTTTCGAGCAGTGTGTGAATCTGTCTATTAAACACACATTGTCTCCTGTACTGAACTGGAGGATGCAAGATATCATCTCACTACTACTCTTTTACACCTTGTTTCACCCACATATAACTGTGGAAGAGGTCCTGTGTGACATGACTGGTATATTTCCCACGTAGAACCGTGGTAGAGGTCAAGTGACCTGGACAGTCTTGTGTACTGTTGTGTAAACCTCGATCCAGGGTGTGGATCAAAGCTTTATATATATTTTACTTGGTGATAAGTGATCACCAAGTGAAGTGGATTAGGTCTCGGCTTGAGACTGAATCACTTGTTTTAATCCGCTATATTTTTCAAATTTAGTTTACTCTACTTTGAATCGTATTTTAGAAAACTAAGTTTCACTTTGATAGTTAGTCTTGAATAGTATTTATAATTCTTCTGATTTGGTAAATTAGTTTCAAAGGTTATATCAATATCTCATATTGTTATAACTGAGAAATAATCAATTTTCTGAGAAATTAATTGAACAGTCAGACTGTTATAAATTTACTACTTTGATTAATTGACCTGTTTTGTTTTTAAATTGGGGGATCTTCAAATAAAGTTTTTAACAAAAAATTTTATAAGAACTTAATTCACCCCCTCTTTAGTGTCCTACTCCGACCAACAATGCGTTTAGAGGGATGTAATGACTTATAGTTATTTCACACACATGTATATCTGAATATGGTCTCGTAAGGATTATTGTAAGTGTGACATGTATGAGTTGTGATGGCTTGGAGTAAATACTCGATGTATAATACACGAAACATGAGTTGTGGTGTCTCTCAGAAACTACTCAATTATTATATGGAGATGTGGCATGTTGTCGAGTTTCAAATGTCATTATCTTTCTTCTCTCTGTGCCAACCTAGAAAGGGTATCTATGGATGGAGGAGATTGTGACACTGATAAGTGCTTTAAATGCATTAAGAATTTTCATCCACAAGAAATGATACCACGTGACATACATTCCATTTCATTTAACTAGTACCCGCCCGTGCTATTGCACGATGCATTCAATTACTAGTTTTTCTTTTAATAAGAGATTAATATTTATAAAATTTTAGAAGAAACAATAATGTTGAGAAAAAATTAATTAGAAAGTAATGGTGTATGATAATGAAATAGGAGTTCATAGAATATGAAGAAACCATTAAAATAGTTGACAAATAAATAGGAGAGTAAAAGTATATGAATTTTTAAATTTTGAGGAAGAATATTTGTATAATGCGGTACATTTAATTTAGAAAGCCAAATAAATATGTAACACATGTTGAGTAAATCTAGTTGATATGATATCCCCACTTATCAAAACCTAATATAAAATTTATGGCATTAAACATATATATATATATATATATATATAAAGGATTTATGGGATTCCCGTATGTTGACTATAAATGGATTTATGTAATTATTTAAATGTGTTTTTGGTTTATAGGTGTTTTACTTGTATCCATATTTCATGAAAAAATGTTGTTTAATGTTACATGATAACATTTCAAGTAAGATAAATGTAAGATAAAATGTGAGGGTAAATAACATCAATCAATGTGTTACATAACATTAATTACACTACACATTTATAGCTATTTTACTTATATATTACTTGTATTCTTCCATAATAACATCTTGTTATATAAGATAACATAATTCCTTATTTTTTATAATGTTACAAAGGTCAAGAAATTAATGAACTTTCAAAATGCACCTATTTTTTCATTTGAATTGTACTAAAACTATAGGTACTTATCTCTCCATATGATTGATATACCATACCTCATGGTTCCATATAAATCTCAAAACATCCCACCAAAACATCACAATACTTCCACAGCTCAATGCGCAAAGCCATAGACGCTCCATGAGTTAGCCACTGAGTATTTCTCCTGATAGCAACGTTGTCAAAGGATCTGAAATCCATGAAATAGGTTAGTCATTACATGATCGAGGGCATGGGAACCCTATGTGTAGTCGAGGACTCGGACGTTTTAAATTTCAATGTTACATGAACTATACATGATAAAGACTACTGAATCGAACATATTATAAATTACATAATATGTTGTAATCATTTAATGTGTGGCCTATTGAGAAATCATAATCATAGAAAATTGAATAACATAAATGATTTCAATTTCATTCCAGAAGTTCAATTTGACTAAACTTGAGTAAGAATTTCCCTCATCATTCCCATACCCATGATTTTCAATTCTATGCCTTTCATTGCATCCATCCACATTAAAGAATTGAAATAATTTAAAACATCCACAGTTGTGCAACTTGAAAATGATTGTAAGCATAAACTTATTAATTTCAAATGAATCTATGAAGATAATATTATCAATCTCTACAACCTGCAGATGAACTAACACTTACATAACAATTAATTAAAATCAATTTAAGAACTTATGGGTGCAAAACCAAAACCAAAACCAAATTCAATTTGAATAGGTAATTAATCTCATACCTGTAAAATCAGACAACAAAATTTGTTAATATTTTCAAACATAACATGAAAAGGCAAACAACAAAATTTGAACCCTAAGTATTATAGAAGTGAAATGAAATCAGTAATGCAGAAGCAAGGATTTAGGTTCATAAATAGATAAGTAATCTCATACCTTAAGTGCGAAGATGATGCGGGAGGGAATAACCTACTGGAAAATGAAATTTCAAACCCAAGAATCCCTGGAATAGCCGACTGAAATCTCAATCAGGAGGTGGTTTGAAGGGATGGAATGCTAGTTGATTGAAGAGGATCTGAAGGGATTAAATGAAATAGGAACGATGCATAGGAGGCTTGTAGTAGGAAAGCGCAAATGGTCGTTCAGTGGATCTGAACAAACTCGCGAGCCAGAGATAATTGGAAGGAAATGACGACTGGGAATAGGTACACGACGGTGAGGTGAGGTGAAATCGGGAGAAGGAGCAAGACTGAGTAGGAGCACGTCGGACTGTAGGGAAACTGAGAGGAGGACGATGTCGGCGGGGGTTTCCGGGTAACCCTAAGTCGTGAAGTGGTGAAATCAGAGCAGGAACAGGATACAGAACACGGCGGAAAGGTGAGCTGAATCAAGGATAAGGAGAACCTTGGAGGAGGATGACGGAGTGCAGCATAACCGGGAGAATGAACACTACGACGATAGGGGTTTCGGGATTGTAGGTCACGATGAGGTGAAACCCAAGCAGGAGCGGGAGTGGGAGGGAGAAAATGGATGAGAACGGAAGTGGAGGAGGGATGTGGTTGCACGGAGGGTCGACGCGTATGAAAAAAAGGTCGTGGAGTATTGCAAGGGTGACATGTGTTCTGGGAATTACCTAGCTTTAGTATGTTTAGTAGATATCCTATATTAGTGTACAGTATGAGAGGATACAAATCCTATTCGGTGTAAGCTTCATAGTTTTTTCAAGATCTGAGCAGGTGAATGAATGGAAGGGGAGAAGTCACGTTACATAAATGGTTCTAGGTGTAGCCAATATAATGTTCAGTGAAGTCATCCATTCCCTGAAATAGATTAAGGAAAGAGATAAAAAAATGATTCTGATAAACAAAGTGTGCCATAGAAGGCAGAGTTAACAGACATTATGTCATTATCAACATGATGGGGGGAAGATAGATGAAACTGTTTCATTTGGAAAAAGGTGTTCAACAACTGAGGTATGTTGTAAGAAGAGGCAGTTAAACAAATTTTTTCCCAACAGATACAAAAAAAAGGATATGAATTTCAATCAACTAAATTAAAAAAAAGTTATTGAATGCAGAATCAACAGCAGCCTGAGCCTTCTCAATAGAATATGGATGCAGTGACATTTCCTAATCATCTGGATGTCTGCCTTCTTAAGTCAATCTAAAGAGTGTTGGGTTGTGGGTTTTAAAGATCGCATGAATAGAGACCAATCAAGGGTGAGAAGAGCCTTGATTATCCATTGAACCGCCAACCATTTCATGCACATTTGATTTTTCCTGAATAAACCTGAGTCGCATAACAATAAGAAAAGGAAACTTGTTGAAATATATTTGAATGCATAATATATGTGAAATATCTTATATTGGTGTACATTATGAGAGGATACAAATCCTATTTGGTGTAAGCTTCAGAGTTTTTTCAAAATCTGAGCAGGTGAATGAATGGTAGGGGAGAAGTCACGTTACATAAATGGTTCTAGGTGTAGCCAATATAATGTTCAATGAAGTCATCCACTCACTGCAAGTAGCATCCTATAAAAACAACATGCATTAGGATTAAAAACAACTAGTTCTTAATTCATGAAGTAGAATAACTATTTGTAACTGAAAAACAACAATTCATTAACTATAAAATGATAAATACCTTGTAAAAAATCATATTATGTGGTTACTATATTGACCACGAAATTCAACGCATCGCTCTTGATCCCTTTGTATCTAAATCCCCTATAAACAATTATGAAAAGTTTTAAAGTTTGATATTATTAATCCTATTTATCCATTTGAGCAATAGAATGCATCTTGCCTGAAGACCGCCTGTACCCAGAATAATCATATCTGAAAACAACCGTCGACCAGAAGTTGCGTCACCTGGAAAAAGGTGTTCAACAACTGAGGTATGTTGTAAGAAGAGGCAGTTAAACAACTTTTTTCCCAACAGATACAAAAAAAGGATATAAATTTCAATCAACTAAATTAAAAAAAAAGTCATTGAATACATAATCAACAGCAGCCTGCTCAATATAATATGGATGCAGTGACATTTCCCAATCATCTGAATGTCTGCCTTCTTAAGTCAATCTAAAGAGTGTTGGGTTGTGGGTTTTAAAGATCGCATGAATAGAGACCAATCAAGAGTGAGAAGAGCCTTGATTATCCATTGAACCTTCAACCATTTCATGCACATTTGGTTTTTCATGAATAAACATGAGTCGCATAACAATCAAAAAAAGGGAAACTTATTGAAATATATTTGAATGCATAATATATGTGAAATATCCTATATTAATGTACAGTATGAGAGGATACATATCCTATTTGGTGTAAGCTTCAGAGTTTTTTCAAGATTTGAGCAGGTGAATGAATGGAATGGGAGAAGTCACATTACATAAATGGTTCTAGGTGTAGCCAATATAATGTTCAGTGAAGTCATCCACTCACTGCAAGTAGTAGCCTATAAAAACAACATGCATTGGGATTAAAAACAACCTGTTCTTAATTCATGAAGTAGCATAACTATTGGTAATTGAAAAACAATAATTCATTAACTATAAAATGATAAATGCCTTGTAAAAAAATCATATTATGTGGTTACTATATTGACCACGAAATTCAACGCATCGCTCTTGCTCCCTTTGTATCTAAATCCCCTATAAACAATTACGAAAAGTTATAAACTTTGAGATTATTAATCCTATTTATCCATTTGAGCAATAGAATGTACCTTGCCTGAAGAACGTCTGTACCCAAAATAATCATATCTGCAAACAACCGTCGACCAAAAGTTGTGTCAGTCCAGAATTTTATAAGCAGAAACAAAGAAACGTTGGATCTAGAAAATTGACCCAATCAAATTGACTCAAAGATGAAGGCTGAGTTTTGACCCAGATCCGCAACGTTGACATGATAGTGTAGAATAGTTAGGGAAGTAGATGTGTTCTTCACGTACTGTGCCATAATTTCATTCTTCTTCTTCGTGCGCAGCTTCAAAACGTCAATAGTTTCCTTTTAAGAATCATCTAAGATCGTTAACCTCCCGGTGGCCATGTCGGCGACGACCGTATATGACGGGGGGATTAGCAGGGAGAACACAAACCTTCGCCGCCATCGAAGACGTCACGAGCCCCATAACCAATCCCCCCACCACCAAAAAATATGAAATAATGGAAGAACAATCGAATGTTAAACAAACGAATCAGGGAATATCGGTTTCTTTTTCCGAGCCATGTCACAAAAAGCAGGTCGTCGAAGATGGCGGAGGATGTTTAGCGCATGGGGGTGGAGATTAGGGTTTTGCGAATGACTAACCGGAAACCCATGGACAACTAAATGAGGTAACGGAGGCGGGAGAGGAGTATGCGAGTAGGGGAGGGAGAGGAAGGCGACGACAGAGGTGGGGATATAGTATGGAGGAATCAGGTTTCATCTGTAACCCTAGGTGATGGATAGGGAGAGGCCGTGGGCACTGGTGTGCAGCGGGAGAAGCACGAATTGGATCCCAAATTTGGAGGGAGGATTGGTTTTTTTTTTGGTGACATGGGTGATTGGAGAAATGACGCGTAATAGAATATGGATGTGGAAGAACAGGAGGTTAACACGTGGAAGTTGGAAAAACCTAAAATTAGTATATATAGATATATAGATATATAGATATATAAATACAGATATATAAATATAGATATAGAAGATATAGATAACCCCGCGTTCCTCACCGGACAACGATGACCCGTTCAAAGGTGGTGCTCGGTCATTGATGCTCTGACGTGGGGTCATAGCAGAAGTTTTGTTAAAAAAAAAAATTTTTTTTACCCAACTATCGATCCGCCGCCGTCACCGGCTTCGCCCCTGTCCCCGTTCGTGGCAACCCTAATCTCCCTCGTTTTCACTCTCCCTTGCACAGAGTGAGGTGTAGGGGAAGTGGGGATTTTGAGGCTGCTGCAGATTGAAGTCCTCGGTAGGGGCGATAAGATGAAGTTCCAGATAGAAGACTTGACGGTCTACTTCCCGTACGACCACATCTACCCAGAGCAGTACGCGTACATGGTGGAGCTGAAGCGAGCCCTTGACGCCAGGGGCCACTGCCTCCTGGAGATGCCCACCGGCACCGGCAAGACCATCGCCCTCCTATCCCTCATCACCAGCTACGCCCTCTTCAAGCCCTCTAACCCAATCAAGCTCATCTACTGCACCCGCACGGTCCACGAGATGGAGAAAACCCTGGCCGAACTCCGGTTTCTCCATGAGTACCAGGTCCGCCACCTCGGCCCTGGCGCCCGAATCCTGGCCCTTGGCCTCTCCTCCCGCAAGAATCTGTGCGTCAATCCATCCGTAGTTTCCGCCGATAACCGTGACTCGGTTGATGCTGCGTGTCGCAAACTCACGGCTAGCTGGGTCCGTGCCGCCGCCGCTGAGGATGCTAGCGTTCCCACTTGCTCCTTCTTTGAGAATTATGAGAAGGCCGCATCCGAGGCAGTGTTGCCTCCTGGCGTCTACACATTGCAGGCATCGTATTTTCTGTGCTTGTTATTTTGTCTTTCCAGTCCGATGAATCCATCCAAGTGCATACACATGTTGATTTAAACCCTAAAGTGCACACATACGTTGATTTAAACCACAAATGCAAGCCCCCTTCCTTCATTTAGTGTTTTTTATTTCCACTAGATTATCGATGGTCAATAAAGTGAAAGAAAAAACAAAATGTGGGAGGAATTTTAAGTTTTTATTTAAACTTTTATGTATTATTGAATGAAAACAAATTTTATCTTGAACTGAATTATCAAAAACTGAATATAAGTTATCTTGAACCGAATTATCAAAAACTGAATATAAGGAAGTTTTCCAGGCTGAGAAAATGCTGGATAAGATGCCAAAAACCAATGTTTAATTTTGTCCCTGAAAATTCATTTTTTTCTTTTTTTTTCATATCTATCTATAAATATAACATCAAGAATATTACCAGTGAAAGAAGGCTGGCGTTGGATTAATAAAACATTTCAATTGTATGCCATATTTGATTTGTAGATCTGCTCCTGGCTGCAGGATCTTAGGGCATTTGGCAAGGAGAAAGGGTGGTGCCCATACTTTTTGGCACGGCATATGGTGCAGTTTGCAAATGTAGTTGTTTATAGTTACCAATACTTGCTCGACCCCAAGGTTGCAGCAATCATATCGAAGGAGATGCAGAAGGAGTCCGTGGTCGTGTTTGATGAGGCACACAATATTGATAATGTGTGTATCGAGGCGCTTAGTGTAAGTGTGAGGAGTCAAACACTTGAAGGCGCAACAAGAAATCTTAATAGGATTACTCGTGAGATTGACAGGTATAAATCTGTTGCATGTTATTTATCCTGGCAGTGCTTTGACATGGCAATGATGATTAGTTTGTCATTGATGTGGTATAATTTGAAATCATTTCCCTTGATATACCCTACTTGCTTAGGCTGTGCACTAGATCTGTCCCTTGTTTTTTTTATATATGTTTTATGGTTAATTATAGAATATCACTACCTTGAATATCAAACAGTTTAGATAACCTTAGTTTAGATAACCTGTATAATTTGGATCGGGCAGTCTTACTTTATGTCAGTCAAGCATCACCATCCTCCTTAGGTTGTTTGGTCCTAGTAATTTGTGTTACAACTGCATGTAGATTTTCATATTTCCAGCTTCCATCTATTTCTACATAATCCACAGCAATTTTCTCTCTCTTGTTAGTTCAAATCTCAGGTTGCAAGGTGTTTTAATGGACCTGTGTTCCTTACTCAGTGATTTGCCCAAAAACTTAATTCTGGTGTCATACACCCAAGCACCATTCTAAAAAGATTACGCGCTCAAGAAGATGTGTTTTCCGCGCTCGAAAAAGATTACGCGCTCAAGAAGGGTTTTTCGCGCAGGGGTCAAGTTTGCCTATAAATATGAAGCGACCCCCTCATTTGAAGTAGCTCAAGACATAGAGAGTATCGAAGCTCTCGCACGCGAAATTGGAATACGAAGGGAGTTGCGCTTAAACATAAAGTTTGCGCGTAAAGCTCAGGATGCGCGTAAAGAGGTGGTTGCGCGTAAAGCAAAGGCTTCACGTAAAAGAAGGTTGTTGCACGTAAAAGAATTGGTGACGCGTAAAAGAGGTGTTGCGCGGAAAGTGGATTTCGCGCAAAAGTAGAAAATTACGCACAAGACAGTGTAGAGGCTGCGCGTAAAAATTGGGGTTGCCCGGTACACTCGGTGCAAATAGAGATTCATCTGCGGGTGAAAGTGGGACGTCAACAAAGCATCTATCAACAGTTAAGGATGCAAATTTCATTAGAGATAATGAAGAGACCTACAGGTCTGAGTGAATCTTCTGAAAAGCAGTGAGCACACTTCAGTTGAGAGAGCAGTGAGCTTTCACTTCGTGACTGGTTGTAAACCAGAAGGGACAATGAGTTCGCTTCGAACATTGTAAACAACAATGCGCTTTTAGTGGATTTGGTACATCGACACATCGTCGGTGTATGCTCTTTGGACGTAGCTCAGTGAGGGTGAACCAAGTAAAAATCACTGTTTCCTGTGCATGATTTAGTTTCTGTTTATACTTTGCTACAGGAAAGAGAAAGAAGAGAGTTTTGCTTAACAACAAAACAAGATCAATAGAAGCAGTTGTTTTAATTTGTCATACCTTGATTCACCCCCCCTCTCAGGGTATCTAATATAGTGGACCTAACAGTTCCATGCAGGTAGAATTTCAAATAAATAAAGGAAAATTCAATAGATTAACTTTTAATTGTCAGGATGAAATCTATAGCGAAAATTTAACAAGAGTTGGCACCACACAACCATCTCTCCTAAAGGCGGAGCCTCGACTTTTCAAGGGCAAATTCTTGACTCTAACTATTACTCAATTATCGGCCAACCTCTAACATGACACTTTCCCCCCACAGTCTTTCTCTTTTCTTGCATGGACAGTCAAACGCCAATTAATGGTCAACTACCCCAATTAACCCTTTCCTCTTTATTAGATTCTCATCCCATGAATGTTCCCCCCATAAATGTCTCCTTGGTCAACATGCCATTAATTTTCAGTTCCTATAAATAACAAAAATAATCAATAACTCATTAGTGGCCAGCTTTTCAGATTCCCTCTCGGACGAACCTTTACAGGAGGAACATGCCCCCCCCCCCGGGCTTTGAGGGTTGTCACCCTAGGCCTTTCAAGTTTCCACATGTCTTTTTCTGTGGAGATGCTTCACTTTTTCTCTCCCATAGTCACTGCCCATTCACTTCTACATTGTGTGGTTACGAAGCAGCAATTTTGGTTGAAATGCATGTTTACATTTTATTTATATTGTCTCCAGAAGTTGCAATACCATTTTTAATTGAACTAAATATCTGTTCAGAAAATTCTGTTAATGTAGAATTCTTCAAGTACAACAGCATATTAGAAGCCAAATTGTGGAAATATGAGGCGTTCTCTCCACTCATGACACATCAGGACATCCTATTCATAATTTGCTGCATTCATTCCAATTAGGATCTGATGGTGGCATAGAGCTAATTGGTGCTCAAGTCTTTGATACTTTGCATGTCATTTTGTGCACGTTCAAGTAAAATAAGACTTGCTTGTTTGACCTGCTAGGAAGGTTCAAGACCACTGATGCAGGAAGATTACGTGCAGAGTACAACCGCCTTGTAGAGGGTTTGGCCTTAAGAGGAGACCTACCTGGTGTGTGATTTATTTGTTCATTGACTGTCATTTTCTTTATTCATTGTCTCTTGAGTTATTTTCCTGTTTGTTGCAGCCAGTGATGCCTGGCTTTCAAATCCTGCACTGCCTGATGACATTCTTAAGGAGGCTGTGCCTGGAAATATTCGCCGTGCAGAACATTTTGTGTCTGTTTTACGTAGATTGGTCCAGTATCTGAAGGGGCGTCTGCAAACTGAGAATGTAGAGAAGGAAGGCCCCGTTACTTTTGTGGCTTCTATAAACTCTCAAGCTGGAATTGATCAGAAAATGCTGAAGTTCTGTTATGACCGCCTCCACTCACTTTTGTTGACACTTGAAATAACCGACACCGATGATTTTTTACATATTCAAACGATATGTGATTTTGCAACACTTGTGGGAACATACACTCGTGGGTTTTCTATTATTATTGAGCCTTTTGATGAGCGAATGCCAAACATCCCTGACCCTGTACTGCAGGTCATTTGTTTCTGATTTTTTTGCTATTTTGTCATTTTATTTTTCTCAATATAAATAGAAATTAATTTGCAGATGCATAGTGCCTTGTTCATTTTTTTAGGGGTGGGGGCTGGCATTTTGTATATGATATTTAGAAGTCACGTTTGGATCTCTAGTATGATTGTAACTTTCTTATTTATAACAGTCATGTTATAGGAGGAATAAACTATCGAACCTTTCCGCGTCTGATATGGGATTTTTTGTAATTTCTTCTGTCTTGGTGTAAAATCTCAGTGGAAATCATAACATAATTGCTATTTCTGGTGTACTGCATCTCCATAGGATGTCTTTTAGCAATTTGCATGGTTCAAATGATATTTTTATTCATTCACAAGTATGCATGAAATGATAAATTTCTTTAGTTTTCATTTTGGCATTTCAGCTCAGCTGCCATGATGCTTCTCTTGCCATAAAGCCTGTATTTAGTCGTTTCCAGTCAGTTGTGATCACATCTGGAACTCTTAGCCCGATTGATCTCTATCCCCGCCTTCTGAATTTCAACCCAGTTGTTAGTCGAAGCTTAACAATGTCCTTAACAAGGGATTGCATCTGTCCCATGGTTCTCACTCGTGGAAGGTGAGATATTATCAAATTTAGCATACTAGGTTAAATGTGTTTTCTATTTAGTCCGCTTCTCCTCACCATCACATAGGTGTTATTTTAAATAAAATAAGACCCATTACATTTAATGTTGTCATGGTATGCTGGAACATATTTGCGTTTTCACAGTGATCAGCTTCCTGTAAGTACTAAATTTGATATGAGGAGTGATCCTGGCGTTGTAAGAAACTATGGGAGACTTTTGCTAGAGATGGTGACAGTTGTCCCTGATGGGATTGTGTGTTTCTTCGTCAGTTACTCGTACATGGATGGAATAGTCAATAGCTGGAATGAACTTGGGATTTTAAAGGTGAATATGTTCTACATTAGCTTTGGTGAGATTCGTTTTTTGTTGACTGCCTTTAAATCCATTTTGGGGAAAATGCCATGTTAATGCTCAAAGGAGATACTGAATTCACATTTATACATTTTGTTATGAAAGAAAAATCTTTCTTATGGGTATAATAAAATCCCAATGTGTTTTTTTACAATTCTTAACTTTGTTGTAGTCAAATGTTTTTGCTTTGGGTGCACTAGTTCTTTAGCTTCTTGGTATCAGCATGGGTATTAGGTCCTTGGTGTTGCGTAAGGTTCAATATTCAAATCATTGCAGGTGATATATGGAATCTATCTTTATTTACCAATTAAAAAATTCGTGCAGTTTTATGTTTGTAAAACTATATTTACGGTAGCTTTTCTATGAATATATTCAATTTTTTTTTAAAACTTTTGTTGCAGGAAATAATGCAGCATAAGCTTGTTTTCATTGAGACTCAAGATGTTGTAGAAACAACTTTGGCACTTGACAACTATCGCAGGGCATGTGATTGTGGGAGAGGTGCTGTCTTTTTCTCTGTTGCCAGGTATTTGATCTAATTGAACTTAGAGCTCAATTCTTATTCTAACATAAAGTGCAGAAGGATTGTGGTGGACTGTACTCTTGACGTGTTTGATTAGAGCAGTTATGTACTTTGTATGTGGGTGTGTCTAGGTTATTTCTATCCTTTTATCTAGCGCGTTTAAATTTTGAATCTCGTGCCTATTTCAAGTCCTCTATTTCTCATCGTACTCTATTAATTAAATGTTTCAGTCTAACTGGGACACATGGTTTCTGGTTATATTTCTTTTACACAGTAACAAAGCCAAACCCTAGGAAGCGTCTCTAGATCGGGCCCCCCTTTCTTTCCCCGGAGCCCTCGTTGGTCCCTGCCAACACCCCCTTTATTTGCCGCGCACCCTAGTTGCGTTCGCTGCCTTCATCAGGCCATGCGCCCCCCCAAGCACATGCTGCCCAGCCAGGCACCCCTGCCAGCCTGTCTCACCCAACCATTGATGCCGCGCCTTAGTGATGCCCGCTGCACTACATCAACCATGCACACCACTTTGCCATGCTCTCTACAGAGCTATGCTTCCCTGCAGTGCTTTTTTCCTGGACTGGTGTGCCTTTTCTACCCTTTCTTTGATGAAGGAATCTTGCTACTTCACTGTGATGGTCATTGCGCCCCTGGTTAATACTGCAGTTTGTGTTGTTCGTAATGTTCATCGATATGGGTGCCGTAAATGAAACCGCTACCAAACCAGAGATGATTACAGTATCCTCTCGGTTGGCAACTCCTCAATTTCTCAATTTTTTGCGTGTGGCAGATGACAATGACTGTATTTTTGAAGGGAATGAGCTGTTGTGGCCATTTTTTTAGTCCTCCAAATTCAGCGGATCCTCATATGCTTGTTATGAACCTGAGGATGACAAGATGTTCAGTTTTTTTCTCAATTCGATGGACAAATTGGTTAAACGTGTGGCCAGAAACTTGAATACCAGGGATCCTGGCTGATTCCTGCATTTTGTTTTGACTGGAAGATTATTGTGGGTGAGTTCATTGACTTGTGATCTATTCTCCAAACTCCAGAAGAAATGCACACTCAGCATGAGCAATTATTCTTTTTTTTTCCACTTCAGGGATTGAACCCAGAGTTCAACCTTGTTGGGATAAAGATGCTCGCCAACCCCATCACTCTATATATGTCACTTGTTTGTAGTCTCCTTATCAAGGCCAATCGTCTATCTGCCACTACTGTGTCTGTTGATTTCTTTCACACAACTCTTGCATCTCGTTGCAATGGTCGTGGATTTGGATGCTTTGGTGGTGGTAGCCTCCGTCATATATGGTGTCACCATTATGGTTGACAACATCACACAATTGACACTTGCTGACAACTTCATGGCCACCTGAAGCGTCCTCAACATACTGGCTGATCCAGTCCTGTTCAAGTTGCTGTTGCTGAGTCCCCCACCTCTGCTCCCGACACACGATTTCATGGTCAAGCTCTTAGATGAGTTTTTTATATATGCAGTCTCTGCTTGTAGAGTTTGTTTCGTCCAGTGCCAATATAACCCAGTCTGATGTCCACGATGCCTGTCTATCTCAACATCCTATTACACGGTTGATTGACTATGGTGTCTCTGATAACGTCACTGACATTATGGGTATTCTCCATTCTTACTGTCGGACTTCAGATGGTGGTGCTATCACTATGGCTTTTGTTCTGCACAATTTGTTTAGCCTGTTATCATCCGTAAGATTTGTAATGATTTACGATGCACTTCTACATTCTCATCGATGAGTATTGTATTTCAGAAGCTCTCGACGAATTGTATGCTTGATAGAGGCAGGTTCTGCGGAGGTGTTGTCCCCTTAGCTTGCACGTTTCTTCCTATTCATAACGTGGATCTCCACTGATGCCATGGTCGCCCACCTACGTCTGTTCTCCAATGCCTTTATTCCGCGTTAGGTCTTTGTCTTTTGTTGACTTTGAATCCCGTCACTTCGCTAAGCATCATCTGGTAACCTACATTCTGTGTCAGCTAAAGTGCGCGACTAGTCCTTTCGAGTTGGTTAATTATGATGTGTGGGGCCCTAGCTCGGTCCCTAGTAAATCGGGCTGCCTATTGCATATCTTTTTTTGATGCTTTCTTCCACATGCTCTTTGATCTATCTGTTGAATAATCAATCTGGGCCTTTTCATATATTTTGTTTCTTTTATAATGAAATCAATACCCAATTCATTCCTTCAAATGTTTATGTTCTTACAATGATCATCTATACTTATGCACTGTCTTTCGTGTATTTCTTGCTGTCCATGATATTTTCCAGTAGACCTCTTGTCCCGACACATCTTGTTAGGAATGTGGGCTCTGTCCAGGTGTGGGCTGTCAGTTGTGTGAGCTGTTAGGAATGTGAGGGCTGTCCAGGTGTAGGGGCAGCATTTTATTTATTCTTCAACAGTTGTTAGAGCTGGTAGAAGCAGGTAGAGGGTTGTTAGTTGTTGTTTGGGTGGTAATAAATGCAGGAGGAGCCCGTGGGAGAGGATTACGAATGATTTTGCAACTCAGCTCGGCTGAAGGAGGTTGGGACCTTGGGTGGTCTTGGCCACGACTCCGGGTAGTGGTCTTCTGCGGAGAGCTCTCTTCTACCTTCTTTTTCTCCTCCTACATCTTTTACTGTAAATTTTCTCAAGAAGGTTCTCTGTTTTCCTGCTACTATCATTACAACAATACAGTGATACGATCTGTCCTTCTATTTTCTTTCTCACGCACCTACATACCTAACACATCATAACAAAATGGTGTTGTGGAGCACAGGAATCAACATTTTTTGAAAGGTGCTCAGGCTCTTATTTCACATGGAAGCGCTCCCAATTTTTTTGTGACGATTTTTTTGTGTGGCAATTTTTTTGAGTGACAGTATCCTCACGGCCTTCTCATTAATCTTCTTCCATCATTTGTTCTTGAGGGGGTGACTTCTTATCATTTACTCTTCGCTCTCGCAATCGCTTTCATTTTGTGTCTTCAGATGCCTGTGTTAGTCCTGAGATACTTGTCCATTTCATTCCATGTTTCACACTTGTTCCCTTGTGCCTCTTTCTTGGTTAGTCTCATACACAACGAGGCTGGCACTGCTGCTTCCCAGACCCTGGATGCTGTGTAGTGTATGCTGATTTGTCCTTTAAGACATTAAGTCCTCTTTTGTTCCACATGATTCTACTGCCATTGATCTCAATGTTTGTTTTACTTTTCTGCCGCTTCAGTTCTACCTTCTCGAAAACCTTTTCTTAAGGCTTGTGGGTCCCATTTTGATTGTATCTATATTTGTTGTACTCATGATCCATCTCTCACTACGCCTGTTTATGTTGCTGCCACTGATCTGTTGAGTGCTTTGCCGCTTGCCACTGAGTAAGAAACATTTGACTGCCAACAGATTCCAATATATTTTTCACTCTTATCAGGGTCTCTTTGCTTGTATCGTTGCCTTTTTTTGGCACACTGGATGCCACTTCCATTCCTCGTATCCTTATTGAAGCCAAAACTCATCCTGGTTGGCCGCAGGCAATGCGTGTAGAATTACAAGCTCTTGAGGATAACCATCCCTGTGATTTTGTTACTCCTATAGGTAAGTAAATAGTTACTTTTAAGTGGATTTATATTATTCATGTCAATGTAGATGGTTCCCTCAATCAGCTGAAAGCTTGTCTCGTTGTCAAATGATATGCCCAAGTGATAGACCCACCATTACTGCCACCTGGAAGGTATACTCCAGGAGGGGTAAAAGGGACTTTGCACCTGCTCCAACAGAATGTGGTGGTCCCCTGCTCCAACAGACTGCTCCAACAGATTGAGGTGGCCCTTAGTTCTAACAGATTGCTCCAACCAATTGTGGTGGTCCTTAGGTAGTTTTCTGGTGATTCCCTCCAGCCTTTGCTATAAGGGAGGGGCACGAGTGAGGGGGAGGGTAGGGAATTCAGTTGATTCGGCCTGGGGCTTGGGACAGGAGAGAGAGAGACTTCTCTGCCTGTAAGTGTATCACTCTTTACTCTTTTTGTTTTCCTGTTTAAACTCCTGTTGAAGGAAGCTTGAATATACCCTAGAAGTTCCCTGCTGTGCTAGTCTCCGCCACCAAGCATATGGCATTGGTTATTTTACACACCCTCTACTATCGCCAAAATTATATCAATGCGACTCTTAATCTATCTAATGGGCTCTTATCAATGGTCCATACACCATTTAGATGTCAAAAATGCATTTTTGTATGATTATCTAGGTAAAGTGGTTTATATGGTACAAGCTCCCTGGTCTGTTGCCCAAGAGAAGTAGTCCAAGGTTTGTTGCAATCAACAATTTTTATATGGTTCAAGCAGTTCTCGCATGGTTGGTTTAACCAGTTTTATACCCTGGTGATAAACTTTAGGGCTTTCAGAGTCTGAAGGATTTATCAGCGTTTTATCAATAATCGATTGTTGGTAGTATTTTGTCGGTCATTTATGTGGGTGACATCATGATCACTGGGAGTAATTCTGTAGGAATTAATCACCAAAGTCATTCCATCTTAGCACTTTCATACAAAGGGCTTGAGTCCTTTGAGGTACTTCTTGGGCATTGAGATATTTCATTGCATGAGTGGTGTCTTCCTATCTCAAAGGAAGTTTGTTCTGGATTTGCTGCATGGGATAGAGGTACCCCTTGTAGACACTATTAATACCCCTCTCAAGCCAGGGAGATGTCTCTTCATGTTGAGAGTGAAGTTTTTCCCTCACCTGAAAAGTATCAGTGGTTGGGAAGGTGAATTATTTGACTATGACTTGGCCTGATATTTCGCGTGCAATGAGTGAATCAGTTCATAGAATATCCTGTAAAATTTTATTGAGATCACTTTGCATCGTTGGATATGTCATTGGGGAACCTGACTTGGGCTTGCTATATTATGAACATGGAGATTCACATCTGAATATGTTGTTTTGCGATGCTGATTATGTAGGATGATTCTCCTCCCGGATTCACATCTGAATATTCTGTTTTTTGAGTCATAATTTGTTTCCTTGGCGAAGCAAGAAGCTGATTATAGTGTCCCGTTTGAGCGTTGAGTTAAAATATTGATCCATGACTTGTGTGATTGCAATGATTTTATGGGCAGAATTTCTTTTGCAATAGATTGACTAACCAGTTGGGAAGCCCACACATGTCTGGTGTGGCAATCAAATGACTATCAAGATTGTGGTCAACCTTGTTAAGAATCATTGGTGCAAGAGAGTGGTAAACAGAGAATGTAGAAGAAACAGTAAATGCTGTATTGCTGTTAGCAGAAAAGTACTGTTCCAGCAGAATACAGAAGAAGAAGAAGAGGGAAGAGAAGACCCTCTGTGGAAATCCCTTGGAGCCAAGGCTGAGGCCTTCACTACAGCTATAACTGAAGCCAACAAAATTCCAAGCCCCCATCCACCTACTACCCTAGCCTGGATTTAATATCCCAGCTATAACAACTGCCCCCAACAACTATTTATGGTAAATGCGGAACTGCCCCCTCGCAGTTACCTAAACTATTCCCCCACTTGGACAGCCCCACACGGACAGCCCCCCTCCTCACCCACCTATCACTTCCGCCCGTTTGAAAAATCCACCTTGTTCCCTAGGTGGTAAACTGAATGAGCCTTTGGGGTTGTTGATATAGCAGCCTCGAGGCTTGTCCCATCGCTGTGCATGCCTGCCCGTCTCTTCTTAGCTCGTGTCCACTGTGAAAGCCTTCTCAGCACGTCCCATGTGGGTGTGGATCATGCAATTGTGCCTTAAATTCAGCCTTCTCGGCATGGTCCTTCATGATTCCCCCATCTTTTTTTGCGCCTTCACCTTTAGCAGTTGTGATGAACGCCAGTACCTTCTCATTCTGCCCTCCACTGAAAACAGACCCTAGCCTATAGCCTTCTTCTAACGGTTCTGAAACCTTGTTACCTTTGGTCCATCTAACCAGCTTGTCTATAATTTCAGCTCTGTTGCGTACCACTTGAATGATGGTTTCAGGCACTCCTTCCTTCAGAGCTGATGGTTTCAAGCACTCCTTCCTTCAGAGCTGTCTCAAACGTGAGGCTTCCTCTACAAATCCCATCCACTAATTTCCATGTTGGCTTTGGTTGGCTATCAACCTCCTCAGTTCCCTTTGCTTTGTGCACAGTGTTCTTTGCATTGAGCGGCAGAGCAAATAGCCTATGCAGGTGGGGCGGATGCAAAACTTAGACACCCGATTCTGTCAAGAGTTTTAATAATGCCAGCAGCTATACATGCCCCTTTAACTGTCTCTGTCCCACGACAGATCTCATCTGCAAGGACTAGGCCTCTTGGAGTGGCTTTCCTGAATATGGAGCGCATCTCTGACATTTCAATCTGAAATGAACTTTTCCCATCAGCTGGGCTATCATTGGATTTCATGTGAAGCATAAAGGAATCAAAATGGGGAATCAAGCCTGACTCTGCAGGAGTCATAAACCCACAGATTCCAAGTATCGCAGCTGCACAAATTGATCGAAGCAAACTTGATTTTCCACCACCATTTGGTCCAGTTATCTTTATTCCTGTAGCGCCTTGAAACGATTTCATATTCCGAAAATTAGAGAACTCTACAACAGTGGGGAAAAACCATCTTTTTCTTCTACCTTCACTCACATGGGGAAATAATGCTTTTGCAATGACAAGTAACATGGAAGCAAATACAAGAATGTTGATTTTTGTTTCTAAATCAGCTGACGATCCCCTCAACAATTCCAAGACCTTTGCCTTTGCATTTGCACCAGCTTCATGGCACCTTGTTAGAGCACACCCCACCTTGACAATGGTGAACAAATCCTCTCCAACCTTTTTACTTTTAGAATCTACAACATGTGTTAGCTGTTTAATTTGCTCTTTCGCAGGAGTATTTGCGCACACTTCAAGAGAAAAATGCCTTCCCTTGAACCGAACATCACCGTGTTCTTGAACGTACAATAGTTCCGCCCTTAGCCCACCAAGGGGAGCAATGGAAGCTTCTATTCTATGAAGGTTCCAGACGCAGTGGAAGCGCTTGGTGGGCGGGTAACCATAGAGGTTTTTATTGATTCGATGGATCATTCACCAATTGTGCAAGACGTAAACGTCACGACCAATGAAATTTTTTCATCGAATATTGATATGAGAATGCTTGGAACCCGATGAGGATCTTTGCACGTTAAATTTATAATTAATTTATATTAGATCTGAAGAAAGAATACCTGGTTTGAGTATCTTTCTACAATGATGATGTTGTTGATCGTCTGGAAAACCCATTCCAGATTACCGTCTTTGCACTGGTAGGATATAAGTGTAGAATTCATTTAGCGGTGATCCACACGTGCTCCTTTGATCTCCGAGCAACACTGATAGAACGTCGGGTGCTAGCGTGATGGATCTATCGTCTTGTGTTCGTCTTGATCGCTTCTAGTTCCCTCGGGCTTGAATGATTCTCTATTCCCGTTCTAGAGAAGACAGAAGGAATTCGAGAGAAGTCCGTTGTGCGCAATGTTTCTCAATTCTGGATTAACTTGCACAATATACATAACCATCTATTTATAGAGTTTGAGATTAGGTTGGAATATTATTTTATTGCACAATGAACCTTGAATAATATAATAAATCTAATCTTACCCCATGCCATATAATAATAAAAATATTATTATTTTAATGGCGTGCGCCCACTGACATGATGATAAAATTACTCACTGGCTTGCAAATTAATATTTATCATCAGATACGATCTTGGTCCGCTTAAACTCCTCGACATTTATTGAATGGTTGAATAAATATTTTATCTACAAACCATCAAATAAGTATTTATTAAATATTCAATAAATATTTGCGATTGATAGAACATGAATAAAATTATTTCTCGGTCTTGAGAATAATATTTATTCCATTAATTAAATTCAAATAGAATTTAATTGAGATCAATGAAAACACTTAGTGTGTGACCCTCTAGGATTCTTTATCATTGGCATTAGGGGGACTTAAGATTATTGTCTAGCAACAGGTCAAAACACCCAACAGAAATAACTTACTGTCGCAACGTCGACATCACATACGAGTGCTCACTGTGTAATATAATCCATGTGTCGCAATATCTCATCAAGCAGGTTGCACATCTATGTTATCAACCTATATTTTTGATACTTTTTTCTTTGACTATTTGAAATAAATACGTCGTTACACCATGCTGATGAAATTTAAGGCGACAATTCCATTCCAATCAAAGGGTAGAGATATCAATTTTCATAAAGTTGGAAGCGACAAATCCTTCGTCGACTTATCCATTAATAACATGTCATTCGTGACACATCCAATGTATCCTATTTCTCGTGAACATACGACGTCACAGTTTTGTTCAGTAAATCTAAGTGCGCGAGTCCTAACATGCATTAATAATAATCTTAAAGTCGAAGGATCAAAACACATGCTCGTAGATAAGCATATCTGATTACACATAAACATGCAAAATTCCCACTGGCGGGTCTGTTTTCATGATCTCCTGTCTTGGAGATTACCAAGTGCGAATTTCATGAGATGGAGTCTCATCAACTTATGAATACTTGCACTGACAGTCAACATACTATGTACTATATTTAAGAACATCGTCATGATATTTCAAGGTTTTCATCATAGTTGAGAACTGGTACGACCTTGTCAATGTGATAGATACCCTATGACATTATTACATCAAAGTTATGCTGAACAATATGTAATAATATGTTTTATTAATATTCAAATCTTTGAATATACATATTATCTAAAGTACAAACAGTTGGTTTTAGAATACCAACTTCAACATACTCCCACTTGGATTAGAGCCAACTGTGCCTACGACTTTCAGTTCGCCAGACCTCACAGGCTTTAGTCAAGGGGTCCGCTCCGTTGTGTTCCGTGGATATTTTGCTCACTGTAACTTCACCTCTTTGAGAAAAATTCCTCAAGTGATTATATTTCTGAAGTATGTGTTTCGTTCGCTGATGTGACCTTGATTCCTTTGCGAGAGCCACCGCTGCGGTATGATCACAATAGAGTGTGATAGGGTCTTTGTTGCTAGGTACAACGTCAAGCTCTTGGACAAAGTTGTGTATCCAAACCGTTTCTTTAACTGCTTTAGAAGCTTCAATATACTCGGATTTTGTTGTAGAATCTGCGACCACAACTTGCTTTGAACTCTTCCAGCTCACAACACCTTCATTCAGAGTGAAAATGTATCCCGTCTATGATTTCATATCGTCTTGATATGTTTGGAAATTAGTATATGCATGTCCTCTGATGACTAGTTCCTCATCTTCTCTATAGACTATGAACATATCCTTAGTACACCTCAGATACTTAAGGATGATCTTGACTTCCATCCAATGACGGTCACCTGGGTCAGTTGGATATCTCCCTACTGCACTCAAGGCTTAGGCAACATTTAACGTAGTACATAGCATACCATACACGACTGACACAATCGCTGCTGCGTATGGAATCCTTGCCATCCTTTATCTTTCCTCATGTGTCCTAGGACACATTTTTCTGGAAAGATGAATGCCATCTGACATTGACAACAATCCCCACTTGCATTGTTCTATACAGAATCTTTTTAGTATCTTGTCAATGTATGTACCTTGACTTAGGCCGAACAACCTCTTGGATCTATCACAATTGATCTTGACCCCGAGAATATATACTACTTCACCTAAGTCCTTCATGAAGAAACATTTATTCAACCAGGCTTTAACAGATTGTAAGAATGATATTTCGTTTCCAATAAGTGATATGTCATCGACATATATTATTATGAAAACTACCGCACTCCCACTAAATCGTTTATAGACACAAGACTCACATTCGTTCTTTATGAAATGAAATTCTGTTATGGCTTCATCAAATCGAATGCTCCATGACCTGGATGCTTGTTTTAATCCATAAACGGATCTTTACAACTTGCATACCGTTGGCATCCTTTGGAGTCACAAGCACTTTAGGTTGTGTCATATAGGTATCTTCTTGAAGGTTCTCGTTAAAGAAGACTGTTTTGATATCCATTTGCCAAATCACATAGTTATGGAAAGTCGCAATGACAAGTAGAATTCTGATGAATTTTAGCATTTCAACTAGTGAAAAGGTTTTGTCGTAATCTATGCCTTGACGCTGTTTGAACCCTTTTGCAACCAGTCGTGTCTTATAAGTTTTGACTTGTCCATCCATGTTCAGTTTATTCTTGAATACTCATTTACAACCAATGAGTTTTACATCCATTGGAGGATCTACAAAAAATCTAGACTCGGTTTTGCTATATGAAATCCATTTTAGAATTCATGGCTTCTTGCCATTTGGCAACATTCGTGCTACTTATTGCTTCCTTGTAGTTTACAGGATCATTATTATTAACTAATAATGAGTCACTATTCTCGATTATTAGAAAGCCATACCGTTTTGGTTCTCTAATCTCTTGTTTACTCTTACGCGGTACTTGGGTCTCTGGAACATCTTCTTTAACGTGGCTTAGTGGAATATGTTTCTGTGCCAACTCTTGTGTACCTTGAGCCTGAAATTCATCAAAGTCTCTCTTGCTCCCACTATATCTTTTAGAGATGTATCCCCTCTCAAGGAATACACCGTGTCTTGCCACTATAACCTTTTTATCTGAGGGGTCGTATAGATAATATTCTCTTGTTTCCTTGGGGTATCCTATAAAGATACACTTTGTTTTTTGGAGTGTAAGTTTGTTACCTGAAGAGGCCTTAACAAACGCTTTGCAACCTCACACATGTAAGTACGACATCACGGGTTTCTTTCCATTCCACAATTGGTATGGTATGTCGTGTACCGCTTTAGTTGACATTTGGTTTAGTATTTGTGCAGTCGTTTGTAACGCGTATCCCTAAAAGGATAATGGAAGACATCTTTCTGAATGTTTCCGTTAAGGAAGATTATTTTGACATCCATTTGCCAAATCTCACTCATGGAAAGTCGCAATGACAAGTAGAATTCTGATGGATTTCGGCATTGTAACTGATGAAAAGGTTTCGTTTTAGTCAATGCTTTGACGTTGTTTGAACCCTTTTGCAACCAATCACGCCTTATAAGTACCGACTTATCCATCTTTCCATTTTCTTCTTGAATACCCATTTACAACCAACGAGTTTTACATTCACCAAATGATCTACCAAAATCCGGACATGTTTTTGGTACATGAAACCCATTTTAGAATTCATGGCTTCTTGCCATTAGAGAACATTCGTGCCACTTATTGCTTCCTAGGTTAGAAGAACATTATCATCAACAAACAACGAGTCACCATCCTCGGTGACTATAAAACCATACTGTTTTGGTTCTCTAACCTCTCTTGTATTTCTTATGCAATACCTGTGTCTCTGGAACATCTTCTTCAACGAGGCTTAGTGTAATCTGTTCCTGTGCCAACTCTTGTGTACCTTGAGCTTGAACTTCATCAAAGTCTATCTCGTTCCCATCATCTCTTTTAGAGATGTGCTCTCTCTTAAGGAATACGACTTGTCTTGCCACTACAGCCTTTTTGTTTGGGGGTTGTATAAGTAACATCCCCTTGTTTCTTTGGGGTATCCTATTAAGGTACACTGTGCCTTGGGGTGAAAGTTTGTTACCTGAAGAGGCATTGACAAATGCTTTGAAACCTCACACATGTAAGTACGACAACACGAGTTTTTTTCATTCCACAATTAGTATGGTATGCCGTCTACCGCTTTAGTTGGCACCTGGTTTAGTATTTGTATTGTCGCCTGTAACACGTATTCTCAAAAGGATAATGGAAGTCCTACATGACTCATCATTTATCTCACCATGTCTAACAAGGTGCGGTTTCTCTTTTCGCTTACACCATTCAATTGAGGCGTATAAGGAGTGAGTTGAGATAGAATCTTCCGTAAATAATCAATGAAGTCTTGATTAAGATATTCTGCACCACGGTCTGAGCGAAGTTTCTTGATCTTCTTACCAAGCTGGTTCTCAACCTCATTATTGAAATTTGTATTCCCTGAATCTCTCAAATGAATCTGACTTACACCTCATCAAATAGACATATCCATATCTACTAAAATCATCAATAAAAGTTATGAAGTTTGAGTACATTAACTTGAAATGGTCCACACACATCAGTATGAACTGATTCAAGAAGCTCCTTGGCCCTTTCACTTTTTCTATTAAATGGGTCTTTGGTCATTTTGCCTTGTAAGCATGCGTGACATACACCAAGTGATTTTAGTTCAAAAGAATCTAAATATACATCCTGGTGTAATGTAGTCAAACATTTTTTGTGTGATGTCAAAGTTGAATGCGGTATGAAGTCATGTAATGTAATTTCGTTGTCGATTGTCATTACTTGGTTCGTGTTATCCAACACATAAAGACCGTTATTTACATGTGCCTTACTACAAATGCTATCTTTATAAAAGAAACAACATTTATTCCCAAATTTGAAAATAAATCCATCCGTATCAAATATGGATGCAAAAATAATGTTTTTGATAATGGATGACATATAATAACAATCTTTTAAAACTAAGATCATTCCATTTTGCAACGTGAGGTGGTAGTATCCGATAGTCACAATAACAAGTTTGGTTTTGTTGGCTGCTCGTAGATCTACCTCCTCCCGGTCAATCTTTCTGAATCTATTTGGTTCATGTATTTGAATACATATGTGAGCACCACAATCTGTATCTAATACTCAATTTGTAGAAACAAATAAATTGCACTTGATAACAAACGCACCTGAAGTTTCCTCTTGCTTTGCTTGAGTGCAGTTTTTTTCTAGTGACCCTTCTTGACACATGTGAAACAGATAACATCCTGCTCCCTTGCTCGCCCCTTGATCTTCCTCTTCTTGGAAGGGCGTTGTGAAGAGGTTTTGGTCTTACGACTCTTCGCTTGGCCTTTCCGTTTATTCACCATAAGGACGAAAGGTCTTTCGCGCTTCGTCTCGTCATCAACTTGGCGAAGAAGAATGAGTAGATCTGGGAGACTTTTTAATGCTGTTCATATTAAAATTAACGACAACTGGAGAAACTCTGAGAGAGTGATGTAAGAATGAGATTGATGCGCGGTTCTTCAGGGAGTTTAAACCCTAGAACCTTCAAAAGTTCAATGTAGTCAATAAGGTTGACTATTTGAGGTTCAGTTGGCGCGCCCTCTCCAAGTTTACTCTGAAAGAGCGTCTTGGATATCTCAAATCGTTTCTATCTAGCTCTTTTCTGATATAGGCCATTGCGATCCTCAAACATGCTATAAGCGTTCTTGTCTTCATGAGACTTCATGAGACTTCATGAGTTCACTAGACATGGATGATAACATTAAATACTGAACGTCGACCACGTCGTTCAAGTGTTTATCATAGACAACGAACTCTTCACTACTTGGCTCCTTTGCGGGAGGATCAAACAGTGAGGATTCTAACACGTAAGATTTCCGCTCATGGCGCAACACAACCCAAAGGCGTCTGAACCATTCCGTTAAGTTATTGCTAGTAAGAAGACATTCTTTCTCTAATATTGACCGCAGAGATAATGAGGATAACGAACTTGCCATTATTCTACAATTATAAAAGAGCAGATTATTAGTGCTTCACTTGATTACAATTTATGTGAGACATAATGAATTTAATTTTATCAAGTCTCTCACTATTTTATCAAGTCTCAACAACCCCCACCATTGGACTCGGAATGTCTAGTTGCTAGGACATTATAGTGACAAAGATCCATATGCCTCTTTGCATAATCCTAATAAGGGGTGTTCAAACTATTTGAAGGTATTTAGGTAGACAGGTCTTTGCCAATCGCGGGCTTGCAACTTCTTGATCCAGTGGAATCCCCAATTTAGAAATTTCGACTTAGATTTCCTCAACACTTGCCTCAAAGTTACATCAAATCTAGCTAGTACTTCTCCTGATATAAGATGGTTAAATCAACCCACAACCTTCATAATAACTCCACGATAAAAGTGTCCCATTGAGGGTTGATCAAACACTTAGTTTCATGAATTTCATTTCTAATCAAGTAATGGAAGACCAAGTATGACTTAACATCATAGCTGAGAGATTTTATTTTATTATGCGTAAAATTTTCTTGTTTTGCCTTTTGCACAACTTGTTAATATCGAGTGGATTTTGCTAAGCGATTAACCATGTTTTTATAAAACAATTACATAATCCATTTATTTAAATTCCATTTTTGCACATTAGTTCATTTACCTATGTGATCGCGATCTTGAATCCATAAAATAAATAATGCATAATATAGAAATAAATATATTAAATAAATAAATAAATAAATGACCTGATCATGAGTTTATCTAACGGGTGATTTATTGAGCGGATAATAAATCAACCTATGACCTAGAAGAAAACTCATTGTGTTGGTCTTGACAAAAGTTGCAACATCTGTGTTTCACTTGGGTTGACATCGTCTTGGTTCTGTCTTGAACCGCCTCCACTCGTTTTGGTATATTCCTTTTATTACATATATTTATAAGTCACACGCAGGTGAGAGAAATCAAAAGATTGGTTAAAAGGGAATTGCATAAATTACCTTGGACATGCTGGTCTTACATAATAAAGGAGGAATGGATGACACACAAATCATCATATTTAATTTAATAATTAATATTTGTAAAACCATGTGATAAATTAAATTAAATAAAACCAACGCATGCACAGGTTTTGGTCAAGCTCATGAGCCCATACATGCAACAAATATGCAAAAATACAGTGATTAATATTCATTTATATTCGTTCTTTACTATTAAAATAAACACACTTGTTTTAATTAATTAGTTAATTAATTAATTCCCTTTGATCTTAAGGGAAGTCTGAATTCTCTTGGAGATACCCATCATAAATGCATTCATGACAAATAAATGATATAACCAATAATTACAGATAATTACAATAAATTAATCGAGTATTTTTGATTTTTTAAAACCTTTATTACACTGTCAAATGCATATAATGTCAATTGGTGCAATTAAGTTTTAATGCTGCAATTAATTATTTAATTTAATTTAATTTAATTATGTCCTTTATTGGAAGACTACACGACGTGTACTTACGAGCTACACACCATGTTCCTCGATTGGCATGTACCTTGGATAAACACTTGGGGCTTCGGCGTGTACTTCATCCGGGTTACACAACGTGTACTATCTAGCTACACGCCGTGTATCACGTTTGCTGAGTGTTCGTGCAACCTGCTGAATGAAACGACGTGTTCTTTTGACGCGGGACTACACGACGTGTACTAACCAGCTACATGCCGTGTATCACATTTGCCTTGTGTCTTCATAACTCGCTAAATTATTTAGCGTGTATTTTTGATGCAAGAATTAATGAATTAAATGCTGTGTATGCCGGCTACACGACATGTTTCATTAATTATACAGGTTGTCAGTCTCACATGGTTAGTAATCGTGTATCTGACCACACAATTAGCGTGAATTTCGCAGTTAAACTGTGTAGACCACACAACGTGTACTCCAGTTACACGCTGTTTGTTGGGTTGGCTCGGTCTATACAGGTGTGTAATGAATGCACAACGTGTAGTTACTGCTTGGTATGCCGTGTATCTCACAACACGTCCATGTGTAGCGCTCTTGGGTACACGGCGTGTACTCCGGCTATACGCCGTGTAACCCAGTCTCACTAGCCAAAATTCTTGGCTCTTCCCGTGATGACATCTCCAGTTGTTCTTAATTTGTTCTTAACCTTTTAAGAAAATACTGTTGGGACCACTTTATGTATAAGGTTGTATTTGTTGTCAATAGTTGTCAATGAAGATCAAAATGAAGGAGATCAAGAAGTACTTCAATGAAATGGAGGAATGGAAATTCAGATGATTGTTGTACTGATCATAAGGTATAATCCATCTGAGGATGATTAAAGAAGAATGAGGATTTGATGAAGACCATGCAATTCTTCATGATTGCATGAGAACCATGCAAGAGACTACTTGAAGAATAGAATCGTATGATTTGTATGAAGTAGAGAATGACGGTTCAAAAAGAAGACAATGTGGAAGGGATTGACATTCTGAGATGGCCATGCACTTCACATTGTATCAAAATATGACGATGCTAAAGCTGATCCATCAAAGGATATATATCACGATAGTGGAGTTTGTGATGAAAGAAGAAGAGTTGCTGAAGAAGCCAAATCACAGAAAAGAAGCATGAAGGTTATGGCCGAAGCATATATTGAAGGTGACGCTGTTTCCCAGTGTTTGCCAAATTTTTGGGCCTGAAAATCGGAAAATGAAGACATGGGTTGTTCGCAAAATAGAGGTGCGCGCAAAGATGAAGTGGTGCGCGAAATAGGAGAGTTCTGCGCAAAAAGCAGCGTGATGCGTGAAATAGTGGAGCGAAGTTTTTTGCGCAAGCAGTGTTTCGGAATCAGAACGTTGAAAAATGGTAAAGGCATGAGCTGCGTGAAAAACTAGAGTTGTGCGCGGAAAAATGGGAATGTGTGCGTAAAAATGTTGTGCGCGAAATAGCTGGGTGAGTTTTTCGCGCAAGCAGTGTCTTGGATCAGAAATACTGAAAATCGGCAAAGGCAAGAGGCGCGCGAAAAATCGAAGATGTTTGCGCCATGTGCGCGGAAAATCAAACTTGTGCGCGAAAAGATGGTTGTGCGCAAAATGTGGGTTTGATGTTTTACACGCAAGAGAGGCTTCATGTTCATAATGATGAAAAATGACAAAGTCATGAGGTGCGCGAAAAATCCAGGTGGTGCGCGAAAATAGAAGGAAGGCGCGCGTAATCTAAAGAACTGAGAGATAGTTTTACGCGTAAGAAGGGGTTTTACGCGCAAGGTCAAAAATGCCTATAAATACGAGGTGAACCCCTCTCATTCGGAGCACCTCGACTCTTAGACAAATCCCGAGCTCTGTCGCGCGGAAAAAATTGAAGTATAGAGTGGTGCGTGAAAAGAAGAAGTGTTGCGCGAAAAAAGAAAGTGTTGTGCGAAAAAGAGAAGTTCTGCGCGGAACAGAAGGGTTGCGCGACAAGGCTTTTTCGCGCCAAAAGGTGTTTTTACGCGCAAGGCATAAATTTTACGCGCAAGACACCTAGAAGGGTGCGCGGAAAATTTGGGTGTCCCGCAAGCCTTTGACAGGTACCTAGAACCCTTGAATCGGCTTCGCGAAGAAGGAAGTACCGTGAACCATTCGGTTTTATGAAGAGAAGTAGTACCGCACACACACGACTGGTGTTTAACACCCTCGTTGTGCATTGCGAATAGAAGAACAACACGTGCAACTAAACTCAGATCTGCACAGAACGAGGAAAGTATACTGATACACACAGGTGTTGGTATCGGGAATTAAAGGAAGAGAAGAAGAAGATTTAGTGTATTCAGTTATTGCACTAAAGTGGAAGAGTGAACACAAAAGAGCATCAACTCAGGACTCTGATGCAAGCATTGTCTCATCCTGAACAGGAGACAAAAACTTCAATGCAAATCTATTGAAGAGACCTTCACGTCTATAAACTGAGTGGGACTTCACCAAAGGCAGTGAGCCAGAGGGATTCAACGGGAGTGACCCGAGGGACACAGTGAGCTATCCCTGAACGTTTGTAAAGGCGGTGAGTCTGGGACAAAGTGACTGTTCCCGAATCATTGTAATTCACAACTAGTGAAAAATAGTGGAATTAGGTACGATCGACAACCTGTCGGCGTATGCTCCTTGGACGTAGCTCATAGTGGTGAACCAAGTAAAAAGTGACGTGTCATCTATTTGCATTTGAATGTTTGATCGCTGATCATATCCAACATACAGGTTTAACTAGTTCCTACCAACGTGGGAACAAGATCCATCAGTTTAAAAGAAAAAGTTGACACCCTGATTCACCCCTCTCCTCTCAGGGTGTCCCGGGGTCCTACAAATACGACTCTTGAACGAAGTAATTAAAATGCCAAAAGCATGTTAATTAAACATTGAATTAAGGAACGAAAAATCTGAAATGAAAGATCTAACCACTATTGCGCATAATAGATCAACAATCAAATAAATAATTATATATTTAAAACCTAACCACTCTGATACCAGTTGAAGGTTTCAGATGCAGTGGAAGCGTTCGATGGACGTAGAGGTTTTTGTCGATTTGATGGATCATTTGCCAATTGTGCATGATGTAAACGTCATGACCAACAAAATTTTTCCATTGAATATTGACATGAAAGTTTGGAACTCGGAGATAGTCTTTGCACGTTAAATTTATAATTAATTTGTATTAGATCAAAAGAAAGAATACCTCGTCTAAAGATCTTTCTATGATGAAGACGTTGTTGATCGTTCGAAAAATCTTTTTCCGATTACCGTGGTTGCGCTGATAGGATCTAAGTATAGAATCTCTCTAGCGGTGATCCACATGTGCTCCTTTGATCTTCGAGCAACACCGATAGAATGTCGGGTGCTAATGCGGTAGATCTATCGTTGTTTGTTTTGATCACTTCTAGTTCCCTCGGGCTTGAAGGATTTTCTCTTGTTCTTCTCATTCTAGAGAGAAGGAAGAATTCAAGAAAGGTTCATTGTGCGCAACGATTCTCAATTCTCGATTAACATTACGCAATAGACATAACCATATATTTTTAGAGTTCGGGTTTAGGTTAGAATATTATTTTATTGCACGATCCTTCAATAATATAATAAACATAATCTTACCCCATGCATATAATAATAATTGTTGGACCCCATTTATGTTTAATGGGTATTTCTGAGTCCACATCGGACTTACCCTCCTTGTAATTAGTTTTACTCATCTATAAAACAATGTCTCCACCTCACATTGAGGTGGGAATTCACCAATAACATGATATCAGAGGGATCTTAATTCCAACCCTCCCTCCAGCGGATTCCCGGTTCTGTCCGGCCCCGCCTCTCTCCCCTTAGGCCTTGCCCTTCCCGGCGGCCATCTCTCCTGCGCGGCTCCCCTCCTGGCGGCCCTCTCTCTCGGCGCGGCTCCCCTCCCGGCGGCCCTCTCTTTCGGCGCGGCTCCCCTCCTGGCGCCCTCGCCCAGCGGCGCCCTCGCCCCGGCGCCCTCGCCCAGCGACGCCCTCGCCCTGAAGCCCTCGCCCCCGACGCCCTCGCCCCGACGCCCTCTTTCAGCGGCCCCCTCGCCTCGGCTCCCAGCGCGACTCTCGGCTCCCGATGCGGCTCCCGGCTCCCGGCGCGGCTCCCGGCGTCTCCCCTTCCCGGCGGCCCGGAGTCTCCTCCCGGCGGCCCTGTCTCCCTTCCAGCGCGCGGCTCCCGGCAACCCCGCGCCAGCCCCGCTTTTCTTGCGCGCTCGTCCTGGCGACCCAGCGCCAACCGCGCCTTCCCCGGCTCTTCCCGGCGGTTCCCGCTCCCGCCCGCCCTTCCGGCTGTTCCCGACGACCGCACCACCCGCGCCTCTCGTCACCCACCATGGACGCTTCCTCAGTTCTGCCTTCCCTGATCACCGCCTCCTCCCGGCTTGTAGATGACCGGCTGGACGCCACCAATTTCTCCGTCTGGCGGAAGACGGTCTTGATGTCCCTGCGCGGCATGGGTCTTCATTCTCATCTTGAGAATCCTCCACCCGCCATGACTGACACCAAATTCGACTCTTGGAAACTTGCGGATAGCAAAATATTCGTATTACTGGTCAACTCCATGGACCGATCGGTGAAAGATGTTACCCGGACTGCCAACACTGTCAAAGAACTATGGGATTCGTTGACTGTCATGTATTCCGAGATCAACAACTTGGCTCGGGTTCCGACATTCTACAGCGTCTATCCCACATCCGACAGCAGGATCGGACCTTTTCGGCCTATTTCTTGGAATGGAAAGGTCTCCGGGACGAACTGCAAGAGCTCTGGCCCGTTCCTCAGACTCCGAGGGAAGCACAGACTCAACGGGACCAGCTCTGCATTTTCATCTCCTGAATGGCCTCGCCCCGGACTATGCCACGACGGCCACCGAGATGCTTGCCAGCCCTTCTATGCTGGATATCCCACAAGTCTATCATCGCCTGGGGAAAGCTCATCGGGCCCTTGCCCCACCCGTCCCTAGCCCTGATCACACTGCTCTCCTGGGTCGTGGCGGTGGCCGCCCTACCGGCACTCGTGGACGCGGCCGTGGAGACGGCCGACCTCGCCCACTCTGTCAGCACTGTGGCAAGCTCGACCACTTGGTTGACCGTTGATGGGTCTTTCTTGGCCGTCCCGATTCGCACCCACGACAGGGCCAGGCTGCGATCCGAGATGCCTCATCGCCTGCTGCTGCTCTTCCGTCGTCTTTGGATCTCTCCATGGCTGAGATCCAGCTGATTCACGATCATAGGGCCACCTCCATGCCGGGCTCTTCATCAGCATCTCTTGCCCACTCCGGTGGTCCCACTGCTTTTGTCAGTCATCGTTCCCCTGCCTGGATGCTTGACTCAGGTGCGTCCGACCATCTTACCGTGGATGCAGGTGTACTCTCCAACTACCGTCCCTATACTGGTTCCTCAGCCATCACTGTTGGTGATGGTTTCACTCTCCCCATTACCGGCTTTGGTACATGCTCTTTCACCTCCTCCCTTCACCTATCCTCGGTGGCTCATGTACCACGCAGTCCGTTTAACCTGCTTTCCATCAGCAAGCTGACCAAGGATCTCAATTGTAATGCTATCTTTACCTCGTCTTCTGTTTTGTTTCAGGAGCGGACGACGAACCAGGAACTTCGTAGAGGCCAGCTTCGAGATGGGGTGTACATGTTCGATGGCCCGACATCCATCGCCTGCACGTCTATCCCTGCTCGTGCCGTAGACCTCCATTCTCGGTTGGGCCACCCCTCCGCCTTCGCTTTTCATCAACTCTATCCAGATATTAGTCCGTGTTTATCTTTTCATTGTGAGTCATGTAGCTTTGCGAAACACCATCGCACATCATATTTTCTTCGAGTTGACACACAGGCTGCCAAACCCTTTGATTTGGTTCATTCCGATGTATGGGGTCCCTGTGCCACCTCGAGGCAATCTGGGTATAAATATTACATCTCTTTCATTGATGATTTTTTCCGTATGACATGGCTTTACCTTCTTCGAGATCGGACAAACGTTCTCTCCACCTTTCAGACCTTTTACCATGAGATCCAGACACAGTTTCTCTCTCTGTAAAATGTCTACGCTCTGACAATGGGGGGAATACTTATCCACTCCCTTTCAGCAGTTTGTGCGGGCACACAACATCATTCATCGAACCTTCCTTTGATACCATGTTATTGGTGAATTCCCCTTACCTCAATGTTAGGTGGAGACATTCTTTTATAGATGAGTAAAATTTATTACAAGGAGGGTAAGTCCGATGTGGGACTCAGAAATACCCATTAAACATAAATGGGGTCCAACACTCCCCCTCAAGCTGGACATGCCCAGATTGGATTGAGTCCCACAAAGAAAAAAGATGACAAGACACAAAGACCATCTCAAACTCCCCCTCAAGTTGGGCCATGGAGGCTGTGAATACCCAGCCTGGTAGTGAGAGTCAAGGCGAGCTCCTGGGAGGCCTTTGGTGAAGAGATCGACAAGCTGATCTGCCGTTGGAATATGGCCAAAGCTGATATGGTTCTGCTCAAGATGGTGGCGAAGAATGTGGCATTCCATCTCGATATGCTTTGTTCGTTTATGGAAGACGGGATTCGAGACAATCTTTGTGGCTGTCTGATTGTCACACCAGATATGAGCAGGGGTTTGTGCCGGGAAGCCGAGCTCATGGAGGAGATGACAAAGCCAGATGATCTCAGTGGTGACTGTGGCCATGGCGCGGTATTCGGCCTCTGCACTCGATCTGGAGACGACAATCTGCTTTTTGCTGCGCCAGGAGATGAGGTCACCGACGAAGAACACGGCGAATCCCGAAGTGGACTTGCGGGTAGCGAGGCAACCTGCATAGTCCGCATCACAGAAGGCCTCAATATCTAGATGAGCATGATGTGAGTACTGAAGGCCACGTGCACGGTCTTTCCTGATGTATTTGGCAATGCGGAGGACAACATCCCACTGAGATCTGGTTGGATGCTCCATGAACTGGCTGATTTTGCCAACGACGCATGCAATGTCGGGTCGCGTCATGGTGAGGTAGTTAAGTTTACCCACCAGACGTCGATAGCTCTCGGGATGAGGAAATGGTTCTGAGTCGGTATGGAGAGAGCGTTCCCCAGGCTCAAGTGGAGACCTCGATGCCAAGAAAGTAAGTGAGGGGACCAAGATCTTTGGTGTGAAAGTGCTGGTGAAGATGCGCCTTGAGGCTGGCGATGCCTCTGGAGTCGCTCCCTGTGATGATGATATCATCAACATAAACCATAAGCAAGATACAACCGTGCGTCGTCGTACGGAAGAAGACTGTGTGATCTTTCATACTACGAGAGAGGCCAAAGGCCGTGACGACAGTGCTGAAGCGGCCAAACCAAGCTCGAGGCCATAGAGGGATCGACGGAGGCGGCATACATGGGAGTCGGCACCAGAGGCACAAAAGCCAGGGGGCTGCTGCAGGTAGACTTCTTCGTCAAGAAAGCCATGGAGAAAGGCATTCTTGACATCCGGTTGATGAAGCGACCAGTGATGATGAGCAGCTAGAGATATGAAGAGGCGGACAAAGGCCATCTTGGCGACCAGAGAGAAGGTCTCAAAGCAATCGATGCCACATGTCTGAGCAAATCCCTTCGCCACAAGCCGGGCTTTGAGGCGGCAAAGAGAGCCGTCGGGATTGAGACGGATCGTATGAATTCATTTGCAGCCGACCGGTCCATGGAGTTGACCAGTAATGCGAAAATTTTGCTGTCCGCCAGTTGCCAAGAGTCGAATTTGGGGTCAATGATGGCGGGCGGGGGATGCTCAAGATGAGAATGAAGTCCCATGCCGCGTAGGGACATCAAGACCGTCTTCCGCCAGACGGAGAAATTTGTGGCGTCCAGCCGGTCATCGACAAGCCGGGAGGAGGCGGTGATCAGGGGCGACAGAACTGAGGAAGCGTCCATGGAGGGCGGGCGCTGGATCTGGTTGCCGGGAGCCGCGCGTTGGAAGGGAGGCGGCCTGGAGAGGTCGCCAGAGAGAGCTGCGACGAGGGGTCGCGCTCAGGCAGAAACGCCGGGGCGAGGGGCTGGCGCTGGGCGAGGGCGCCGCTGGGCGAGGCCTCTGCTGGGGCGAGGGCGCCGCTGGGGCTAGGGCGCGAGCGCTGGGGGAGGGTGCTGCTGGGGCGCGGGCGCCGCTAGGGCTAGGGCGTGGGCGCCGCTGGGAGGAGGTCGGTGCTGGGCGAGGGCGCGCCGTGGGAGGGCGTTGGAAGCCGGGGCCGAGAGACGCGCCGGGAGCGGGGGCCGAGAGAACGCCGCTGGGTAAGGGCGCCGGGAGGAGAGCCGCTGGGCGAGCGGGCCGCCGGGAGAGGAGCGGCTGGGCGAGAGGGCCGCTGGGAAGGGGAGCCGCTGGGCGAGAGGGCCGCCGGGAGAGGAGCGGCTGGGCGACAGGGCCGCCAGGAAGGGGAGCGGCGCCTGGAGGGAGGGCCGCCAGGAGGGGGAGCGGCGCCTGGAGGGAGGGCCGCCGGGAGGGATGCCGTGCGGGAGAGGTGGCCGCCGGGAAGGGCAAGGCCAGAGGGGGGAAGAGAGGCGGGGCCGGGCAGAACTGGGAATCCGCTGGGAGGGAGGGTCGGGATTAAGATCCCTCTGATACCATGTAGATGGTGAATTCCCCTTACCTCAATGTGAGGTGGGGATATTCTTTTATAGATGAGTAAATCTAATTACAAGGAGGGTAAGTCCGATGTGGGACTCATAAATACCCATTTAAACCTAAATGGGGTCCAACAAAAACAATTTTTAATTATTTTATTTACAACCTTCGGGACTTTTTCTACAGAAGGCTTGTGGTGACAAAGCTTATACCCCTTTAGGTAAACAGCATGCTTTAGACTCAATCATGGCTTCCGGTTTTCGATCCGAGTTACCGTTTGAGAGTTATTTGGATTTGAGCTATTAAATGAATGAATGAATAAATTAATTTATCCATTTAACGTACTGCTAACGAGTGAGTGGTCCGAACGTCCCGCGTTGACATATTTTATGTTGCGCCTACAGGGTAAACATCGCGTTCTGGATTCAACCGTGGTCTCAGAATTCTGATCTGATCAACCGTGTAATAGATATTCCGTTTCCGACACGTGCATAGTACAAAAACACTTAATATTTTTTGTATAATTTATTCTGGTCACACCGGGTCTCGGAATTGCACCCTGTCTCAACACCTAGCTTTGGAAATATATGTATATATATTTCAAAGTATTACCAGTCAAAAACCGGGTCTCTACAATGAGACTCCGGGTGTGGAGGTTCTCGAATCTTTGTCTTTTCGGCCCTCAGCTTCAATTAGCTGCCGTTTGTATCCCTCTTTTGCGGCCTTTTGAGCTGCTCTCTTGACCTTGCATTCTCCCGCCTCTCTTATTGCTTGCCAAATATGATACGGGCAGCTTTGGTATAAACACTACGCGCTGCAGTTCCTGCTGGATATAGATAGTTTCGGAATAAGAAAGGCTGAGCTGGAATCAAACCCTCCAGAGTTGATTCTTCAAGCACTGGTGGAACAATAGGTTCATCACCTGCAGAAGCAGGTAACGCGACTTGCCTTGCAAGAGACTGGAGGGCCCGCCTGAGGTCGCTGTCTCTTGTTTGTGCCTGCTGCACATTTCACGACTTGCGCTGCTGCCAATCAAACTCCTCTGGGCATACTGCGATTGGATACGTTTCCTGCTGCGTCACCTGTTCCACACATATTTGTGCCTGCACGGTCTGCAGCACCTCTCGCGGCTGCCATTCATTTTTTTCTGTCTGAGCTTGGATTGGAAATGTTTCCACTTCCTCCTTATTTCGTTCCAACAAGACTTGAACTAGTTTCTAACCTGTCTTTGCTGCTCTGGTTGCTCGTCCTATCTTGTCCGCTTCGCTGCAGCAGTGACATCAGAGTGTGATGCTGATTCAGGAACTCTGCACGTTCCCTTGCGGAAACTTCTATCTCGGTCGCTAATGTTTGCAACATCATTTCTGGTCAGACTTCACCAACGATCCTCACTGCCTCCTCCAGCCAAGAAGCCTCTCAATGAAAGCTTCAATTGTTAAGAATCGTAGGCTCAAGAATGGTAAACTGAGAATGTAGAAGAAACAGCAATAAACGCTGTATACCGAAGTAGTAGAAGAAGAAGAGGGAAGAGAAAACTCTCTGTGGAAATCCCTTGGTGCCAAGTCAGCTACAGCTGAAGCCAACAAAACAACAAGTCCCCCTCCACCTACTACCCTGCAACAGCTGCCCCAACAACTATTTATGGTAATTACAGAACTGCCGCTGGCAGTTACCTTAACCATTCCCCCACTTGGACTGCCCCACATGGACAGCCACCCTCCTCACCTACCTATCAAACCTGGTTTTTTATGAGTGGGCAAAACAAATTGAGGTGGACTGTCTTTTTGTCAGGAGAACTACGAGGACCTCACCTTTGGTTACATTTAGAGAGCAAAACAACTTGCTGATGTGTTTACCAAGGGTTTTCAAGGCCACTAGTAAAATTCATGTGTAACAAGTTGAACATGATGAATATATATGCCCCAGTTTGAGGGAGAGAGTTGTTATGTACTTTGTACTTGGGTGTGTCTAGGTTCGTCCTATTCCCTTATCCTATGTGTTAAAATTTTGAATGTCTCACCTATTTGGAGTCTTGTATCTCTTATTGATAGGAATCAATTGAGAGAGAAAGAAATCAGTAGTTTCTATTAGCTACTGTGTACTGAATTACAGTAGAATTAGGTAAGAAGAAGAAATTGAAGAAGAAATGGGGAGGAGATCTCCTGGAAGGCGCTACTTCCCTGAGCCGAGGCCTAACCCCCTGGTATCTTCCAGCGGAAGATCAATTCCAAATACAAAGTAACCCCCCAAACTGACCACCACCCCTTATTTAATTACCTCCACCCACCGTCTAACTGCCCGACCCCTTTTACAATTATACCCCTATCCTTTATTAACACAACCCCCTACACAGCAGCTACCCCAGCCCACCTTCCTATCACTCAGCGTGATCTATAATACAAGGTTTCAACCTCACTTGGAAACATGATGTCTGGTTTTATTCTTACCCAGTTTAGATGAAAAAATAAGTTGGTTGGTGATTTTGCAAAAAACACTTTTTATTATCGATACATGGATGGGGAGTTTTGTTGAATGCTGTTTTCTGTTGCAGAGGAAAAGTAGCAGAAGGGATTGATTTTGACAGACATTATGGCAGATTGGTGATCATGTTTGGCGTTCCTTTCCAGTATACATTGAGCAAGTAAGTGTCATTGCATTGAGTTATTTTCCTTTGTTGCTGTTATGAACAAAAAAACAGTTGCAGCATTGAGGGAATTTCGGGGATCCATTTAGTTGTGAACACATGACAATTTATAATGTTTTTTTTTGTTCTTTTGATTCAATTCTGCTAACACTTTTTTCTGGTTTCCTACCTCTTATTTACATTAGAGAACACCTTTGTCTACTAAAATCTAGGCAGTCCTATAAAACAAGGTTTTCCTACTGTAGCTTTTAAGGAGCTATGTGTGATGTTGGTAGTTAAGCCACTGAAGCTGTTGAAAATAAAGTAAAAAATTGTTTGCATGATTCAAAGTGGCCTAGTTCTTGATTTGTTTGCATCGACACTTTTCTAGGATATTGCTCGCACGTTTGGAATATCTGCGTGACACTTTCCAGATAAAGGAAGGGGATTTTTTAACTTTTGATGCATTGGTATGATTTGTAACGTTGATGTTACTTTAAAAGGCGGCATTCCTTGTTTCCCATTTCCTTACTCATTAATTGAGTGTCCCAAAGCAGAGACAAGCTGCTCAATGCGTGGGCAGGGTGATTCGTTCGAAGGCAGATTACGGGATGATGATTTTTGCAGACAAAAGGTCTCATTTACTATTTTGGCTTGTGCTTGTTGTGCACGATCATGGTTTTAAAATAAAAAATTGTTTTCTTCTGGTTTATATGTTTTGGTTCGAGGCCTTGCATGCAATCTCTGGAATTGATGTAAAATTATGGTTTGCTTGATTATGTGTAAATGCAGGTATACTCGTCATGACAAGCGTTCAAAATTGCCTGGATGGATACTTTCACAGTTGCGGGATGCACACTTGAATTTAAGCACAGACATGGCTCTTCATATTGCACGAGAGGTTTGTTCTCATATCTTTTATCCAATAAGGGATCTGAAGGAGCTGAAATGGTCGTTTGTGTTTGTGGGTTCAGTTTATGCGAAAGATGGCTCAGCCTTATGTTAAGGTGGATGGAATTGTGAAGAAGTCGCTATTGTCACAGGAAGACTTGGAGAGGATGGGGCAAGGCGGTGGGAATGATACGCTGTTTTGATGAAAATTTTGTGTCTTCAAGGTCATCAAATTTACTTGGTAATGCCGCATCATATCAAGTTGATACATCAATTAATAATTATATGACAGATCTTTTGTGAATTATATCATGCACACGATGCACATCTTGATGAATTGTAATGCTTCATGGGAAGCATTTGTAGAACTGGTGTTTGGGATGAACTGATAACTTAAACCACTTTATAAGATAATTACTGAGACTTGAAATCTTCTTGAATTTTGTCCTCCATATGTTTTTCAAGATTTTTTTTTTGTGCATTTCACCCTGGCCTTTACTTTTAACATCCTCGGTTCACTTTATGATCAAATTGTGTAAATTGGTGGAAGAAACATACTTACGGGTGTCAATTTAAAACACTTTTAGCTGTATAGGGGTGTTCTAATAATATGGAATGAGCGTATTAGAATGGCGGTCTACAACAACAAAAATCACATCATAGCCATAGCCATGAGATTTTGGCAACCCTTAAAAACCATCGTCAAAATCTCCAAAGGGTGCAACAAGCTAGTTGGGGCAAGTGTAGAGTACTTCGAGCTGAACAAAATTCAACACATGGCATGGCTTATCAACCCAATATAGATTTGTTGGTAGCTTGCAGTAAGTTTGATACTCGGAATGCCCCCCTTGGGGGTAGTATGGTACTCCAAGAAGTTTGGCACTCACAGGGTCGTGGCTGGAATGACCAAACGGTCGTGATATTTAAGGGTGTCTTGTGAATAGGAGAAACCTAGGTAAGATTGCAGGTCAACCTGGATAGCTTTTGTGCAAGAGTCAGTATGGACGCCCTCAAGTAAACTGTTGCCTTCCTCCCAAATCCTCCCAAATCGGAAATGAGTGGAGCAGCTGAATCTCATTGACAAAGAATCAGCGATTGTGTTCTCTTCCCCCAATTTGAATTTAACACCAAATTGGTAAATCAACAACTTACCAATCCAGCATTGTTGATCGGCGATGACAATACATTGATGTAACAAAAATTTCAGATTGTGGTGATTGGAAAAAACGATGAAAGATGTGCCTAAGAGATGGGGATGTTGATGTTGTATGGCCAACGGATTTTTTTTTTTTTTTTACGTTTTTCTTAAAAAAAATTTCTGAAAAACGGCCTAGGTCAAATTTTTTTTTAAAAATACGCTAGAAAGGCGGCATCTGCGATGCCGCCTTTGCTCCCCCGCGCCGCCTTTGGCCCGGATCGATGACATGGCAAAGGCGGCCGGGAGGAGGCCGCCTTTCGGCTCAGGGTAAGGCGAAAGGCGGCATCGCGGAAGCCGCCTTTGGCCATACGCAAAGGCGAAAGGCGGCTTCCGCGATGCCGCCTTTGCCTGAAGTCCCTATAAAAGGGCGGCCACCCCCCCTCTCCTCACTTGTTCATTGCAACTTATCTCTCCAATTTGTTCTCTCTCTCTCTAAATTTTTTTTTGCTGTGCGAGCTTTTACGAAGCTTCATTTAGAGGTATGTTTCTTTATTTAATTTAATGTTTTTATTTAATTAATTTAATTTTGTTTAGTTTTAAATCTTTCATTTGTTAAGCAGTTTAGGTAGTTCTTAATATTTGGTTATTTAGTTTTTGTAATTAGTTATATATAGTTTTAAATAATTACTGTTAGGTAGTATAGATTAACTTAAGATTAACTTAAGATTAAGTATTTAGAAATTTTGGTAGCTTAAAGATTATGTGGTTATCTACGCAATTAAATTCCTGTCTGGATACAAACAAGTGGATGTGGCTCTGGCACAGATGTACATAGGGGTAAAACTCGAAAACACCGCTTCGAGCTAGACTCGAACGGGAACTGGTGCACGATAACGGGCCTTGCTGCATCCTGGTTTGACACTCCCGGGGAATATGCTTAAGATGATTCATATTTTCTTTATAAACTACTAAAATTTCTAAGAGAAGAAAAAGCAAATCAGTATATTTATCAATGATAAATGATAAATATAATTTTATAGAATGAAATAAGGATATAAGAATTAACGAATTAAAGTTATTATTAGTTAATTATAAAATAATAGAATAATTAATGATTAGTTGTTATTAGTTAATTTTAGAATAATTAATAAATAACATAGGATTAAAACATGAATTTATATAATGATTAGCTAACGATACTAATGATCAGTATATTTATCAATGATAAATGATAAGTATAATGTTATAGAATCAAATAAGGACATAAGAATTAACAAATTAAAGTTATTATTAGTTAATTATAGAATAATAGAATAATTAACGATTAGTTATTATTAGTTAATTTTAGAATAATTAATAAATAACATAGGATTAAAACATGAATTCATATAATGATTAGCTAACGATACTAATGAACATATAAAGTGAAATGAAGAAGAACAAACAAACTAAATAAAAAGGCGCTCTAAAATTACATTCTAATAAATATCATATGGTGAAACATCAGTAGCATAGTTTATGGTATAGAAAGGCGCAATAAAATTACATTATAATAAACATCATATCGTCAAACATAATTGTTAATATTTTGTTACACTATCATAATTTTGATGAAAGAACACATTTTTGACGTAGAGAGCCATGTATGCCTGTGTGTACTGTTATGGGGAGATTATTCAAACTGAGCAAGGAGCTTCTTACAGTACACAACCAATTACGGTGGTTAGTACAGTGGATTGTGTTACCATAAGTGACCTTCAAGAGAGAATTCATGTTTCCTTAAATTTGGGACCCGATCAAGAGATAATGTCTATGAGCTATAGACATTTGCAATTTCCAACAACAATGTGGCATATAGCTTGTCCATTGGTTGCTGATGCGCAGTGGGTCCAAGCAGTTAATTTATTTTCTCAAAGGTTAGATGGTACCATGATGGAGTTATACGTTGTTGTTGCTACTGTACAACAACAACGTCCACTTGTACAAAGACGTAGAAATACAAGAGTGGTTGAAGACAGTCTACCTCATGACATTGAGCCTATTCCAAATGATGCAGCAGAAGAGGACAACCTAAATGATCTTCCGGATATACATGTCAATCCGACTTCTGATGAGGAGTTTCGTAATGATGGATCGGATGGCGACAACAGTGCTGATGAGGAGGGACCAACAAAAGATAGAGAGGAGGTTTTGAGAAATGCAGTTGTTGTACATCAACCTCGGTCAATAAATCATCCACCATTATTTTCATCTTGGTCAGAAGCAATGACACGCGTGCCTGAATTCGATAATACTGTTCTCACACCGGCAACTGAGTTCCCTGGAGTTGTACCAGATAGGTTTAGTGAGGTGGACAAAACCTTATATATTGGAAGGAATTTTCCCAGTAAAGATGCCTTAAAAAGCACGTTAAAGAGATTTCATATTGAGAGAAACTTCAACTATGTAGTTCACGAATCATGCCGTAGTAAATATGTTATACGGTGCGTGAAGTATGGGGATGATTGTAGATTTCGCTTAAGGGCTATTCCAGACATTACCTTTGGAGGTTGGAGAATCTCAAGGATTGAGGCGGCTCATAGTTGCGTTCAGCCAAGTCTCACACAAGATCATACTTCATTGGATGCAGAATTTGTGTCATCTATTGTTGTTGAGATGATTAGGACATGCCAAGATGTTCCAATATCCCTTGTGCAAGAGAGGATTCTACAGACATTCGGTTATAAGATTTCCTATAATAAGGCATGGATGGCGAAACAGAAGGCAATTGTGAAGGTATATGGTGATTGGGATGACTCATATCGAGTATTGCCGCAATTGCTAGCCATACTGAGGCATCATAACCAAGTTGTCTTCCATCTGGATACAAACGAACATGTGTCTCCTGATAATCGACTTGATCCATCTCGTGTTCAATTTCATCGGTTGTTCTGGGCATTCCTTCCTTGTATCTCTGCATTTCGTTTTTGCAAACAATTTATTCAGATTGATGGAACATTTCTGTATGGAAAATACAAGGGCGTATTGTTGATTGCGGCAACCCAAGATGGAAACCGTTCACCTCTTCCGCTTGCCTTTGCCATTGTAGAGAAAGAAAACTATGAATCATGGAGTTGGTTTCTGGCATGTATCAGCAACCATTTCACCAACATTCAGGGAGTTTGTTTGATATCTGATCGTCATCGAGCAATTAATGAGGCAATCAATGCAGATCCTGATACATGGAGATACCCAAATGCACATCATCGGTTCTGCATTAGACACATTGCTAGCAATGTACATAAAAAATTCCACAACGAACCGATGAAGAAGGCAATCACGAGGCTTGGTACGTATTTTATTCATTCTGTTTTACTGTTTCAATATAAATATAAAATCAATTTATGTGAAATATCATCTACGTTTTGTAGCATATGAGTCGGACCAACGACGATTTGAAGAACGTTTTGAACAAATTCGTCAGGCTAATCAAGAAGTTTATGATTATATGATGCGGATTCCAAAAGAGAAATGGACATTGGCATACGACGGGGGAAAGAGGTACGGACACATGACGACAAACATTGTGGAGTGCATCAATGGTATCTTCAAAGGACTTCGCAAGCTACCTATAACCGCATTAGTTCAGGAGACATTATATCGATGCGTGAAGTACTTTGTGGATAGACAAAAACTAGCATCAGACAGAATACATCAAGGGATAAGATATGGAATACACTTTCAACGAGAGATTGAAAAAAATATTGAAGAAGCTTCTGGTTATCACGTATGTCTATTTCGAAGAGAAGACTCCCGATTTGAAGTTCAAGAGCGTTCAGACCCCATCACAAATCACGTCGGTGAAAAAATGGTGGTATTACTGGAAACAAGGCAATGTCAATGTGGAAAATTTCAGGCCTTACGGTTTCCATGTACACACGTCATCGCAGCATGTGCCTCTGTGAACATCTCATGGGAAGCATATGTTGATCCAGTGTACCAGATGGATATCATTGCCAACTGTTATGCTGCACCATGGACACCTATTGGGGAGTATCGTTATTTCCCAATGCCTGAAGGCCAGCCGATAGTGATACCTGACATGAATCGGTTACGTCCTCGTGGGAGACCAAAGGCGAGTAGGATGCGTAATGAGATGGACTGGCCTCAAGAACAAGGGCAGAGTTTGCGATGCACAATATGTCATAAAGAAGGTCATAACCGGAAGCGATGCCCTAACGTTGTTGGGTCGACTTCACAGTCTCATTCATAATGATGTATTGTCTTCATTGTGACATTCCCATATTGTAAACTAAATGTTGTTATCTCTTTTTTAGAAAATTGTTCTATAACAAATTTATAGTATCATAATAATTAGCATAAGATATTGAATACATACAATTAGATAAATTCTAAAAACATCATTACTAATTGACATGGTTTATCTTAATCCAATCCATAAGTAGTTAATCACAAAGCTCCCCCAAAATATGTGTAACCAAATTCAAGACTCAATATTTTAGATAACATAACTTATTTCATATTAATATTCATGCTTTCAAGAAATAACTTTGAATATGAAATAATAGAATTTATTTCAAAACTCCGAAAGCGGAACACTTAACCCATATTGAAATGTGTATGTCAGTTAACCCATTAACATGTTTCCCGGACGTTAATATTAAAAATTTTAACCCTAAACCCTCCAACCTAAACTCCAATCTAAACATGCAGGATATTTTAGAAAACTGTTCTATAACAAATTTATAGTATCATAATAATTAGCATAAGATATTGAATACATACAATTAGATAAATTCTAAAAACATCATTACTAATTGACATGGTTTATCTTAATCCAATCCATAAGTAGTTAATCACAAAGCTCCCCCAAAATATGTGTAACCAAATTCAAGACTCAATATTTTAGATAACATAACTTATTTCATATTAATATTCATGCTTTCAAGAAATAACTTTGAATATGAAATAATAGAATTTATTTCAAAACTTCGAAAGCGGAACACTTAACCCATATTGAAATGTGTATGTCAGTTAACCCATTAACATGTTTCCCGGACGTTAATATTAAAAATTTTAACCCTAAACCCTCCAACCTAAACTCCAATCTAAACATGCAGGATATTTTAGAAAACTGTTCTATAACAAATTTATAGTATCATAATAATTAGCATAAGATATTGAATACATACAATTAGATAAATTCTAAAAACATCATTACTAATTGACATGGTTTATCTTAATCCAATCCATAAGTAGTTAATCACAAAGCTCCCCCAAAATATGTGTAACCAAATTCAAGACTCAATATTTTAGATAACATAACTTATTTCATATTAATATTCATGCTTTCAAGAAATAACTTTGAATATGAAATAATAGAATTTATTTCAAAACTCCGAAAGCGGAACACTTAACCCATATTGAAATGTGTATGTCAGTTAACCCATTAACATGTTTCCCGGACGTTAATATTAAAAATTTTAACCCTAAACCCTCCAACCTAAACCTCAATCTAAACATGCAGGATATTTTAGAAAACTGTTCTATAACAAATTTATAGTATCATAATAATTAGCATAAGATATTGAATACATACAAATAGATAAATTCTAAAAACATCATCACTAATTGACATGGTTTATCTTAATCCAATCCATAAGTAGTTAATCACAAAGCTCCCCCAAAATATGTGTAACCAAATTCAAGACTCAATATTTTAGATAACATAACTTATTTCATATTAATATTCATGCTTTCAAGAAATAACTTTGAATATGAAATAATAGAATTTATTTCAAAACTCCGAAAGCGGAACACTTAACCCATATTGAAATGTGTATGTCAGTTAACCCATTAATGTTATATTTACATTTTACACTTACGACTCATTTTCTTTGTTTATATGCAGATGGATGATACCATACTACTCACTCAGCAGCCTACCCATATTTCGCAGGCCGTGTTAGAGGGTCATCCAGATCGATTTGTGAAGGTGCGTCGAGCGCACCATTTTCATCACATGGAGCCTCCACATGCCATTAGACCTTACTTGCGCCGTGCTGGCTTCTATGGCCTTGCCGTATCAGATTTCACATTTGTAGATCATTACCTACTTGCTGCCCTCGTTGAGAGATGGAGACCAGAGACACACACATTCCACTTGCCTGAGGGGGAGATGACCATCACCCTCGAGGATGTCGCAGTTCTTCTCGGTCTTCCTATCCAGGGGAGACCCGTTATTGGACCCACTCGTGCAGCTTGGCCAGACCTTGCTCAACGCTTGTTAGGCGTTGATATTTTGTCCGACCGTAGGGCTACAGATGGATCGTCCATATCTATGCGTTGGTTGGAGTCGCAGATTCCACATTTACAGGATGATGATGATGAGCAGACCGTCATGCGTTACGCCCGTGCATATATCTTACGACTCATTGGTGGGACCATGTGTACTGATCACTCGGGGATGCACGTGCATATGATGTATCTACCCCTACTAGAGGACTTTGATCGGGCTGGGACGTACAGTTGGGGATCAGCTTGCTTGGCATACACGTACAGATCATTATGCAGACTATCCCATAGGGACCGTACAGGTCTTGGAGGATGCGTCATCCTTATTCAGATGTGGGCATGGGAGCGCATCCCATCATTCCGCCCTGACCTTGCTGGTCCACCGGTCGAGATGGAGGTGCTGCATGACGCTCCGCATGGACGCTGGTATGATAAGTCATTTCTATTGGTTTTTTATTCTACTATGAGTTATTGACTATAATTTCTCATTATTTGTCATTATCGTTGTATTTTACAGGTGGTGTCAGCGACACAATTTCGACGTGGTTCCGAGACAGCATTTGGGCGTATATCGGCTACAGTTGGACTGTCTCTTACCTGATCAGGTATGTATATACAATCTATCACTGTCTAACATTTTTAATAATAACATCAATTTTGGTTTTTAGTTGGGTGTTTTTTTGACAAAATCACTTGTCATTTCAGATTTCATGGCTTCCATACTGGAGTATTATGGACCAGTTGCCAGCATACTGCACTGTTGGTCTTGAGGATGCTATGGCTGTAGTGCCCCTCATTCACTTTCATATTATTGAGTGGCAGCAGCCTGACAGGGTCATGCGCCAATTTTTTCGTACTCAGCCGATTCCATTACCATCTAGACAGACAGACAAGCTTCATGGGATGAAGCTGACAGGGAGGCAGGATGATGACTGGTCCCAAGTACATGCGAGTTTTATCGACTGCTGGCACATACGTGCAGAGTTACGTATTCAAGGTGTTCCTACAAATCGATTCTCTCTTTCAGAGCAGGTTGACTATGCGCCCTGGTATAGACTAAAATCTATACTGTATCTTACCCAAGCTGGCATAGAGATGCAGAGGATGGTAAGTTAATAAATTCCTATTACTTTGTTTATTGAATTATTTTCTAATTCCATTTGAATCTATTTACAGGGAAGTCACACAGAGCAGCTTGTTCGCATGAGCGATGAAGAGGAGGAGGGGGTCTTTAGCCGGGCAGCCGTCCATGCTACAGCGCTGGAGGCGAGGGCATCTTTTCATGCGCTTTCCGAGAGCATCTTCACGCGTCTGGCTCGGAGACAGGAGGTTCCTGCCCCAGAGGAACATCCTGCAGCTGCTGCTGGTGCTGAGGAGCCACGACCACGGCGACGTAGACAGCGTCGTGCTGCACGTGAGGCATCGCCTGTTCCACAGGCAGAGGTCGGGCCTCTAGTAGTCCAGGATCAGCCTATTCAGGATGTGCCTCAGGTGGCATGGGATCCGTCTTTCCTGACAGGATATCCGCAGTTCTCTCCATCTTGGGTTCCAGATCCTTCCCAGCCTTGGATTCTAGAGCCGTCGTCGTCTTGGGGTATAGCTCCATCACAGGCTTCGTTCCCCTCTGCGATGAAGGCAGGTCCTTCTACCACCCTAGTGGGAGAAGGATCTGAATGGCAGTACGAGATGCAGTTGACAGCTCCTCTAACTGACACACAGATGGAGGATGCGACAGTCGACGTTTCAGTGCCCGAGGATCAGCCTTCTCCAGGTCATCAGACTCCACTGCGCACTCGACGCGGACGTCCTATTCGCAGACCACCATGTGGGACGGAATCTCCTCGCCACAGACATATGCATTGATTGTACATTATTGTTTACATGTTTTATGTGTACTGAAATCAAAATACTATTTTTACTTGTTGGTCAGAGTGGAATCTCAGGAGGGGGTAAATTAGGTTTTATTTATATATATTTATATAACCATACGAACATAATAATAAAACATTAATAATTACTAATTACCTAATTACAGATTATATAATTAATAATTCTATTACTAATTAACTATTTAATTAGTATATAATTAATATTTATATTACGAAATAACTAATTAATTAGTATATAATTTGTAATTTGGTAATTAGTGTTTATTAATCGTTAATTATATAATAACTAATTAGTTAATTAGTAATAAAATTATCAATTATATAATACTTAATTATTACATATATAATAAATACTTAGTTAATTAGAAATATAATTAATAATTATAACTAATTAATTAGTAATTAGTAATTATTAATTAGTTAACCAGTAATATAAATATTTATTATAATTATTCATTATAAGAGGGTTTGCCCTGAAAATCATTCTGCATTTTCGATGTGGAATTCAGGTTCTATCTTTACTGTGCAGTAGATTCTGCATTTCCGATGTGGGATTCTGTTTCAAGTACGTCACTTTGAAATACAATAAAAGATAAACTATAAGACCAACATAAATGAAACTTAAAACATGGATTAAACATATAAAAAATAGTTTAAAACAAAAGCAATTTACAAAAAAATGTTAATGAAAAATAATTTATAAGCTTTCAAAACCGCCTACTTGAAACTTAAAAATGTTTCAAGTACGTGACTTTGAAAGACTGTAAAATATAAACTATAAAACGAATATAATTGAAACTTTAAACATTGATTAAACATATAATAAATAGTTGAAAACAAAAGAAATTTCCAAAAAAAATTTGATGAAAAGTAATTTATAAGCTTTCAAAACCGCATACTTGAAACTTAAAATTTTTCAAGTACGTCACTTTGAAATACAATAAAAGATAAACTATAAGACCAACATAAATGAAACTTAAAACATGGATTAAACATATAAAAAATAGTTTAAAACAAAAGCAATTTACAAAAAAATGTTAATGAAAAATAATTTATAAGCTTTCAAAACCGCCTACTTGAAACTTAAAAATGTTTCAAGTACGTGACTTTGAAAGACTGTAAAATATAAACTATAAAACGAATATAATTGAAACTTTAAACATTGATTAAACATATAATAAATAGTTGAAAACAAAAGAAATTTCCAAAAAAAAGTTGATGAAAAGAAATTTATAAGCTTTCAAAACCGCATACTTGAAACTTAAAATTTTTCAAGTACGTGACTTGGAAAGACCATAAAACATAAAATAGAAGACCAATATAAATGAAACTTAAAACATGGATTAAACATATAAAAAATAGTTTAAAACAAAAGCAATTTACAAAAAAATGTTAATGAAAAATAATTTATAAGCTTTCAAAACCGCCTACTTGAAACTTAAAATTGTTTCAAGTACGTGACTTTGAAAGATTATAATTATATTACTAATTAACTAATTAATTATTATATAATTAATAGTTATATTAATAATTAACTAATTATTTATTATATAAGTAATAATTAATGAGTAATAATTAATAATTAATAATTTAATGAATAGCTATAATTAATATTTATATTACTAATTTACTAATTAATAATTACTAATTACTTATTAATAATTATTAATTACTAATTACTAATTATAATGAATAATTATAATAAATATTTATATTACTAATTAGCTAATTAATAATTAATAATTACTAATTAATTAGTTATAATTATTAATTGTATTTCTAATTAACTAAATATTTATTATATATGTAATAATTATATTAATAATTAATTATTATATAATTAATGATAATATTACTAATTAACTAATTAATTATGACATATTTAATTATTAATAATTACTAATTAATAATTAAAAATTATAATGAATAAATGTAATTAAAAATTATAATGAATAAATGTAATTAAAAAATAAAAAAATATATTTTTAAGAGAAAGGCGGCATCCGCGATGCCGCCTTTCACCCGCAGCGCAAAGGCGGCATCGCAGATGCCGCCTTGCCCCGAAATGCAAAGGCGGCATCCCGGATGCCGCCTTTGAGGTGCAGTTTTAAAATTTGTTTTGCCGGAAGCGTTTTCTGGAAATTTTTTTTTTAAAAACGTAAACAAAAAAAAAATCCTATGGCCAACACTAGTGCCGTGACCTCTTACTTCATTAAAGTAGTCTCCAAGCGCCTTCTAAAATATGCAATGGGATGACGATCTTGCATTAAAACTGCTCCCATCCCACAGCTGAAGGCATCACATTTAAGTTCAATTTTTTTCGAAAAGTTTGGCGAAGCCAAAACGGGGGCCTCTGTGACGAGCTTTTTCAAGTAATATAAAAGCTTGTTGAGCTTATGACGACCACTTAAATTCAGCTTTGTGAGTTGAAGCAATGAGGGGTTGTGTAAGTCGGACATACCCTTGTATGAATTTTCTATAATACCCGGTGAGGCCTAAGATGTCTTTGATACCTTTGACTGTCTGCTGTCGTGACCAATCCATAATTGCGTGAACCTTGGTTCGGTCCATCGAGACCCCCAAATTGGAAATGACATGGCCCAAGGGACTCCACTTCTCGTTGGGGAAAAAGCCACTTCTTGAGATTGATGACGAATTGATGTTCCCAAAGTACCTGTAAGACAAGTGTTCAAGATGGGATTTCCAAGTATGACTGTAAACCAGAATGACATCGAAGAAAATCAAGACAAACTTGCGGAGAAAGGGTTGAAATAAATCATTCATAACCGCCTGGAAGGTTGATAGGGCATTGGTTGGCCCAAAAGAGATGGCCAAGTATTCATAGTGGCCACTATGAGTTCGAAAAACGGTTTTCTCCGCATCTTCTTCTCACATTCTAATTTGATGATAACCCGATGTTAAGTCCAGTTTGGAAGAATAGGTCGCTTCGCCCACTTCATCCAATAATTCATCTACCATTGGTATGAGGAATTTGTTTGAAATTGTCACTCGGTTAAGTGATCAATAGTCCACACACATTCGCTAAGTCCCATTTTTTTACCAATAAGACCAGACTAGAATATGCACTAGCTGGAGCGGATAATACTTGTCTATTGCAGCGCGTCGACCTGTTTTTCAATCTCGTTTTTTTGGAAATGAGGATATCAATGTGGTCTAACTGCGACAAGGGCCCTATTCTTTGTAACAATCCGAATATTTATGAATAAAATTCCCTTTATCTTGACTTAATTAAATGTCTTATGGTTATAGAAAACACATGCACTTCTTTTATTATATCCAATTGGATTTTAAATGACCGTTAAGTATCTTTACCGTTGATAATATAGTCGTTGAACAATGATCACACGATTAATATAAATTAATATTTTAACAAATCCTTCTGATACAAACAAAGGAAGTGATGACCTCAATCAGTAAGATCGTTCCATATAAAGCCCATTTATGGGAGCTTCCGAGGGAGAACATTTTTGGGCTTTGCCCTAGACCAAGCCCAAGCTGAGATCTAACAACTTAAGCATGAGTGAAACCGTTTACGAGAGAATTTCAAGCTCATCGAGATCACAATCCAAACCATGTTCACCAAACGACCCCATGAAAACCCCACCATCACATACCTTACTCTTAGGGCATATGCTGAGGTAATAAAGAGATATGTATCAAGACCCTAACAATAAGATTATGTACATTATTTTTTTATAGAACAATGAATATATTTTTCTTCCTATTATTGTAACTTTGTAAATGATTTTTAGAGCATAAGTAGTATTTTTGTTTAATATTCAAATCTATTTTGATGAATTAATGTCTTTTTGTAATAAATAATATTTTAATAAAATATTATTATTAAATAAATTTTACCAAATATAAATGATCATATAATTTTTATGAAGTCAAAAGTAATTTTTATTAAGATTTGAAAACTATTTTTATCAAAACCCGTCAATTTTCAATAAATGTCATTTTTTATTTTATGTGAAAATTCACATATTTAGATAAAATGAATATTATTTTTTGAATCAGGACATCAAAATTATCCAATGGTGAATTTTTCATAATTTCCTGAGTTGAATTTTTGGATAAAAAATAAAAACCGTATAATATACGGTGTGTTTTATGACATCATAATGGTTCAATAGTGATGTAATAAATACTATTAAAGGCATCATCGACCAAATATGTTTTTATTTTAAAATTATGTAATTTTGAGTTTATTTGATTTATTTTATAAAGTCTTAGTGAATCCTTCAAGACTTATAATATATTTTAAGATTTTAAAATCATTTTCTTGAGAGTGCAACTCACCTCCACATAAGTAAGGACATTATTTTAATATGTTCGGCCTTTGACCTTATAAAATAATGTAATCCACTCTCCTTTGCCAGAAACCATTGGTAAAAACCATGCGATGATTTATGGTTTTGAATATTTTATTATGTAGTGTTTAAAACCAAAATAATAAAGAAATCTCTCTCATTTCCTATATAAATCCACCCAAACTCCCATTTCTCTTCACTCAAAATCCTCGAAACTCATCCACCCTCTGCCCTCTACTCCCTAGAGTCCTTCCAAGTAGGGCTGTCCATGGGTCGGGTTGGAGGATTTTTTTGACCCGACCCAATTAAAATTGGACGGGTCAGGTTGGGTCGAGTCAGACATTTTTTAAAGTTTAGACCCGACCCAACCTGACCCGTCTCAGATAGGGTCGGGTTGGGTCGGGTCCATCGGGTTATTGGAAAAAAAATGCCGCTTCAAATATCCCACACCCGCACGATACCACTCTTCGCTGCTTCGGTTAATATTCCTTGCCACACCACAGAACACCCAATCCCGTCGATTAATCAACCCCAACCTCCTTCATCAAGAAAAGTAAGGCTTCAACAGGAGGTCTCGGCCCGGGTTCTCGTTTTCTTCGAAAATCATAAACCAGTGGTGTTGCGACTCTTCATAGGTGGCAAGCGCAGAGGGAATTGGGGACACAGAGAGGATCAAATCTGGTTCGGCAACAGCATGGAGGATCAAATCTGGTTAGCTTTGAAGGATCGATTGAATCTGATCAAATCTAGCCAGATTTAGCATCCTGATCAAATCCGGTCAGCTTCAGCTTCAACATTTTCGAGTTCTTCAGAAATATGAGGATCGAATATGGTTTTCTTAGCCTTCGGCATCTTGAGTTCTTCAAATCTGGTCGGATTCGGCTTCGACTTCAACTTTGGCATCTTGATTTCTTCATCGGTGGCACTGATGTTATTAATATTTTCATGACTTATTATATACTCCCATTACTTATTTTATATGAAATGTGCATAATTTGTGTGAAATATTAATGTTTTAATATTAAGTATAATTTTTGAGCATTTTTAGAAGTAGTCCAATTGAGTCAGTTTAATGTTTTAATAATAACTATCACTATACTAATCCAAATTGTGTGGTTCTTGTTTTGTAGGATTCTCCTTTCAATATACAACATTTCATTAGAAGGTACCATTAGCCAATTCTGCCATTTGAAGGGTCATATGATCCTCACAAACAAGACCAAAGAATCTGTGAACAAACTGGACCAGCCTTGAAGATTGATTTACTGGGCTCAATCCAGAAGTCCAAAAACATTAACTCTCCACAATAATTCGGGGGACACTACATGTCATCTTGGATAAAAATTTCAAGGTCCAAATCTAAGTACAAGGGGCCCAAATGAAGCTTTGAAGTCCAGCCCACCATTCTGGCCGAGAATTAAAATCAGTATAGTATGCATGACATATCTCATGATATAAGAATCAAATCGAGCTGAGATTTTGCAGTGTGAAAGAGGAGATATAGGAGGCCGACTTTGTTGAAGAACCCATTCGGATTTGAAGGCATCTTCATATTCAAAAACCTTTTCACATTCTGGACTTCAAAAAGACTGGATTGAAATGGACAGTTTTACTTTGTTTAATCAACCGGCCATAACTTTTGATCCTTAAGTCCAAATGACTCCAAATTTTGAAAGTAGTCGTCCAAATTTATTATCTACAAATTTGAAGAAGGAGATTGCTCGAGATTCGGCTGTCTTGATGTCCATATCTGCGAGCCAAGTGGAGGGGTATTTATGGAATGTAAACAGTCCACCACCTTGGGCTATAAATACATCCCCTCCTCTCCTTTCAAAAGGGTTGACATTTCAGAAGAGAGGAGAAAATATTGGCACGACCAAAGCCTTGAAAAAGGCTTGGGAGGACCTGCCATACGCAAGTTTTCACTTGAGAGACCTTACCTCCTCTCTTTGTTTTCACTTACTTTTGTGTTCTTCGTTTTTGTAATTTTGTAAGTACTTTCTTTTGTAATTCTGTTTTAATGCAAGTTTCTTCTTCAATATCTCTTATTATCCTCCACCTTATGTATTTTAATATTAATGTTCTTAAAATATTTTAAATTCAGTTAAATCTCCTTCTCTTATTTTGCTTCATCATTCAATCAAAAATCTGTTTTTAATTATCATCATTGTTTGTGTGTGTGTGTTCGACGTACCACTCTTTTCTAATCCCTTTCTTTTTCTTCTATTCTTAATTTATCATCATAATTATTATAACCAGAATATTAAACTGTAATGGACCGGACCCCTCCGGTCCATTCCTTTGTTGAAATCGATGTGGTCAACACGACGCGCGTTATAATGATAATTTTAATACTGATGATAACGTAAAAATATGTTAAATAATAATGATGATGACATAAATTGTTGATTAATTAAACTAAAAAGAATAATCATGATAAAATGATTTAATTGGTGTTATTATTATTAATGATGTGAAGTGGGAAGGTGTGTGATCCATTAGACGTTGATAAATGAAACATGCAGTTTTTTTTATTAATTGAGTAATTGTTGAAATTAAATTTGAATAATAATTTTGGCTGTTGTGTTATTAATATTATTCATAATATTAATAATAATGAGAAATTGATGAAATGAGTCATGGTATTTATTGCAAACAATTAAATGAACATGTAAGTGGAAGCACGGTGGTGCGTTCAAAAAAAAATTTAAAGGTGAGTTCGTTATATTGGGTTTATGAAATTGAATAGTTTTTATTTAATAAATGTGGTTTCAATTTAATCAGTGTGAAATAAAAATAAATAGAATTAAAATAATTAAATTGATGGATGTTACGCGACATTGACGTGGCATGGTCGGATTCAGATATCCAACAAGGTGGTTTAACGTGGTCAATGCGACGAGCGTAAATCTTTTTGTTATTAAAAACAATAACGTCGGTGAGTTAATAAAATAAGTTGATGAAATGTTATTGTTATTGAAGAACAATAAATAACAATGATGACGTAAAACTATATGTGAGAGGTTAATAAAATTAAATGTATTAAAATGGGGTTGAATATGTATGTTATATTAATTTTGTTTTGTCATTTAATTCAATTAAATGAAATGGTTTTGAGTCGCATGGAATGGTTGTGCATAGGTTCTCCCAAAATTGAATTATGAAATTAATAAAATTGATCGTATAATAAATATAATAATACAATTAAAAGGAAAATGGTTTTATTTAATAAATTATAATAAATTTATGGGGATGCGCATGAGATGGGGAGGGGAGGCGTGAATGCCCCCTTTCCCTTGTATAAATCATTTTTATATATATATAATTTGATTTAATATATCATATATTTTATATAATGTTGATTTAATATATTAAAATAGTAATATAATAATAAAATAAGGGAGTGTGCATGGTGTAAGGGGAGAGATTCACGCCACAAGCCCTTTTGATCAAAATATTAAATTATTATAATAATAATAAAATAATAATATTATTATTTTGGGTGATCAAAACTTAAAAAGTCTATAACTTCTTTATATGGTGTCGGAATGACGAACCGTCAGCGGCAGTGTAATCCTGTAATTAAGACGGTCATTTTAAGACCAGTGATGGATACCTTTTTTATGAGTTATGTCTCGGGTCAACGAAACACACATATTAATAAAATTGACGTTATTATTAAAACGCGTGGAAACCGCGTGACGTGTCGTGTGTTGACCAGTCAAAACACATAACGGGTGTACAGTCACACCGTGTATTCATCAATACACGCTGCATACTATTTTACCTATTCGTTGGCTATATAAGAAAGGGGCGCGGATTATTTCCAGACCAATCGCTTCTTCTTCGCACGACGACACTCTTGGATGATCAAGAAGTCTTCCTCCTCTAACTTCTTTGTCCGAACTCCGATCGTTGATCCGTCAGCGGCCACAGGATCGTAGCGACGAGACGAAGCTTCTATGCCCGGACTTGTCACCTTTCCTTCCGGCCTTCCTTCTCCAGCTTCCATCCTAGGAGGCGTTTTTCAGGTTTGGCGAAGGCGGAGGACACCGAAGGACGTCGTCGGAAGCGACGTGATCGGGACCTTTTGAGGTAGGGGTTTACCTTCGTCTCTCTTTTTGGTGCAACATGTGGGGTGGGATATTTTTCTTTTGTTCCATGGGATGCAGTTGAACTTTAAATAAAGATAATAACCGGATAAAGAAGGGTTTGGGGTTTTGTGCTGTTTCTATTGCCTTCCAGTTTCTTTATCTTCTGATTGTGATTTTGGATTGAAAGGCCTTTGCCTACTGAAAATCAAGGCCGTTGGTGGCCTTTGCGTGCGCAATTGATATCTGAATTGTTTGTGGTTGGTTTTGTTAAAACATGGAAAATGGACAAGCACGTAAAGACTGGCTGATTAAATGAGAATGAAAACCTTGTGTGATCACCCCGGTTGAACAAAGTTGGAATAATGAACATGTTGGTGGTTTGGTTGTTTTTGTGGAAAATGCCTTTATTTATGAAAAGTGTTTTGATTATGAAATGTGTTTTGAAGTAAAAGGTGCTTTCAAATGCGAAAATGTTTTGTGTGTGGAAAGGGTTTTATGTGTGGAACTTTGAAATAAATGAATGATGGAATGTTGTATGGTTGTGATAATCTTTTGTAAATGAAATGGCATGTGGTTGCTTGCGTTTTACCGAACCTTGGTTGTGGATGACAGGGATATGTTTGTGAAAGGTTTTGTCTGGATGATAGTTGCCCAGTAGTAATAATTGTTAAACCGTTGCATGAAACATGAAAACCTAAATGGGATTGGGGGATGATTGTTTGGTTGTTGATGCATGCTTCGTGGTAGCAGTGCCGAGGTACATGCTCAGTTTCTCTTTTTAAGAAGCCATAGGTTGGGCTGTGTGTTTGGTATATGTATATATATAATTGTATCTTTGTGTTTTGTCGCACCACACCCATGTCAAGCACCTAGTGCCGAACACTCCCATTTTATGGGAGAGGGTGTTCCCCCTTAGTTACTAGCTCCTTCCTGCTCCTTCTTCCATAGGCTATGATGGCTTGAGGTGACCTTACACCCAAGACACTTCGGGTAGGTCTCGGAGGCTGTGATGGCTTGAGGCGACCTTTAGCCCAAGACTCTTCGGGCAGACTTACCGTTCCCAAGAACCTTCGGGATGAGGCCCAGGTGTCTGCGGGCGGGTTAGTGGTTGTGACCCAGGTGTGTGCGGGCGAGATGCGTGGTTGTGAGGCCCAGGTGTGTGCGGGCGGGATGCGTGGTTTGGCCCAGGTGTGTGCGGGCGGGAAGAGTGTGGTAGCGTCAGGACGTTTGCCGTTAGGAAGAGCAGCATCTAATTAAGTGGGAAATGGTGCGGGGTACCCAATACTTTTGTTCTATATATATATACTAAACTTGTTTGTGTTACTTGGTGAGTGTGACCAGTGAGGCTGGGTGGATAGTTTTTCCTTGTTAGTTTCTGATTCTTCTGTTTTCTCACGGGACCTTAGGGTGTCTCCCCACTTGTGCACGAGAGCTTTAGGTTTCCCTACTGAGTATACTTGTATACTCACCCTACGTTTACTTTCAGGTTTCCAGGAGGACTACCAGGGCCATGCGGGACCCTACTAGTCGGGCAGTTGGAGTTGTTGCAGTTTTTGTTCTCTTGTTTTCTTTGGCATTGTACTTTTGAGCTTCCTTGTACTTGTACCTTGTTATAAAAATTGTTTAAACATGCATGTGGGCTTGGTTTGGGTTTATTTATATACACTTATTCTTTTCCCTTATTGGTGGTTGACTTGTCCTATTTCCCGATCCAAAATAATAAAAAAGGGTAATGCCTCCCATATTTGTGAAAAATCATACCCTTGGTGCTAGTCGCCAACCCGGGGCCTATTGGAGGCGGGACTCGGGGGTCATTATCTTCCTTTCACCATTGCTAGATCAGGAGGGGCATCTTTGGTGGGAGGGGGTCATGAAATAATGGTATCAAATGTGATGGTTGAGAGATAGGATGGAGTCTGGAGTTAGGCACAGTGAGGATTACATGGGATGGTAGGGCAACAGTGTTCGTTAATCTTGGTGCGTGATATAGGCCAGGGAAGACCGACTAGGACACATGATTTTAGGCCCCCCCGTGATCCGATGCAAGGACTCTGAGCCTACCGAACGACCAAGTGAGACTATATTGATTGCAGGGTAGAGACCCTAGGGAAGGTACATGCATCATCATGTTTGTGTTTTACTTGATTTGGGTGTTCTGGGAAAGAAATTGAAATAAAATGATAATTAAAACTTTGAGTTTTTCCTTACTACTTGGGCTTAGGCGATCCTTGTTTACCGTACAGCTATGGCACCTGGACGTCGTCCCCGGGTGGCTCAGATGGCTGAGGCCCAGCAGGTTCAGACAATCGATCAACTGAGGATCGATCGAGAGGAGGAAGACAGCCAGTGGCAGAAGACCCTCCGTTCTTTCCAGCGTCAGACTCTCAAGAAGTATGAGGGAAGTACATCGGACCTGGAGACAGAAGGGTGGCTTGAAGAGATAGGGATCGCTTTTACCTTGATCCGTGCTCCGAAGGAGTACTGGGTCCCCCTAGCGGTCAGTCAGCTGAGAGGCGCGGCGCGCCAATGGTGGATGCTCTACCTCGGGGAGAGGAAGGAGGCAGAGATTCCATGGGCTGACTTCAAAAAGGAGTTCCGAGAGGAATTCCTTTCTTCTTTGATCAAGGCGGAAAAGCGTCAGGAGTTTCTCTCCCTTCAGCAGGGGAGTATGACTGTTCGAGAGTTGGGGATTAAGTTCAAGAATCTCCTATGCTTTGCTCCGTAACTCTTTCCGGATGAAGAGTCTCGGGCGAGACGTTTGGAAGAGGCGCTTCGTCCTTCGCTCCAGTATGCTGTGACCCCCTTCACCCTTCCGACATACTTAGCCGTACAGAAGAAGGCGGAAGTTGTAGAAAGGATGCACTCGCAGGGAGGTGCACCACGTGAGGGGATCCAGCCTAGTTCGTCGAAGGGGAAGGCAGTCAGCAGCAGGTCTCCTGCGACGGGACCTTCCAGTTTCAGGCCAGTAGGGAGAAGGCCCCAGCAGTTCCAGTTCAGATCTTCAGGTCCTCGTCCCTTTTTCACGAGCCCAGGACTAAAGTGTTTTTCTTATGGAGGTTTCGGGCACGTTCAGAGTTGGTTCCCGACCCATGCTCAGTACGGTGGAGATGGACAGGTTCAACGCCCTCCTCAGCAGCACCAGTCACCGACAAGACCCTTCCAGCAGCAACAGGCTCCAGTCCCTTTGAGGGGAGATGGAGAAGGTGGTGGCCAGCCACAAGGAGTTCCTCAAGGATCCCAATCGGGACGTGGTCGAGGAGGCGTACGTCAACAGAGAGGCAGAGGAGCTCAGTGAGGATAGTTGCATGCATCAAAGGCAGCATCTCTAGAAGGACCGAAGATCGATAGAGATGTGTTTGGGTTTTCTTGAATGATCTCCTTTATGTTTTGTTGGGAGCATTACACTCCATTGTTGGAACTCTTTTGCTCATTCTTTGGGCCTGGACCTTGTTTTTGTGAGTTTTTAATGCTATGTTGTTTCCCTCTTTTCTTTAAATGTACGTGAAGAGCCCTATCATGCGGGGAAGGGAAGACCTAATCCTTAATCGAGACGCATTAATGCGGATGCGATTAAACCTGTGCAGGTGAGTCAGTGCCCCCTAAAGCGGATAATATATCGACATAGGAGAGGGAATTCCTAACTCACATAATTAGGGTTGTCGGTTGTTTCTTGTTATGACAAGAGCCCTAAGAGGTATCTTGCGGAGTGGTTGTTTGGATCCATTCTTTTTCTTGGTTGGTTTTTAATTCTCGAGGACGAGAATATTTTAAGAGGTATCTGATGTAATGGACCGGACCCCTCCGGTCCATTCCTTTGTTGAAATCGATATGGTCAACACGACGCGCGTTATAATGATAATTTTAATACTGATGATAACGTAAAAATATGTTAAATAATAATGATGATGACATAAATTGTTGATTAATTAAACTAAAAAGAATAATCATGATAAAATGATTTAATTGGTGTTATTATTATTAATGATGTGAAGTGGGAAGGTGTGTGATCCATTAGACGTTGATAAATGAAACATGCAGTTTTTTTTATTAATTGAGTAATTGTTGAAATTAAATTTGAATAATAATTATGGCTGTTGTGTTATTAATATTATTCATAATATTAATAATAATGAGAAATTGATGAAATGAGTCATGGTATTTATTGCAAACAATTAAATGAACATGTAAGTGGAAGAACGGTGGTGCGTTCAAAAAAAAATTTAAAGTTGAGTTCGTTATATTGGGTTTATGAAATTGAATGGTTTTTATTTAATAAATGTGGTTTCAATTTAATCAGTGTGAAATAAAAATAAATAGAATTAAAATAATTAAATTGATGGATGTTACGCGACATTGACGTGGCATGGTCGGATTCAGATATCCAACAGGGTGGTTTAACGTGGTCAATGCGACGAGCGTAAATCTTTTTGTTATTAAAAACAATAACGTCGGTGAGTTAATAAAATAAGTTGATGAAATGTTATTGTTATTGAAGAACAATAAATAACAATGATGGCGTAAAACTATATGTGAGAGGTTAATAAAATTAAATGTATTAAAATGGGGTTGAATATGTATGTTATATTAATTTTGTTTTGTCATTTAATTCAATTAAATGAAATGGTTTTGAGTCGCATGGAATGGTTGTGCATAGGTTCTCCCAAAATTGAATTATGAAATTAATAACATTGATCGTATAATAAATATAATAATACAATTAAAAGGAAAATGGTTTTATTTAATAAATTATAATAAATTTATGGGGATGCGCATGAGATGGGGAGGGGAGGCGTGAATGCCCCCTTTCCCTTGTATAAATCATTTTTTTATATATATAATTTGATTTAATATATCATATATTTTATATAATGTTGATTTAATATATTAAAATAGTAATACAATAATAAAATAAGGGAGTGCGCATGGTGTAAGGGGAGAGATTCACGCCACAAGCCCTTTTGATCAAAATATTAAATTATTATAATAATAATAAAATAATAATATTATTATTTTGGGTGATCAAAACTTAAAAAGTCTATAACTTCTTCATATGGTGTCGGAATGACAAACCGTCAGTGGCAGTGTAATCCTATAATTAAGACGGTCATTTTAAGACCAGTGATGGATACCTTTTTTATGAGTTATGTCTCGGGTCAACGAAACACACATATTAATAAAATTGACGTTATTATTAAAACGCGTGGAAACCGCGTGACGTGTCGTGTGTTGACCAGTCAAAACACATAACGGGTGTACAGTCACACCGTGTATTCATCAATACACGCTGCATACTGTTTTACCTATTCGTTGGCTATATAAGAAAGGGGCGCGGATTATTTCCAGACCAATCGCTTCTTCTTCGCACGACGACACTCTTGGATGATCAAGAAGTCTTCCTCCTCTAACTTCTTTGTCCGAACTCCGATCGTCGATCCGTCAGCGGCCACAGGATCGTAGCGACGAGACGAAGCTTCTAAGCCCGGACTTGTCACCTTTCCTTCCGGCCTTCCTTCTCCAGCTTCCATCCTAGGAGGCGTTTGTCGGGTTTGGCGAAGGCGGAGGACACCGAAGGACGTCGTCGGAAGCGACGTGATCGGGACCTTTTGAGGTAGGGGTTTACCTTCGTCTCTCTTTTTGGTGCAACATGCGGGGTGGGATATTTTTCTTTTGTTCCATGGGATGAAGTTGAACTTTAAATAAAGATAATAACCGGATAAAGAAGGGTTTGGGGTTTTGTGTTGTTTCTATTGCCTTCCAGTTTCTTTATCTTCTGATTGTGATTTTGGATTGAAAGGCCTTTGCCTACTGAAAATCAAGGCCGTTGGTGGCCTTTGCATGCGCAATTGATATCTGAATTGTTTGTGGTTGGTTTTGTTAAAACATGGAAAATGGATAAGCACGTAAAGACTGGATGATTAAATGAGAATGAAAACCTTGTGTGATCACCCCGGTTGAACAAAGTTGGAATAATGAACATGTTGGTGGTTTGGTTGTTTTTGTGGAAAATGCCTTTATTTATGAAAAGTGTTTTGATTATGAAATGTGTTTTGAAGTAAAAGGTGCTTTCAAATGCGGAAATGTTTTGTGTGTGGAAAGGGTTTTATGTGTGGAACTTTGAAATAAATGAATGATGGAATGTTGTATGGTTGTGATAATCTTTTGTAAATGAAATGGCATGTGGTTGCTTGCGTTTTACCTAACCTTGGTTGTGGATGGCAGGGATATGTTTGTGAAAGGTTTTGTCTGGATGATAGTTTCCCAGTAGTAATAATTGTTAAACCATTTCATGAAACATGAAAACCTAAATGGGGTTGGGGGATGATTGTTTGGTTGTTGATGCATGCTTCGTGGTAGTAGTGCCGAGGCACATGCTCAGTTTCTCTTTTTAAGAAGCCATAGGTTGGGCTGTGTGTTTGGTATATGTATATATATAATTGTATCTTTGTGTTTTGTCGCACCACACCCATGTCAAGCACCTAGTGCCGAACACTCCCATTTTATGGGAGAGGGTGTTCCCCCTTAGTTACTAGCTCCTTCCTGCTCCTTCTTCCATAGGCTATGATGGCTTGAGGTGACCTTACACCCAAGACTCTTCGGGTAGGTCTCGGAGGCTGTGATGGCTTGAGGCGACCTTTAGCCCAAGACTCTTCGGGCAGGATTACCGTTCCCAAGAACCTTCGGGATGAGGCCCAGGTGTCTGCGGGCGGGTTAGTGGTTGTGACCCAGGTGTGTGCGGGCGAGATGCGTGGTTGTGAGGCCCAGGTGTGTGCGGGCGGGATGCGTGGTTTGGCCCAGGTGTGTGCGGGCGGGAAGAGTGTGGTAGCGCAGGACGTTTGCCGTTAGGAAGAGCAGCATCTAATTAAGTGGGAAATGGTGCGGGGTACCCAATACTTTTGTTCTATATATATATACTAAACTTGTTTGTGTTACTTGGTGAGTGTGACCAGTGAGGCTGAGTGGATAGTTTTTCCTTATTAGTTTCTGGTTCTTCTGTTTTCTCACGGGACCTTAGGGTGTCTCCCCACTTGTGCACGAGAGATTTAGGTTTCCCTACTGAGTATACTTGTATACTCACCCTACGTTTACTTTCAGGTTTCCAGGAGGACTACCAGGGCCATGCGGGACCCTACTAGTCGGGCAGTTGGAGTTGTTGCAGTTTTTGTTCTCTTGTTTTCTTTGGCATTGTACTTTTGAGCTTCCTTGTACTTGTACCTTGTTATAAAAATTGTTTAAACATGCATGTGGGCTTGGTTTGGGTTTATTTATATACACTTATTCTTTTCCCTTATTGGTGGTTGACTTGTCCTATTTCCCGATCCAAAATAATAAAAAAGGGTAATGCCTCCCATATTTGTGAAAACTCATACCCTTGGTGCTAGTCGCCAACCCGGGGCCTACTGGAGGCGGGACTCGGGGGTCATTATCTTCCTTTCACCATTGCCAGATCAGGAGGGGCATCTTTGGTGGGAGGGGGTCGTGACATAAACACCCAAATGACTGAGTAAATATCTCATTGGGGTGAGTCAAAATTTCGGGATGTTAAGTGATTGAGAGTATTTTCTCGATGAGTATTCGTTAATTTAACATTGTGTATATTGTACTTAATATGTCATGGATTAATGACATATTTTGTTTAGAATGTGGTTTCCATGGATTATTGGAACCACAAATATACTACCATAAACATTTACTAATTGAGATTATAATCCTAATTAAGTTAAGGCTTGGATTAAAGCTTTAACACTTAGGAATTCTAATCAACGTCAACTTGTGAAGTGAGTGTTAATTTAAATGCAATATAAAGCAAAGCTCAAGGATAACACAAGCTTAACTACCTAATGATGAACTCACCCCAATATTTATCAATTTGTTAAATCAATTATATACAATCAATCATTTCAATTAAGCTCTGCAAAAAAACCCCCCTAATCAAAATACAATCAACTAAAAACAAATGACTATTTCAAAGTATCATTGCCGAGGATTCGACCCGAGTGCTGCTATACACATTAGCAGAGCACCAGAACTTTGACTGGTCGATAGGCAACAATCGGCCGTGCGTTTCAGGCACAGAGTATCAAATATGGTCGGCTTCGGTGGTATCCTGAGTTCTTTCTTCATCTCAAGCAGGCAAAAAAAAAAAGATTAAAGAGCAACACTATTCAGTGGATCTGGGGCCGCAAGCGCTATGGATACGTAGAGGAATATGGCGGTGAGGTTTAGGGACTTGAGTCGGGAGAGGCATAGGCAAGGAGGAAGATGGCGGTGAGGTTGAGGGACTTGAGTTGGGAGGGTCGCGTAGGTTAGGAGATTCTGAAGTGAAGAGACAGGTGGATGGGGCGCGAGATGGAAGATCTGTGCAGCGCATGGGTCATCGGGTTGGTTGGGTCGGGTTGGGTCATTTTTTTTCCAACCCGAGACCCGACCCAACCCGACCACGGGTCAACCCGAAGTGACCCGACCCATGAATATATTTTTTTGAACCCGACCCAACCCGGTCAGGTTGGGTTGGGTCTGGACACCCCTACTTCCAAGGCGCCTCCAAGCTCCCAAGAAGCTTCTCCCAAACCTTTGAAGTCACACATCCAAGTAAGGGATCTTCACATTCTTCTCTTCCTTTCAATTCAAGAACCTTGTTTGGAATTAGTCTTTTTAATTTCAATTCGTTATATTATCATCCTTTTATAATAAATTCTCTACTGTCCATTTGATGTTATTTCAATGAGGGATCATTTATCCTCCCCCATTTGGACCCTTACCTAACCAGTTACTATCCTGAAATTTCCTAAGGGATTTTTTTCTTCACATTTCCATTCAAGCACTTTTTTTATATTATCCTTCTTAAATTCCATTTTCATATGTTGGGATATGATGTTCCATGATCCCCTTATTGTCCATTTGATGTATAAATGATGGGAGCTTCCTTTCAATCCCAGTAAGCCCCTATGATCCTTTAAGCTCACTCGTTACTATACCGAAATTACATAAGGGATCTTTCACCCGTCTCTTTTATCAAGCATCCCTTTTATGTTATGTCTTATAATTTCCTTTTTTCCTATGTTGGGATATGTTCTTATATATTTCTCTTACTGTCCATTTCATGTCTATGTGATGAGAGACCCCTTTTTCTCTCATCAACCCATTTTATGAATTTCTATATGACGTCGTTATGATACCGAAATTGCACCACGATTTTCCATGCCAAGATAATGGTGTAGTGAATACCATACCCATTTCTCTATCAAGGGTATTCATCTTTATGCACATAATCCTATTGATTGAGGACTTACATGTATGTATTCCACATTTATAGATCATGGAATAAAATTATGGCGTTGAATGAATCTATGTTATATGATCTATGTGAAACACTTAAGCATGATATTGAAATGTTTATGAAGGGTGCGCCTTGATAGCGCTCCAATGCATTGGGTAATGTTTAGTATCATGATACGTCATGTTGGGACAGAGGTTTACCTGATTCCTTTATGTGACTTTTGTCCACTGTGAAGTCTTGATGGTTTAGCTTTGACTTATGTTTATGATGCAGTGTTTTAAGTTGTTGCCACATTTCCATGTTATGATTATCATGCTATATCATGCCTTTATATTCATGTTCCTTTATGCCTCATTGATATGTCTTGTCTAGAATGTATCATTATCCTCATGTTATTCCCTTATTGGGCTTTATAGTTCACCCCTTTCTTATGTATGTCCTCAGGTTATCCCATGCAATGTTAAGTACGAATGAATATTGTGGTCATTTCAAAGAAGTTTTCAATAAATATGTTGCATTTCATGTTTTAAGTTATGTAATGTTCACAATTTCCCAAGACACTAGACCTCTCGATCTTCTGAGTTGTATTAAGTAAAATTTTATGTAATAAATCACGTTTAAATGTGGAATAAAGAGAAGAGTTGTTATAGTTGGTATCAGAGGATAAGTTTAGTTATTTTTGATATTAGGAGTATAAAAATCTAGTGAAAACCCTTAGGGATAAGACCAAGTATAAGAGAACATCCCAAAATTTTGGTGAGTATAGAGTAAGTGGTTTATCAACATCCCTGTCTAAATACTACAAGTGAACATGGTTCTGACACAAATGTACCTAGGAGTAACAACCTTGAAAAGGTATTTCAGGCTTGACTCGGGGTAACCTGGTACACGACAATGAGCCTTACTGCTCACCTGGTTTGACACTCCCGGGGGATATGCTTTGGTAAATTTATAAACTCATTACAAACCGTTATTAAGGGAATAAAGAAAAAAATCCCATAGGAATATATGTTAGAAAGTAGATCATGAATAACATAGACTGAAGCCCAGAAACTTATAAGTTAAGGAATAAATGTAATTTATAAGTTATTCCTTTAATGTCATTGGATTCCCCTTTATGTGTTTAACTGCTTAAGATACTCATTCCTAATTTTCCTTTTATTTGAACCAATGGCTGGAAATAGGATGAATCATGTTAACAACTGATGCAAAGAGCAATGTGATGACCACCCAACGAGATTTCCAATTAGATGGGAGCTCAAGTAGGACATATCGTGATTATGACAAACAACTATCAAAAATCACGATTAACAATTAGCACTTTGTTGAATGCCCAAGGACATCAAGGAAGAGGAAAATGACATCTTATGAAAGTCCATCTGATAAAGGTAATAAAGGAAAGAAGACCCAATTTCTTTCGCGCAATAAGTGTGGAAAGAGGCACCAAGGGAAATGTCACAAAGGGACTAAGAGATGTTTTAAGTGTGGAAATACATGACACAAAGTAGCCAATTTACACAAAAAATGGATAATGTGATGGATGGAAACAAAGTTCCATCTAAGGCATCATACACAGTTCTATGTCATAAACGTGGAGAAGTCGGGCATTATCCAAGACAATGCTCTATTGCAAGGGTTGAGAAGCATGATGAGCATCAACAATATCCATGATCAAGGGAGTACGGAAAGTCCTATGCTAAGATGGATAATGATGAATGAATTACATGTAACTACTACTTCAAAGTAGTGTATGTCATAATGTATTTCAATTCATGTCCTATTAGTATATCTCTTATGTTTTCTAAGAACATTGAGTCCCCACCTTCAATGATATTAAATCATTAGGGAAAAATTCTATAAGTATTGTATCACATGTTGAAGTTTGTGGAAATTTTCTTCTTGAAAATATTATAAGTCTCCCTTTGGTGGAATTTTATGCAAAATGAAAAATTCATTGTCTATGCCTTAAGGCAGTTGAAAATTCATAAGCAAAACTATCCCACACATGATCTGGAGTTAGCAGCTATGATCTTTGCGTTGAAAATCTAGCGGCATTATCTCTTTGGAGAGAAGTGTGAAATGTATAGGGATAAAAAATGTCTCAAATATATATTCACATAGAAAGAGCTAAATATGAACCAATGAAGATAGTTATAGATATCAAGGATTATGAATTCTCAATCCACTATCATCCTGGGAAAGTGAACAAAGTGGCGGATGCTCTAAGTAGAAAGGACCCCACAATTCTATCATTGATGAGAATTGAGAAGGATCCGATCTTCTTAGACTTGAAGAAGATGGACATGAGAATCACAAAGAAAGGAACATTATCAATCCTTTCAAAAATGATTGCTCAACCGTATCTTTTGGAAATGTTAGAGGGTGTTCAAAAAGATGATGTGAGAATTCATAAGAAAGTGGAAACTATTAGAAAAAGGAAGTCCTCGGAGTTCAATGTTAATGAAGAAGGAATTGTGAGATTTGGGTAAAGACTATGTATTCCATCAAATTATGAGTTAAAGAAAACTTTTGGATGACACACATAGTTAGAATTTCTCCATTCACCTAGGAAACACAAAGATGTATCAAGATCTCTGAGATCACTATTGATGGGATAACATGAAGAAGTAGATCGCTGAATATATATCAAAGTGTCTGGTATGTCAGTAAGTGAAGGATGAATGACAGAAGTCTAATGAGATGATGCAACCATTACCCATACCAACATGTAAATGGGAAAACATCACCATGAACTTTGTCAACGGACTTCCAAAGACATCCAAAGTAAACAATCCTATCTAGGTTGTTGTGGATCATCTGACAAATACTGCACACTTCATTGCAATTTGAGAAGATTTCTCACTGGATCAACTGACATGGATATACATTAGAGAAGTGATAAGTCTACATAGAGTACCACTATTGATTGTGTCCGATCGAGATCCAAGATTCATCTCTAAGTTTTGGAAAAGTCTCTAGCATGCTCTAAACATTGAGCTGAATTTCAGTATGAATTATCACCCTCAAACTAATAGCTAATCTGAGCAGACTATCCAAACACTTGGGGACATGTTGAGAGCTTTCTAAATGGACTTAAAAGGTGGATGATACCGACATCTTCCTTTGGTGGAGTTCTCTTACAAAAACAGTTTCTTTTTGAGCATCCTAATGACCCCTTATGAACCCCTTTATGAGAAGAAGTGTAGAACACCGACATGTTGGGATGATGTTGGAGAATGAGAACTTCTAGGTCCTGAAATAGTTGATGAAATGGTGGAGAAGGTTAAGACCATCCAGATGAGACCTAGAGTTTGATGTTGGAGACATGGTATTCCTCCGCATCAGAGAGTGATGAGATCTGGGAGGAAGGGAAATCTTAGTCCAAGATACATCATCCCTTTTGAGATCCTTGGTCACATCAGAGCAGTGATCTATCAATTAACACTCCCACCGAACCTATCTCAAGTACATGATGTATTCCATGGGTCCCTCTTAAGAAAGTACATACCAGACCCCTCACATGTACTCAATCCAAAAGTGGTACCATTGGATAATGACATTTCCTATGAGGAGCAGCTGGTGAAGATCTTAAATCATAGAGAAAAAGTTCTACGAAATAAGACAATGCCCCTCGTCAAGGTGTTGTGGAGAAACCACAAGTTTGAAAAAGTAACGTGGGAACCAGAGGAGGTTATGAAGCAGAGTTACCCTCATCTGTTTTAGTGTGGGAAAAAGGAAATTTCGAGGGTGGAATTTCTTATGGGAGGAAGGTTGTAACGACCCGAAAATTTATGAATAAAATTTCTCTTTTTTGACTTGATTAAATGTCTTATGTTTATAGAAAACACATGAACTTATTTTATTATATCCAATTATATTTTAAATGACCGTTAAGTATCTTTACCGTTGATAATATAGCCATTGAACAATGATCACATTACTAGTATAAATATAAGGTTTTAACAAATCCTTCTGACGCAGACAAAGGAAGTGATGACCTCAACCAGTAGGATCGTTCCCTATGAAGCCCATTTATTAGTGCTTCTAAGGGAGATAGCATTTCTGGGATTTTCCTTAGACCAATCCCAAGATGAGATCCAACAACTTAAGCATGAGTGAAACCGTTTACGAGAGTAGTTCAAGCTCATCGATATCACGACCCAAATCATGTTCACCGAACGACCCCATGAAAGCCCCACCATCGCACACCTTACTATTAGGGAATATTCTGGGGGTAATAAAGGGATATGTATCAATAACCTATCAATAAGATTATGTACATTATTTTGTATAAAATAATGAATATATTTTTCTTCCTATTATTGTTACTTTGTAAATGATTTTTAAAGCACAAGTAGTATTTTTGGTTAATATTCAAATCTATTTTGACGAATTAATGTATTTTTAAAATAAATAATATTTTAATAAAATATTATTATTAAATAAATTTTATTAAATATAAATGATCATATAATTTTTATGAAGTCAAAAGTAATTTTTATTAAGATTTAAAAACTATTTTTATCAAAACCCGTTAATTTTCAATAAATGTCATTTTTTATTTTAAAAGTGAAAATCCAAATATTTAGAAAATTATTTAGATAAAATGAATATTTTTTTTGGAATCGGGAAATTGAAATTATCTAATGGTTAAATTTTCATAATTTTCTGAGATAGTCGAATTTTTGGGTAAAAATTAAATACCGTATAATATATGATGTGTTTTATGACATCATAATGACCCAATAGTGATGTAATAAATACTATTAAAGATATCCTCGGCCAAATATATGTTTTTCTTTTAAAATAATATAATTTTGAGTTTATTTTATTTATTTTATAAAGCCTTAGTAAATCCTTCAAGACTTAAAATATATTTTAAGATTTTAAAATAATTTTCTTGAGAGTGTGACTCACCTCCACATAAGCAAGAACATTATTTTAATATGTTCGGCTCTTGGCCTTATAAAATAATGTAATCCACTCATCTTTTCCAGAAAACATGGGTAAAAACCATGTGATGGTTTTTGGTTTTGAATATTTTATTATGTAGTGTCCAAAACCAAAATAATAAAGAAATCCCCCTCATTTCCTATATAAACCCACCCAAATTCCTATTTATCTTCACTCAAACACCTTGAATCCCATCTACCCTCTACCCTCTACTCCGTAGAGTCCTCCCAAGGCGCCCCAAGCTCCTGAGAAGCCTATTTCAAGCATTTGGTGTCATACATCTAAGTAAGAGATCCTCACCTTTATCTCTTCCTTTCAATTCAAGAACCTTGTTTGTAACATCCTAGACCTAGATTCCACCCGAAACGGTGCCTTGATCCTGGTTAGCCACTTGGCCTCAAGTGCATCTCCCCAAACTCAAGAGGCTGTTGACTAGTAGAGATGATACATGTGAGTTAGTGGGGGGGCTATGGTCTCATTACTAGATTATCACAGCAGAAGGCAAATATAATATAAATAACGGAAGCGAATAATTAATCAGTCAATAGAAAGTAAGGTAATCATGATAGGAATACATAACGATAACAAAAAATGTCTCATATACAAGATGATGTAGATGGTACAAGTATCTAGAAAACAGCCAAAACAACACATGACAATGTAATACAGTACAAGTTCCAAAAAGAACAAAAGACTAAAAAAAGTATCTCAGCATCACAAGCCTTAGCTTGGTCCTATGCCCCCCTGCTCCAAAGCCACAATCAAAAACCTATACCAGGGATCTTTCCCCTATCATCACCTACAACCATATAATCTGTTTGGGTCCCTAAGGAGGTCCAAATAGGGTGTGAGATAAACATCCCAGTAGACAACCACCCATGTCTATACGGTTCTAACAACACTTCTACAAAAGTGACAGCAGGTGTAACCAAGCAGTAAAGTGCATATTCCCATGGCATAAGTCTATAATAGTAAGTAAAACCAACCATCCCACACGGCTACCTACAAAAGAGTTAGCTCCTAACAAGGCAGCTAAAAGAAAAGCAAACAATTCACACAACCATGTCGTACACCCATCTATAATATGAAACCCACAACCACACTGTACAAAGAATTCAAGTATCCCACGACCACACCATATAGTGAAGAGAAGAATCCCACATCCATGCCGTATAGTGAAGAGCATACCTCAAGGGCCGGATCCAAGGTGTCAGCAGACCAAGGAATCCATGTAACAGTTCTAGACCACAGAGGGCTAGATCCCAGGAGCTTGTCCAAGGAATCCCATTGAGTCCCATGTGCATACATGGTGGAAACTCAGTTAGGAACTAGTTGGGGTCCTAGAATCATGAAAATAGCAAGTCCTACGCGAGCCCAAGCAATACGGATCCACGAGGTAGCAAGGCCCGAGACATCCCACAGAATCAAGACCTAAGGGGAAGAGTCAACCCAAGGCATCCACTACCGCATTCTAGATCCATGGAGAGCAGTCCATGACATCTATCAAACCATTCATTAAGTCATTCAATAATTCAATTTAAACAAACATTACATGTGAGAATACCCACTCACATCAACCTCCACAATCCATGAGTATACCCACTCATGTAAACCATTTAACAAAACAAACATATGGGCCTACCCTCCCATATAAACCATTTAACATGCCAAACTATCAAAATAGACGAGTAATAACATGATATTCATTAGTCGTGGAGGCAGTACATCTCTTACACAACTATTCACAACTATCAAGGTATTAACGGGCTTGCTCTACCTAGGCTAGCACAAGCACTCACCCATCGGGTGGTTTAAACAGGAATAAACAAGTTAAAACCATAAGGCGCACCCCTTGGGTGACCTCGAAATGAGAAATGAGTGCCAACACACCTAAACTGAACCTATGGTCCACCTCACTAGGTCCAACTATAACTACTAAAAGCAACTCGCTCAAAAACGAAACCTTTCCAGAAAGTCCGACGGATGCCGTAAAGGCCGAACACCTGAAAAACACCAAAGAAAAGCCGAAAGAAAATACAGATCACCTACCTCACCTCAGTAGTAGACAACTCATCCAGTATCGAGTTCTGATTCATCATGGATTGGAAGAAATATGAAGAACAGACGAAGAACGGGACATTAGGGCATATGAGTTTAAATCCAAATAGCGCAAACAATTTCCATAAGAAACGAAAATGGTTAAAAAGGAACATTGGCCTTACCGATGCAGATCCGATGAGACAATCGATGATCGAAATGGAGGTCGGACGATGAATCTGGCTCAAAGCCTAGGTTAAGTTCCTTAAGGGAGATCCACAGAAGGGTGCTGTGTGATGGAGGAGGAAAACCCTATTTGGGTTTGAAAAGAAATTAGGTTTTTAATTTAAAAATTAAAAAAACATACACAACAGGGTCTCACAGTTTACCCGCACGGTTTCCCAAACCGTGTGGAAACCGTGTGCACCTCACTGCCTAGAAGGGGAACTTCGCATGGTTACCTCACGCGATTCTACTAACCGTGCGATAACCATGTGAAAATATTCTACTAAAAACCTTCACTTTTCAGACATCTCACACGGTTAGACTAACCATGCACAAACTGTGCGCTAAGTCATTTTCAGCCCAAAACTTGGTTTCGAGCTCCGAATAAGCCCCAGACACCTCCAAAACACTCGTGATCAAGTTAATCATTCACATAAGGCCATAAAAAGATATTTAAACTAAAAAGAAAAGGATCAGTACCTCCTACGAAAACCCATATTCTTACAAAGTTAGTGTTTTTAATTTCAATTCGTTATATTTTCATCATTTTATAATCAATTAATTACTGTCCATTTGATGTTATTTCAATGAGAGATCATTTATCCTCTCCCATTTAGACCCTTAACTAAGCTGTTACTATGCCGAAATTCCATAAGGGATTCCCCTCTTCACATTTCCATTCAAGCACTTCTTTTATATTATTCTTCTTAAATACCATTTTCATATGTTGGGATGTGATATTCCATGATCCCCTTACTATACATTTGATGTATAAATGATAGAAGAATCCTTTCACTCCCATTACTCCCCCTATGATCCTTTAATCCCATCTGTTACTATGCTGAAATTCTGTAAGAGATCTTCCACCCATCTCCTTTATCAAACATCCCTTTTATTTTATGTCTTATAATTTCCTTTTACCTATGTTGGGATATATTCTTAAATATTTATCTTACTGTCCATTTCATGTCTATGTGATGGGAGGCCCCTTTCGCTCTCATCAATCCATTTTATGAATTTCTATATGATGTCATTATGATGTCGAAATTGCACCATGATTTTCCTTTCCAAGATAATGGTGTAGTGAATACCATATCCATTTCTCCATCAAGGGTATTCACCATTATGCACACACTCCTATTGATTGGGGACTTACATGTATGTATTCCACATTTATAGATTGCGGAATAAAATTATGATGCTGAATGAATCCATGTTATATGATCTATGTGACACACCTAAGCATGAGATTGAAATGTTTATGAAGGGTGCGCTCTGACAGCGCTCCAATGCATTGGGTAATGTTTAGTATCATGATAAGTTATTTTGGGATATAGTTTTAACTAATTCCTTTATGGAAATTTTTTCCACCATGAAGTCTTGGCGGTTTAGCTTTGACTTATGTTTATGATGTAATGTTTCAAGTTGTTTCCATATTTCTATGTTATGATTATCATGCTATATCATGCCTTTATATTCATGTTACTTTATTCCTCCTTGATATGCCTTGTCTAACATGTATCATTATCCTCATGTTATTCCATGTTTATTCCCTTACTGGGATTTATAGCTCAACTCTTTCTTATGTATGCCCTCAGATTATCTCATGCAGTGTTAAGTATGAAAGAATGTTGTGGTCATGTCAAAGAAGTTTTCAATAAATATATTGTTGTATTTCATGTTTTAAGTTGTTATGTAATATTTCTAATTTCCCAAGACACTAGACCTCTCGATCTTACGAGTTGTATTAAGTGAAATTTTATGTAATAAATCATGTTTAAATACGGAATAAAGAGTAGAGTTGTTATATCATTGCTGCAATCTGATTATGTGTACCCATTGCCGAGTTGGAGGTAATCACCTAGGTGTTTTAAAAACCCCATGAAACTCTGTTAAAATTTTATAGAGATGCTGCTACTAATACTGTACAGTCAACAACCTTGTGATGTCGTTGTGCTTTCCACCCAACATCAGCCAATGTCGCCCCCCTTTGTTGGGCCTATGCGCCCGACCAGTCAAAGCTGAGGCTATCTGGCTATAATGGTTTGTTCCCAAGAGAATGTATTCATTCTTTGTAATAAAAAATCCCACTCATTTCTCTCCAATTAGTTATTATGTCCCCTAGTGTGTGCATTCAAGCAATTTTGAGAATGAGGTCTAATCCACCAAGGTCTAGAATGTGAGTAGCGATTTTTCACGAGTATTCACCCAAAAGAAATTGAAAATTTCAACACACGTATTGGGAGATCACCCTGTGTCCATCGCCTAATTTAACAATCATCTTAGTTGAGTCTCGAACAGCTAAACCAATAAACTTAAGCAGTTTAGGGGAGATGAAATTGCGGGTAGCGTCACTGTCTAATAATACAAGTGTAGGCATTCCCCGCACTTTCCCCTCCATTTTCATGGACGCTTCTCCACCATTTGGACGACCCTTAATTGATTCAGGAAGACTGACGTCTTGACATTCCTAAACTATACACTCCACCACATCTGATGCTTCCATCATGTCCAAAGTTTCCCATTTTTCCAACACCATGTCACCATCCTCTGGTAGATCAGTGTCATCCTCACCCAAGAGGTAACACCCTCATTTTTGGGTCTTCACCCTTATGAATTGGGTGTTGAAATGGTGTAGCCCGATCCGTTTGGATAAAATTGAGTCAAATGCTAGTAGCCCATATTGTACATCAGACCGCAACTCTAGCAGAGCTGACTAGAGACACCGACAGAGCACTGTAGCAGTGCAGAATTACTATAGCACTATGTGACAAGGCACTGTAGCAACATGTGACTGAAGACACCATCAAGTCACTATAGCTCCGCGGAATTATAGCCACCGGTCACTGTAGTAGCTTGGACTTGGGTGGTTGTGACACTATAACATAGTGGACTTACTGTGCGGTTGGTGACACTGTAGTACCATCTTCTTTATGAGTTCATTCGAGCTAGGGTTTCAGTGTATATCTGAAACTCTGAAATTATCCCTGTAAATTTTCTTCCGATCATAGTGAAGTTTCTACCTCTCTGTAGACGTAGGGATCATTTCCCGAATCGCATAAATTGTTCTGTCCTGTGATCTTCTTCTTGTTTTTTTTCTTTTCCCCTTATACTCTTCTATGAACCATTTTTCATTTGTTTCTCCCAGAATTTCCACAACAACTACTATTAGAGCTCTAGTTCAAAAAATTGACTTTTGGTTTTCTCGAATTAAACGCTGGCTATAGAAGAAGACAAGGTGAAAATCGACCGCTTCGATGAAACTTATTTTACTTACTAGAGGATGCAGATTGAAGATTATCTTTATCAGAAAAAGAAGCACTTACCACTACTGAAATTTGTGGTATTTGCAACGGGCTATTTGCGACGGGATCCCATCGCAAATAAGCTTTAGCGACGAGGTCCCGTCGCAAATAGCCCGTTGCAGAAAATGGTGTCGCAAAAAATGTTTTTTGTGACCGGCCCATCGCAACAAATATTTTTTTGCGACGAGGAAGTTTCCCATCGCAAATAACTCTCCTATTATATACATTATATATAAATAAACTTATTGCGATGTGCCCATCGCAAATAGTATGTGCAACGGTACAAAGGGCCCGTCACAAATACTATTTAAAAATATATTTTTAAACTATTTGCAACAGGATCCCGTCGCAAAAGATCCCGTCGCAAATAATAACCAAAATAAAAAAATATTTATTTAAATTATAATTAATGAAAAAATAATATTAATATTATTAAAATAATAAAAAAATAAAAAATATTAAAATTCTCAATATTCTCAAAAAAATATAAAAAATTCATAAAATATTATTATTATTATTATTTGTAAAATAAAAAAAAATTAAAAAATATAATACTAAAAAAATATATTTAATAAAATTATGATTAATTAAAAAATAATATAATATATTATTATAATAATAAAAAATATTAAAATTCTCAATATTCAAAAAAATATATAAAAAAGCTCATAAAATATTATTATTATTATTAGTAAAATAAACAAACATTAAAAAATATAATAGTAATAATAAATAATAAAATATTAAAAAAAATTATGCAATATTCACACCAAAATAAAATTCAGAAACTGAAAATAGTTCATATTACAACAAATCTTGAATTCAAATGTTTTTAACATAAAAAAAATCACTGAGGGGGGTCATCTTCTGGAGGAGGTGGAGGAGCTGTAGGAGATGGTGGAGGAAACTCCATCTCTAAACTACGAGTCAGACGACGCATGTACTCCATCTGCTCGTGATGCTACTGCTGTTGCCATCGACGCATCTCCTCCTCGTGCTGCTGCTGCTGCTGACGCATCTCTTCATGCTGCTTCTGCAAACTGTCTATAAGCTCAGCCCGAGTTCGAAACTACTCCTGATACTGTGAGGCAGAAGATGATGCCTCTCCACGAGCTCCTCTCGAGCTAGATGCCGACATCGCAACAATACCATAATAAGTACCAGGAGTCACATGAGAGCCGATACCAACTACTCGGCCATTCTCAAAGCCATATTGAGTCACCTGCATCCATACCACCTCATCGAAATGGTGGGTACTAGTCTGATCAGTCACCTCGTCCCGACTCTCAGCCTGTGTCTGAGAAGTCGCAGCCTCATATGACTCCTTCAATTCCAATTTGAAATTAAAATTGTGAAAATATTATATTCAGTTAATTATCAAACTGAAAAAATAATACTAATCACAATCTGACGCTGCCGATCACCTCTAATCTCTCCAGTGGTTGGATCATTGTACATCCTCTGATAAATGTCGTACTCCATATTATCGGGATGCTCGACTGCCTATAAAAATATAAAATAAAATGTTTATATTTAAAGTTATATAAAATATTTAAAAAATATACTTACCATATGCTCTCTATGCGTACTGAATGTATGACTGCCAGCTCGATGTGTCACCTCCTGTCTCCCCCGGTTCTGCCGACCCACTAAAGACCTCCTCTGAAATCCACCACTCAACCAGTGTAAATACAATCCATCCCAAATGTGAGATGAAATGTACTCTGGTCGGTGGTCTCTACACGACTCATCGAAATCTGTCATTCCTACTTTCTTAATGACCGCCCTTCTCAAATTGTGCAAAAACTGATGGAAACGGTCACGCATAGACGCCTCCCATGCCGTGTGGATAGTGTCACGCATGCTATCATGAATGTGATACCATAAACCCTATAAATAATTTATAATATCAAGTTATTAATAAAATAAATTTCAAAATAAATATTATTTATTTGCGTACCAGCCAATGATTGAACATGCTGAGCTGCACATCAACAGGAATCTGTTCCCATGTGATCCATGGTTGAGAAAAATAATTGCGCAAGATAGCGCTCCCCTTTCCAACAGCTACATGCGCAAGACTGTGAAAAAAGAATAAATAATCAATAAATTAGTATATATATAAATAAATAAATGAAATCTAACTAAAATATACAGGTTACCATACCTTAGTGTGTGTGGATCGAAGCCAAGACATGGACTTTGCTCGGGGATAGGTTCAGGAATCATCAGTCGTACAAGACCGCACCCCCTCCGCGTACCCCCTGAACCATCAGTAGGTCGAGGGTCAGATGATCCCAAATACCCCTCATCCAAAGGTAGCTTAGCCTCCTGTAACTCACAAAATAGATCAAGGTCCATCTGAAACACAAAATGATTGTTATTAGTAGATAGTTGAAAATAACTATTATATATAGATATATATTAGTTATGATTATAAGCAGCATTTAACTGTGTCAATGTTCACATTCATCATCATCCACTACTACAAATATGCCTTTTATCAGCACTAAAAATGGCCTTTAATAGTGCTAAAAAAGCACTGTTAAAGCCATCAAAGATGGGGGGGGGGGGTCCCCTTTATCAGCGCTAAAAAGAAGCACTGATAAAAGGGTCCTTTATCTGCGCTTTTTTAGCGCTGATAAAAGTAAAAAAAAATAAAATAAAAAATTAAAAAAAATAAAAAAAAATCCTACAAATCGAGGGGGGGGGGGGCTTTTATAGCACTTGAGCCCCCCTTTTAACAGCACTTTTACAGCCCCTCCAGTGCCCGCACGCACCCCCTCCACCCTTTATCAGCGCTAGCCCCCCAAATCCACCCCCATGTGCGCGCCCCTACCTCCACCAAGTTTTGAACTCGAGACCTTCCTCCTGCGCACCTAAGCACTTACCACTCCTCTATTTTGATTTGTTTTCCATTTCACGATATCTCTCTCTCTCTCTCTATATATATATTTAGTTATATTTATTCGTATAGTAATATATATTTATATTAATATATATATATAGTTATATTAATATATATATATATATATAGTTATATTAATATATATATATTTAGTTATATTAATATATATATTTATAGTGATATTAATATATATATTTATAGTTATATGAATATATATATGTAGTTATATTTATATATATATAGTTAGAATAATATATAGGTATATAAATATTCATATATTTGTATTTCAAATAAAATCAATATTAGTTATTATTTAGATAAAGCTAATATATTTTATTATTTATATTTATAATTAAATTTTTATGTGTGAATATATAAAAATATGTATATATTGTTATATATTTGATTATAAATAGCAGTGAATTATAAAAAACGATAAAATTTCAAAGACATAATATCAATATGAATGTAATACCTTGGAATAAATTCAGTCCCCACCCAAAAAAGCCAATAATACCCCCTTAAACAAGGCTGAAAATCCACAAAATGTTAAAAAATCGGGGTATCCCGACTAAAAACTCAGTTTTGGAGGCCTTCTGGGCCTTTTTGGCCTCGAAAAATGTGACAAAGTCTTTTCCTAGGTCATTAGCATGTAGAGATCGTTGCAGGCTTCGATTTGATATGCTATAGAGCTCAAACGGACACCCGTATCAAAAGTTATGGCCGTTTGAAGTCCGAGTGACGTTTTCAACACATTTTGGATCTTTTTTAATTTTTTTTTTAATTTTTTTAGTCTTTAAATTGTTATTAAATGACTATTACTCCATAATAATTAGCAAATTATTTACTAAAAATATTTTTTTAATTTTTTATAAGTCATTTTCACTAAATATTTTATATATTAAGTGTAACTGCATATTTATACTTATCTAAAATATATTTAAAATTATATTTAAAAAATATATATTATATTTATATCAATATAACTATATCTATATATTTAAATATTAATATATTTTTTTAATGATTTTTTTTGAAGTAGACCCTTTTTCAGCGCTTTAAAAAAAAGCAATGATAAAGACCCCCTTTTATCAGTGCTAAAAAAAGCGCTGCTAAAGGTACCCTTTATCAGCGCTTTTTTTAGCACTGATAAAAGTACCCCCATTTATCAGCGCTTTTTCGTTAGCGCTGATAAAGGCTGGCGCTGGCCTTTCCCAATTTTGTGGTAGTGATCTTCATATCTGACAATGTCAATGTCTTCATATTCATCCTCAGCATCATCAATATCCATATGAGTTTCAGTTTCATCGTCTCTTGTCATTTCAAATTTATTTGTAACATCATTAACATATTCATCATCATCGACCCTTAATTGTGGGGTTTCATCATCAATATTTATGTTTCTATGTGATAACGATAGATTTTGAGTAGTCTCTTGAAAAATTTCAATTCCTTCCAGTTCAGCGGAACCACATTTAGTTTGAGTAAACTAATTTTCCCAAGATTTCATTTTTATTATGCTCCACCAATCACTTAGATCTCTTGAAGTAGAACGGTGCTTTGTGTAATAAATTTTATGTGCCTGTTGAGCCAGTAAAAATGGTTCATTTACTACAAGAATAATTTTATATTTAATATCGATGATTCCATGAGTCGGATGAACATGCAAGCCTCTCTCAATATCCAACCACCGAAATTTAAACATCATTATATAATTCTGTCCTAGATAACACAGCTCAATAATTTCATCCAGAATGCCGTAAAAGTCAACTTCAGTTTCTCTATGATGCGATCCTCTCAAATAAACTCCATTGTTCATTGTTTTTTTGATTCCCCATATGCACATGTATGAAATCGAAAACCATTCACCACATATGCATTATAAGATTTAACCATTTTGGATGGTGGGTTCTTCAATATACACAGTCGCTTATCAATTTTATCAGCATGTTGAGACACCTGAAAATTTGTAAAACAATTATCAATATAATAAATAGTAAACTAAATTGATATTAAACCATTAATAATTTATGTTATCAGTTTTTGAAACCATTGAGATTTTTTTGTCTGCGTTCTTCAAGAGCAGCTGCTATAATTTGTGGAAGTTGTTTCTTGATATGATTATCATATAAACTACAAATAAAATAAGTCTACATACTGTAACATAAATTATAGAATAAGTGATATAAGCACTTACAGTACAAATGATGTCATTTCTTCACAGTTGAGCAGAACATATGTATGAGCTCTGTGATGTTCATCGTCTGAAAGCCATCATTCTTAAACTCCACTGAAGACAAGATTTGGCTGATTAAAAACTGATAATTGATTATCCATTTCATCATTAACATTTCCCTCATTCTTTCCCATGCAATTTTGTTTTTGAGGGATATTCAGATTCAAAATAGTGAGAGCAGAAAAAAAAATTTCTTCTTGCAAATAAGCTTCTGCAATTGAGACTTCAATTGATGCTTTGTTGTGTACTTTTTTCTTCAATTTCTGCATGCATATCTCGAATGGGTACATCCATTGAAACTGTACTAGACCTCCACATTTAGCTTCATGTGGAAAATGTAATATCAGATAAACTATTGAGTCAAAGAAAGCTGGCGGAAAGATTTTTTCCAGTTTACATATAATTACAGCAACATCTTCATCCAATTTGCTTAGCGCATCGTAGTCTGTTGTCGCTGCACAAATGTCTCGAAAAATATATGATATGTCTGTTATCGAATCGCAAATCATAGAATTCAACAAACCTCTAAATGCAATCGGCATAAGTCTTTCCATTATAACATGACAATCATGACTTTTTAATCCGGTAATATGACCATTCTTAACACATTTGCCCAAATTGGAAGCATAGCCATTGGGAAGTCTCAAATCTTCAATCCAATGAAAAAATAATTAGCGACTCTCTTTGGACAGTGTATAAGCTACTTTTAGCTTCATTAACCTCTGTGATCTGACATTTTCAAACAGTTCAAGTTCTGGTCACCTGCAAATTTGGGCAAGATCTAATCGTGCTTTTACAGTATCTTTGGTCTTACCTGGTGTATCCAAAACTGTATGAAATAAATTATCAAAACAGTTCTTCTCAATATGTATGAAATCCAGCATGTGGAGGACCAACAAATCAAATTAATATGGAAGATCCCAAAAAATGCTCCGTTTTATCCAATTATGTTCTTTTCCAAAGACATGAATTTTCTGTTGGTTTACTGTTGGCCCAAATGTAATGGGAGGTAATGAAAATACAACTGATTTTAACTCCGTACCTGAGATCATTTTTAGAGGTTCATCCCTTTCAATTGTTCCTTTTCTGAAATGAGATTTGTTCCTTTGAAAAGGATGATCGGTTGGAAGAAATCTGCGATGACAGTCAAAATAGCAAAGTTTCTTTCCCATTAAAGAGCATAAAGGCTTCCTTGTCTTTCATACAGTAAGAACATGATTTTGGACCATGTGTACTCCAGCCAGATAACATGCCATATGCTGGAAAGTCACTAATCGTCCACATCAATGTATCTTTTAATATGAAATTTTGTTTCGCAGCAACATCATATATACTAACACCATTACTCCACAATGTATTTAACTCATCAATCAATGGTTTCAAATAAACTTCAATATTCTTTTTTGGATGTCTTGTGATTAATAAGGTAAAAAAGATATAGGGCTCCTTCATCAACATCCATGGAGGTAAATGGTACAGAGTTATAAAGACATGCCAACATGAATACTGACTACTATAAGAACCAAACGGACAGAAACCATCAATAGAAAGACCCAATCACACGTTTTGGGCTTCTAAAGTAAAAGATGGATGCAGACGACCAAAATGTTTCCATGAATCACCATTAGATGGATGATTCAAGCTTTTATCGGTTGAAATATTGGTTTTGTGCCATGACATCAATGACGCTGTGTTTTGAGACATAAATAAATATTGCAGCCTGGGTATAAGGGAAAAATATCTCAACTGTTTTACAGGAATCGATCCAGACTTCCCTGGTTGAGCTTCTTTATAACTCGATTGTCCACATGTGGGACAACTATCCAATGACTCATTTTCACTAGAATATAAGATTCAATCATTTTCACATGCATGAATCTTCCGATAACTATGGACCAAATTATGAACCAACCTCTTGCTCTCATAGTAATTTGTAGGCAACACATTTCCTTCAGGTAACAGTGTTTTAACCAAAGAAAGTATCTGATCAAAACAGTTGTTTGACATTGCATTATCTGATTTAATAGACATAAATTTTTCAACCACTTCTACTTTTCTTATCTTGCAACCAGGATATAATACATCCTCAGCAGACCTCAACAACTCATAACATTTGGATGGTGCCAAATCAGGAGTTAAATCGATATCATGATGAGTTTCAGTTTGTTGAACAGATGGACCTGCAACATCATGTACTAAATTTTGAAACCGTGATGGATCCAGAATCAAGTTATTAGTATCTTCAATGGAATTGCGTTCACCATGTTGATACCAAAAAAAATAATCTGGTTGAAAACCAAACCGCAAGAGATGTCCCCCCAACCTTGTCAAATGTGTCAAACATTCTCAGAGCACATTTTTTACAAGGAAACTTAATTGTTCCTTCTGAAACATATTCTAGTTTTGATGATGCAAATGATAAGAAATCTTTAACACCCTCAATATATACAGGATTTAAACCAGAACCATTTGGATTTATGCGCTAATTTATCCAAGCGCGATCATCTAATAATGACTGATGTCGATTTCCTTATTCCATATTTTTCTACAAAATATAAAATCATCACTGTTTTTGAATAATTTGAAATTATAAAAAAACTATCTGAAAAAATAAGATAAATAATTACAACTACTTCTTAATAATTAACATTAATTTTGAGCGGCACAATTTCCAGGGGATTGACGACTACTCTTTTGTCTAAAAGCTCATTTACTTGCAAATTTCTCTCACTAAAATCACAATGAAGAATCTGCTCAGAGGTACACATATTCATTTTTGTGCATACGAGAATTTATAAGCGTACCTCCGAGTAGATTCTTCATTGTGATTTTAGTGTGAGAAAGATGTAAGTAAATGAGCTGTCGGACAAAAGAGCCCTCTTTTCATCGATGAATCATCTTCTTGCAACTATCACCGCTTGAAAACATTATAAAAAATGTGGTCCTACGAATGCATATTCAAACTCGTGCATATGAGATTGGATATGCATACGTAGAAGCATAATTTTCATAATGTTTTGAGTCGGTGAAAGTTGAAAGAAGAAGAGTCATCGAGCAAAAGGAGTGTCATCAATCCACTAAAAATTGTGCCAAGTTATTATAAGTTATTAAAATTTATTACAATTGATATTATTCCTAATTATTCCTAATTATTCCTAATTATTCCTAATTATTCCTAATTATTACTATTTATTACTAATTATTATTAATTATTACTAATTATTCCTAATTATTCCTAATTATTCCTAATTATTCCTAATTATTCCAAATTATTCCAAATTATTCCAAATTATTCCAAATTATTCCAAATTATTCCTAATTATTATTAATTATTCGTATTTATTCCTAATTATTCCTATTTATTCATATTTATTCCTATTTATTCCTAATTATTCCTATTTGTTCCTATTTATTCCTATTTATTCTTATTTATTCATATTTATTCATATTTATTCTTATTTATTCCTATTTATTCCCAATTATTTCTATTTATTCCTATTTATTCCTATTTATTGCTAATTATTCCTAATTATTCCTACTTATTGCTAATTATTGCTAATTATTACTAATTATTCGTTTTTATTCCTATTTATTTTTATTTATTCGTATTTATTCATATTTATTGCTAATTATTACTAATTATTGATATTTATTACTAATTATTCCTATTTATTACTAATTATTTCTAATTATACCTAATTATTGCTATTTATTCCTAATTATTCCTATTTATTACTAATTATTCCTAATTATTACTAATTATTTCTATTTTTTTTATTTATTGCTAATTATTCCTATTTATTGCTAATTATTTCTATTTATTGCTAATTATTACTATTTATTGCTAATTATTACAATTAATGGCTAATTATAATTATTTATTGATAATTATTACTATTTATTGCTAATTATTACTATTTATTTCTAATTATTACTATTTATTTCTATTTATTACTATTTATTGCTATTTATTGCTATTTATTGCTATTTATTACTATTTATTTCTATTTATTACTAATTATTCTTATTTATTACTAATTATTCCTATTTATTACTAATTATTCATATTAATTACTAATTATTCCAAATTATTCCTATTTATTTCTAACTATTCCTATTTATTTCTAACTATTACTATTTATTTCTAACTATTCCTATTTATTTCTAATTATTGCTATTTATTCCTAATTATTGCTATTTATTCCTAATTATTGCTAATTATTCTTATTTATTGCTAATTATTCCTATTTATTGCTAATTATTTCTAATTATTGCTATTTATTTTTAATTATTGCTAATTATTGCTAATTATTGCTAATTATTCTTATTTATTGCGAATTATTCCTATTTATTGCGAATTATTCCTATTTATTGCAAATTATTCCTATTTATTCTGAATTATTACTATTTATTCCCATTTATTAGGATTTATTCCCATTTATTAGGATTTATTCCCATTTATTAGGAATTATTGCTATTTATTACCAATTATTGCTATTTATTCCAAATTATTGCTAATTATTCCTAATTATTCCAAATTATTCCAAATTATTCCAAATTATTCCTATTTATTACTAATTATTTCTATTTATTACCAATTATTCATATTTATTGCTAATTATTCCTATTTATTGCTATTTATTGCTAATTATTCCTATTTATTGCTAATTATTGCAAATTATTGCAAATTATTGCTATTTAGTACTAATTATTGCTATTTAGTACTAATTATTGCTAATTATTGCTAATTATTGCTATTTATTTCTAATTATTGCTAATTATTGCTTATTATTGCTGTTTATTGCTATTTATTGCTATTTATTCCTAATTATTCCTAATTATTCCTAATTATTCATATTTATTACTAATTATTCCTATTTATTACTAATTATTCCTATTTATTACTAATTATTTTTATTTATTACTATTTATTCCTATTTAACACTATTTATTCATATTTATTCCTATTTATTCCTATTTATTCCTAATTACTTCTATTTATTCCTAATTATTGCTATTTATTCATAATTACTGTTATTTATTCCTAATTATTGCTATTTATTCCTAATTATTGCTATTTTTTCCTAATTATTGCTATTTATTCCTAAGTATTCCTATTTATTCCTAATTATTCTTATTTATTGCTAATTATTCCTATTTATTGCTAATTATTACTATTTATTGCTAATTATTCCTATTTATTGCTAGTTATTCCTATTTATTGCTAATTATTCCTATTTATTGCTAATTATTCTTATTTATCTAATTATTCCTATTTATTACTAATCATTCCTATTTATTACAAATTATTACTATTTATTACTAATTATTACTATTTATTACTAATTATTACTAATTATTACTAATTATTACTAATTATTACTAATTATTACTAATTATTACTAATTATTACTAATTATTACTAATTATTACTATTTATTAAAAATTAGTACTAATAATTTCAATTTATTATTACAAATAAATATTGTTAACAAAACAATTTAAATCAAATTTAATTACAACTAATAAAAAATAATTAAAATTAACATAAAAAAATGAAATAAATACTAAATTAAAGAAAATATAATTAAACTTGATCTCCTATTGATATAGATGGCTTCACAACTTTTTTGTGAAATAAAAACTAACTCACCCAATTTTTCTCTCTGAAAATTGAGTTTAGAGAGAGAGAGAGAGAGTAAGAAATGAGAGATGGATTTGAAAAAACGGATGAGGGTATATATAGGTTAGATTAGTTGTGACGGGCAGCCTGTCGCAAATAGTATTTTTTGCGACGGGACCCGTCACAAAAACCTTCGCCCACATTAATTACGGTCAGTGGTTAAAAGAGTATTTGCGACGGGTCCTGTCAGAAAAGGTACCTGCCGACACACTATTTGCGACGAGAGAACATCCCGTCGCAAAAACCTATTTACCACCACCGGGTATTTGCGACGGGTCCCGTCGCAAATACCTGCAGACTGACGCATTATTTGCGATGGGGGAATACCCCCCGTCGCAAATAACCTCCGGGACAGACTATTTGCGACGAGATTAATTCCCATCGCAAATAGTCCGTCGCAAAAAAAAAAAACTATTTTTCCCGTAGTGTACCACTTCTGGGTGAAAAACCAACTGATATGGAGAAGACAGAGTTGGAGCTACTGGATCGATAAGTTCTAGGTGTTGTGTGCTTTACGTTGGAAAAAAACGCGATGTTCAACATCAGAGAGGAGAAGATGACAATTGGGTTGATGAAAGATCTTGTGAATATGTACGAGAAGCTTTTTGCGTTGAACAATGTGTACCTGATATGACGACTGTTTAATATGAAAATGATTGAAGGGAGGATTGTTACAGATCATGCCAATGAGTTCAACACCATCATAAGCCAGTTGATATCAGTGAGAATTGTGCTTGACGATGAGGTATGTGAACTAATTTTACTGTCTTCATTACCTAAGATTTGGTAAGCGACTGTAACAACCATTGACAGTTCTTCAGGGAATACAAAGATGGTTTTGATGGATGCGCGAGACCCGATCCTCATTAAAAATATTCGAAGAAGAGAATTAGACAGATTCCTTAGTTATGCTCTGAATGTGAGATAGGAAGATATGCGCAACGAGATAATCACTAAGGATGATCAAAATCAAGAGGAAAGAGCCGTTATAAGGAACAATGGCATGGTCATACCTGCTAGATTTTTGGGAAGAAGGGACATGTCAAGGAGTGTAGAGAAAACCGAAAGGCGCTTGAAACCAATACAACAAACACGACAACTGAAGGAACTGATGACATGTTGATGCTAAGCGTGGATAGTCCTATAAAGTCGTAGATTTTAGACTCAGATGAATCGTTCCATTCCACATTGGAGAAGGGTTTTCTAAAAAATCATGTTTCTGGAAATTTTGGCAAGGTACATCTTGATAATGATGTTCCCTTGCAGATTGTGGGGAAGGGAGACACACAGATTAAAACCAACATTGAGAGTTTTCTAGTTCTGGAGAATGTAAGGTATATCCTTGGACTGAAAAGAAATCTCATCTCCATTGGGTACCTTGATGATGTTGAAATAGTGGGTTCCCTAAACCCAACTATGCAGTACTTTTGATTACCATATCATGTATAGAGTTAGATATACATGATGTATACTTATCATTATAGTGTAGATATTTTCTGCATCCACTATTTAATGGTAATATCTATAGATTAATTGTTGTACCAAATGGTTATAACAGATCCTAGACTATAATGAGAACCTTGAGATACAATGACATTAATATTAAACAAAGGTCCTATGGTCTAGATGCATCATACTGATTGAACACAGTTGATGTTTGACTATCAGGTGCTGGGGGCCCATAAGCATTGAGATTTCTTCTCATTAAGTTTGTACTTGCTGATCTCTAGTATTGAGATCACGAGGACTGATCCACCAATAGGAACACCACATGTTTTGGGTGTCATTGGTTGTTCCTATCTACGAACATGTGTATCGGTCTCCTGACTTGAGATCATTACCAGTGTGTACCATTTGATTGCGTACTTTGATGCAAGGTAAAAACCATGATATTTAAATTGTGGTGAGGTAGCTTGTATTGGGTGTATCATTGGTCGTATGACATTGGTTGAATGATCAAGAAATGATTTGTCGCTTTCGGGTGATGGAAGTTATATATCTCAGCTCTAGTTGATCAGGATGGTGCTACCTTCATAATTATTTGGCCAAAACAGTCGAAAGGTAAATCCATCCAGATATATCAACAAATAATAAAGCAAGAAAAGGGCAACGACACAAGTGTGCATCCTACTTTATAAGATATTTAAAGACAAAGAGATTACATTACACAGTACGTGTTCGTAGGTTGGTTGTTGTTGCTATGACAATCCTTATATCTTTAGGGACCTTGATGGGTTGCTAGACCCTGCTCTTGGTCTGTGGATTTTATTCACTACTATCAAGATGAGGGCCTAGAGGGTCACACACAATAGCATATTCAAGAATTCACCCTATTCAGTTGAATAGGTATATTGGACATCGTGGGCCCCACCATGGGGTTCTAGTGCTGTCCAAGGTATCGATCACCAAAGAAATAAATAAATTCATTATTATTCAAGTTATGAATAATTGAGTTGAATTTATTTAATTGTATTTACAAGTTTAGTAAATACAGGAAAATATTAATCAAACAAATATTATTTTAATATTCAAGGTTCGTTTAATATTAAGTGGGAATGATGAGTCGAGTTAAATGACTCAGGTTTATCAGATAATATATTTTTAAATATATTATAGGCATGTGATAAAATAATAAATAATATTGATGCAGTTTAGTTTGTCATAATTATTTATTTAGTGAAAGTTAAATAAACAAGGGTTGGGGAACCCAACCGGGTATTTAGAGCCTCCACTATAAATAGAGAGAGAGGCTCTCTCCCAACATACTATTCATTCATTTAGAATGAGAGACTCTCTCTCCTCTTGTTTTCTAGAGAGAGAGTCTCTCCCTCTCAAGAGGTGATTCAAGAATTCCTTCAAGCATCGAAGGCAAAGAATCGCGGTGATCGTCGGGACGTCGAATATATCATTGGATCGTCGCGCTAGCACCCAAAATTAGATGATCGACACTTGTAGATTTTTGAAACATGTGTGGACGATCTAGAGGGACCCTGCTATGGATCCTTCAAGCAATGATCACCGATGATGAGTTGTTGTCAACTGTGCCTTCAGGTCTATAAAGGTATTTTTACAGTTTTATTTTTGTGATCTTTTAATTTATGCGATATCCTTAGACTGTACCAGGGCTTGGATCGTCGACGATGACAAGTTTCGTTGTCCCAATGATGAAAATTTTAAAATCCCCAGCCCACCGACTTCCACCGCGGGTCTCAGTACCTTCAATTGGTATCAGAGGGACTGTGTAAATTTTCTGAGCAAAAGAAAAATTAATTTAAATTAAATTAAATTGATAGTTTAATTACAGTCTCAACAGAATAGACCGCACGTTAATTTGATTTCGAACGACCAAGTTATGACCATTCAAAAATTTTAATACAGATTGATTAGCTGTTATCAGGAATTAAAATTGGGTTCTCAATCACCAAATTTCCTCCGGTCGGTGACTAAAATAATTCCACCATAATGTGGGTTTTTGATAATAATAATAATTATTATCATTTATTAATAATATAATAATAACAATAATAATAATTATTTTATAATAATAATAATAATAATATAATTATAAGTCTATCAGTACCCTTTGGAAACCCTTTTGAGTGTGGAATTATTGTGTGGGTGCTTGTAGAAAAATCCACATAAAGAAAACAATAACGGGGAGGAGGCTTGATATTAAAAAAGGGGGTTTGTTTTGTCAAACCAATAGAAACCCAAAAAAAGGGTCTAAATAGGGGGTCCGTGTTGACGCCCCTGTCCTCCTCTGGTGCCTCCCTCCCAGGTAACCTGCAGCAGCAAGAGCCAACTGCCCCCTCCTCCCCTTCGTGCATCAGCACCACCGAGTCGCGCCGACTGGATCTGTCGCCAGCGCTGTCCCGCCTTGGCCTGCCCGACCACCTTCTTCACCAACGACGCCGCTCCGACTCGCAATGGACGTCATCCTCCACACCAAACAAATCTCAGCTGCCTCCTACTCGAGGTCACACTGCTTGAACCCTATCACCACTGATCGTTGGGGCTCCTCCCGTCCGCTACTGCGGAGCCGGGGCACCCGCCAGATCACCGCCAGGACGAACCCCTTCTTGGGTTCCTCCATCGGTGGACCTACCGCCTACCTGAAGCTGAATCTCCTGGAAAGCCGCAACTCTGCCACGACGCTTCGCCAGACCGCTGTCGCCAAGCCGTTAGACGACACAACGTCCCTAGCCCGCGGATCGACAACGCCAGATGTTCGCCCACCCAGATCGTGGCCTGCTAAGTGGAACCAGTTTTCTTTGAAACCTCACAATGGCTGCCTCGGCCCTGATTCGCGGCCGACAGCCCCTACTGGGCTCCTTCGCCACTACCGAAGGTGCAGACTTGACAACAGGCCGCAAGGTAACCCTGAAGGGTTCTTCCAAACCCGATTTTCCCTGAAAGTGGCACGGGTAGGTCTGCCCAACTCGGAACTGAGTGTGGACCGACCTGCTCGAACCAAAATAGTCCACCATAGGCTTTCCCCAATCCGTTACGGGTCTGTGCAGGTTCAGAGCGACCCACAATCGACAATAGCGGGTGTTTTAGGGCCCGTGTTAAATTAAATTAATATCATTAATTAATTTAATTTCAGAATTAAATTAAATTAATTAATATAATAATTTTGGTTTAAAAATAATAAATTTTAATACCCGATGATAAAATTAATTTTATTTTTGTAAAGACCCAGAAATTCAATATATATTTTTTCAAATTATTTGGGATTATTACGAGTCTGTGAAAATTGATGACACGTGATTCCGAGGCCCGGAGAGCCCGTAACAGAATTTTGATTTTTTTAAGGTATGTTCAGTAAACGTGCGGGCGACGATTTCTATTGTTTGAACCGGTGCTCGCATTAAAAATTAGAGGGCACTGTTGAATCCATAACGTCGAGATTCGCTTAAGGGAAGCTCAACTTTGACCGAAAAGGGTCAGACGAAAAAGTTAATTTCTTGGACTTTACAAAAAAATAATAAAATAACTAAAGGTTATTTTTTTTGCAATCGTTGGAAAAACGGTGGTGGGAATATAGTGCAACGTCAAACCATTTAATGTCTTGACTCTTAAGTTGTGTAACTGCACCGTTGGGAGAAATAATGGGTTGCATAACTACACTGTTGAGATAATTAAGAGGTTCATTAATTAAACTCATTAATGAACCTCATTAATTGTGCTGTGCGTTGATCCTCTATTTCGTCTATTTAAATGAAGATCGGGCATGATTTTTTGGCACTCAAGAGAGGAACCTCTGACGAAGTTCCGCGGCGTCTTCCAGCAACCTAGAACGAGGCTTTGATGAACTTTGGAGGATTCGATGATGAGTGCCAAAGGTCGTGAACCTTCTCCTTCGTCCGCAACACCCTTGGACGTGGACACTCCTTCCTCATCCACAACAGCTTCTAACAAGATCGAGGTAGGGGGTTTCATTGTTTAATTAAGAATTGTAAATTATTATATTGATTCCCATGTTATAATGCTAACACGGAGGGTGCGGGCTGAACGAACAAGGCCCGAACCTTCTGTCGTTCTTGGTTTGGTTGTGTTTCTTCATGGGCGACCGAGCAACAATGCGACAAGGCCAAATCAGGAGCCACATAGTGATGGAAGCGTCCTAGGTGGCCCGTAGGCACAGTCAGTGGAGGAAACAGACCTCCAGAGCTTCACCGGAGGCCCATAGAATCTTCACCAGCGACCGGAGAAGGCGGCAGCCAGCACCCGCCAGCCACGCTGACAACGGCGGCGCGCCGTGGTAGCGCGCCGCGGAGGAGGCTTGCAGCGGAAGGGGCGGCTAGCCATCACCGACTGCGTTGTCACTAGGTGGCATGCCGCGGCTTTGAGGCGCGGTGAAGGGTGGACCCGCGTACCACGAATCCTACGGGTGACCAATCCGAGCGGACCGGCCAGGTGATGCGGCGCCATCCGACACCGCCACTTTAAAAACCCGAACGACTCGACCATTCGGGAAGGGGAGTGGACCCCCGTGCCCAGTGGTTTCGCGGATCGGTGGGCCGCACCCAACCGGGTGGGCCGGGCCGAACCCACGGCCCAACGGGCCAGACCAGGCCCATACCAGGTCCGACCGAATGGGCCCGAGCCCAGTGGGCTGGGTCGGACCAGACCCTAACCCTTTTCAGCTCAGTTACGTTTAAATGGGCATATCTCCTAAACCGAACGTCCGTTTGATGAACCGTCTGTAGCGCCAGAACCCTTAGAACGAGGTGGTCCTTTTGAGATACTCCACGTGAGTTTCAGAGAAAGTTTGAGTTTGGCCGGGTTGGATCGTACCCGAATCTAACCGGACCCTCAGCACTAAAATGCTTATAACTTACAGACCGGGCATTTGGTTGAAACTCCATTTGTTGCGTCAAAACCCTTATAACATGACAGTTCATCAGGTTACTTTTTCATGGGACGTCATGCCGGTTGAAATAATACCGATGGATTGAAGAGAGGATCCTACCAGAATCATGCGTGATTTTTGCGGGAATCCAGTGGATGGCTGAGACCTGAAGAATGAATAGCGATCCTGTGTGGATCATCACTGAGAAATCTTGTGTGGATCAATACCGAGCGATCCTCTGTGGATCAGTAATGAGAGATCCTATGTGGATCAGCACCGAGCAGTCCTGTGTGGATCAACATCGAGCAATCCTATGTGGATCAGCACCGAGCAATACTGTGTGAATCAACAGCAGAACCTCAATACAAAATAAGATGATCTAGCTTTATGAATAAACATATATACTTATGTACTTAAGTTAAACCTAGTGTGAGATGTATTTTACTTTGTGCTTTGTGATTGAGATCATGATTTGTGGTTTTTCCTTTGTGAAATTCTGAGAGACCTTCGGGGGTCTTGGGGACCCTACTGGGTATTGTTATACTCACCCCTGCACGGGCTTCGCCCGCACCTTGTTGTGTCTTGTGCAGACGACGAGCATATTTGACTGAGTCTCGAGGAGCCAAGACTTGACGGTGTACGGAGGTGACCAGTTGATGTGGAGAGATGCAGTGACGTGATGTACCTACTCTTCAGATAGGATCTTTGACGGACGACCTCAGGAGCTGTTTTCCCTTTTTTCATGTGTTTCTATTTTATTTGGGCCTGTATTTTGGCCCCCTTTACTTCAGTACTTACTTTTACACTATGTGGTGGTTTTTAGTTGTGGTTTCACCTTTCTTCTTCTGTTTTGTTTTACTTGTGCGCAGAGTACTATGTCTGTGTCTGTACAGGTTTTGAGGAAATGCCTTCACATTTTAAGAAAATGCCTTTCTGGTGCTAGTCTCCAACCCCTAGCCTATGGAAGGCGGGCTTGGGGTAGTCACAACACGGACCCCAGAGGACGGGTTGTGACAATTTTGGTTATAAATTAAATTAATTAATTAATTTAATTTTTGGAATTAAAAATTAAATTAATTATGTGACTGAAGAATAATTAAATTATTTGAATTATTTCATTCATTTAATTTAATTAATTTACCATCATACTTATTTAATGCAATTTAATTTCATCGCGCTTTATTTTACCCGCATACTGTATTTGAGCACCGAAATTTGTTTGTCTACATTTAATTATTTAAGTAATTATTTAACTATGTGTGATGTCTGTAATTAATTAAATAATGGTCTGCACGTCATCTTTCTTTTCAGTCAATTTTTATAAGGGCATGTGTGTCCAAATCCATCTGATTTAAATTACACCATTTGTCCCCCTCGCCTACGCGCAAGTAATTTTGTATATTGGACAAAGACGGTGTATGATGTGAATCCCACCAAAATGAGGTAGTGTACGTTGACCAAGACAATGCAAGATGTGACGTGGACCCCGCTAAGATGAGGCGGTACTCTAAGATGTAATGTGGACCCCACCAAGATGTAGCGATAATTTAGATGACTAGCAGACATACTGGATGGGAGAGACTGCATCAAGAGTCAAGCTATGACTCAGATATGATTCCCCTAGGTCATTTTAGATGCTCAAGACCAGTCGGGTAATAGTTTACCTTTATGCATTTATTTATTATTTTATGCATTTTATAACAGTGGGAAAAGACATAAAATAATAAATAATTAAATGCATAAATAAGTGACCTATGTTTTTCAAAACTGAGTGGAGGCGAATTTCCGGGTTACTGTAGCAGCACTGTAGTAGTTACTGTTTGGTACTGTAGCATCCGAAACTATTCACCTAATTTGGGCCTTCGGGCCACTAGTTTGGGCCTACAGGTCTTAAGGGCCTTCGGGCCATCAAAGGCCTTAGGGCTATTGAGACCATGGAGTAGCCCAATTCACCCAGAGTAGGCCCCATAAGAGGATCAAAGCAATAAGAATAACAATCACCAGATGTAGAGCTAACCAGATTGGAAGAATAAGAGGGCATGACAACTACCATCGGGACCAGGCACCGTACAACTTTGTATGAGGCAATGCTAGCTGATCATCAATTCAAGGTGGGGAGCTAGGTGATCAATGATGCATAAGCTGGGGAGGGGTAGTTCTAGTGGGTTGGGCCTACGGGTCATGTATTGGGCATGGTATGCCTCTGGGCCTTCGGGTCATGTATTTGCAAGTCATGTCGGGCCTTGTGCCTTGGGCCTACGGGTCATGTATGAGTTCCCCTTCAACCCTTAAAAGGGGGATTATCCATAATAAAATAAAAAATAATGCCTTTGAATGGATTACATTTGTCGAGAGAAACACAAAAACCCTCACAAAAATATTAAGTCGTTAATTTCCTTCCATCATTCAAATTTGAACAAAACCAGGTGTTTGGGGTGCCGATCATGCCATATCTGAGGGTGCATCTTACTATCAGGGAGTTCTTATGAGAGTGGTGGGTCGACTTAACTAAAGTGGTAGTGAGTAATAGCCATAGCTAACTTGCTATCATTTTAGAGGCAAACATTGAGTAAATCAAGTTATGATTTTTGAAGCTGAGACTTCACTCAATAGATCAAGGAACCGCGAGTTAATGCGGTTGGTCAGGAAAAAGCCTACCTTGAACTCTCTGAGTAGTAGTGTATCCATAGATTTTGAACTATGAGGGAAGGTTCAAAGATTATTGCCACTAGAATACTCAAGTGACAGAGTGTTCCGAATCTAGTATAGAGGGTTCCTAGAATTCGATAAAACAGTGGGAGAGATTTAATGATTTAATTAATTAATCAATAATGTCTAATTTGGTAATCTATATAAAAGTACTAATATTATAAAGTTTATTTTTATAGAAAATCAAATGTAATACCATAATAAAACCTATGATAAATATTGGACAAAGTTAATTGTCCAAACTAGCATGAATTTCTAATTGTAGTACAGGTGCTTGCACATAGAATTACTATATCAGAAATTAAAAATGCAGGTGTCCCTACCTGTTAAGCCACCTCATGAAGTGAGGGTGTAAAAATGCTTACAGAAGACTCTTGTATGGTGCATATGAAGGTAATATCATAATGGTATCATCAATGTTCGATGTTAGTTGCAGTAACTACATCATGACTTGTATGATATCACATATAGTCTCATCTCCAAGAAGTTTTCGAGGAGAAAGTTAAGAAAGATTTGAATGTGATGATTACACTGGATTTGTGTAAACATGAAAGTCATACTATGATCTTTCATGAAATCCCATTCTTATACCTTTTCACCCAATTATTATAGTTTCGTTTAAGGATACAAAGAAACGGGATGAAGTAAACGCTTCATCACCCAATTGAGGTAAGGTTTGCTAAGTAATAAGAATATTAAAGAAAGTAAAATATTGAGCTCTTATGAAGAATAAATTGAAAGACAAGGCCAATGAAAATTTATGTGAAAGGTAACTTCATAATTTCCTTTAAATATTAGAGGTTGGTTATTAAACATGAGGTTATTTTCATTGCATAACATGAAATAATCCTATGGAAGTCTAATCACAAAAAACTGAATTACAAGAAGCAAGTACCCGCTTCTCATTCAGGTATATTCATCAACATAAAAGTATTGTTTTTGACATAATTATTGGGTATTAAATAAAATATTCCATTCACATTTGTTTGTTGAAATATAGTAACTAAGTATAGAAACATTACAAGAAGTAAGGTGTCTTCTCCAAGCAACTAAGAAAGGGTGATTCCTAAGTCAATGATGAGAAGCACATAATTTCTATTTTTCAAGAGAATGATTCTAGTTGAATAATTTGTTGAGTAGAACCAAAAAATTTATCTCACATTCCCTTTGGACATAATGATACATTATTCTGAGTTCTGGAATGAATGTTGTTTATGGTGTAACATAATCAATAAATAATTCAGTGATACTTAAATTATATGCAATAAGTGATGAATATAAAAATGTAAGAAATTTACCCAGTTGTGAAAAGATAATTATTTTTCAATAAAAACTAAAAGTAGATGTCAAGTATATACCCAGTATGATATTTAGTCTTGGTAAAACTAAACACCTTTGGTATAATTGACGTATTTAGTTTGGACAAAGAAACTTTTATAAATAAAGGTACGTTACAAGGCTTTTGGAATTAGTTCAACAAGTGAGAGTGAACTATTCCAAGGGAAATATAGTGGTAAAGATACTTCATAAAATTCCTGTAAGTTATTAAGGAATGTAATAGTGAAGTATAAGCATGGTCAGAAGGTATGAGTTTCTTTGGATCAGCATGAAGAAGAAAATGTTGACCAAGCATTCATCGATCATGATAATGTAGCGTGGATTAATTCTTAAATGCACATTACCTTATCTACATCACGATGGTGATGCTAATAAGGAGGATTAGTGACGAGTCTTAAATGTTAACATTGATCAAAAAAATGTAGCGTGGAGAAATTTTTAAATACACATTTACACATCAAAGTTATGATGTAAGTAGTATCAATGTTACAACCCACATAAACATCCATCATATTTCAAGACGTGCTTTTCAAATAACAACAATATCCCATAACCATATGCCAATTTAAAAAATTAAAAATGGATATCATACGAGTCATATTATGATGAAAATCCATTATGTCATAAGACAAGTGTGTTTAGATGCAAATGTTTTGTTAGGATATAAACAAACTTGCATCAAGCTCAACACATTGTGCATCTAAGGTAATTATCCTAACAGTTTCTTGGGATATTACATAAATCCTTAAGATAGAAATGTGGTAGTCAAGTGATAGACTGTATGTATATAAAAAGGGTGTACATCTCTACTTGAGATAATGGGAGAAATATTGACTTGGGTCTAGTCAATGCTCTAGATGTACAAATGGTTGGCATAGGAACAAGATCCACAAGTACATGTGGAAGAGACATGTTATAGTGACACATAATGCATAGGAAGGTTAAAGCCATAGTGATGGTTTTATATTCACCGCGGCTGATGATACATTATTCATTGAGAATAATAATACATACAAGTAGCATATGACAATTAACTAAGATTGAAAAGACCAATTAAAATTTAATAATGGATTCCATGTATCAAATTGTAAAGGGGATTTTAAATTGAATATTGCGGTGGGTATTCAAGTTAGTTGATACATGGATGGTACAATAGTGGTACCAATAAGGTTTGATTGGTTAAACCAAGTCGATATGCCTAAATCCATTAGAATTTTACTTGTCACAGCTAACTTCTAAAATCATTAAATTGACCATTGGATGTCAAGATCAACTTTCGTGGAAGGTGTCTATACGATGCAACTAGAAAGGGATAATGACACCATTGGATGTCAATAAGGGTTTCAAGTTACTGAAATCCAGTTCTAGATTAAAGTAAGCAACAAAATATTAGAAAATTCATTTGGAATGAATCTTTTCCATGTGTATACAAGAGGTTAGTGGGAGCAATTTTGTTTTCCAAATGAAATATGTTCGGCAACATATGGAAAACAGATATTGGTCTTACAGTTACTTAAGACCACGATGAAAGTAATTATCCAACAATTGACTTAAAGTAGAAACCTAAGTTCTAGGGAACGAGATCTAGTGAGGAATATCTAATGGTTTTTTGGACCTAATAAATCGTATATACTTTGACATGGTATTGAAAAAATACAAGTTGGAACAATTCAAGGGAAGAATTTTCACCAATGTCACATGGCATAATCTATTTAGGTTGACATGTTTGGGATATGTGAGTAGATTCACATGGTGAGTTCAAATCTATACTCTTATGCGATGGATCAATCACATATTCCATGATATGTACAAAAATTGATATTTCCAGGATATACTTTATAGTAGATATCAATTATATCTAGGAGAACTGCAAGAGAAGAATTCATCACTATTATATCGTACTTTGGAAAGTACAAAAGGTATGTGCCTGGTAAGTGGAGAAGGGATACTAGTTTTGGTGGGACACAAACTAGTCTTCCATAGATCAGCATGATCTAATATCATAGTTAGGCTGAGATAATGAGCGAGACAAGTTCATAAGATCTAATGGTAGCCATACCTACAAATACTGAGTATGTTGCAACTTCTGAGGTATCTAAGAAGCAGTTAAACACAACATTTTGTTCCAGTTCTTAGAACTGAACCTAGTATGTAAAGTATTATCATAAATTAAATTATGATATTCTTACTAGACAAGATGTCAAGTTTTGATTTTAGAAAAAAGGTATATACTCTGAGATACCATCTCCTGAGAAGCTTTACTTAAGGAGATGAGGCCGTATATAGCAGAATAGCCATGCGGCGAAAATGTGGTATACCCAACAACTAAATCAGTTACTTAGTAGAAACATGATATTTATCATGTGAGTAGCTAAAAAGTATGGTTAGCAAGTTGGATATAGTGCAAGTGGGAGTGTTGAAATAGTGGGTTCCCTAGACCCAACTATGTAGTACTTTTGATCACCATATCGTGTATACAGTTAGATATACATGATGTATACTTACCATTATAGTGTAGATATTTTTGCATCCACTATTTATTGGTAATGTCCATAGATTAATTTTTGTATCAAAAGGTTATAGTAGATCCCAGGCTATAATGAGAACCTAGAGATACAATGAAATTAATCTTAAACAAAGGTCCTATGGTTTAAATTCATCATACTGATTGGACATAGTTGATGTTTGACTATCAGGTGTCAGAGGCTCATAAGCATTGAGACTTATTCTCATGAAGTTCTCACTTGGTGATCTCTAGTATTGAGATCATGAGGACTAACCCAACAATAGGAACACCACATGTTTTAGGTGTCATTGGTTGTTCTTATCTACAAACATGTATATTAGTCTCTTGACTTGAGATCATTACCAGCATATACCATTTGATTGCGTAATTTAATGCAAGGAAAAAACCATGATATTGAAATAGTGGTAGGTATCTTCTATTGAGTTCATGATTGGTGGCATGACATTGGTTTAATGGTCAAGAAATTATTTGTCGCTTTTGGGTTATGGAAGTTATATATCTCAGGCCTGGTTGATCAAGATGGTGCTACCTTCATAAGTATTTGGACAAAGCAGTCAAATGGTAAATCCATCCGGATAGATCAATAAATAATAAAGCAAGAAAAGGTCAATGACACAAGTGTACATCCTTCTTTATGAGACATTTAAAGACAAAAAGATCATATTACACAATATGTGTTCATAGGTTAGTTATCGTGCTATAAAAATCCTTATCTCTTTAGGGGACTTGATGAGTTTCTAGACTCTGCTCTTGGTCTGTGGATTTTATTCACTACTATCGAGATGAGGACTTAGAGGGTCACACACAATAAAATATTCAAGAATCCACCCTATTCAGTTGAACTGGTATATTGGACATGGTGGACCTCACCATGAGGTCTGAGTGTTGTCCAAGGTATCAATCACCAAAGAAATAAATAAATTCATTATTATTCAAGTTATGAATAATTGAGTTGAATTTATTTAATTGTATTTACAAGTTAAGTAAATAAGATCAAATATTAATCGAATGAATATTATTTTAATATTCAAGGTTCGTTTAATATTAAGAGGAAATAACGAGTCGAGTTAAATGGATCAGGTTTATCACATAATATATTTTTAAATATATTATAAGTAAGTGATAAAATAATAAATTATATTGACATATTTTAGTTCGTCATAATTATTTATTTAGTGGACATTAAATAAATGGGGGCTGGGGAACCCAACTAGGTATTTAGAACCCCCAATATAAATAGAGAGAGAGAGGCTCTATCCTAATGTACTATTAATTCATTTATAATGAGATCCTCTCTCTCCTACCACTTTCTAGAGAGTCTCCCCCTCTCAAGAGGCGATTCAAGAATGCCTTCAAGCATTGAAGGCATAAGATCATGGTGATCATCGGGACGTTGAAGATATCGTCGGATCGCCACACTAGCACCCAGAATTCGATGATCGGTGCTCCTGTGTATTTTTGAAGCGCATGTGGATGATCTAGAGGGATCCTGCTATGAATCCTTCAAGAAATGATCGTTGACAATGAATTTCCATCGACCACTCCTTTAGGTCTATAAAGGTATGTTTACAATTTTATTTTTATGCGCTTTTAATTTACACAAGATCCTCAGACCGTAGAGGGGCTCTGATCGTCGGTGATGACAAGTTACATCATCCCTACGATGATTTTTTTTAAAATCTCCGACCTATCAGCTTCCGCTACGATCCCCAATACTTTATGATGATGTAGGTTTTAGCACCACATTTACTTATGGTTCATGGAAGATTACCAAGAGAGCTGTGGTCATAGATTGTAGAGAAAATAATGGTACCCTATACAACATGATAGAGAATTGCATGGATATACTTGCATCAATAAATTCTATTTTCGATTCCCAATCATGAAACTACAAGTTAGTCCACATGAGTGAGAAGCAGATGAAGGTGTTGACAACAAAAGGAATGCTAATAGAGCTGAAGTCGGTGGAAGTTGGTTTGTGTGAAGATTGTATCTTAATAAAGCATAAGAAGACATCCTTTGAAAAAGGAGGTAGAACACTAAAGACCAGGAAGTTGTAGTCGGTTCACACTGATGTTTGAGGGATTGGACCAGTAAATTCCCTTGGAGGGTCAAAATATTATATGACATTTATCGATGTCTCAACTTGGAAGATATGAGTTTAATTTTTGAAAAGAAAATTTGATGTATTTAAGGTGTTTAAAAAGTGAAAGACCATGGTGGAGAATGAGTCAAAAACAGAACTCAAATGTTGAAGGTCTGACAATAGTGGAGAGTATGACAATAATGAGTTCATAGAATTTCATTCTACTAATGGAATTTTGTGAGAGAAGACTCTTCTAGGTACACCAAAATAGAATGGTGTAGCTAAAAGGATGAATAAGATGCTAAATGGACATTCTAGGAGCATGAGGTTGCACTTGGGGTTACCCAAGAATTTATGGATAGAGTTAGTAAACATGACAACATATCTGATCTACAAGAGTCCATCTGCACCAATGAGAGAATGTCTTCCTGAGGATATTGTTATGAAAAGGAGACAAGACTCACATTTACGAGTCTTTGGGTGTTTGAAATATGTACATATAGATAGCGATGTAAGAGAAAAGCTTGATGCTAAGTCCAAATCATGTTTCTTTATTGGATATGATGCTGATGAATTTGGTTATCGCTTTTGGGATGATATGAACAAGATGATCATCAAAATCCATAATGTGACATTTAATGGAGGTGTCACGTAAAAGGACCACCATACAACTAAATTTGATAATGCTAATAAAGAATCAGAGTGCCATGACCAAGTGTATTTTGAAGGTGTACTTGATAATATGACACTAGAACCAGTGGAACCTACTCCTCAAGTGGATTTAAGGAGATTAAAAAGGGTGATAAGTCTTATGTAGAGGTATTCACCATCCTTACATGATTTCTTATTGACTGAAAATAAATAACTAGAATGTTTTGAAGAGGCAATGCAGTTGAAGGAGTTGAGCAAGTGAGAGTTGGCTATAAAGGAGGAGATTTATTTATTACATGACAATAATACTTGGGAGCTAACATATATTTCATAAGGAAAGAAAGAATTATAGAAAAAATGAGTGTACCAAATTAAGGAAGAACATAATGTTAATAGGAGGTACAAGACAATACTGGTGGTGAAAGGATTTTAAGAGAAGGAGGATGTATATTTCACTGAAATTTTCTCACTTGTAGTGAAGCTTACCACTATCCGGGTGGTTCTCAGTATTGTTGCATCATAAGACTTACATATTTAGCATCTTAATGTGAAGAAATTTTTTCTTTATAGAGATATAGAGGAGGATATTTATATGTAACAACCAAAAGGATATGTTTATCCAAGGAAGGAATACATGGTGTGAAAACTCCACAAGATCTTATATAGTTTAAAGCAGGAACCTAGTTAGTTGAACAAGAAGCTTGATGCATTAATGAGTAAACATGTATGCAAATAGTGTAAAATGGATCTATGATTCTATTTCAAGTATTTTGGTGATGAATACATTATAATTATTTTGTATGTGTATGACATGATCATTGTAGGATCATGCATGCAACAGATTGATGAGTTGAAAGGGTAGCTAATTGAGGAGTTCGAGATGAATTTTTTTGGAGAAGCTAAAAAGATTTAGGGGATAAAGATCAAGAGAGACCACAAAGCTGGAACCTTGATGTTATCACAGACTGACTATGTTGAAAAGTTTTTGAGAATATTTAGCATACTAGAAGCAAAACCAATTTCTATTCCACTGAAAATCGATTTCAAATTATCAAATAAGAAATCGATGAATATAGTAGAAGAGGTTGAGTACATGAGAAATTCATCATAGCAGATTAGGTTTTAAGTGGGATATTGTTTGAATGGTGTATCCCAATCCGTTTGGATGAAGTTGGTCCAAATTCTAGTGGCCAAGATTGTATAACAGACCACAACTCTTATGGTTCGACCTCAATAGTGTGGTCTCTGGGGGTTGTAGGTGGCAGTTGCCCCTGCTTCGAGGGGAAAAGGCCCCCGATCCAAATTTTGGGGAACTGTAAAAATGATGATTAAATGTAGTTGAGTTGACCAACGACATCAATAGGGAACTGTATTAGTGTAGAATTACTGTATTAGTATACCATAGGACACTGTAGCAGTGTAGACTTTGACATGTCACTATAGGTGCATGTGACTAGAGACACCAACATATCACTATAACTCTACAAAATTCCAACCACCAGTCACTGTAGCTATTTGGAATTGGGTGGATGTGACACTATAACACAATGGACTTACTGTGCGGTTGATGGCACAATAACCTCGTATTCTTTATGTGCTCATTTGAGCTAGGGTTTCAGTGTGTGTCTGAAACTTTGAAATTCTGCTCCCAATCATAATGAAATTTCTGCCTCTCTGTGGACGTAGGGATCATTTCCCAAAAAACATAAATCACTGTGTTATGTGATCTTCTTCTTGTTCTTTTGGTTTTACCTTTTACTCCTCTATGAATCATTTTTCATTTGTTGCTCCTGGTGTTTTCACAACATTGGGTTATAAGGAAGGCCATAACAGAAACACAGTCTTTTCCTCCTGTCCTCCCACTCCTTAGTAATGATATGTCATACTCTCCTTCCCTCATAATTAATTGTCTTGAAGGATTATACCTTGAACCACCCATAAGTCCCTCATCTCGCCTGAAAGGTCTCCAAGCGGCCCCTCTTTGCTGATACAAAGGCTATCGAGCTAGGGGTTGCAAAGGATCTACATCACGTATTCCACTAGAAACTCACATACCCCCTTGATATTGTTCTCCCATGCCATAAGAAACAACAATCTTGACATGAAACACTAAGATTATCACTTGTAGACCAATATCTAGATCATGGATACTTCTTTAGCTCAGTATATTATTCCATAATCCAAACAAAAAGTACCCAACATATTACTGCTCTTGTTGTTGGAGAACCACAAAATCTAAATAATCAAAATGATATATGTACTTAGAGACTGATCCTTTTTTTTGAATGAAATTACTCATACAAATTATGGTTCTCTAGTCCATCAGTTCTGCCTTAAAAACCCTCCAAGAATCATCTGGATGAACTTCCTCCAATATGGTAAACCAGTGAATGAAAATACCCTCCATGCTTAAGGAAATGAAAAATTAAAAGCCTCAAGAGTTTGATGAATCCGAAAATATAATTTGGCATGATCAATCCATCCCTGAGGATCTATTCTATCGAACCCTGAAAATTCCATTTCTCTAGCGAACAAACTTGGATCACATACGCCACTAGAAATATTCAGTCCCCAGATGATGTTGTGATCCTATGTCTCCCACACGTCGACATCCCATGACCACTTTCCCAACTCCACAGTTATAACAGTTTGGACCTTTAAACCCATTAATTTGAGAGAATTCTAGTGGTAGAGGTGTTTGGGGGAGGTCCTGAGGTAGTTGGAGGGAAAATAGAGGTTGAATCTGGAAAATCCAACTGAAGGGAGTTCTGCAACTGGGATCATGGGGCTGCACCATAAGGGTGGCCACTATGATGTGGAGAGGACGACTGTCGCATAAAGGAGGCCTAAGTGGAGTCTTGTATCTATTTCCAATTTCGACATAGATGTGGCATGAAGAATGGTTGAGACATGGAGATAGGTTGCTTACCCAAGTGGATGTGACATAGGGGTGTTATATGCGACATAGGGGTGTTGTCTGCGATGTAGTGACCCAAGGTGGAGTTTTCAATGGTTCTGCCAATTTAGGCACAACTGTGCCATGGATCAGGGGCTACGATGTTGCTTCTTCTTATCGAATGCCCCTACAAACATGGTGAATTTGGTTGTGTCATGGTATTATTTATTGTTTTATTGGATCTATGGCGTGAAGATAGCTGCATTACTCGGAGGCTGCTTTGACCAGCCAGGCTGCAACGTGATCCTTCACGCTGCATCGTGGTCTGATGCTTTTTCAATAATTTTGCAGTGCGGTGGGTAAGATGCATTGTGGTATTATATTTTTTAGACAACCTATAAATTCTAAAAGACCCTCGAACCTTACCTTTTGTTTTACTTTTCTCTTGTTTTTTGGGTGACACGAGTGTGTCTTGGAAGGTCTTTCAACACTATTTCAGTAGCTTTCGACCTTGACCATGGGGGATCAATTCGTGATGGTTTTAGGTAAGTCCCCTCCCTCCCTTTCCTTGTTGTATCCCTATTTCTTCGTTTGGGGAGGGCTTCTGTTAGGGGAATTAGTGGTTTTGGTGTTATTTTGATGGGAGAATGATGTGGTTATTGTGTGCTGGGTTGGTAAGGGTGTCCGACTTTGTTGCGGTGCTAGGTGGTGGACTCCCTCTTGCTTCAATCTTGTGTAGATAATTGAAAAACTCTATTTGAAGTAGGAGATCCTTCATTTTTCATCTAGTTGTATCATGTAGGAGGGGTTCATTGTTTTACTATTTTTTGGGAATATAGTATGCACCAATTTAATGAAGATAATGAATTGGTTAGTTGAAATTGAAGGGGACGGGGAAATAAATAACATGATTTATAGTTTTTTGATATTTTTGATATTGTGATTGTATGAGCTTGATGACTTGTTGAAAATCATGGTCGTTGATGGATTTGTTTGTGCTGTGGTTGTTATGATTATGGAAACCTTGTTGCATGTTTGGTTGTTATCACCTTAAATGAAATTTCCTAACCACTTATATCTGGATAAAGAATTGGGTGCACATGAAATTATGGATCGTGTGATATTTCCCTTGAAATAAAGAAGATAAATGTGATGAAAACCCTTACTAAATCTGAAAATGGTTCGTGAATAAATGATATGTGAATTTGTGAAAGTGTGATATGTGGTTTTAATGTGTGGGGAAGATGTGATTAGATGTGGTTGGTATCTGGTGGTTGTGATAATAATTGGATATGATATGGTATAGGTGATGAGACATGGTTGGTATATGGAAATTGTGATGAGAAGAGGTTGTGATGTGTGTGGTTGTGCCGTGGAAAGTGGTGTGGTTGTGAAATGGTGACAATGTGGGGATTGTTGGCATGAGAAAGATGGTTTGTTGTGTTGTGGTGTGTTGTGTTAGTTTCTCAGTAATAATAGAATCAATTAGATTTTAATGATGAAATTGAAATGGTATGGGTTGGTTTGGATAATGGGTTGAAGCGGTTAATAAACTCTTTTTTTGAAATGGGATGTGTAACTACACGTGGTTATTGTTAAATGTGAATTAAATGGGTTAGAATAATGAAATGGTTGGTAAATGGTAAATTTGGAAATTGGCTTAATTGAAAGAAGAGGTAAAAATGTGGCTTGTGGATTGTTATGTGGCTTTGTGCATTTAGAGGTGGCAGTGAAAGTGCCAGATGTTGCGAGTTTTGGTGGTGATGCTGTGAGATGGTTGGTGATCGTGTTGTGAAACCATAGGAGGGGATTGTGTGTGACTATGTATATGTGTATACCTTTTATGTTCCTTGTGATTTCGATACTAACCCCACCCATTTCGATCACCTCATGATGACAACCAAATTTTTTGAGGGTATTTTTCCCAACATCCTGATGGTGAAGATGGATGAATGACTACCCTCTCTTTCCTAATCTCTTTCAAGAGATGTTGATAAGCATAGGCTGTGATGATCAGAAGTCAAAAGTGAATTGTGGTGATGTTTTATGAAACAATGAGATGACTTATGGTGAGAGTCGTGCATAGTAGAAGGACACAAAGTTGATTTCCTTCATGTTCACGATACCCTACTACTCTGGTCATGTGGTTGTGGATGTGTTGTGATGATCCATGTGTCTTCATGAGAGATGTGATGTGATTTGATGACCCAAGTTTCTTCGGGAGAGATGTGATGGCCCAGGTGTCCACAAGTGAGATTTGATACGATGTTATACATAAGATATTAGAGCGTCGGGATGCACAACATTGGGGTGTGAGAGCGGTAAATCAGTGGGAAAGTGTCGTGAAGTACCTTTTATCAATATGATTCTTATTATGTTACTATACTTAAGTGTTTTATTTGGTTATCATGCCATAGTGAGGATGAGATTGGTTAGTGGACCTATTTGAGTGTCTTTGGTTTTACTTTTTAGTCAATGGTGAATTAGTATGATTATTTCACATGTACATGCGGGACTTTGGGTATGATCCTACTGAGTATACTTATATACTCATCTTATATATATATAAACTATTTTTCAGGTTCCCATGAGGACTACATGGACCGTGGTGGTCATTACTAGCTTGGACCTTTGGAGCTGTTGTTGAGTCACTACTATAAGAGTTTTCTTTTGGGTATTTATTTGGAGAATCTTACATCTGTTTATTTTATTCATGCATTTTGGGATGGTTTTGGTTACATTATTTTATCTTATGTCATGGATTTGATTGAGCATTGATATTCTATCTCCCGATCCTGTATTGTTTTAGAGGGTAATGTCTTCCATATGTGAGATTTTTATACCCTTGTTGTTAGTCGCCAACCTAGGGATTAATGGAGGTGGGACTTGGGGGTCATTATACTTCTTCCTCCATTGTCAGTCTAGGAGGGGTACCTTTGGAGGGAGGGGGTCACGAAATTATGGTATCATAGGCTTTTGGTTTAGGGATAAAATGGTGTTCGGAGTTATACACAATGATAATTGCATGTGTTGGTAGGAAAACAATGACATTTGATCTTGGTGTGTGACATAGGTCAGGGAAGACTAGTTAGGGAATGAGATTTTAGGGACCATAATGATCCGATGCAAGGAATATAAGCCTACTAAATGACCAAGTGAGGTGACACTTCTTGTAGTGTAGAGACCTAAGAGAGGTATATGCATCATGATTGACTTATGTTATTGTTTGAGTTGGGTAGTTTTTGGAATTTAAAATGAATTAAATGAATCTTAATAAAATCACATTTTACTGGGCTTAAGAAATCCTCATTTCCCTTTTCATCTATGGTTCCCAATTGTCATTCATGTGTGGTTAAGGTAGTGGAGGTTCAATAGGTAGATTCGGTTGACTGTCGAAGGGTTGATCTGGTTGAGGAGGATGATCAATGAAAGAGGGAGTTGTACACCTTTAAACAGTAGTATTTGGGGAAGTATGAGGGAATCATCTCTGATATGGAGACAAAGAGTTGGTTGGAGGAGATTTAGATCATCTTCAGTTTGATCCGGGTCTTAACAGAGTACTGGGTCCCATTAACAGTTAGTCAAATACAAGGAGTTGGGCATCAATGGTGGGTGCTTTATTTTGGTGAGTGGAAGGAGACAAATGTTTCACGAGTCGAATTTCAAAAGGAGTTCCGAGTAGAGTTCCTCTTGTTGATCATGAAGGCAATGAAGATGCAGAAGATTCTCCCCCTTCAGCAGAGGAGCATGTTTATGTGGGAGCTAAGAATCAAGTTCAAGGACCTTTTGTGTTTCACCCCCAATCTTTTTCCTGATGAGGAGTCCTGAGCATGGAATCTTTAGGAGTCACTCCATCATTCTATCCAGTATGTGGTTACTCATTTTATGTTGCCAACATATTTGGAAGTTCCAAAGAATGTGTAGATGATAGAGTGTATGAACTTCCGAGGAGGTTTACCATGAGAGGGGAACCAAAAAGGTTCCTTGAGGAGCAGAGTTTTCGGTGGAAGGTCTCAGGTGCCAGAGCCTTTGAGGTTTCAACTAGTAGGGAGTTGACCTTAACAACTTTCTTTCCGGCCTTCTAGGGCCTGTGGTTTTCTTAATTTTCTTAGGATCCTTGGACTAGTGTGTTTCACCTATGGAGGTCATGACCATTATCAGAATCATTTCCTGGTGGTTCTTTGAACTCAGTATGGTGGAGGTTGTATGATTCAACATCAACCTCAGTAGTAGCTGCTAGTGAGTCCGTTTTAGCAGTAGGAGCAACAATATTATGCTTTGTCGAGAGGATATGGAGAAGACATATGTTCCTCATCTTCAGGGACTCTGACTTGAGTGTGGTCATGGGGGTGGCCATCCCTAGAGAGGAAAAGGAGTTTGACATTTCCAATTTCATTCAATGGTGGCGACAACACCAGAGGGGATATATATTGTTCAGGGTACCATCAGTTTGTCATCCACCCTTTTTTGTGATTTGTTTGATTTAATATATTCATAGTCCTTTTTTGTAATCACTCTAGTTTGTGCTCTAGGGATAGATATAGAGAGGCTTCCCATGCCTCTGGTATTGACTACACTAGTTGAAGGATAGACTAACTTATTTGATGTGTACAGGGGGTGTAAAATGATGATGAGGCCATATCAGTCATATGAGAATATTTTCTTGATAAATATGTATCCGTATGATGTAATTCTCAACATTTAATGGTTGTATTCAATGCGTTATTTTATCGAATTCTTCCGGAGGAGAGTCATGTTCTCAGATGTGGATGACCATTGTGCAGTTTTCGTTGACAAGTAGAGTTTTTAGGTGGGGAAATAGATGTGTGGATATCCTTATTTCTTTTATGGATGTGTTTTTAGTGGAATCAGTAAAATTTGGGATGGAGGAGGCTCCCAGGGTTGTTGGGGAGTTTATGGATGTTTTTCTTGTGGAGTTTGTAACACTATCCACTCGGTGCGATGTCGAGTTCAGGATAAACTTCCAGCCCGATGCTTCTTCGATTTTGATAACTCCTTATCAGATGAGACCTTATGAGTTGCGGGTACTGAGTATTCAAAAAGACGATCTAATGCAGAAATATTTTATCCATCCCGGTATGTCTCCATGGGGTGCTCTAATGTTGTTCCCCAAGAAGACAAATAGTATTCCAAGGCTGTGTATAGACTAATAGAGGGTTAATTAGGCAATGATAAAAAAATTTTATCCTCTTATGAGGATTTATGATATTTTCAATCATTTTAGGGGAGCTAGTTGTTTTTTTAAGATCGATATGTGGTTTGGATATCACTAGTTGAGGGTGAAGGAGGATGATGTCCCAAAGACTACCTTCAGATGAAAGTATGAGCACTTCAATTTTGTGGTCACGAATGCACCAGCTGTGTTCATGGGACTCATGAACTTTATGTTACGTGAATTCTTGGATCAATTCATAGTCATGTTCATCGATGACATATTGATCTACTTGAAGTCAGAAGAGAATTCAGATCATCTCAAAGATATCTTGAAAGTTCTTCGACACCACCAGATCCATGTAAAGTTGTCTAAGTGCAAGTTCTAGACATGAGACGTGCATTTTTTTGGGCATGTGGTGTCCTAGAGAGGTGTGTCTATGGACATGTCAAAGATCGAGATAGTTTTTTCTTGGACAATACCCAAGAATGTAATAGAGGTTCGTAGTTTTCTCGAGATCACGAGCTATTACCAGTTGTTTGTGTTCGATTTCTCATGGATTATAGCCCCGTTGATAGCTCTGACTAGGAAAGATCAGGATTTTATCTAGGTTGATCATTGTCAAACAATGTTTGACTATTTAAAGGGGAAATTGGTCAGTGCTCTAGTGCTCCAGTTGACAGAAGAGGGGGTGATGTTTGATGTGTTTTGTGACACTTCCCATATAGGTTTGTGATATTTATTGATGAAGTAGAATACAATAATCTCTTATGGTTCTAGTAAGTTATGTACCCATGGGTATAAATATGCCACCCATTATTTGGAGCTAGAATCGATTGTGTTTGCACCATAACTGTGGTGATATTATCTCATTGGGGAGTGCTTTGTGTTCTTCAAAAATCACAAGAGTTTGAGGTATATCTTTTCTCAGTGTGATCTGAATCTATTAGAATAGAGGTGGATGAAGTTTTTTCAAGATTATGATTTTGAGATCTTTTACACCACAAAAGGGAAAATTTCTTGGCTGATGGTTTGAGCAGAAAATCATAGAAGGATATTGTTGAGGAGACCAAAGATGCTTAGAGGGAGATGAAGGAGTTAAAAACACTACACTTAGATGCGAAGTAGGTTGATGGTGGAGGTTACTTTTTTTATATGAAAATGTGATACTCTTTGATGTGGTAGGTGGAGGAGTCCCAGTAGGGTGAATCTGATGTAGAGTTGATGCGTGATCGTGTTGGTCATGGTGACGCTCAATAGGGATGGCCAAAGGATGGTCAAAATCAAATGTTGTTTTGGAGGAGGTTGTTTGTTCTAGAAAAAATGCATGAGAAATTACTTTTTTGAGTTTCATATATCACATTTGGTGGCACACCCAGGAGTATCCAATACATACTATGTCTTGAGGATGCAGTTTTGGTGGCTCGAGATGAAACAAGTAGTGACAATGTTTGTGGCTCAATGTCTTGTTTTCCAGCAAGTAAAGGCTGAACACCGTGTTCCTGTCCATTTGTTGCATCCCTCATATGTTCATACGTGGAAGTGGGACAACATATTGATGGACTTCATCATAGATTTACCCAAATATTAGAGAGGTTGTGATGCTATCTAGATAATCATGGATCAGTTTATGAAATCAGCTCACTTTTTATCTATTAAAGAGTCAGGTGCCATGGATGTTTCAAAGAAGAGGTATATAGATGAGGTTGTGTAACTACCTGGAGTTCAAAGGTCCATTTTCTAATATTGGGACACTTGTTTTTCCTCATAATTCTAGATAGGATTGAAACACATTTTTAGCACTCAAGTACGCATCAACACTGCTATCCACTCTCAGATGAATGAGAAGACAGAGTGGATTGTCCAAACACTAGAGGATATGTTATAGGTGTGTATCTTAGACTTCAGTGATTTTTGAAAAATCAATTGCCTTTGTTTGAGTTTTCATATGACAATAGCTATCATTCATCAATTGGAATGGCCCCATTTGAGGGTTTTTATGGGAGGCCATGTCATTCTCCATTGTGCTAGGCCAAGCAGTGTTTAGTTTTGATGTGGTGAAAAGCACGACAGAGAAGGTTTATGTTGTTCATGAGAGAATGAAATCAGTGCATGGAAGGTAGAATGTTTATGTCAATCTTAGGAGGAGGCCCTCATATTTTGATATTGGGGACCACATGTTATTGAGATTCTCCCCTCGACATGGGTAATAGAGGTTTGGTAGGGGGAGTAATATCTGACCCCATTTTTTTGGGTATTTTGAGGTATTATAGTGTGTTGGTGAGGTGGTTTATCAGTTAGCACTTCCTCCATGACTGGAATGGATTCACAACATCTTCCACATCTCTCAGCTCCATCGGTATCTTCATGATGACTCTCATATCATTGACTGAGTATAGTTGGATATCGAGAATGTCACGGCGTTTGTGGAGAAACCAGTAGAGATCTAGGATCATCAGGAGAATGTGTTTTGTGGATGGATCATTCATTTGGTTCGTGCATTGTGGATGCATGACTACCTAAAGGAGAGTACTTGGGAGCATGATATGCAGATGCACACCCAATATCTGAAGTTGTTTTGAGTTATGTCTTATTTTTCCTTTTGGTGTGATGTTTAAAACTTATTATTTTATGAAATGTGCCTTTTTCCTTGATATGTAATATTTTTTAAAGCTTCCAACATTTGAAAAAGGGAAAACATAATTCCCAAATAAGACGCGTTATACCATGACATGATTAAAACTGTGCGAGTGAGTCAGTGCCGCCCAAATATGACAATATCTTAACATGGAAGGTGGAATTCCTCGATTTGTGTGATCGGGGATATGTTGGGTGACAATTTTGGTTATTGTCTTGGGCAGCATAGAGGATGAGATGGAGCAAGTGTCTATGTGAAAAAAAGTGGTGGGTTGAAGTTGATGTAGAGTGGTGTGGTAATGTGGTTGTGAGGGAAGTTTGGAGAACTTTTTCTTTTGGTTGGTGTGTTTGGATGCTGGTGGTGTTTAGTTGTAATGAGATCCTTAATATATATCTTGTGGGATAGTTTTTTGGACCATTTATCTCTTTCTTTTTTGGGTTTTTTTTTGATTCTCCAGGACGAGAATAGTTTGAGAGGCATCTAATGTAATGGTTTGGACCTTTTGACACATTATTTTGTAGAAATTATAGTGGTAGAGGTGTCTAAGGGAGGTCCCAAGGTATTTAGAGATAAAAGGGAGGTTGGAGTTGGAAATTACAGTTGGAAGTGAGTTCTACAGTGTGGAGCATGGGGCCATTTCATAAGGGTGGTCGCTGTGGCGTGGAGAGGCCGAATGCGGCATAGGGGAGGCATGAGTGGAGTTTTGGAGATACTTTCAATTTCAACATAGCTATGACATGGAGAGTGGATGTGGTGTGGAGATGGGTTTCTTGACCAAGTGGTTGTGGATTAAGGGTGTTGGCTGCAATGTAGTGTCCTCAGATGGAATTTTCAGCAGTTCTGCTAATTTAGGCACAACTGATCTATAGAGCTAGGGCTACGACATAGCCTATGATGTGGTGACTTTGACTGTGTCATAATCTTCTTTACTATTTTATCAAATCTTCGATGTGGATATATCTAAATTACTTGGAGGTCACTTTTAACAACTATAATATGGTGTTTTACTTCACACTATGTTGTGGTTTGGTGATTTTTAGCAATTATGTGGCATGGTGGGTAGGTTGTGATGTGGTCATATGTTTTTCAGACTGATAAATTTTAAAACCCCCTTAAACCTTACCTTCTGTTCGGCTTCTCTATTATTTATTAAGCGACCCAAGTGCATCCCACAAAGTTCTTTCATCCCCCATTTTGTAGCTTTCAACCCCATCCTTGGGGTATTGATCTGTAGTAGTTTTAGGTAAGACCCCTCATATTTCCTTATTTTCTACATGTTTCTTTGTTTGAGGAGGGGTCGTTGTTAGGGAAATTAGTGGTTTTGTTGTTTTTTTGATGGGAGAATGATGTGGTTGTTATTTTCTAGACTGGTAAGGATGTTTTTCTTTGTTGTGGTGCTTGGTGATGGCCTCCCCCTTACTTCAACCCTATGCAACGGATCATAAAGCTCTGTTTGAGGTAGGGGATCCTTTTCTTTTCATCCAATTGTATCTGTGGGAGGGGTTCATGTTTTTGTTATCTTTTGGGAAGATATTATTCACTATCTTAATGAATATAATAAATTAGTTAATTGAAATTTAAGGGTAAGAGGAAATAAACCTCATTCTTTACATCTTTTTGATATTATCGATATTGTGATTGTATAGGTTTGACACCTTTCTAAAAATCATAGTCGTTGGGCGATTTGTTTACATTATGGTTGTTGTGATTATGAAAACCCCATTGCACTGTTGTTTGTTATCACTTTAAATTAAATTGGATAACCACTTATATCCGGATAAAGAATTAGTTTCACATAAAACTATGACTTGTCTGAGAATTATCTTGAAATAAAGAAGTGGAATGTGATGAAATCCCTTGCTAAATCTGAAAATGGTTCTTGAATAAATGATTTGTGAATGTGTGAAAGTGTTATGTGTGATTGTAATGTGTGGGGTTAGATGTGATGAAATGTGGTTGGTATGTGGCAGTTGTGAGGATAAGTGGCATTGATGTGGCGGTGGTGATGCAATGTAATGTCCCTGATCCAATACTCTCTCACGTGGAAAAATCAGGTTTGTTACTGGAACTCAAGTGCACTTCCCCATACATCAGATGATGCCGATTAGCAATAGGGGTGTAAAGGACATAGCATAATAAAGACTATACCCCCTAATATAAAGTTACAATACAACATAAATAACCAATATAAATAGATATCTGAGTAATTAAAAATAGCGGGAACAATAAAACATATAATTGGATGGTAAAAGATAAACCTAGTGAACTAAATAATAATGAATCATGTAATTTCATTCTGAAATGTATCTAAATAAAAAACCAAAGCAATACATGTAAAATACCGTGATGAAACAAATAACTCAAAATACCTCGATCCTAAACTCCAAGCCAGTCCTGTCTCCAAAATCCAACCCATCCAGCAAGAAACAATCAACTATAAGGTACCTTTACTTTGTCCAAACCTGCATCCATGTAATCTTCTCAGGTACCAAACAAAGGTTTGAATAGGGTGTGACTAAAACTCTGTAGGTCAACACCACTATGTCTAAACAAAACTAGTTTGATAATAAATTCATGTAATAAAGCAATAAATAGGTATATTAACTAATCAATTAATACACTATAACCATCAACCTACTTCGACACCATGACAGAATATCTCTGAGCATGTAGCATAACCATGCCAACCATAACCACAAAATCATGGAATAATATCATAACTGTTCCAAACCCTATAAGCATTTCAGCATCACCAAACCAAGACCTTTATATAATCATTTCATCATAACCGGATCAATTCCTTTATATAAGAATTTCAACATACTAGGAAAAACCCTTTATATAATAATTTCAGCATATCGGGGGACAATCCCTTTATATAATCATTTTAGTACGACTAGGCCAAGTCCTTTATATAAAAATTTCAGCACAACCAGGCCAAACCCTTTATATAAGCATTTTAGTATGAATCACATCACAAGATATAACAGCAAGTACAACATCATAAGCCACAAGGGTTAATTCATCCAATTACCCTTTTTATCTTTTAAATTCCCTTTAATTTATCAAGTTAGGTATTTAACCATTCACGTTCCCACACACACAACCATATCATATCAGGTTTCTCTAGCCATTCCAAATAATCAAGTAATCCATTTTCTAAGGTGAATCTATCAAAATAAAATCACTTGAGGCCTCATGTCATACTAAAAACACTTTAATCCATTAGCCAATTATTCATTATTCAAGGGTAGGATCACCCTACAGGTAGCCGCAAGCCAGGTCTCAACACTATTAGATCCACATATATCCAAAGGTTTAATCAAACATATGATTATCATCACTCATTATTTAGTTAATTAATGTGCATGTTGTGTCAGCGCAATCACATAATATTACACATACTTAATAAATTTTGAAACATAATGATGGGGGTTTTTATACACCACCTACCTTTATCTGGTGATCAAAACAACGCTTAAAACATGTAACACCAACAAGGAATGAAGGTGGAGAGATCACAAGAAGAAACTAGATAAAAAATATCAAGATCAACACTGGATTCCATAGCGGTTAAATGATTACACTGTGATAACGAGGAACAAGTGGAAGTGAGGGAAAATCCAAATCAAAACAAATCACCAGGGATTGAACACTTGATCGAGACATTCATAAGGGAAGAAAGAACTAAAAAATAATATACAGCTTCCTAGGGATAAAGAGAGAAGATTTTCACGTGATGAATAATGAAATCATACACGCATCGTGGCTTTAAAACTGTTGAGCCTGAGAAATACATGACATGTAATTGTTTCACATTGAGTATTTCTCAAATTATGAGTTATACCAAAAAAATGTGCTACCTCGGGTTAAAATAACCCTCATCATACATTACATGATGTGAAACAGTTTCATGAAATGTATTTGCTTCACATCGTGAACCTATTTCATGATATCTACCTGGCGATAGTTACGCGTCGTGTAACATGTGCACAATGTGTAAATGTCCTACAGATGGATTTAAGCCTAGCTTATGTAGAAGATCCTGAACCACCTCCGAAGTCTTCCAAATGGACAAATAACCCTCACAATCCCCCTTTTAACATATTTATACACAAAATCCATTAATTCAAACAAACATACACCCCATACTTTAGTTCATTCCCCCCAGTAAAAGTTCTATGTCCTCAAACAAGACTTGACCACCAAGGTTTAAAGAAGAAGGAAAACCCAACCAAAATAGATTAACGCAAAACTCAAAGAGGGATATATCTGAAAAAAGATGATATCTTACAAGATCACTACCATATAGTAGCTCATCCCCAGGCTACTCTAAGCATCATTGTGGGGTCTCAGTGAACAAGTCTGGTCACTGTACTCACATATCAGACTCTATCTCCTAGGTATCCTCTTGAACACACCCATGCTTCCACTATAGATATACTTCTCACAATGGTCCACAATCCATATTGGATTCTCCTCAAAGGACACATCTACACCAAACTTGATGTTATCTACTTCTACCATATTAGAAGGGTCAAGATGATATCTAAGAAGCTGCAACACGTGAAACACATTGTTCATGGAACTATATCAATATGGAAGGGATAATCAGTACGTCACTAGACCGACCCCTTCCACTTTCTCAAACATCCCAACAAACATGGGTTCTAGTTTTCCTTGTTTCTTGATAAGGTGTTGGCCTAACCTAGGTGAAGCCCGAAGGAAAACACGATGAAAAAACTCAAAATACAGAGGATATCTCTACTGATCAGTGTAATATTTCTTCCTACTCTGCATGGTCACCAACTACCTCATGATTAAATGAACCTTCTTAGACGTCTCCTGCATGAGACTAGGTCCAACAGGCTCACCTACCACTAACCAATAAAGAGGTGAACAAAACAACCTGCCATACAAATCCTAGAAATATTCCATTTGGATCAATTCTTAGAATATATTATTATAAGAGAACTCCATGAGTGATAAATGATTATCCCATGAACCATTGAAATAAAAAACACATGCTCGTAACATATCCTCCAGCATCCGAATCATCCATTCATATTGAACTTCAGTCTATGGATGATAGGTTGTGCGCAGAAGAACCTGTGATCCCAAAGCCTTATGAAGACCCTACTAGAACCGAGATGTGAAATGAGTATCTTTATTAAAAAAAATACTCCTCAGAATACCATGCAATTAAACTACCTATTTCATATAGAGACTACCCAGATCATCAATGATAAAGGTATCCCTGATAGAAAAAAAGCAGACTAACTTCCTCAGTTGATACACGATCACCCAAATTACATCATTCTTGTGAGGTGGGTAATCCTATCACAAAATCCATAGTGACATCATCACATTTCCACTTCGGAATGTTCAGAGGCTGCAACAACCCAGAAGGCCTTTGATGCTCAGATTTCACCTGCTGATAGGTGAAACATCTCACCACAAATCCCTCTACCTCCTTCTTTATTCCTGATAACCAGTATTTTCTATGAAGATCATGATACATATTTGTCAAACTAGGATGTACCACCCATCTAGAAGCATGAAACCCTCTCATCATCTCCTCGCACAATCCCTTAGGAACCCATACTCAACCATGGAAAAGAAGGATATTACTGCTACCTAGAGACCATATTGATGATGGCTCCCCACTATATAAGCTATCCCTTAAATCTAAGACCTATTGATATGATAACTACTTTGTATTGATTTGGTCAAGAATAAAAGGTATAAAAAATTTCAATGTTAGACCCACTCATCCCTATAACTACTAAACATCTAGATGCATGTATGAAAATAATACCATCATTCAACACTCATCGAAAGACTCCCACATTTCCTATATCGGCGTCTTTTGGCTCAATGTGTCAGCAACAATGTTTCCCTTTTTCAATGTATAAGCCATCTAGAAGTTGAAAGATTGAAGATACTCGATCCACCTCCTCTACTAAAGGTTCAGGTGTCACTAAGAAAAGATATACCTGAGGCTCTTGCTGTAGAAACACTGGGAGTCATAGTGAAAAATAGGTTTATAGATGAAGAAAAACAAAAAAAATTAAGAATAAGAATATGAACATGGACACAATGATTTACATGGTTTGAGAATAATCCCTACATCTATGGAGAGGAAAAACCATTTCACTAAAATCAAGAGAATAATTAAAGGTAGATTTCAGAGTTTCATACACACAAAAACCCTAGCTCAAATGAGATAATAAATAAGATGAAAAATTGTACCACTAACCGCATAGTAAGTCCACTGTGCTATAGTTAATGGTGGTCAAAAGTCCGTAACTCTATAGTGTTGTGACCACCCAAGTCCAAGATTTTACAGTGGTCGATGGTTAGAAGTCCACAAAGCTACAGTATCGTCGACTCCAATATCCTATATGCTATAGTATCCATGCCAATGGTCACACTATTACAGTTCCCTATCAGTATCTCCTGGTCAGTTATACTACATTCGGTCATAGTTATTTCTATTCCCCAAAATTTAGGTCGTGGGCCTTTGGCCCCCGGACCCTTATAGCAGGGACATGTTTCCCTTTTTAGCCCCCCCCCCACAAGCTCATTGTGGAACTCGACCTGTGAGAGTTGGGACCTAGTGTTCAATATGGGATGATATCATTCAGCCCAACATCATCCAAAATGGACTAGACAACACCAATCCAAAAGATTTTGTGATCTATGTACACCAAAAACCTCTCACCCATAAGATAAAGTTTCCAACATCTCAGGGCATGTAGCACCACCGCTAACTCCAGATCATGAACAAGATAATTCCTTTCATGTAGTCACTCAAGACAATGTCATGATGTTGAGAATGATTGTATGTTGACTGTGATTACACTAAGATGGAATAGATGAAAACCACCACCAAATGATCTGGAAAAGGATGAAATATCCGATTCATCAAGGCCTTAAATATCTTCGGTATGTTCGTCAAACCAAATGACATCAACACGAACCCATACAAGCCATAAATGTTCCTAAAAGTAGTATGGGGTATGTTTTATAGTCTTACCCTCAAATGGTAATACCATGATCTCAAATTGATATTGGGTAAGATCTTATCACCTCTCAACTGATCGAAGAGATCATCAATGCGTGGAAGGGGATACCGATTCTTAACCCTCATCCGGTTCAATATCCAATAATCCACACACAGGAGCAAAGTTCCATAAACCTTCTTGAAAAAAAGAACTAAAGAACCCCCTGACAATGTACTAGGACATATAAAACCATTAGCTTCTAGATATTCCAACTGAACCTTTAACTCCCGAAGCTCTATTGGTGCCATCCTATAAGGTGATATAGAAACTTGATCTGATCCCAACACCAACTCGATCGTGAACTCGATCTCCTGCTCGGGTGTTAAGCCATAGATATTGTTATGAAAACATCTTGAAAATATTATATCACTGGAGGAAAAGTATCCTACTGCATCCCACCATCATCTAGAGAAAGACCTGCGAGACAATTCAATTTTCACTGAATTGGTCTTGCATGACCAGCCTGAAGATTCCAATCACCCTAGTGAAAATAGATGCCACATTATGAAGATAAAAAATGTAACTCTCCTCCGGTAACATTAAATATGAGCCTAGTATAGAACTAGATGATCCATAATAAGAATCAAATAAAAACCTGTCATTTTCTACATGAATGGTTCTCAAAAGAAATGGTAACCACCAATTTATAGAGAATATGCCTTGAAATGTTTGATATTATCTGACCTCAACCCCAATAGTGTATAGATGGTCAAAACACCATCCAAACTTTCCACAATTAAGTCTAAATAGTTGTAAAAATAGAAGATAAAAAGGATTGCGGTTCTCCTGTATCAAACAAAACACAAGTAAGGGTAGATGATATAAGAATTGTACCTCTGATGGTAGATGGTCATGCATCCAAACTAGCTAGATTAGATTGTATAACATGCAGATAAATTTCCCCTCTACCTTGGGCTCCGGTCTAACTCCCATAGGTTGTTTCCTCTACCTGGTACCACCACTCCAACACTGGGGTACCATGTCCCCTACCTCGACCTGAACATCCAGTGGAACTCCAGCTACCAGTCTGCTAATAGGTAGCCATGTCCTTCCCAGACTCTGGTACCTATCCTAATCCCCTGTCACTGCTCTACTGCTGTGTACCCCTACAAAACCTCTACAGGTGACCCAAATTACTACAAGCACGACACTTCAAAGCAGGGTAGGGACACTGAGACTGCTTGTAGACAAAATTTCAACATTGATAACAATTTAATGGAACATGATCTTAATATGGATTCCCACTACCCTGGTTAATATTGCTGTTGTTTCCTTGGAGAAAACTATCATATCAATGCTTCTTTCCACTAGAATAAGTTCTCCCAGTTCGCCCTACTGAAACAACATGACCACTACTTGGGACCTCTTTTAGATTCCCTTCCATGATGAGAGCTTAATTCATCACATCTAAAAAGATACTCAAGTGAAAGACGATCACCTATGACTTGATATCATAAAAAATCCCATCATGAAAACGTCTCACCACTACTAGAAATGTGGGATATACCCATAGATCTATACCAACGATTTGAAAAAACTGTTGGTATAGCCTACCCTATCCCAATGATTTGTCCTAATCGTTGAGATAATATATTTATATGAATCCTATCCCAACAGTTTAAAAAAAACCATTGGGATAGACCACAGTTTTAAAAAACCATTGGCATATCTCTTCCCTAAATATGTAGCATGGGAACCCCTCTCCTCCCATCCATATCTAATCTCGAGCCCTAGAAGCAGCAACATTCCACTATCTTCCCAATCGTCCAAGAGACGATCTCTCTTCTTGATTTCATTTCATTATTCTTCAATATTAAATCAGTGGGTTCCAAATCATTGAGGTATTTTATCAACCATCCATTTTATTTTTATTTTTAGTCTAAAGCACCATGCCAAATTCTTATTTTTTGTGTGCATTTACTTTCTTATGATCCTGTGGTTTGATTTAGGCTTTCTTATATTAGGTTCAGGTTTGTTTGGGTTAGTTCAGACCAGTTTGGGTTCGTTCTATTCAATTTTGGATCAGTTCATTATTGTTTGTTCTACTTCATTTTGGTTCTAGTTAGTTTAGTCCAAAATCTATATATTTATATTTTAAATTAATACAACTGTGACATTATTAGGTATGGAACATCCCCATGTATCATGAAATCATCAAAAAAATTACTACAAAATTGTTCAATATTTTACTAGTTATGAATGGATTATGATTCATCATTCATATTTATTAGTATTTGATATATTCAACCAACTTGTGATCTCAGGTAATGGATTTTATTGACTTATAGCATGATGTGTCTATGTGGGTAGATTCAATACCTTTTATATGATTAACTAATCTAATTATTTTTATTGATTGTTTAAGATTTCAAAATTTTATATGAAATTATTATCATGATATAATTTTTTTGGGATTTATGAGTTTTCATATTCAATTGTTATTTTTTTTTTATTTTCTATGATTTTTAGTGATTTTGAAGAAAAAAGTATTTTTTTGAGAAAAATGATATTGAGAAAAGACGTTCGTAGATGGCGGAATTTTTTACTTGTGGATTGATATGGTATTAATTTTATATCTCTAGTATGGTTGTGTGTATACAAAAAATAAATTATTTAAGTAGCTTATTTTCTAACATATATACAACAACAATTTGAAAAGAAGACATATAGAGAGTTTTTTTAGGTAATTTAACTAGAAAATGTATTTTTATACCAACACTTTCCTAGTGAAATAATTATAGGATAGAATAATAGGAGGAAGGGTAAATGTGTTTTAGAATTTAAAAAAAATCCTAAACTAAACTAATAGGTAAAAATAGTGAAAAGGACAAGTGAGAGTGATAAAAATAGATGAAAACTATGAAAAGAACACAATGAAATAGTTTGGAGAAAACAATAGAGATTTATTAATCCTAATAGTGAATAGTTAATGAGTTGGGGGAGAGAATATTTATATAGACTGTTGAAAAATATTTCATTTAATGCAACAATATTTATCATGGCAGTGTAATGGTGAAGATTTGTAGGTGATGTCACCTTATAAAATTTTTCTCTACCTTCTCCACCAAATAATTATTTTTCAACCACAATCTGATGTAAACACAATTCTTTCATGGAATATTGATGAGTATTATTCTTCACCCATCGATACATATACTCATACCTTAATAAATATTAGATATTTATCATCACCAGTTAGTATACTTCAATTTCACTTTTGGATTGGTTCATTATTCTTTTTTCTGCTTCATTTTGGTTACAATTAGTTTAGCATAATCTCTATATTTCTATTTTAAATTCATAAAGCCATAAAATTATTAGGTATGAAACATCCCCTTGTAGCATGAAATCATAAAAAAAGACAGAATCAATATTATGTCTATAAAACTTAGATAACATCTTAACAGATGTCTATTTCATTTTCAACAAGAATACTTCTAGTATAAATATCTACCACATTTTCACTAATATTTGATACTAATAGTTCTAAATCCCTAATAATAACTCTATAAGAATTGAATCCTCCATAAAATTCATATTATTCCATGAAACCCCTTAAAATGAATCTAGATGTTATTTATATATCTAAAACATGGAATATTCCATGAATTATTCTAGATGAAGATGATGTTCCATAGTATAATCAATCTCTCATACAGATCCAATTTTAAAAATAGTTCAAAAACATAAATAATAAATTAAATTCCCTACTAAACCCACACATTAATTTATACATAAAGTAGAAAGCATGGTATAATATAACCATTAATAGCACTATGTACTACCACCTCACCTTATTATGAAAAATACTCATTACATAACTTATCACTCAAAATATAATATAAAATCACACTGAACATACCTGACCCAAACCACATTGAACTAAACCAAACTAAACAAATGGGAACCAAAGATACATGAATGGAAATGATTTAGACTGACCCAATCCAAACTAAACTGAGTTTAAATTACCCAAATCAACCTAACTCGAATGGGATGAGATGGATAAAAATTAACTCTCAACCAAACAGAACCAAATTTACTTGAAATGACCTGACATAAACAAAAAATGGAACCGAACCAAACTAAACAAAAGTGAAATGTACCATGAAGACCTAATTCAACACTAAATAAACTAAATTAAAGTGAATTGATTAGACCCTAAGAAAACCGAATTTTACCAAACCGACCAAATTATGATTGAAAATAAATAAACTAAACCAATCAACCATTTACACAATCAAACCTAATCAAACTAAAAAATACTATCTATATAATAACCGAACCAACTTGATCAAACCAACTGACTTGACCTGACCCAAGTAGACTTGAGTAGACCTGAACTACACTAAAATTCATCAAACTAAACTAAAATAGAAATAATTGAACTAAATTGAACCTAACTGAGAGAAATTATATAGTAATGATAAAAAATTATATGACTTAAACAATATTAAATAAAATTATAATAGGCAAGCATTGACTCAAACCAAATAAAAAAAGAAAACCCAACCAAACTAAATTGACCATAACTAAACTAATCATAAACAAACAAAACTAACCAAATTGAATAGAACAAGCTGTACCAAATTGAATCAAATCATATCAAACAACACCAAACCAAACCAAATAGAATTTATTTGAACCAAAGTAAATAGAACCAATTTGAACCAAACTAACCCACTTTGAATCAAACTATCCCAAATTGAAACAAATTAAATTGAACAAAACCATATGCATTTTAACTAAAGATACAAATCCCCAACTGAATCAAACTAGACCAAATCAATAAAAAATTACCAACATAACCCGAATACGACCAAATTTAAATGAACCTAATTAAATTGAATTAACCAAAAAAATACTAAACTAAATAAAATGAACCTGAACTAGACCAAATTGATGGGGAGAGTAACTAAGGCACCTATCTGAAGGTCCTTTATGCCTCATCTATTTATTCACTCAATTACATCTCATTTAAATAACAACCCTAGGTATTTATATTCCATAAGACACATTTTCATAATTAAATACTCAAACCTCGATGGATTTGGAATATTATTACTCATTGATATAATTAAATTCAATATCATGGGTTTATACTTTTATTATTTTGTTATATATATAGTATTTTGTTATCTTTTATATTACGATTCTCATATAGACTAGTGTGTCATTTATGGTTTCATATAAAGTCAAAAATCATCATTTACTTAAATATATTTTCAATTAAACTTAAATATTATTTAATTTCTTTTATGAAATGACATATAATTTTTTTTACAGAATGGATATAAGTTGGATGTATGAAACCGATCTGATCTCAAGAGATTTTCAAAAAAAATTAAAGAAATTTTTAGTTTTTTCATTTAAAAATGCTTTAGATAATGGTCACATACACTTCACATGTTATAATTATATTGTAAGACCTTGGTTGAGTTGTGAAGAAGTTAGCTATCATATAACCAAATATTATTTTCAAATAAACTACTATGAGTGGTATCACAATGGGGAGAAAATTCAATCTCAAAATGTTCATGATCCAAATGAGAGGATTGAATTATAGAATTTATCAGATGACTGATTTTCATTTATTTTTCATCATGATAAGGAAGGGATTCTGACCAAAGAAGCCTTATATATGATCACACATGATTTATGTAATGAAAATGATGATGTTGACAGGGTGAAAAAATTGAATGATGATGGCACGAATCTAGTATATCAGTAATGTGGCAAAATAAAAAAGCTAAAATTTTTAATCTGACTATTTCATGGGAAAACCATGAATGGGATTTATAATACTACCATAAATTATATTGTTAAATTTTTGAAGTAATTACTTCCAAATGATGTAGATATTACCTTAAACCATCATATGACCTGGAAGTTATTTTAGGAACTTGGATTTTCAAAAAACAAAATTCACGCTTGCCTGAAAGATTGTAGCTTATTCTGGGAGGAAACTACTGAATGAAATGATTGTATAAAATGTGGTATATCCCAATGGAATCCAAAATCTAACAGAACACCATCCCATGTGCCACATAAAGTAATGTGACACTTTCCATTTATCCCAAGACTCTAGAATCTTTTCATGTATGATGAAATATCAATAAAAATGTGATGGCGTGATATTGAGAGAAAGAAAGGTAATGATGAGTTGGTTCAAACTAAATATAGATTTCCATGGTAGAAATTTGATGCTCGATATCCTGATTTCAAAGTAGACATGCATAATGTGAGGTTGGGTCTATCATGTGACAATTTTAATCTGTTTGGACAAATGCTTACTTCGCATAGCAGATGGTCAGTTTTCATACACATTTATAACCTTCCTCCAGGAATGTGTATGAAAAAACATTTCACTTTCATGAGTATACTCATATATGGACCTTATGATCTTTGAAATGATATAGATGTATACATGAAACCTTTAATAAATGAGTTGAAATATATTTGGAATGTGGGTGTGTTCACATACAATGCATTTTCTAAAGACGTATTTCATATGTGTACTGTGATTATATAGAAAATCAATGATTTTCTTGATTATAAAATGATTTCTAGATGTAGAACAAAAAAAACTACCATGTCCTATTTGTATGAATAATACACGATCCATAAGACTTAAATATTGCTATAGATTCAGTTTTATGGGACATCGACGATTCTTGCCAATGGATCATCCATATAGGAATAATCATAGAAAATTTTAAAATACCATGGAGACTGAAAATATGCCTAAGCATATGTCTATAACTGATGTGCTTAATGAATTGTAATATTTCAGTTTTTTATTTGGTAAGGGTCAGATGAAATCTAGAAAGAGGAATAATGTTTCCACTGAAACTAGTTACAATTGGAATAAGAGAAGTATCTTATTTGAGTTGCTTAATTAGTCATCCAAATTGTTATGTTATTTCTTAAATGTAATTCACATGGAAAATAATTTATGTGAAATTTTTCTTTCAATTATTCTAAATGTCAAGGGAAATACAAAAGATGATTTATGATCTCAGCGTGACTTTTTGGATCAGGGCATCAGACCAGAATTGCATCATGTGTGTATTAGTGAAAATAAATAGAAAGTTCCATGTTCTTATTATGTGATGACACCTATAAAAAAAATCAATTTTTGGAAGTACTAGAGACTATTAAAGTTCCTGATGGATATTCAAGTGACACATCAAAACACATCAATAGAAGAGAGTTGAAGTTGAAATCTTTAAAGACTCGTGATTATCACATCCTTCTGCATGAGTTGATCCTAATAGAAATATATCATCTTCTATCCAATATTTTAAAGGTGTCATTTATTCGGTTGTTCCATTTTTATAGATATCTTTGTGTTAATAAGTTTTCCAAGTCTTTCTTTTAATAAATTTTAGAATAGGTACCGTTAATTTTTCTTGAGTTAGAGAAAATATTTCCTCCATCATTTTTTATATGCATGCTACATCTAACTATCCATCTTCCAACCAAAATACTTCTTGGATGACCTGTTGCTTTTCATTGGATGTATCCAACTAAAAGAAATATATACACATTGAAGTCTTATGTCTAGAACATTAATCTTCCCAAAGGTTATATCATGAAAGGTTACTTGGATCAAGAATGTATGGATTTATGTTCAATGTATTTGTCTGATATGACTACAAGACGAAACATACCAATGAGAAATGAAGAAGAATAGTATGAGAAAATTGAACCCAGTTTTCATCACTTCCCCAAATAGGGGGAACTCTAGTATCATATACATTGACCACATTAATCCTTGAAGAGTGGGAAATGGAACATCACACAGTTTTGTTTAACTGTGATTTGTTCTATGACTACATCAAGTAAGTAAATTGAACATATATATCTTATCTCATCTCATCTAATTTTACATATTTTTTAAACTATATATATTTTTTAGCAGGGAAAATAAACAAATGATAAATATAAAGCATCATTCTTTATCTTTGAGAAGGAGATGGACTTTTCATAGAAAATAGTTTTCTTATTGGTTGAAATTGAAGGTAGAAATATCACTGTAACAAATTAATAAAATCAATATTTAATTAATTTTAATATTCATTTATATTTTAGGTATTGATTTTTTCTGTTGACTCCGTCTTTGAGGAAATAAGATCTTTGTATTTTGGTCCTAATTACATGGTTCATGAGTGAAAATAAATTGTGATCAATGGTTATAGATTTATTATCCCTGAACGAGAAATGAGTATGATAACACCACATTATGGTGTTATGGTAACTACCGAAACAAACTGTTATTCCAGTGCATCAAATGGTAGACCTCAATTTGAAAATGTATCTTATTATGAAGTTATTTAGAAAATACTAATATTGGATTATTACTCTCATGTTTGAGTAACTATGATGAAATGAAAGTGGTTTGACTCGATGATGAGGCATGACACATTTATTAATGATTTTGGATTTCGAGTTATTGACATGAATAAAAATCTTGATACTGATGAACCAAAAGTATTGGAATAAATGGAGAAATAAGTTTTTTATGTGAAATATCATCTTCAACCTGAATTTGGTGTCTCTATTGAAGTAATCCCATGACATTTTTTGATGATGATGATTATGGAATTGAAACCATCCCTGCTCCCATTAGTCCTAATCAATTTATTACTTATGATGAATCCAATAGTTCAATTGTTAGAGTTAATTGTGAACCTGAAGTTGTGGTGGAATATATATATAATAATCCATCTATGTTCTTAGATATTTTAGTTTAGCTCGACTTGGGTTGTTAAGGTTGGTACTATTCAAATTTCTTTACTATTGATTACAAATATTTATCATCCAACTTGACCTTAATGTGCATTTTCAATATTTACTGGTTGTAGTTTTCTTTGAGTTGCATTTTCTAATATTTAATTGAACTATACTCAAGCCTACCAAACAAAAAAAAACTGAAATAATTAAATTAGAACAAAAAATAAGATGAATTTAATTAGACATATTAAAATAATTAATATTAAAATTAAAACCATTGAAAATAATGACCTAACCAAAAAATAAAAAAATGAACTAACCCAAAATATGAACCAAATGACCTAATACAAATAAAAATAGACAAATGACCTAATCAATTGAAAAAAATGAATGAAATGACCTAATAAAAATAAAATTGGATAAATGACCTAATAAATTGACTAAAATGATCCAAATGACTTAACAAAAATTGAATTGGATTGAATTAAAAATTGAAGAAAACTATATCATGACCATTCTAAACATGATAATTTGAACATACTGATTTTTCTATGTCATGTATTATGTTTTTATATTCTTCCCACAAAATATAAAATGTTTTTTTATATCACTACGTATCCTATATTTGGTTTTTCAATTGGTATTACTTAATTAAGTCATGTATCATCTTATTTCTTGTTTGGATTACACATTAGTTATAAATTTCTAATTAATTCCATTTTTTTTCAAATGCAGGAAATGAAAAACATTAAGGAGATATGAATAAGAAGGATAATAGACAATAATTTATGAATGAGAGAGATGGGTGTACCTTCTTTGGTGCATGCTATGAGTATTTTATTTAAAATATATATATTAATAACATATAATGTCATGTGATTAATTTTGTTTTTAAATTTTAATTAGGATCCAACACCTAGGTGATAATTATTCTCTAACTAGCCTAGTGGTTCTAATGTTCAGACTAATGATATAAGGGGGGTGGGGGGTGGGGGTACTAGAGCTATGTACTCCACTCGGAATACACAATCACACCCTATCCCTCCCCCTAACATACCATATACCACACCTTATGATCTCACGATGTTGCTAGAGACACCTGATATGTTTAGTTTTCCCATGTTTTCACCACCATTTGCATTTGAGCCTCATCACATATGTTTCCCTTATCTGATGATGATTCATACTCCTCATCCATATTACGAATTTGCACATCCATCTATGCCATATTCTTTTCATTCCACTTCCTTCTCCCTAAGATTCTATATTCCTTATTCTCCAAATTCTCATTCGGCACATTCTAATCCTCTAGTACATACATTGAGACCCACTCCATATGTATGTTCCTTAAGAGCCCGAGGATCCAGTGGCACCCACTGATTAGACGGCCTCAGGTATATTTATAAAACCCTAGTATTTTTTACCACAATTTATTTTCATTATAAGATGTATTGATATAATAATATTTTCTTTAACAGATGGATCTTCTGATAAGTGGCATGGGCATACATGCATGTGTGTGGTGTGGAACCACCATATACATGTAATGGTAGAGTAAAAAAAGGACAACCAAATGATTGAAAAATAGGGTGGGAATGTAGGAGTTTTATGGAGACGTTTTCCAAATACTATGAAATCATTCTCTTCAGGCCACTCTCCTAGAGACACAAGCCAAATTAAGTAAAGGATACTACTTGGGAACAAATATGGGTAAAAAATTAATTAGATTTAATTTTATATTATTAGTTTATTTATATGAATTAATATTTTGGTGATGGATTTATTTTAATTTTCCCGATGGTAAGGCTATGAGGAAAGAACAACTCAGGAAATTAGGTGAGCTATAGAGAGCATATAAGCATGAGTTGTATAGTGGATGATGTGCTAGAGTTGGTATGGATTTAGAAGCCACAACTATCATGAATTACTACCGGGTATAATATTATCAGGAAATTATTTCTCATTGGACGAGTATTGAGTTCAAGGTATCAATCAAACTTGAGTTTTTTAAATGAAAATTACCATGATTTTCATTGATAATTTGTTTTTTATTATTAAAAATTATTTTTTAGGAATATTTAGGAAGAAATAAAAAAACAAGGATACTAGAAAATACCTCCACACTTTGGGGAGGAATACAATGCTGAACTATGAGAGGAAATATGCATGACACTCATTTAATATTATAATAGAATTGTCTTTCTAAAAACTGTTCATTATTGAAAAATGATATAAAGGTTTTATTACACATGGTTAACAATTTGATCCATTCCATCACATATCCAAAAAATAAAGGGTAAATGGACTATTTTCTATGATAAATGTGTTTTATAAATTTTATATATTAAAATATGATGGAAGGATTTTCCAAATAGATGGATATATGTAAAAAATGTGAACAAAACAAGAAAATAAAATTAATAATATACTATTAAAAAATTAATGAAAAAATCTACATGAATCTTTTTTGACCACCAAGAGTGTATGAGGTGTCGTCATCCCCTAATAAACAGTTTTACTCTTTCTTCATCATCCACTTCTTTGGTGGTATTTTGTTTAATTTCTTTATCTATCAGTATACCTTTTCTTTAAAATCATGATAATATAGGTCAATTTCATGTTTTCTATCCACTAGTGCAACATCATCTTCAAATTGGGAAACCCCTTTTCCAATTTCCATATCCATCCACTCTTCAATGGTAGCTACCTCATTTTCAAGATCAATTTCTAGAGATAACCAATACTCATCCAAGACTATAAATTCAGCATAATTAGAGTTAGATTTTGTTGAAAGAAATTAATAATTTATGAAATTATACTCAATGGATAGTTATACTCCCTTATGCAGCTCAACCATGATTTCATGATCTTTAATGAAGTTATATGGACTAGTTCCTTTATAAAAGGTTAACAGATCCCCCAGATGTTCTTAAAACCCATAATATCATTTTTTTCTTCCTTTAAGTAATATTTAATATGTTATAAAACATTATTATTAAATCAAAATCATTAAATTTTTAATTTATTATGAGAAAATATAAGGATAAGAGATTTTGGATTTTGATCACCCCCCATTAAAGTATCATTGAAGCACACTTCTAGGAATATATCTCATTTCACCTAAATACAACCATGAAAAAAATGTGTTCTTATTTTCATGACCTTATATTCTATTAAACACGTCACTTCCAGATGACTCACCATCAAACATAACTTACAGACCTTACATGAGTAGAAACACCATCATCCTATAAGATATATAACTTCCACAATTGAATCATCAAACGACCACTAAATATGAATAGAATAGATATCTGGAATATTCATGGAAGTCTTCCATTGACTCTTCCCCATGTTATGAGTTCTACCTTGATGAACAGAACATGCTTCTCGACTTACAATGGACATGGACAATATTTCAGCAAATCCAGACTCTGTCGTACCACTTCTATCTACACCAATGAACATCATTCCAAAAAATAAGTATCTACTATACCAAGGGAAGCTAGAGGACTTCCAACTAAGCTTTTCATGTCACCTTAATAATGAAACATGTCATAAGACTCAAAATTTTCCAGGAGGACTTTCGATGTAACATCCTAAGTTATATTATTTTTTAAATAAATGTTTTGTTAATGTCTTATTTATCATATTAAATAAACTATGAAATATTTTATCATGATGTGTATTTTATTAAATTACATGATTTTATATATAAAAACCATAAAATTGAATAATTAATTATTACACATTAATAATAGGGTATGGGATAAATTAATGTTATAAAAATATCACTTTAACTAAATTTAACTTTATTTTAGAAGTAATGTTTAAATATATGTTCATTAAACATGAAGTTATATTTAATATGTTTTCATTTCAAAATTTATAATTTAACAATAATTTACTTTATTTACAAACTTATAAAATAATTTTTCAATGAAATAATTTTTTTTAAGATACACTACATAGTGGACCAGTTCTCTGATATCTAATTATGTTTCCCATGTCTTAACTCTTGAGATTTACACTTATTCAAATTATATTATTTTTATATTCATAAAACTATTTTATCCATACATGGTATAACAACTTCACATACATGATATTTTCACTTGAATGAGGTGTAAGATAAATCCATTGAATGAGATCTTTTTTTTTCACTATAATTCATATACCATATGTTTTTCTTTTTAGATTCATTTAGAATTAATATCCATTTTATTTTATTTATGAAATTCACTATTAATAATATATTTCCAATTATTGTTTTCAACATTCAATTTCATTGTAGAGGGTGTTTTTGAATATTGAAGGATGTGTGCCTCGATAAAAATTATTTTTCTCAAGCAGAAACAAAAAAATGGAAGCATGGTAAACAAACTGACACAAAAGAATATTGTAAGCTTTAATTTGTTGATTTCAAATTTTAATACCTATTTTTTAACTTAATAGTCCATTTATATTTATAAAAATTTGATTTAGAGTCCCTTTATGAGTAGGAAGATGAATTTTTTTTCTAAATAATCACTTACATAAGGTTTTGGGAGATGAGCACCATGGTAGAGTACACTATCGAATAGGGAAGAGTATTATCCTGATGAGGTATTGGCCCACTTCAGGTGCTAGTTATGGTAGCACTAATTTGGAAAAAGATAATTCATTAGAAACACAGGATTACACCAAGGTAGAAAAGTATAAAAAAATAGTCATACAAGAGCATGAATGGAATCAAAGGGTGAATGCTGAATTTATAAAATTTATGGAAGTTTTATGTCCATCACTTCCACTAGATAATGCTGTGGCTTGTCATGAACATATGTCAATGATGCGTATGTTATATAGTTCACCTATAATTATTCCTAGTGGTGGTAGGGAATATGATGTTTCTAGCGATGGCGATGGAGAGGATGATGGCAAGAAATAGGACAAGGATGATGGTGAGGAAGAGGGAGAGGATGAGGATGAGTCCGAGGATGAGATTGAGGATGAGGATGAGGATGTAGGTGATGATAGTGATGGTGATGAGTGACATATTGATCCATTACATTTTTGAATGATATTTTTGATGTTTGATGTTTGATGATTTGTTCTGAATGAATATATGTGATGTTTTGTATGTGTGTTATTAGTGGTTGAATGCATTAATTGGTTTATTGTGTTATCATTATTTGTATATTGGTTGGTGATGTTTGTTTTTAGGTAATTGACTAAGGTGGGGTGATAGTTTAGCTTCTTGTGGATATTTGAGTAGGTTCTGTTTGTTTTTTTTCTTCAAATTATAGTGTTTGTTTCTAGGTTTTGTTTGTTTTCCACAAGCTATGTTTCATTGTTTTTAGGTTCTATGGGCAGGGTAGGGGTTATGCATGTTTGGGAATGGGGGGGGGGGGGGTCTATACCAGTAGTTTCAAACTTTTTGGTATATCCTTAAAACAACAGTTCACAGGGAACCATTGGTATAGGTATATACCAATGGTTCACTATAAACCTTTTGTTAAACCAAAATTCTGAAGACCCTATACCAATAGTTTAGTAAAAACCATTGGTATAAGTCTTTCCCAATAGGAATATAACCAACGGTTTAGATAAACATTGCTATAGGATGTACCAACAATTATCTAGCCTATACCAATGGTTTTGAACCATCGGTATAGCCTAAAATTCTAGTAGTGCACCCTGGAGATCTCATTGGCAACTAAAGATGGCGCAAAGCACTACAAGTTGGTGAAACGTCAAACGTAGTACATCACTAAAAAGATATATTGTGTCAGATTAATTGTGATAATTCTCATCCCTCAATGTCTCTATATGTAATTGGATCAACAAATTTTCCTTTAAGTCCTTCCAGGACAACTCCTCTTGCAACTCATCTTGATCTAGAATGTCCCACCAATGCTTGGTTGGTCCATGAAGCATGTATGTATCATGCTTCAACCTCATAGATGTAGGTGTCTCAAGGCAATTGAAGATCATATGGAATGACTTGATCTATAACTTAGTTTCTTAATGTCCTCTCTTTTTAGTGAATGTAGGCAGATGTTGTAGCCGGAACTCTCTCGTCAGCTCAAACATCGAAGACATGGCATGAATAGTCTCCCTTTCTATGGATCACATGAACCTCAGGAAGCTTCTGTGAATTTGAACATCCATTTTATCATTAGAATATATATTAATCTATGGTTTAGCTGTGTTAAGGATCATACTGATTAACACTCTCCTGATGCTCAATTCAAAGATGAGAATGAGAAATTTTCTCTACAAGACAAACAAACTCCTTAGAACACTAGCTATCAACAAGTCAACCTAAACATGTGAAAAAATAGAGATCCAATGGCTCATGGTCTCTCTAAAAATGAATTAACAAGTTAATTAGGATGACATAAATTTTTTTCATTTTCATTTATCAGATATTACAGGCATCTAATTTTCAGTTCATATGAAAAATATATCACATGCAATAAATATGTCCCTATCATGAACAATGAATGTCAAGATATATCCATATATGCCTATAATGATGCATGCATATTGATCTTTCACCATACTAGGCTACGATTATAAATATCAAGAAAAAATAATATCACAAAACATGTGAATCACTCAAGGTCAAATAACATCAACCATAATAAGCGACCATCATGAACAACAATCCCACCCCTAGGAACTTAGATTTTACTCCATACGCAGGTTATCTACCTCCATGATCATTCTCATTACCAAGTCCTAAAACATTCTAGTCTACTTTTTATCTTCCCCAAATAGTAAAAAATAGAAAATAAAAACCTAAACCTCTGTTACCACTTTGAAACGTCCCCCGATCCAACACTCTCTCACATGGACAAATCATTTTGGTTAATGAACCTCAAGTGCACCTCCCCATATGCCAGTGGTTATTAACTAGTGTTGGGGGTATAAATGATATAGTGGGGAGACTATACCCTCTAGTACAGAGTTATAATAAAATTGAAATAACTAATATAAATAAATAGCAGTGTAATGAAAAATAGAGGAAACAATACAACATACAACCAAAAGGTAAAGGATGAACCAAGTAAGCTAAATAATAATGAATCATGTAATGTCAGGCTGAAATGTATCTAAATATCAAACTAAATCAATACAAGTAAAAGACCATGCTGACACAAATAAATCAAAATACCCCGGTCCCAAACCCCAAGACGGTCCCATCTCCAAGATCCAACCCATCCAATAAGAAAAAATAAACTACAAGGTCCCTTAACCTTATCCAAACTTCCATCCATACCAAACGGTGGCCTAAATAGGGTGTGAGTAAAAATAAATAGGTCAAAACCATTATGTCTAAAAAAAAATAGTCTGATAATAAGTTCATGAAATAATGTGATAAATAGATATATTAATTAATCAATTAATACACTACAACCATCAACCTACTTCGGCACCATGTCGGCATATCTCTGAGCATGTAGCACAACCATGCCAACCATAACCACAAATCCATGACATAATCTCATAACTGGGCCAAGCCTTATAATCATTTCAGAATCATCGGTCTAATCCCTTTATATAATAATTTCAACCTAACCGGACCAAGTCCTCTATATAAGCATTTCAATATATTGGAAAAAACCCTTTCTATACGAATTTCAGCATATCGAGCCAAGAAATTTATATTATCATTTTAGTACAATCAGGAAAATCACTTTATGTAAGTATTTCAGCATAACTGAACTAACCCCTTTATATAAGAATTTTGGTATGAACCACAACACAAGATATAACAATAAGTATAACACATGCAATATCATAAGTGTAAGAACCCGGTTCTTCTTTTCAGGTACGCATCTTTCCTTTTTGGTTTATACTTAAGGAAAAGGAATAAAAGAGGTTAAATACTAGATCTATACCTTATATGGATAGACTTGGTGGTTACATGTTGTGTATTCTCAGGTACACACTGTATAATCAAGTCGACAAGTCGGTGCATGACTTGTAAGAGATTTTGGTTGTGAAATGAACAGTGAAAGAACCTACATGACGTGTACTTACTCTTACACACCGTTTATTTTATATTTTTTTCTAAAATGGGTAGTAGCCTTATTTTTTGTCATTCTGGATAGAGGAGGCACCGGGTTCACGAGATAGCAGTGCTGGAAGGGGATTTGGCTCCCATTTGTCTATTCAAACCCCGATTCTTTCGCCGTAGGATGCGTTTGAACCCAATTGGTAAGATCTTGATTCCTATCAAGCCATTATTCATGATTTTTTCTCTCAAAAAAGTTATATGACCTTGAGAGTTTTACCTAGTTTTTTAGATCTACTTCATTATAGCTTGAATCAGAAGTTGATGCTGGTTGAGGAGAGTCACATAAGGACAAGGTAGGTGGTCTTGTTCCTTTTGCTCAATGTCAAGTTGTTTATATGTGCCGTAGTGCCGTTCAACCACATTTAGGGTGTATCCTTGAATGGAAATTGACCCTTGTTGTTTCCAAATGATGATTAGGTGATAGATTAAACTAATTTAATCATGTTTGAGCTTGTTTGGTTTGATTAAGGACCAACCCATGGGTGAGTTTTTCTCAGATGACCATTGTTTAGCCGTTTGGACTAGGGTGCCTATAGGCATGAATTTTTCCCCCTTTTTAGGGTTGTTTAAAATGGAATTGTTTAGTTTAATGTTTCCCACATGAGATGAAAATTTTTTAAGCCTTGTGATAGTTTAATTCATATGTTTTCTTGTTATATATAAGCTATCCATGTGAGTATATTTGTGTAAGCCTTGTAATTTTTATATTACATGTTAGGCTTGTGATATAAATTTCTCATGTGAGATTATAATTGTTAAGCCTAGTAATTGTTAGATTACTTGATAGGCTTGTGACATGATTATTTACCATGTGAGTTGTTAATTTATTAACCATGTAATAGCGTAATTTACATGCGTTGTTTTTTATGATGAAATGATGATATACTAGGCTCGTACCTGATTAAACATGATAAAATTCTTATATACTAGGTTTTGACCCTAAAACATGCTGAAATGATGATATACTAGGCTCGTCCTGGATTGAAACATGCTAAAATGCTTATATAACAGGTTTTACCCTGACACATGCTGAAATGATGATATATCGGGATCATCCCTATTTGAGATATACTAAAATTCTTATACATGGGGATTGGAACTAATACATATTGAAATGGAATGACTTATGATGCATCATCCAAGACAAAGCACAAGCTTGGATTCAGTTTTCACTTCTTTCTGTTTAGAGTATGCTGATGCATCTATTGTGCTTACTTTATACAGGGGATTGATGGGCTTAGGTTGGATCCCAAGACTTGCATAATTCAATGTAATTGAATTAATTAAAGAAAATTATATGAATGTAAAAGAATGAAAATGATTGTAGGATTTCTTACTTTTGAGTACTTCATAGTTATTGATTTCACTATTGTACACTGCTGTTGCATATACTCACTGACAGACTGGAACATATATTGGGTAGTTTTCTACTGGGATTTATTTCTAACACCATTTTGGGTCATGTTTTTGGGCCCAAATAGATTATATTGTTGCAGATGTTTATAAGGTAAAGTTACCTTCTACAGGTACTTGATTTTCTATTTAGGAGCAGGAGAGCATGGGACTAAGCCGAGGATTTCAATGCTTTTGATTTTTCTTTTGTATTTATATACCTTGGTATTGTATTTTTTATTTGAGTGAAATGTATCCTATTTTGGGTTCTTTCTTAGAACATGTAACAAGAAGCATCATCTTTTGTATGTTATGACTTTTGGTTATCTTTATTATCAGCATTCCATTGTTTGTTTCAGTTGTATGGTATTCACTACTTCCACTATTGTATATTATTGTTCTGTTGTATTACACACTGCCAATGAGGGAATAATTCCCACACTATTACACCCTAGGACCTCTCTGCTAATCGACAGCCTCTGGAATTTGGGGAAATGCGTTTGAGGCCATGTGACCAACCGGGTACGGAGCACCAGTTTAGTGGCATCCAGATTTGGGGCGTTACAAAGTGGTATCAGAGGAGTTTGTTATTTTTTAGCTTGCCTTAATGTTTGGAGAAATTAGATAGGGATAGGGAGGAACTGGATTTTGGTAATAAACTATGCTCGGTATTATCTACCCCGCATACAGGGAAAAGCCAAATTTTCTAGAATTTACTTGTGATTTTTGGATTTTGAGTTGTTATAGTTGATTTGATTTCACTATTGGGTGATGCACTTGTTTTGTGATGTTATTATTGATATTATTGTGGTTCTATTTTGTTTCAACCCGATGAGATGAGGGTATTCCATATCATGCATCATATAGGAACTTGTTAGAAATCACCTTCCATGCATTATTTCTAATCCATTTAGAGAGAATTACTGATTACATGATGTTGTGGTAGATACCGTGATAGTTATGCCTACTGTTGTGATAGGTGTATTGTTATGTGATATGGTTCAAATGGGATGAATGTCAAAATTTTGTCCCTGAGGTGTATGAGACCTCTTGGATTGTAATTTGGTGGATCATGTGGTTAATTTAAATTAAATTATGTTTTTATGTACTATACATGGATGAAAAACTTTGATTAGCGGGAATTATGGGCCCCTATGGATTGGAATTTGGAATACCTTTGGTTTACTTTTCAAAAATGGGGGTTCTAGGGAAGTTTCAGAGGTTTACTACATGGAAACCCAAACAACACGACGTGTGATTCTATGAACATATGCTATGTGTTCTTCTGTTCGGGAAGAAAAACTTTTCTTAAGAACACACTATGTACCCTATGTACACACCACGTGGTAGTTGACCGTGTGACCGATTGTGTGAGAGAAAACATGGGTTGTTGAGTTTTGATTAGAACATGTCATGTACCTTAAGTACACCCCGTGTAGTTTTACATAGGCTGACCCCATGTGGATCTGTCCATGTAAAAGTACATGGCTAGGGGGGGAGACCTGTGTACATGCCATGTGCACATATAACATGCCGTGTACCTAGGGTTTATACACACCCAAGTTGGAAAGACTACACCAACATGTAAAGACTTAAGGGTACACACCATGTATGGTTTCTACACGTCGTGTACCCCTCTTTTGGTAACCTTTTAGGGTCTTTTCCTATTTAATTTTGGAACTATTGAAAGGAAAACCTTGATAATAATCTAGAAATGAGGTGTGTGCTTGAACTTGTAGAGACATGCCTCCATGATGACCTACAATTGTTTGCCAGGAGAGTGGTAATGATCATACCTCAGAGGTGGTAGGCCATGGGCTACCAGTGGATCCACCGGTCATTCCAGTTGTGGAAACAATATTTATACTGGACGTAGGTGTTGATGCATAGTTCTGTGAAGGATTTATGAGGTTCACGCAAACCTTTCAGGGAGCACCACAACCTTCTGCATTTATGGAAGAGCTGACACAAGTTTTCCAGCAGCAGCATCTACCTACATTTTTGGAGAATGGAGGACCACAAGCTATGGAGTCATGGATGGAGTCTATACTTATGATATTATATCATATAAAGACACCTCCTGAGAGGAGGAAAAAGCTCATGACACATATATGCTACATGATTCTGTCAAGAGATGGTGGGATGTTATCACTCAAGTAGGGAATCATCAGGATATGACATGGGAATAATTTCAGATGGTCTTATATGGTTATTAATTTCCCGAGACACTGAGGGCCAACCAAGCCCTGGATTTTATTCACCTAGAGTAGGTCAAACTATTAGTTATAGAATATTCTTCATAGTTTACTGAGCTTCAATAATTCAAACCTATTCTGATGGGTGACGATGTATCAAAAGCTAGACGATTCGAGGATGGTATCAGGTTTAACATCTAATCATAGGTGAATGTATTAAAGTTTCCTTCTATATCTTATATTGTGAATTAGGCATTTATTACTAAGTGAAACCTACGAGAGTATGGAGGTGAGAGATAGGGTGGTTCAGTACTGGGATCTAATACCATTTCGACCGGTAAGAAGAAGCTTCATCTGGAGTTTTCTCACTATGACAGTAGCAGTTATAATGTATCTTCTGGTATCCAGGTGAGGTGATACCAGTGTGGAAAGGTTGGGAATACTAAACCTCAGTGCTCTATGGAACCAGTTGAGTGCCAATATTTCCACAAGATGGGTCATTTACAACATTTATATAGGACTTTTCCACTAGCATCTAGTGAGATAGGGTCTGCACCAACTCCACATTTAGGAGCAGTGTCAGAAGCTTCTCACTAGTTAAGGAACTAGAATACATTATTCCATTCAGTCCGAGGTGGTGGTTGTGGCTATGGTAGCTAGACCCCTAGATCTCAGTGACAGTAGGGTGGGTCTATTCAGGGTAGCCAGGTAGTGTCTTAGGGTTTTAGTATAGGCCAGGCTTATGCAGTGCAATAGACCCAGAAAGAGTAAGATCCTAGAATTTCTACTATCACAGGTACTATCCTAGTTTCCTTTGTTTTAGCTTCTTCATTTTTTGATATAGGGGCTTCACATAGTTTCATATCTATTCCTATTGTAGAGAGCCTTAGGCTCTATGTTTTTACTTATGATGATGTTATGATGCTAGAAACTCCATTAGGAATTAGAATGGAAGGTGTGTGTTAGTGTAAGGAGTTCCCACTTGAGGTTGGTGGGTGTCACTTTTTATGGGATTAATATGTCTTAGAGATGATAAGATTTAACGTCATTCTCATAATGGACTGGTTGGTTATTTTTCGAGCCTTCCTCGATTTCTATCACTATAGAGTGAGTTTCACGTCACCAGAGGGTGGATTGTTTTTACACAAAGGCAAATGGTATGTCCAAGCGGCTAGAGTTGGACCCCAACATTGTGGGTTGGGTGGAATGAAAACCCAGATTGTGAGCTTATATCTAGATGAACAGGGGACACGTCAGACAGATTTCCCTCCTATAGTTGATCATTTTAGAGATGTATTCTTAGATTAATTTTTAGGCCCACATCTGGTGAGAGAGGTAGAGTTCTCTATCGAGCTAGTACCATGAGCTGCACTGGTATCCATTCTTCCTTAGAGGATGTCTATGATAGAGTTGCAAGAGATCAAGAAGTAGATAGAGGATTTGAAGGATAAGGGTTTCATCTAAATCAGTACTTATATTTATGTTTCTCCAGTCCTTTTTGTGAAAAAGGCAGACAATAAACTTAGGGTATGTGTAGATTATCATAAATTGAACTAGTTGATGGTTAAGAACCGGTATCCTCTACCGCAAATATATGATCTCTTCGATCAACTCTGGGGAGCTCAGGTATTCTCTAATATAAATTTGAGATTTGGTTATCATCAAGTGCATGTTAGATCATTAGACATATGTCGTGCACCCTTTTGGATAAGGTATGGTCTGTATGAGTATTTGGTCATGCCGTTCAGTCTCACAAATGCACCTACAATCTTTATGGAACTGATGATCCAAGTGTTCTATTCTTATATTGACTCGTTTATTGTGGTTTTCATGGATTATATCTTGGTGTATTCTCACAATTGACACAGCCATGCCAAAAATCTTGAGATCTTTTTGAGTACATTGAGATAAAATCAGTTATATGCAAAGCTCATAAAGTGTCACTTTTGGATGGATCAGATTCACTTCCTGGATCACATAATCTCGGAGACAGGAGTATCAGTGGACCCGAATAAGGTGAGAGCAGTAGTTTCCTGGGATCAACCCAAGAACGTCTTTGACATACAAAGTTTATTGGGGATAGATAGTTACTAAAGGCGTTTCATATAGAACTTATCACGTTTAGCATCGCCGTTGACAAGCCTGAATAAAAAGGGTACAAAGTATGTATAGACAGATTCTTCTAAGATAACCTTTCAGGATTTGAAATGGAGATTGAATTTAGCACCGATACTGATTTTTCCAGAGCTTGGAAGAAGTTACACTGTGTACTATGACACATCAGGTATTGAGCTAGGTTCAGTTCTTATGCAGGGGGATTGATTCATTTCGTACATATGTTAGTAGTTAAGGCCTCATGATAGGAATTACCCAACACACGATCTTGAGTTAGCTTCGGTTGTTCATTCTTTACATTGTGGGAGATATTACTTACTGAGAGAGAATTTTGTGGTGTAAAAAGACCACAAAAGTTTTAAGTACATATTTACTCAACATGATCTGAATCTGAGGCAGTGAAGGTGGGTGGAATACCTTCAGTCCTTTGACTTCGAGCTTACCTACATTCCTGGTAAGGGAAATTTAGTGGATGATGCATTGATCAGGAGGACTTAGATACAAGCACTTTAGTAGTTCAGTAGCAAGTGGCATCTTATGGAATTGTTCTCTGAGATGCACTTGGAGGTGCATGAAAGTTAAGGAAATAATTTTCTTTCATCTTTATATATTATCTATACGCTACTGGATAGAGTGAGAATGAGACAAATATCTGATTCCTAAGGCCTAGTTCTACGGGGGAGTGTGGAAGGTGAGGGCCCTTCTCCTGGTTGGTCCATATGCATGGATGAGGTTCTACGGTTACATGGTCTTGTATGGGTGTCAGCAGACATGCACGAGGAGATAATTTAATATTTTCATGCCTCTGTATGGGAAGTGTATCCTGGTGTCACCAAGATCTATTAGGATTTACATCTTCAGTATTGGTGTCCATGTATGAAAAGGGATGTAGCTGGTTTTTTCATGAGATGTTCCACCTGTTAGCAGGTGAAGGTGGAACACTAGCGACTGGCCTGAATTTTACAGCAACAACACATTATTGAGTGGAAATGGAATGATGTTGCGATGGATTTTGTGCCAGGTTTACCAAGGTCTCCTTGAGGTAATGATGTCGTATGGTTTATTGTTGACATGCTCACGAAGGTTGAACATTTCCTGCCGATCAAGGAAACCTTCAATTTTGATGATATTGGGAGGTTTTAGATCCGAGAGATTGAACAACTACATGGGGTTATTTGTTCTATAATTTAATATAGGGATGACCGCTTTACATATCATTTATGGTAGAGTTTTCAGAGGGAGTTGAGTACATAGGTGCTTTTGAGCACAACATACCACCCTCAGACTGACGGCCAGTCAGAGTGTATGATATAGGTGCTGGAGGAAATGCTGCGATCATGGATCCTAGACTTTGGGGAATATTGGGAGAAGCATATAGCCCTGGTTGAATTTTCCTACAATAACAATTTCTAAGTGACTATAAAGATGACACCTTATGAAACTTTGTACGGTAGGCCATGTCGATCACCCCTGTTCTAGATGAAGGTGGGTGAGGTAGCTTTACTGGGACCACATATCATGTAATAGACTTCGGAGTAGGTCCAATTGATTCATAAGGGTATGGATACTATGAAGTCTCTTCAGAAATCTTATGTTGATCACTACAGACAACATCTAAAGTTTGAGGCCAGGGATCGTGTTTTATTGTGTATTGCACTAAGGTTGGGACATAAGAGGATCAGGAGATAGGTTAGGCTTTCACCAAGATACGTCGGGCCATTTGAGATTATGGGAAGGGTCAGGAGGGTTGTCTGTCGGTTGCAGTTACCTCAGAGGTACTGCGCTATGCACGACGTCTTCCACATTTCTTAGTTGCAGCTTTACTTTTCAGACCCGTATCATGATTTTCAACCTGAGGAGGTTGAGTTATAGGTAGATTAATCTTTTGAGAATAATCCTATTCTAATTGTGTATCATAGAATAAAGGTTCTCTGTGGATGGTCTATTCTTTTAATATAAGTGTTATGACAGTACAGTCGAGTACAAAATTAGACTTGGGAGAGGGAGACTGATGTACGATCGCATTGGCCTAATTTATCCTCAAATATTTCTTCACCACCCTTGGAAGGTAAATTCAAGGACAAATTGATTAAATAGGGGAAGTTTGTAAGAACCTAGTTCTTATTTTCAGGTACGAATCTTTCCTTTTTGGTTTATACTTAAGGATAAGGAATAAAAGAGGTTAAATACAAGCTCTACACCTTACACAGATAGACTTGGTGGTTACACACTGTGTATTCTTAGGTACACACCATGTAATCAAGTTGGAAAGTCAGTGCGTGACATGTAAGGGAATTCAGTCATGAAATGAACAGTAAAAGAACCCAGATGGCATGCAGTACCTCTTACACACGGTGTATTTTCTAGTTTTTTCTAAAATGGTAATTAGCCTTGTTTTTTGTCATTATGGATAGAGGAAGCACTGGTTTCATGAGATAGTAGTTCCATAATGGGATTTGTCTCTCATTTTTCTATCCGCACCTTGATTCTTTCACCGTCAGATGTTTTTGAAACCAATCGGTAAGCTCTCGATTCCTCTTGAGACGTTCTTCATGATTTTTCTCTCAATGAAGTTATCATACCTTGAGAATTTAACCTTTTTTTTAGTTATAATTAATTATAGATTGAATTAAAAGTTGATGCTGGATGTGGATAGTCACACGAGGACAAGGTAGGTGGTCTGGTGCCTTTCACTCAATGTCCAGTTGTTTATATGTTTCGTAGTGCCGTTCGACCATGTTTAGAGTGTTGTCTTGAATGGAAATTGACCTTTTTTTTCTTAATGATGATTAGGTGATGGGTTAAATTAATTTAATAATTTTTGAGTTTGTTTGGTTTGATTAAGGTCCACCCTATGGGTGCGTTTCCCTTAGATGACCATTTTTTAGTCGTTTGGCCTAGGATGCCTATGGGCATGCCTTTGTTTATCTTTTTAGGGTTGTTTAAAATGAAATTGGTTAATTGAATATTGCCCATGTGAGATGAAAATTTCTTAAGACTTGTGATAGTTTAATTCACATATTTGCTTGTTATATATAAACTGACCATGTGAATATATTTGTTTAAGCCTTGTAATTTTTAGATTACATGTTAGACTTTTGATATGGATTGCCCATGTGAGATTAGAATTGTTAATCCTGGTAATGGTTAGATTAATTGATAGGATTGTGACATGATTTTTACCCATGTGAGTTGTTAATTTGTTAACCATATAATAGTGTAATTTACATGTGTTATTTTTTAATGCTGAAATGCTGATATACTAGGATCGTCCCTGATTGAAACATGATAAAATTATTATATACTGGGTTTTGACCCTGAAACATGCTGAAATGCTGATATACTGGGCTCATCCCTGATTGAAAAATTCTAAAATGCTTATATCCTAGATTTTACCCTAACACATGCTGAAATGATGATATACTAGGCTCATCCCTATTTGAAATATGATGAAATGCTTATACATCGGGCTTGGACCTGAGAAATATTGAAATGGAATGAATTATGACACGTCTTTCAGGCCAAATCACAAGATTGGATTTGGTATTCACTTATTTTTGTTTAGATAGCCTAATGAGGCATCTTTTTTGATTACTTTATTCGGGGGATTGAAGGGGTTATGCCAGATCCTGAGACTTGTATAATTCAATGTAATTGAATTAATTAAAGAACATGAGATGAATGTAAATGAATGACAGAACTTGAAGGATTGTTTACTTTTTAGTACTTCATAGTTATTTCTTTCACTATTGTACACTACTGTTACATATAATCACTGACAGACTGGAATAGATATTGGGTGGTTGCATACTGAGATTTATTTCTCACACTCTATTTAGGTCAAGTTTTTGTGACCAAACAGATTATATTATTGTAGGTGTCGATAAGGTAAAGTTCTCTTATACAGGTACTTGATTTTTTGTTTAAGGGTAGGAGATCATGTGACCAAGACAAGGCTTGCGATGCTTCTGAGTTTTCTTTTACATTTATGTACCTTGGTATTGTATTTTTTATCTGACTATAGTGTATCCTGTTTTGGATAATTAATTAAAACATGTGATAGGAGGCATCATCTTTTGTATGCTATGACTTCTGGTTATCTTTATTATCAGTCTTATATTATTTTTTTCAGTTGTACGGTATTTACTGCTTCTGCTATTGTATATTATTGTTCTGTTGTGTTATACTTTGCTAATGATGGTATAGTTTCCCCACTATCACACCCTAGGACCTCGCTGCTAGTTGGAAGCCTCCAACATTTAGGGAAATTCACTTGAGGCCATGTGACCAATCGGGTATGGAGCACTAGTTCAGTGGAATCCAGATCCGAGATGTTACAATAATACATAAGGGTTAATTCATCCAATTACCCTTTTTATCTTTAAATTCCATTTCATTTATCAAGTTAGGTCTTTAACCATTTACATGCCCACTCACACAACTATATAATATCATGTTCCACTATCCATTACAAATAATCAAATAAGACATTTTATAAAGTGAATCTATCAAAATCAAATCACCCGAGGTCTCATGTCATGCTAAACATGATTTAATCCATTATACAATTATTTATTATTCAAGGGTAGTCTCACCCTATGGGAAGCCACAAGATAAGTATCAAAACTATTGGATCCAAAGTGATCCAAAGGGGTAATCAAACACATGATTATCATCACCCATTATTAAGTTAATTAATGCACATGTTGTGTCAGTGCAATCACATAATATTACACACACTTAAGAAATTTAGAAATAGAATTAAGAGTATTGTATAGACCGCCTACCTTTATTTGGTGAAACAAAAACTCAGAATAGGTAATACCAAAAAGTAAGAAAGGCGAAGAGATCATAAGAAAAACCTAGATAAAAAGGATCAAGATTAACATTGGATTCCACAGTGGTAAAAAGATTACACCGTGATAATGAGGAACATGTGGAAGAGACGGAATAACCAAAGAAAAACACTCACTGAGGATTGAAATTTTGATCGAGATATCCATAAGGTAAGAAAGAACTACAAAATCACCTGTAGTCTCCTAGGGCTCAAGATAGGAGAGCTTCATGCTATGAATAATGAAATCATATGCACATTGTGGCTTTAAATCTACTGATCCTGAGAAATACAAAATGTGTAATCCTTTCACATCATGTATTTCTTAAATTATGAGTTATGCCAAAAAATGAACCGTCTCTGGTAAAAATAACCTTGATAAAACATTAAAAAACATGAAACAATTTCATGGCATGTATTTATTTCACATCATGAACCCGTTTCATCGAATTTTCTAGGGGATAGTTACACATCGTGTAATATATACACGGAATGTAAATGTACTATGAATAGATTTAAGACGAGATTCTATAGAAGATCTTGAACCACCTCTAAAGCCTTTAAAACTCACAGATAACCCTCATAACATGTTTATACCTAGACTCCATTAATTAAAACAAATATACATCCCCAAAATTTAGGTCATTTACCCCAAGAAGATCTCTCAATCCCCAAATGAGACTCAACCACCAAGTTTTAAAGAAGAAAGAAACCCCCACTATAATAGGTTCAATGAAAAACTCAAAGATGGATTTACTAAAAAAAATATGGGATCTTACATTAGATGTAGTTAACATGTGGTGGTTGTTATAATAAGTGGTTATGATGTGTGTGGTTGTGATGTGGAAAGTGGATGGGGTTGTGAAATTGTGCCAATGTTGTGCTTGTTGGAATGGGAAAGATGGTTTCTTATGTTGTGATGTGTTTTTCTAGTTTCTCGATAGTAATGTAATAAATTAAATGTTAATGATGAAATTGAAATAGAATGGGATGGTTTGTCTAATGGGTATAAGTGGTTAATAAACTCTTATTTTGAAATGGGATGTGTGGCTAAATGTGGTGGTTGTTAAATGTGAATTAAATAGTTTGAAATGATGAAATAGTTGGTAAATGGGAAATATGTAAATTTTCTTAATAGAAATAAAATTGATAAAAATGAGTCTTGTGTCTGGTTATGTAGATTTTTTCATTTATAGGTGGCAGTGAAAGTGGCGGATGTTGTGCGGTTTGGTGGTTATGTTGAGAGATGGTTGGTGCTTGTGTTGTGAACCCATAAGCAAGGCTTGTGTGTTCTTATGTATATGTTTATAACTTGTATGTTCCTTGTGATTTATATACACACCCCACCCATGTCGAGCACCTTGTGATAACAAACAATGTTTTGGGGGGTGTTTTCCCAGCATCCCGCTGGTGAGGATGGATGAATGGCTACTCGATCTTCCCCATTCTCTTCTAGACGACATCAATAGGAATGATTTGTGATGAAAACAGTGAAGGTTACCTTTTTTAAATATTATTCTTATTATTTTCCTATACTTGGGTGCACTATTCGGTGAGCATGCCATAGTGAGGATGAAATTGGTTAGTTGACCTGTTTAGATGCTGTTGGTTTTGTCGTTTGCTCACTAATGCATTAGTATGCTTCTTTTAGATGTACACAAGAGACTTTGGGTATAATCTTATTGAGTATACTTGTACTCTCACCCTAAATATATATAAAAATATTTTTTCAGGTTTCCATGAGGAAAATGTGGACCATTATGGATATTACTAGCTTAGACCTTTAAAGCTATTGTTGGGTCGCAACTATAATATTTTTCTTTTGGGTATTTGTTTGGATACTCTTATATCTGTTTATTTTATTCATGCATTGTAGGGTGATTTTGGTTTATTTTTTATGTTATATCATGAAGTTTATTTATCATTGATATCCCATCTCCTAATCTTATATTTTTTAGAGGTTAATGCCTGATATATATGAGATTTCTATACCCTCGGTGCTAGTCTACAACCTTGGGCCTATTGGAGGTGAGACACATGGGTCATTATACTTCTTCCTTCATTTCTTTACTAGGAGGGGTACCTTTAAAGGGAGGGTTCTTGAAATTAGTGTCCAGATATATTTTCTATTCATCCATACGAGGATGCTTTTCCCACCGTTGCATTACACTTTCAAACAATTTACAAAAATACTCTAGCTCATGCACCTCCTGATCCCAGTGCTATTGACGCTATGTGATATATTCCATCTACAAGGATATAACTCCCACAATCAATGTGATCATCCTTAACTATGATTGAAAATTGGATAGAATCATCTCAACACAACTCTTGTGCTGCCCCATCCCATCAATACAACCATGATTTCTTGTTTCCATCATCTATCATGTCACTATCTGATAGGTCAAACCAAATAATAGCCACCAAGTAAAAAAAATAGAAGATATACTGTATTTATATGAAAATAATATATTAGAAGTATAAAATATAACTTAAAATAGAGTAGAGGAAGAATATAAAAGAACAGAAGATACATGATAGTCTCAATCTCCCCCACCCAATCCAAATTGCCATAATCTCTAAAATAGAAAAATATTCCTTACCCTCCTATGGTCCCCACTTTTATTCAAGGATTTACCTGCCCCATGTAAGTTAGCTAACTACCTTTCCTTGCAAATATCTTTTTATCCCTTTTGGTATACACCTTCCACTATCCTAGTTAGTCTCAGGCCTTATCAAAATTCATCTTTTGTTTATTATTATACTAATTCTAACACCATTTATTTACTTGGTTATTTAATAGATACATCCTCAACATAATCATATTAAATATTATATAGTTCCTTGATAAGTAATAATAGAAAAAATGCAAAGTATTTAAAAGAACTTACTTTCCTTATGGTTATTTTCTCCCTTATTGAAAGAAGGTACATAAGAATTTTATTTTAAAGTATTCATTTTTTTGTGAAACATATACATGAAAGTTATTTTTCAAATTTGATTTTTAATTTTAGGCATTTATGATATCATTAAAGAATTTTTTTATCCTATTTAATTTGTATGATAAAATTTTATTGGTTATAAATTTCATTCAAACTAGTAAGTAATTGCATGAAAAACTATCCAATAGAAACATTCCCTAATTCAATTTGTTTGACCTTGAGTATAGACAAGATTTTTCCTTCTAGAAGGTATGGTGAGAAATTAAAATAATCTTGTTTGATATTTACATAATCAATTCTACTCAAATCATAGTACCTTTTATAAATCCAATCACAATGCTTATTGAGGCCCTTTTTTAAGTGACAACATCATATTATGAGGAATTATTTCCTAATATAGAAGGTATAATGATCTCATTTCCTAGGAATTTCATGCGAATATCCACGATTAGTGCAACTATTATAGGAAGGTACTGTAATTTGAAGTAAATGGTGTTGACTGAGTGAGATCCTCCATAATAATAGTCAAATATATAACCTTTTGATAATTTTTTTGATTATCGAGATGGAAATTTACTCTAATTTTAGGATATAAAAAATACATGACACATGATTTAAAAAAATCATTTCTTCATTTTGATAGAGGCGTATTATCAAGGAAGAAAGTGAAATGTAAGTCACTTAAAAGTTTAATCGAAGGTTTACTTATATGAAATTCTATAAGTTCTTCAATCACTAGGTTATCTCTAAAATATTCCATAAAAGACATTTTTTCTTCCTCTCTTTCAAAAACTCATATTGCATGAGTTTTGAAATAGAAATATCCTTATTTTAAAAATAAACAAGGACCTATAAAGACATGCCTGATATAACACCCCAAACATTTTATGGTATAATTCTATTAAATACATTCTTTTTATAGCCTATATTTTACAAAGTAATGTTTTTCTTTGAAAAAACACTTGGTTATTTAGGAGATAGTCAAAACCAATCCATTAAACATAAATTTCCTACTTCTATGTTTTGGAATTTTGAAAAACAGTCATCTAGAGTTGTGACCAGTAAGTCATTTGGAGTCTGATAGAACCAACTTGATTTTTTTGATGAATAGTAACATACCCTTATGAATAGTAATATGACCATTATAAATAGCAAATAATGATAATATTTTATTTTCTTAAGGTAATAAGATAATAAGATCTTAATTAATTTTTCAATTTGATATAGAACTAATTATACCTTTAAAATTGTTATTTTTTGAATTATCTACGATTTAATTTAAAAATTAAATTAAAAATACTTAGAACATTATTTTCAAAAAATGGAGTTCATTTTCAAATTATACACATTGAAAAAATGGTTAGGGTAAATTTTTGGTATTTTTCTAAAATAATTGATTTTTTTTAGGAATAGTAAAAATACAGATTTAAGTTTTCAGTAGTTTAATGACATCATAATGATGTAATGATTAATATAAAGGGATGGTAGACTTGTTTAAAGTATATTATGACATTAGGTATCCCAAGTGTCTTAAACCATGGGAAAATACCATGGGAAAACCCATGGTTTTGTGAAAACCACTAACGAGGTGTCCCTTTTAATTAATAAAAAACTCTCTCTTAATTATTATAAATACCCACTCACCCCTTCGTTTTCTTTCATTATAAACTCATTATCCTAGAATATATGGTGGTATTATCTCCCTAGGACTCCTCCCAAGGTGTCCTTAAGCCCCCAAGGTCCTATCCTTCAAGATCTAGGAGTTACTCTACAAGGTAAGGGAATCCTTCATTCTCTTCTTTTAGTCGACACTTCCTTTATGTTATCTATTTGATTTTATATTATCATATGTTGGAGTTTGATATTATGTGTTATTATTATTATCCTTTTGATTTAAATATTATGAGATACCCTTTTTCTATCATCATTTCATTTTATGAAATTTTAAGAGACGCTGTTAGGCTACCGAATTTTCCTAAGGGATCTTTCACCTTTTCTTTTATTTTCAAGTTCATCTCTTTTCTTTTTCTCTCCTCAACTCCTCTGTCCAAATAACCATTATAAACTCCATTATCATCTATATACTAGAATTATATCATGTGAATGAAAGAACCATCATCAATATTCTTACTCCCTCCCTTTTATTTTTATAAACGAAATCAATATCCATGAGGTTCCAATTTATAACCTTTGTGGACGACGAAGTTTTGTTCTTCACTTTCTCCTTCATTACTGTTCATGAAACCATTTTAATGGTTGAAACAGATAATAATATATGTATTTCATCTCATTAATGTTCTGCAATCCTTAGACAATTATAATATGGAATAATAATACAAAATGAGTTGATTGTATACAAAATTGCCAAGCTAAATCCAAGTGTTTATCAAAAACTGTTAACTAATGATTCATACTCAAGTATATAACCCAGAATCATTATTAGATAATTTATATCTACTTAATTCAATTAATAAGATATATTAACAATTCTGGATGTTTAAAAACATTTCAAATGAACTTCCATTCATGAAAGCAGGTAAACGAATCATGAAAACCAAGGAAGAAAATGCTTCCAAACCAATAAAATTGAACCTCTTAAACCCATTAAAAGGGCCATTAATGGACCTAATAAGGTTATAATAAATCAATTTCATGTATAGTATGTTATGTACTTATTAATTAATGAATCTAAATTTGATTATTCATGTCATTAAAATAAAAAAAGAACACACTCGAGCAAAAGGTAATGGGTTTCTCATCTCACTTACATTTCTGTGAGATTTTCATTGTTCGCCACTTATTTCTTGTAGGTGGCTTATGTGTTATGACATTTGATATATAATAAAATTATTCTATTTATATTCATGTTATTTAATGATTCATTTGAGGGTTATTAAGTTCTGGTCATATGATTTGACCGATTACATTGTGGTAAGAGACTTTGTCTCAACTACTATTTAGCTGTGAATAACTTTGTATGGTGAACCTAATAATCCTTATGTGGTGTAACTAATACCCATTTGAGATCAATTTTCATTTGAAATTATATTTATATTAAATATCCATAATCTCATATCATGGATATGTTTTTTTCTAAACCGTATACCATTTTACATACGGTGTTTCTTTAGAAAGTTATTTTAATTATGGAAATATTGATGAATCTGTATACTCTAATCTATACGGATATTGAATAGGAATATTGTTCTTGTATTGAATCAATGTATAAATAATCCTTTGGACATGCAGTGGTGGGTGGGGCATGCTATATCCTGTAACGTCCTGGTTCTGGGTGCCACTCAACGGGTGCCCTGAACCCGGTTCGCCACATGACCTCAAGAGAATTTCCACAAACACTAGAGGCTGCTAACTAGCAGTGATGGCCCAGGTCTGATAGTGGGGAAACTATGCCCTTATTTTTCAAAGTGTAGCGCAGTGGAATGAAATAAGACATACAACAACAGCGAAAGCAGCAACAATATATGTAAATGAAATGGATAACTGATAACAAAAAGGGAAACCAACAGTCATATATATATAAAGATGCAGCATGCCACTATTCTATAAAATAGCCAGAACAAGTTACACTGCAATTCAATAAAATACAACTGAAGTATAAGTACAGGAAGGAAAAATAGAACAGCCAACGGCATCGCGAGCCAATGATCAGTCCCATGCTCTTCTACACCCCAACAACAATCAAGTACCTATATAGGGACTCTTTCCCCTATCCATACCTGCAGAAAAGTAATCTATTTGGGCTGAAAAGCGTGACCCAAACAGGGTGTGGAAATAAATTCCCAGTAGGCACCCACCGAAGGCCCGTGACCAACTATGCGAAAGCATGCAACACCAATGTGCAGTAGTAAAATGCAATAAAGTAAGCAGTACTGAAAGTAACTAACTTAACCAATTATATTGCCATTTTAATATCCATTTAATCATTTATTTAAAATATCACCACAGTGAATATTCTAAGTAAACAGCCAATGTACGCAGACACGTAAACTCCTACCCTCGGGTAAAGAGAATCCAACACAAAAATCTGCCCACAGGCATATGGATTTTGCCTACAGGCGTAAGAAGTGTCGCCCATAGGCACAGAATCAACTGCCCACAGGCACAGAAGAAGTTGCCCACAGGCTAAGTAGTACAATGCCCACAGGCTAATCACAACACTTCCCTCAAACTAATAGGTAACTGGGCCAAGCCCAACATGTAAACAAGCAGTAAACAAGCAATTCCTCTCAAGGAAATTCTACATTAATTTCATTAAAGGCATAATATAAACAAGGCATACCCTCAGGTATCCTGACCAAACGGCTAAACAGAGGAACGCACCCCCGGGGTGGTCCTGGATCCAAGCACTGATCCCAAACAACAATTTTACAATATTATTTAATTACTTATACAGTTGTAGGTAGTTAAAATATCCATGGACTCATCCACACGACACCCCAACATGGGTTCGTGGCTCAAAAACACACAAAACGCATGATAGTTGGAAAATAAACACCAAGCCACCTACCTTAAATGCCAACGATCAATATATGTGAAAGTCGATTCTAGAAACGCCCAAGAATGACGTAGATCTGAAGAAGAAGAAAACCCATTGAAACGTAAATAACTTTCCCTTGGGAAAGAATTGGTAAGAACGACTTAAGGAGAGCGGAGGGATTACTCGTGCGGTTCCAACAAGATCGTCCGAGGCGGAAACGTATTCCCAGTTTGCGATTGATGAATCCTCAAAGGTTCGGCCATCCCCTCCCGCTCCTTCCTCCGGTTCTAATCCTTCCCTATGAATTGGGGAGGTTACTTCCCATTTTAAGCGAAAAAAACAAAGTACACGACATGTACTTCCGAGTACACGACGTGTACTTCCCATTTTTAAACTGTTCCTCTGGAGGCTTCCCGCCAGCACGACACTGTTCATCTGCTGACATGACTACACGACGTGTCTTCAGGAGTACACGGTGTGTGCTACCCCATAGCTGGCCACCACCTTACTATTCACCTGCCGATTGAGTACATGGCATGTAAAGGACCCCTACACGGCGTGTAGTCGGTTCCTACACCCTTCATCCCTGGCATGGCCACATTCTCCATGTATTCATCCCACATGGCCAAAAGTACATGGCGTGTGGAAAAGTACACGGCGTGTGGAAAACTACACGGTGTGTACTTTCCAAAATTTAGGAATTTTCCCCATTTTTCTTATTTTCTAAAAAACACTTAAGGAAAGAAGAAAAGAAGAAACCCGTACCTAAAAGATAAGAACCGGGTTCTTACAAACTTCCCCCCTTAAAGAAATTCATCCTCGAATTTCCCTTCCAAGGGTGGTGAAGATCTATCCATGAACAACTCTGTCCACTGAGAATGTACGTCGGTTTCCCACTCCCAGGTTTCGTCTTGCACTCGGCCATGCTTCTATAGCACCCATACGAGAGGAACTGACTAGCCTCGGAGAACCTTTGTGCTCCTATCAGCGATACGAATCGGATGATACTCAAAGGACGCATCTATCTGAAGCTCAACCTCCTCGGGATGAAGGACGTGAGACAGGTCTGAATGATAGCGGCGCAACTGAGATACATGGAAGACGTCGTTCATGGCTCGGTACCTCTGAGGTAACTGCAACCGATTGGCAACCAGCCCGACTCTCTCCAGAATCTCAAATGGACCCACATACCTCGGTGAAAGTTTACCCCGTCTCATGATCCTCCTGTGTCCCAGCCTCGGTGAAACACGCAAGAAAACCTGATCCCCGACTACAAACTCCAAAGGTCGTCTACGGTGATCAACATAAGATTTATGACGAGACTGTGCAGTATCCATCCGCTTCTGAATCAACTGGACCTACTCAGAAGTCTCCTGCATGAGACGTGGTCCCAGTAAAGTTGCCTCACCTGCCTCTAACCATCACAAGGGTGATCGGCATGACCTACCATATAAAGTCTCATAAGGTGCCATCTCAATAGTTTCCTGAAAAATATCGTTATAGGCAAACTCGAATAGGGGTATATGCTTCTACCAAGAGCCCCCAAAGTCTAGGATGCATGCACGCAGCATTTCCTCAAGCACCTGTATCGTACGCTCTGACTGGCCATCGGTCTGAGGGTGGTAAGCTGTGCTCAAAAGCACCTGTGTACCCAGTGCCCTCTGAAAACTCTTCCAGAAATGAGACATAAAACGGGCGTCCCTATATGAAATGATAGAATGTGGGACACCATGAAGACGTACGATCTCTCGGATATATAGACTTCTGAGCTCATCAACACCGAAGGTCTCCTTGATCGGAAAAAAGTGAGCTACCTTCGTGAGTCTGTCCACAACAACCCACACAACATCATTTCCTCATGGTGACCTTGGCAAACCAGTCATGAAGTCCATCACGACATCATCCCATTTCCACTCCGGAATGGGTAACTACTGTAATAGTCCGGCTGGCCTCTGATGCTCTCCTTCACCTGCTGGTTCACGCCCAAATTTACCCAAGAGAAGAAGGGTAGAACGGTCCTTGTAGTGTAGCTTGGGTTGTCGATTCCACAGAGACCTAAGAAGATACCTAAGATACACAACCTAAGGGATGGATTTTTGGCTATGAAGTGGCCATATTTGGGTTGATTTTAGATGGGTTTAAGTGAACTCTAAGATACTTAAGTGAATTCAAATTAAAATAATGAGTTGATCCTAGGTTATCACTCGGGGTGGATTGGACGTATTTTCTTTTTAATGATTTCAATTTCTTAAATTTGAGATGGGTTCATTTAAGGAGATAAAACAACATCATCACTTACTGGTTTAATGCCTACACCCTCTAATACTAATCACCTATACACTTGAAGGATCAAAGTTTTGAGCACTTCAAGGTAAAGTATCATATTAGTACTTGAAGTGTGTGGCCTTAAATTCAACAAGGACGATGGAGTTTAAAAATCATCAAATAAAAATCCCAATTAAAGAAGTGATTATACATTAATTAGGTGACAAATAACATCCAATCCAGCCCCCTTCTACTCCCTTGGATCAACCCATAAGTGGGTTATCCCTCCATTGATCCCAAGGTTTCAATGGAAGCTGAAAGTAGACTCATGAAGGAGGAAATGGAGAAGTAAAGAAAACAACAAAAATAAAATGATCACTCCACCGTTGTGTGAATAATTTCACAAGGGTTGGTGTGAATAAATTCACACCTTGATCCAACGGTATCAAAGTGATATTAAGAACAATAGAATAAGAGTATAGGAGGAACTTTTATTAAGAAACTAAAGTGAATTGAACAACTTACACGTGAAAGACAAAATTGAGGCAACAAAAATGCAGCATAACATTACAATTGAACAAAGTATCCAAGATCCTAAACTCCTTCACCACCACTTCCTTAAATATGCATTTTGGGAGCCTTGGGTTGAGACACCAACAGTACAAAGCATCTTAATTAATTTTGGTAGGCTATAGGTGGTGGAAAGCTTGTGGAATTTGGACTTTTCCACGTTTGACCCGAGGTGGCAGCCAGTTTTCATCCACCGAACAGACGCGTATAGAAGACCTTTTAGAAGGCCGAATCAGAGTGGACCATAGAAGAATAAAATGGAGATCAGGATGTCTTCTAACCACCTGTAAAATTTGGGCCCATTTGGAGTTGTGTATTCCAAGATAAGATCAAATTAGTGGGCTGTTTTTCTGGGCCTCAGAATCTGGCCCAGAATTGTATCTCTAACTTGGGACGCCTAAATGACCACCATGGAGGCCGAATTAGCATTAACTCCTGAATAGTGATTTGTTCCTATACATGTCTTCTAGAATAAAAAGAAATTTGGGATTAATTGGGCCTGTATGTCTGGCCCCACAGTCTCATCAGTGGGCTGGTGTCCAATCTGTCTTCTCCAGAATTGCTTCCTTTCATTGCCAAATATCTCCATCATCCTCCCTGAATTCTCCATTGATCCCTGAATGAAACATGTTCATATTGGAGTGTAGATAAATTATCAAATTAAAATATGTATAATAAGATGAATCATTTTATACTTTAAATTATGTTAAAAAATGTACCACATAATAGTGCATTTTAAGAAGGTATTACAATTATAATGTGAAATGATGTTCAAAGTGTAAAATGCACTAAAATGGTGTTTATGAATAATAAAGAACATGAATATTATATATATTACCAATGAATATTATCCTCATTTAGTGGATAATCACACCCCCCAACTTGAGTTTTGCTAGTCCCGAGAAAAATATATTTCATCAAAAATGAAATTCGAATTCCCTTTTCCAAAAACATTTTAATACACAATGATCACCAAAAAACCTTATACCAAACAATCATGAAACCCATCAAAATATTTTAATACGAGATAGTTTCATAAGCAGATCCCAATCCCAAGCCCATTCCTTAGATAAAATCCATCATCATTCTTCATCCAACTCAATTAGGTGTAATGATGTGTTGTGAATCACAATAGATATGGGGGTTCATTTTCATTCAAGAGGGAAATCATGGAAGCGCTAGGTGGAGTCACATTTAATCCTAATATGAGTATTCTTCATCCCTATTTTTTTTGATTTTTTTTTGCAATATTGCTATAGTAATTGAGATTTCAATTAATCAAATTAACCCATGTAGCAAGACTTTGCCGATGACTCCCAGACTCAAAGGCCTTAGGGCACCAAGTGAAGCCCACATACTCGGGCATCGTCTCGAGTTAACTTAATCAAAAACAAAGTCATATTACCATAAATAGAGATAGATTGAAAAACTCAGGGCTAGACAACTCTGGAGTCACGATCCCCAAGTGCCGAAAGCCTCGCATTTTATCAATCCATTTCTCTACACGCAAATTTTTATTTTTATTTTTTATTTTTTATTTTTTTAATAATTTTTTTTTTAAATTTTTTTGAATACTCATATTATTCATAAAAATAAAACCATCCTATGCTATTTATTATGGGACCCCCAAAATTCAAATTAGTACCCCACAGTCTAGAGGACGTGCATTGTGGCATTTTTTTATTTGGATGAAAATATAAATGATGAAATATCACATTGGACAACCACACTTTCCAAAATCTATGCTCATGAAATTATACAAGGATTAAAATCAGAATCAGGGCAAGCTAAATTATTTGATATTCAGTTTCAAAGTGTGCAATGGGTATTACCATGTTCAAAGTTAAAGAAATTTTTCCTTCCATTTACTTTTTTTTCAAATCATTCATTTTTTTTGACACGAAACCATTTTTTTATTTTATCTCCCCCCCAACTTAAAATAACACTGTCCCCAGTGTTTAAAGAAAAGAAAATTTATAAGGGGGTAGAGGTAGAGAATGAAAGTTCAAAAAGAAAATTGAAAGTGAGGGTCATGGAATGAAGTCACCTGGTGGATGAAGTTTGAAGTTCTTGCTGCTCCAATTTAGACCTTTGATTTCCATGTCGCTTGCAAAGTTCCCTAGTGGAAAAAGGAAAACAAACAAACAAAAAAAAAGAGTATATATATATATATATAAGTAAAATATAAGTATATATATAAAATAAAATAAACTGATGATACATTGTCTTCTTCTTAAATTTCTGGGTAAGGTATTACTCAAGGATCACACCACGTGACACGGATGAATACGATGCTCCCCTTTCATACCCATCCATACTCAAAATAGAAGAACATGTCAAAAGTCTATATATTTTTTAAATATAAAATGATTAATTAAAATATAATTTTTTTTAAAACAACAAAATGATAGGAAACTTGAAAACCATGGGTTTCCTCCCATGCAACGCTTTGTTTAACGTCGTTAGCTCGACTTGAACCCCCCAACTTATCCAATACCAACTTTCAACATTTTAAGGACCACATGTTTCACCACTTCTACTAGGTTGAGATTGATTCTATGTTTAGAATTTGTTTCATGCACAAACCTATATTCTAAAATGAGTTGGTAAATCCAAGGAATATCAGAAATTGTGGATCTAGTTGCTTCTCTAGTCTTGCCTAATACATCAAGGGTCATTCCAATTTTATTTATATCAAGAGAAGAAACAATAAAAACATGATGGTTTTGGATATCCTCAATGAATGAAAACTTGAGAAAGGATGGAAAGCACACATGTTCGAGTTCAGGCAGACTAATATGTTTAGACATAGGTTGGGAATTTGGATCGATCTCAATTTTATTTTCAAAATTTATCAATAGAATTGATTCCTTTGGAATATAAGATTCAACCACAAAATTGGAAATATCAGTGTTAGAAATGGGTATGGACTCAAAGATTGTGATTTCTCTTAATGGTTCAATGATTGGTGTTTTTGAAAAATCATCAACAGAGTTATATTCATGAGACTCAATCCATGATGTCAAATTCTCCACTTTTGAATCCAAAAAGTCAATTTCCTCTTGATTTAAAGACCCCTCAAAAATTTCTTGATCCTCTTCATCTTCCCCAAATCCAAATGTGTTCTCTTTAGTAAATTCATGAGAGGATTGTGGGAAACTAAACACTTCACATGAGGTTATGGAAGGGACAGTTTGTGTAGGGATGAGTTCCTCACAAGTTTTAATGCTTTGTAGTTCTAACCTCAATGATGAAACCTCAAAATTCATTATCTCCATTTGTAGACACAGTTTTTCAAGTAATGGTTGTGGATCATGATCGGCAAGGGTTTGAGACAGATGGTCTATTCCAGGAGGATAACTATGTTGTTGGAATTCCATAGGAGGATGTTCAGATTGGCCTTGTTGGGATTGGAACTCATAATATGTTGGGATGTTTTGTGGATAATATGAGTAAAAGAATTGTGGTTCATTAGGTTGTTGATGATCCCACATGTAGAAACTAGGATGATCATTGTACATCACACATGGGGTAGGGTGATCAAAGTAGGGATAGGTTTCCCGTGTTTGGATGTGTTCAAAATTGACTTCCATAGGAGTGAGGGGGTGAGAATAGAGAAGAGGGATGAAAAAAAGGATGATAGTGTCTAAGATAACTTACTTAGGTCCCCGAAAACGGCGCCAAAATTTGGTTCACGCCCAAATTTACCCAAGAGAAGAAGGGTAGAACGGTCCTTGTAGTGTAGCTTGGGTTGTCGATTCCACAGAGACCTAAGAAGATACCTAAGATACACAACCTAAGGGATGGATTTTTGGATATGAAGTGGCCATATTTGGGTTGATTTTAGATGGGTTTAAGTGAACTCTAAGATACTTAAGTGAATTCAAATTAAAAGAATGAGTTGATCCTAGGTTATCACTCGGGGTGGATTGGACGTATTTTCTTTTTAATGATTTCAATTTCTTAAATTTGAGATGGGTTCATTTAAGGAGATAAAACAACATCATCACTTACTGGTTTAATGCCTAAACCCTCTAATACTAATCACCTATACACTTTAAGGATCAAATTTTTGAGCACTTCAAGGTAAAGGATCGTATTAGTACTTGAAGTGTGTGGCCTTAAATTCAACAAGGACGATGGAGTTTAAAAATCATCAAATAAAAATCCCAATTAAAGAAGTGATTATACATTAATTAGGTGACAAATAACATCCAATACAGCCCCCTGCTACTCCCTTGGATCAACCCATAAGTGGGTTATCCCTCCATTGATCCCAAGGTTTCAATGGAAGCGGAAAGTAGACTCATGAAGGAGGAAATGGAGAAGTAAAGAAAACAACAAAAATAAAATGATCACTCCACCGTTGTGTGAATAATTTCACAAGGGTTGGTGTGAATAAATTCACACCTTGATCCAACGATATCAAAGTGATATTAATAACAACAGAATAAGAGTATAGGAGGAACTTTTATTAAGAAACTAAAGTGAATTGAACAACTTACATGTGAAAGACAAAATTGAGGCAACAAAAATGCAGCATAACATTACAATTGAACAAAGCATCCAAGATCCTAAACTCCTTCACCACCACTGCCTTAAATAGGAATTTTGGGAGCCTTGGGTCGATCCACCAACAGTAAAAAGAATCTTAATTAATTTTGGTAGGCTATAGGTGGTGGAAAGCTTGTAGAATTTGGACTTTTCCACGTTTGACCCGAGGTGGCATCCAGTTTTCATCCACCGAACAGACGCGTCTAGAAGACCTTCTAGAATGCCGAATAAGAGTGGGACATAGAAGAATAAAATGGATCTCAGGATGTATTATAACCTCCTGTAAATTTTGGGCCCATTTGGAGTTGTGTATTCCAAGATATGATAAAATTAGTGGGATGTTTTTCTGGGCCGCAGAATCTGGCCCAGAATTGTATCTCTAACTTGGGCCGCCTAAATGACCACCATTGACGCCGAATTAGCATTAACTCCTGAAGAGTGATTTGTTCCTATAAATGTCTTATAGAATCACACGAAATTTGGGATTAATTGGGCCTGTATGTTTGGCCCCACAGTCTCATCAGTGGGATGGTGTCCAATCCGTCTTCTCCAGAATTGCTTCCTTTCATTGCCAAATATCTCCATCATCCTCCCTGAATTCTCCATTGATCCCTGAATGAAACATGTTCATATTGGAGTGTAGATCAATTATCAAATTAAAATATGTATAATAATATGAATCATTTGGTACTTTAAATTATGTTAAAAAATGTACCACATAATAGTGCATTTTAAGAAGGTATTACAATTATAATGTGAAATGATGTTCAAAGTGTAAAATGCACTAAAATGGTGTTTATGAATAATAAAGAACATGAATATTATATATATTACCAATAAATATTAGCCTCATTTAGTGGCCAATCACCTGCTGACAGGTGGAACACCTCGTAACAAAGCCAGCTACATCTCTCTTCATACCCGGCCACCAGTACTGACGTCTCAAGTCACGGTACATCTTGGTAACCCCTAGATGAACTACCCAAGATGAAGCATGAAACTCTCACATCATCTCCTCATGTATATCCCCTGGAACCCACACTCTTCCCTGGAAACGCAGTACCTCATCATCGCCTATCTTCCAACCAGGAGGAGGGTCCTCACTTGCCACCGACTCCCGTAGAACTAGGCCTTCCGAATCAAATAGATGTCTCATCCTCATCCTATCCAGGAGGGTAGAAGTCACAGCTAAAGAGGAAAGATAAGTCTGCCCCTGACTGTCATGAACCTCCAAATACATCTTAGAGAACAAAGCCATGAGCTGCCACTCACCACTGGCCTCCTGCACTGCCTATATCTGAGTCTTCCTACTCAGTGCATCAGCTACTGCATTACCTTTACCAGGCATATAGGTAAGCTCGAAGTCGAAGGAATGAATGTATTCAACCCACCTTCGCTATCTCAGATTCAAGTCACGCTGAGTAAAGATATACTTGAGACTTTTATGGTTGGTGAAAACCACGAAATGATCTCCCAATAGATAATGTATCCAACATCGCAATGCATGAACAACTGCAACAAACTCGAGATCATGCGTCGGGTAATTCCTCTCATGTGACTTCAACTGCCGAGACCCGTACGCAACGACTCGATCGCCCTACATCAACACTGCTCCCAGCCCAATACTTGATGTGTCATAGTAAACTGTATAGCTCTTCCCCTGCTCTGGGAGTATCAGGACTGGTGCTGATGTCAACCTTCCCTTCAGATCCTGAAAGGCTGTCTCGCAAGCTTCCGACCATATAAACTTCACACCCTTCTTAGTCAAACCCATCAACGGCACTGCTAAGCGGGAGAAGTCCTGGATGAAACATATGTAGTAACCATCCAGCCCCAAGAAACTCCATATCTCAAACACGTTCTTAGGCTGCTTCCAGGAAACTACTGCTCTTACCTTCTCTGTGTCCACGACAACTCCTGCCTATGAGATGATATAACCTAGGAAGTGAATCTAGTCCATCCAAAAGTGGCACTTTGAGAGATTAGAATACAGCCGATGCTCTCTTAGTGTACTCAATATGATCTCAAGATGGGTGGCATGGTTGTGTCGAGTGTGAGAGTACACCAAGATATCATCCACGAATACTACCACGAAAGAGTCCAGATAAGAATGGAAAACAAAATTCATCAGAGCCATGAAAACTGCTAGTGCGATCGTGAGTCCGAACGACATAACCATATACTTGTATAGACCATACCTACTTCTGAAAGCCGTGAGAGGTATATCAGATGGTCTAACGCGTAGCTGATGATATCCTGATATCAAGTCAATCTTAGAGAACACTCGTGCTCCACGAAGTTGATCAAAAAGATTGTCAATCCTTGGTAAGGGATATCAGTTCTTAACCGTAAACTGGTTCAACTTCCGATAATCCACACAGAGTCTGAGGGTACCGTCCACCTTCTTTTCAAAGAGAACCGGTGAACCCCATAGAGAAGTACTGGGTCGGATAAAACCCTTTGCCTGTAACTCCTCTAACTGCCTCTTGAGATCCTGCAACTTAGGTTTAGAAATTCTATAAGGAGGAATGGACACTGGTGCTACCCCTGGCACAATCTCAATAGAGAAATACACCTCTCACTTCAGAGGTAGACCCAAAAAGTCATCTGGGAAGACATCCCTGAAACGATCAACCACTGGAGGGAAATCCGTCTGACAAGTCCCCTGGTCGTCTAGATATAAACTCGTAATCTGGGATGTGACTCCACCTCGCCCATGATGCTCTGGTCCAACTCGACTCTCCTAAACATCCCACTCACCCTTTTATAGAAACTCTTCACCCTCTGGTGACGTGAAACACACCCTGTGATGATAGAAATCTACAAAGGATCGAAAGGGAACCAACCAGTCCATCCTGAGAATGACGTCATAAGCTGTCATATCTAAGACATAGAGGTACCAAAGAAAGTGAAACCCACCAATCTCAAGGGGGAACTCCTTGCATTGACGCACACCAGCCGTTCTAGTACCCAACGGAATGTCTAGCGTCATGATACCAGAAGAGGTAGAAACACAGAGCCCAAGGCTCTCCACAGTGGGTACAAATATAAAACTATGTGTAGAACCCGTATAAAAAAGTACTGAGGATAAAACAGAAGCTACTAGAATAGTACCTCTGACAGTAGAAGGTCCAGGATCCTGCTCCGGCTGGGTCTGTTTCACTGCATATGCCTGTCCAGTGTTGTGGCCCTGCGACACAACTTGACTACCCTGAGCTGTCCCACCCTGCTGCCTCTGAGATCCTGGTGTCTGGCTACCATGACCATGACCACCATCTCTTCCTGCACACCCTGATGTATTCCAGTTCCCCGACTGGTAAGAAGCTGCTGGTCCTGCTCCCATACGCGGAGTCTGCACAGAACCCCTCTCACTAGCCACTGGTGGAAACACCCTACAAAAGTGCTACAGATGACTCATCCTGCCGCAAGATCAGCACTCCACTGGGTCTCATGAACACTGTGGACTATTGTTCCCCTCCCTACCACACTGGTAGCACATGACCTGGACACTTGAAGCATTCTTCTGACTGGTACTGCCACCCTGAGAGAATCCCATCTGTCTCTTCCTCTTGACAGTAGAAATAGTACCAGTAACTGGTGCTAAACCACCCTGGCCCACACCACTAGATTCCCGTAGGCTCCTCTCTGTAATCAGTGCCTGGTTCAAAATAGCATGTACTGAAGGAAACCTAAAAACATTCACCAGTGCTCAGATGTCATAATGAAGACCATCCTCAAAACGTCTGGCTCTCAGCGTCTCATCGCCCACTAAAACGGGTGCAAAACACTGAAGCTCGGTAAAACGAGAAGAATAGTCCATCACCGACATAACACCCTATTGCAGATTCATGAACTCTTGAGATCTATCTGCCCTCAGTGTCTCTGGGAAGAAGAAGTCATAGAAGACTGCCTGAAAATCTTCCCACTCCATGTCTCTATGATGCTCTAACTGGGTGGTAACATCCCACCACCTCTTGGTGAAATCACGCAACATGTATGTTGCGACCTTGACCCTCCACCATGGAGGCGTCTCTAGATGCTCGAAAATAGTCTGAATCGATCCTAGCCAAGACTCTATAGCCTGTGGTCTTCCATCCCCTGAAAACGTAGGTGGATACTACTGTTGAAAGATATGTGTCAGCTCAACCATAGATGTGGAAGCCGACAGTGCTCCCTGAAAGGTCTGCATGAACCGCAATTAGCGTTCAAAGAACTACGCCTCTACGCTTGTGTCTGGTATAACGGCTGGCGCCACATCTGGATTTGCTGGAGGATCCACCGGTAGCCCATGGCCCACCATCTCTGGAGTATAGTCATTGCTGCTCTCCTGGTGAACAACGTGCAGTCGTCTCGGCGGCATGACACTAGAAGGTCAAAAACACGCCTTAGAACAAGATGACTAAAGACTGAAAATGAAGAAACCCAAAAGGAACAGGAGGAAGAAGGCATTCAAAATTTTCAAAACAAGACTACACGACATGTATACTGACTACACGGTGTATACTTGACTTCCTTTCCCTGCCCGGGTCCTTCTACACGGCTGAGCCACACGACTCCTATTGAACAAAAACTACACAACGTGTATATCATCTACACAGCGTGTATGGTTTTATTTCCAACTTCCCACATCGTCTGTGACACGACCGACTACTCAGATTGAAACTACACGGCGTGTTACACCCACACACAGTGTGTAATCTACGCCATTTCCAGTCACACGGCTAAGTCCACACAGTCTATCCTCATACAAGACTACATGACGTGTCCCATAGGTACACGACGTGTTCTAGAAGAGCTCTGCCGACCTGTGTTGTTAGTTACACGGCCTGATACATGGCTCAACCTACACGACATGTTCTATATACACACGGCGTGTACACAAAGGGATTTCCCCGACCTGTGTTGTTAGTTACACAACCGGGTCCCTAAGTTAGACTACACAACATGTTCCATAATGGACACATCGTGTATGTCTTAAGGTTTCCTCCACCGGTGTTGTTAGTTACACGACAGACACTAGGTCAACACTAAACGACGTGTACATAAGATACATGGAGTGTTCGCCCCAAGCTCTTCCCTTCCCCGTGTCGCCGGCCACACGGTTTGTGACACGAGAAGAGACTACACAGTGTGTAATCTGGGTACACGGAGTGTACTCAAAAAGTTTATTTTTCTTCGCAAACAGAAGAACATACACGGTGTGTCTAAAGTACTACACGGCATGTATACTGGGTTTCTGGACAGTATGCCTCAGAAACTCCTCCAGAACCTAGAAAACACTGAAAAACAACACCTAAGTTCCAAATTCTGATCCGTGAGGGCCCATAATCCCCACGAATCAAAGTTTGGAATCTTATCTGTGTTTATAAAATACGGTAAACACCCAATGATCCACCAAATTCCGGTCAATGAGGGCCTATACTCCCTAAAAACCAAATTTTGGCATCCATTCTATAAATAGGATCATACAAAAATATCCTATCACATAACAGGTATTTATCAAGCAGCTATCACAACAACATGCTTTTCTAGCACAACAACTATCACAACAACATGAAATTTCTAATGCACCTACATGGCATGGAACTATGCATGGAATGTGATTTCTAGCATATGCCTAATTGATGCATGAGATGGAATACCCTCATCTCATCAGGTTGCAACTAAATAGAACCCAAGGATAAAATATAAACAACACAATCACAAGTGCGTCACCCAACGGTGAAATCAAATCAACTGTAAATTGCAAAATTAGTAAAATTGAAATACGAGGTAAATTGGCTTTTCCCTGTACACGGGTTAGCTACGCCCGGGCACATCTTATTACCAACTACCGTCCCTATCCTATACCTGACTAAGGCTCCAAATAGTAAGTCAAAGAAAATAACCCCTTTGATACCACTTTGTAACGTCCCTGTTTCGGGTGCCACTCAACGGGTGCCCCGAACCCGGTTCGCCACATGACCTCAAGCGCATTTCCCCAAATTCCAGAGGCTACCGACTAGCAGCAAGGTCCCAGGTCTGATAGTGGGGAAACTATGCCCTAATTTGTCAAAGTGTAGCTCAGCGGAATGAAATAAAACATACAACAACAGCGAAAGCAGTAAGAGTATATGTAACTGAAATGGATAACTGATAACAAAAAGAGAAACCAACAGTCATATATATATGAAGATGCAGAATGTCACAATTCTATAAAATAGCCAGAACAAGTTACACTACAATACAATACAATACAACTGAAGTACAAGTACAGGAAGGAAAAATAGAATAGCCAGCGGCATCGCGAGCCAATGCTCGGTCCCATGCTCTCCTACACCCCAGCAGCAATCAAGTACCTGTATAGGGACTATTTCCCCTATCCACACCTGCAGAAACGTAATCTGTTTTGGCCGAAAAGCATGACCCAAACAAGGTGTGAGAAATAAATTCCGAGTAGGCACCCACCAAAGGCCCGTGCCCAACTGTGCGAAAGCATGAAACAACAGTGTGCAATAGTAAAATTCAATAAAGTAAGCAGTACTGAAAGTAACTAACTTAACCAGTTATATTTCCATTTTAATATCCATTTAATCATTTATTTAAAATATCACCACAGTGAATATTCTAAGTAAACAACCAATGTCTGCAGACACGTAAACTCCTACCCTCGGGTAAAGAGAATCCAACACAAGAATCTTCCCACATGCGTAAGAAGTGTCACCCATAGGCACAAAATCAACTTCCCACAGACACGGAAGAAGTTTCCCATAGGCTAAGTAGTACAATGCCCACAGGCTAATCACAACACTGCCCTCATGCTAACAGGTAACCGGGCCAAGCCCAACATGTAAACCAGTAAACAAGAAATTCCTCTCAAGAAAATTCTACATTCATTTAATTAAAGGAATAATATAAACAAGGCATACCCTCAGGTATCCTGGCTAAATGGCTAAACAGAGGAACGCACCCCCGGGGTGGTCCTGGATCCAAGCACTGATCCCAAACAACAATTTTACAATATTATTTAATTACCTATACAGTTATAGGTAGTTAAAATAGCCACAACCTCAGCCACACGACACCCCAACATGGGTTCATGGCTCAAAAACACACAAAATTCACGACAGTTGGAAAATAAACACCAAGCCACCTACCTTAAATGAAAACGATCAATATAAGTGAACATCGATTCCAGAAACTCCCAAGAACGATGTAGATCTAACGAAGAAGAAAACCCGTTAAAATGTAAATAACTTTCCCTCGGGAAAGAATTGGTAAGAATGACTTAAGGAGAGCGGAGGGCTTATCCGTGCGGTTCCAACGAGATCGTCTGAGGCGGAAACAGATTCCTGGTTTGCGATCGACGGATCCTCAAAGGTTTGTCCATCCCATCCCGCTCCTTCCTCCGGTTCTAAGCCTTCCCTGTGAACAGGGGAGGCTACTTACCATTTTAAGCAAAAAAAAAAGAAAGTACACGACATGTAATTCTGAGTACACGGTGTGTACTTCCCATTTTTAAACTGTTCCTCTGGCAGCTTCCTGCCAGCACGACACTGTTTATCTGCCGACATGACTACACAATGTGTCTTCATGAGTACACGGCGTGTGCTGCCCCACAGCTGTCCACCGCCTTACTATTCACCTGCCGACTGATTACACAACGTGTAAAGGACCCCTACACGACGTGTAGTCGGTTCCTACACCCGTCATCCCTGGAATGGCCACACGCCCTGTGTACTCATCCCACATGACCAAAAGTACATGGCGTGTGGAAAAGTACATGGCGTGTGGAAAAGTACAAGGAATATACTTTCCAAAATTTAGGATTTCCCCCATTTTCCTTATTTTCTCAAAAACACTTAAAGAAAGGAGAAAAGAATAAACCTATACCTAAAAGATAAGAACTGGGTTCTTACATATCCCCTCGATGCATCGGTAGGTCTCATGAGACAAATCAGTTGGCGACAAACCCTTCAAGTTTGTTTCCAAAAATAAGGTGGGTTTTACCCACAAAACTAAACCTTTTTTACAGTATTATGGTATCACGTGCCAGATACATGATGTCCAATTAATAGGAATTATCTTTATTCATTATTAGTTATTACTATCCATGAGGTTTTTACTATGATAAAATCTATGGATGCAGTTTCATTCTCAGTTTATTAATGACGCGAGTTTTTCATTTATTCACCATGCCATGTTGATTATGTCAAATTGTTTTCAATTAAGTTATTATTGATTCACTCTCCTCTGATTTTAACCCTTACTGAGCATTTTAGCTCACCCCTTTCATTGTCTACCTTCAACAGGTGATGAAGAGGAGATTATTTATTGAGTTCCTGTGGATGCAGTTTTTAGTTTTTGTTATGTATTGTATTTTGTAACCTTATCCAATGTAATTTGAGTTACATTTATGTATCTAGTTTCTTTAAGACTACTAAACAGATTGTTCCTTAAGAATTTTCATGCCTTCTAACCATTCCAATATAACAAGTAATGTACCGGCTCTAGTCTAGAGGGTTCGGGGTGTTACAGTTTGTATCAAAGGAAGTTTATTAGAAAACTTAGAAAATAGAGTTGGAAATGTATAGTAGGGAACAAATACCTAAGGTAGTATTTGAGGATAAACGTACAGGAACGTCATGGTATTTTTCTAAGGAATAGATTATGTGGATCTTTTAAGCAATACATCCCTTTCTGGATACGAGCAGGTAGAGGCGGATCTGACACAAATGTATCTAGGGGTAAAACCTGAAAACACCTCTTTGAGCTAGAATCAAACAGGAACTGGTGCACAACAATGGGCCTTTCTATACTCTTGGTTACGAAAATCCTAGGGGATATGCTTAGAATAATTCAAATTTTCTTTAAAATCCATTATGAAGGTGTTTAATGTAAATATTTCCTCAGAGAAACCATGTTTATAAGATTAGCTATGCATAGAATTTCAATATATGTTGAGTGATTTTATATTTGAGATTCATGAACTAATCTAGTGTATCCCATTATTTAGAAATGGTGTCTAATGGAAGAAGGGGAATCAATACTCGTGGGAAAGGTAGGGATCTCTCTACTAAGAAAGTCAACACAGTCAATGTTGGAGCATATCAGATCATGACCATATTGGGACAACTTACTCAGGTTGTAACGAATAACCATTCCACACCTATGTTGGATCATTTCATGTGGAAGAAGACCACATATTTTAGTGGGACTACTAACCCAGTGGTTACTGAGTAATGGATCAAGTCCTTTGAAAAGATATTCATGGCATTAAGATGCAATGAAAATGAAAAGGTAGTACTGGTAGTATATTGTCTCAAGGGTGATGCTGATAAATGGCGGTCCTTGATTCAAAATACCATAGAGGAAGAACAAATAGAAGATATGGAATGGAGGACTTTTAAGGAAATATTATTCAAAAAATATTTCCCTCGTGAGCAATGAACTGAAATGAATAGGAAATTCCTTAGATTAAAACAAAAGGAAGAAGACAATGTTACAGAGTATGAGGCTACTTTCACAAGGCTGGCCAGGTATGCCGTAGATTACGTACGTGACTCGACAGACAAGATTGATCATTTCTTTGAAGGTCTTAAGCTAAGTCTTAGAAGGGCACTGGATTCTCAATCATTTTCATTATATGATGAAATTGTATCAAGTTCCATCAAAACAGAGACAGAATTTTATAGATCAAATCTTTTCAAAGGAAACCAAGATAAGAAGTGGTACTCCGATAACAAAGGAAAAGGAGAAGCACCAAAGAAGAGAAAATGAACAAAGATATTCCCATTATGTGAGAACTGTGTAAAGAATCATCTTGGGAAATTCTTGAAATGCATGAGAGTCTACTATAACTGCAGAGAAAAGGGTCATCGATCTGATGAATTCTAGGGGAATAAAAAATTCAATGATATTCAATGCTACAATTGCAGAGAGATGAGACACTATGAAAATGAGTGTCCTAAGCACCAAGGAAACATGCCTCAGAAAAATACAAGAGAATAAGGGAGAGCTTATGTGATTACAAACACGGAGTTTGAAGTTCCTAATGATGTGGTGGTAGGTACTTTAATTGTTTCCTCAAACTTAGCTAACACTTTATTTGATTTTGGATCATCGCATTCATTTATATCTTCTCAGTTTTCCAAGAAAATTAGATATGTCCAACTTGATTTAATAAAGGAGTTGTCAGTTAAAACTCCCAGGGGATGTATCATTGCAACAAAGGCATGTTGAATAGTCCCCCTCCAGACACAAAAAAGTGCTTTAGTTGCTAACCTTATCATCATACCAATGACTGAATTTGATATAATTCTCAGTATGGATTGGCTGTCAAATTATGATGTGAAGATTTATTGTAAGAAGAAGGAAGTTACAATTTTTGAAAATGGTGTACAATCCCTTGTATTTAGGGAAGAAACTTCACCACATGATTATTATCTAGAACCACCCCCAGTAGCTCTAATGAATTCAATAATTTGATAGGAATATAAACCAATATATATGGTATTGGAAAGAAATATTCAAATTTAATATGTGCACATAGTGCAAGAGTAAATTGATGTATTTCTAGAGGATTTACCCTGACATCCTCCAGAGTGGGAAGTTGAGTTCTTTATTGATTTAATTCCTGATGCAAGACCTATATCAAAGACTCCCTATAGAATAGCCACTGTGGAATTAGTAAAGCTAAATAAACAACTAGAGGATTTGAGTGAAAAATGATTTATTCAACCTAGTGTTTCTCCATGGGGAGCCCCTGTCCTCTTTCTCAAGAAGAAAGATGGATCCATGAGGCTTTGAAATTAATTATAGGGAAATCAATGCTATTACAATAAAGAATAAGTATCCTTTACCCTGGATTGATGATTTATTTGATCAACTTCATGGATCTCAATACTTTTAAAAGATTGACCTTTGATCTGGATATCATCAGTTGCGTGTGAGGAAGGAAGATATTCCTAAGACAACATTTTGGTCCAGGTATGGGCATTACGAGTTTAAAGTGATGCCTTTTGGACTGAAAAATTCACCCTCTATTTTCATGGGTTTAATGAATAGAGTTTTCAAGGAATATCTTGATAAATTTTTTGTAGTATTCATCGATGATATCCTCATATACTCAAAAATCTATGACGACCATGAGAATCAATTGCGGGTTATTCTGAGAACTCTTAGAAGAAATAAATTATATGGGAAATTTAGCAAGTGAAAATTCTGGCTTCAATCAGTTTCTTTTCTAGGCTATATTGTCTCTAAGGATGGAATCCTAGTTGATCTTGCAATGACAAAGTCAATCCAAGAATGGCCCACACCAACAAACATAACCGAGTTATGCAGTTTTATTGGCTTAGCAGGTTACTATCGGCGTTTCATTCAGAATTTTTCCTGAATGGCTAACCTGCTAACTAAGCTCACACGTAAAGGAGTTAAGTTTTTGTGGAAAAAAGAATGTACATAATGCTTTGAAGAATTGAAAAGAAGATTTTTCAATGCTCCAATTTTGACTCTTCCATCTAGAAGTGATGGATTTGTGATATAAAACGATGCATCAAAGAATGGGCTGGGTTGAATCCTTATAGAAAACAATAAAGTTATTAATTACGTATCAAGACAGTTGAAGACCCATGAGAAAAATTATCCAACTCATGATCTTGAGTTAGCAGCCGTAATCTTTGCTCTGAAAATATGGATACATTATCTCTACGGAGAAAAATGTGAGATTTATACGGACCAAAAGAGTTTGAAATACATTTTCACACAAAAAGAACTCAACATGAGGCAAAGAAGATGGCTTGAGTTACTCAAAGATTATTATTGTTCAATACACTACCACCCAGGAAAGGTGAATAAGGTGGAAGATGCATTAATTATGAAGGATCATGGACTTTTGACTCAAATGAGGATTGAGAGAGATCCTATATTTTTTGATCTACTAAATATGGATATGGTAATTGTTAAGGAAAGGGAAACATCTTTCCTCTTTCAAATGATTTCCAAACCATCTTTACTAGAGAAGATAAAAAGCTCTCAATCTGATGATGATAATCTGAATAAGAAAATTAATGCTTTCAAGGATGGAAGACCGGATGACTTCGTGTTTGAAGGAGTTCTGAAATTTGGGAAGAGGTTATGTGTTCCATCAGTACCTGATCTAAAAATGGAACTATTAGATGATTCTCATAGATCAAATTTCTCTATACACCTGGGTAGCACAAAGATAAATAGAGATCTCAAGGAATATTTTTGGTGGGATAATATGAAGCGGGAAATTGCTGACTATGTGTCAAGGTGTCTAGTTTGTCAACAAGTGAAGGTAGATAGAAAACATCCCAAAGGAGTGATGCAACCTCTACCTATTACTATGTGGAAGTGGGATAGAATTACAATGTATTTTATCACTGGACTACTGAGGACACCTAGAAGGAATGATGCAATATGGGTAATTGTTGATCGTCTCACAAAATTAGCACATTTCCTTCCTATAAGAGAGGAATTTCCACTTGAGCGCCTGGTAAGACTGTATATTAATGAAGTTTTAAGACTTCATAGTGACCTCTATCAATTGTATCTGATCGAGATCCCTGGTTTACATCAAAATTCTGGAAAAGTCTCTACAAGGCTTTGAATACTGATCTTCGTATGAGTACTGCTTATCACCCCCAAACTGACGGACAGTCTGAAAGGACTATTCAAAATATCGAAGACATACTGAGGTCATTCTCTCTTGACTTCCAAGGTATTTGGGATCAATAATTGCCTTTGGTGGAATTTTCCTACAACAATAGTTTCCATTCTAGTATTCAAATGGCTCCATATGAAGCATTATATGGAAAGAGATGTCGAACTCCAACTTGTTGGGATGGAGTTGGTGAGAGGAAACTTATAGGCCTAGAACTTATTGAAGAGACCATGAAAAAGGTGAAGACAATCCAAGCCCATATTAAAGTATCCCAAAGTAGGCAGAAGAGTTATGCTAACAACCGGAGGAACGATTTGGATTTCCAAGTGGGAGATCATGTCTTTTTGAAAGTATCTCCATGTAAGGGTATCTTAAGATTCAGTAAGAAAGGGAAACTGAGCCCCATGTACATCGGACCATTTAAAATTATGGAAAGAATCAGAGTAGTAGCTTACTGTTTAGCAATGCCTCTAAATATCTCCAGAGTTCATGATGTGTTCCACATGTCATTGTTAAAGAAATACACACCAAACCCAACGCATGTACTCACATATGAAGAAATAGAACATGAACCTAATTTGTCATACTGTGAAAAGCCTATCGGGATTCTTGACATAAGGGAGCAGGTATTGAGAAATCGAAAAACTTTTCTAGTAAAGGTTCTTTGGAGAAACCAGAATATAGAGGAAGAAACATGGGAACTATAGGATTTCATGAAGAATAACCACCCACATCTTTTTGGTGGGCTTTATACATAAAATTTTGAGGACGAAATTTCTGAAGGAGGGAATAATATAACACCCAAAAAAATTTATGGTATGATTCTATTAAATACATTCTTTTCATAAGCTATATTTCATAAAGAATTGTGTTCCTTTGAAACAACACTTGGTTATTTAGGAGATAGTCAAAAAACAAGCCATTAAACATAAATTTTCCACTTCTATGTTTTGGAATTTGGAAAAATGGTCATCTAGAGTTGTGACCAGTAAGTCATTTGGAGTCTGATAGAACCAACTTGATTTTTTGATGAATAGTAACATACCCTTATGAATGGTAATATGAATAGTAATATGACCTTTATAAATAGTAAATAATGATAATATTTTATTTTATTAAGGTAATAAGATAATTATATCTTAATTAATTTTTCAATTTGATATAGAACTAATTATACCTTTAAAATTGTTATTTTTCGAATTAACTATGATTTTATTTAAAAATTAAATTAAAAATACTTATTAAATTATTTTAAAAAAATGGAATTCATTTTTTAATTCTACACGTTAAAAAATAGTTAGGGTAAATTTTTGGGATTTTTCTAAAATACTTGATTTTTTTCATGAATAGTAAAAATACATATTTGAGTTTTCAGTAGTTTAATGACATCAAAATGATGTAATGATTAATATAAAGGGATGGTAGACTTGTGTACAGTATTTTATGAAATGAGGTGTCCCAAGTGTCTTAAACCATTGGAAAAATCCATGGGAAAGCCCATGGTTTTGTGAAAACCACTAACGAGGTGTCCCTTTTAATTAATAAAAAACTCTCTCTTAATTACTATAAATACCCACTCACACCTTCGTTTTATTTCATTAAAAACTCAATATCCTCTAATATATGGTGGTATTACCTCCCTAAGAGTCCTCCCAAGGTTTCCTTAAGCCCCCAAGGTCCCATACTTCAAGATCTAAGAGTTACTCTACAAGGTAAGGGAATCCTTCATTCTCTTCTTTTAGTCGACACTTCCTTTATGTTATCTATTTGATTTTCTATTATCATATGTTGGGGTTTGATTTTATGTGTTATTATTACTGTAATTTTTATTTCAATATTATGAGATATAATTTTTCTCTCATCATTTCATTTTATGAAATTTTAAGTGACGCCATTAGGCTGCCGAATTTTCATAAGGGATCTCTCACCTTTTCTTTTATTTTCAAGTTCATCTCTTTTATTTTTATCTCCTCACATCATCTGTCCAAATTACCATGATAAAAACCAATATCATATATATACTGTAATTATATCATGTTAATGGAAGAACCATCATCAATATTCTTACTCCCTCCCTTTTATTTTTATAAACAAAATCAACATCCATGAGGTTCCAATTTATAACCTTTGTGGACGACGAAGTTTCGTTCTTCACTTTCTCCTTAATTAATGGTCATGAAACCATTTTAATGGTTAAACCAGATAATAATATATGTATTTAATCTCATTAATGTTCTCTAATAATTATACACTTATAATATGGAATAATAATACAAAACAAGTTCATTGTATACAAAACTGCCAAGCTAAATCCAAGTGTTTATAAAAAACTTTTAACTAATGATTCATCCTCAAGTATATAACCCAGAATGATTATTAGATAATTTATATATCCTTAAATTCATTAATAATATATATTAACAATTATGGATGTTTAACCACATTTGAAACGAACTTCCATTCATGAAAGCAAGTAAATGAATCATGAAAACCAAGGAAGAAAATGCTTCCAAACCAATAAAATTAAACCTCTTAAACCCATTAAAAGGGCCATGAATGGACCTAATAAGGTTATAATAAATCAATTTCATGTATAGGATGTTCTGGAATTATTAATTAATGAATCTAAATTTGATTATTCAGGTCATTAAAACAAATGAAGATCACACTCAAGCAAAAGGTAAGGGGTTTCTCATCTCACTTTCATTTCTGTGAAATTTTCATTATTCTCCACTTATTTCTTGCATGTGGTTTATGTGTTATGAAATTTGATATATAATAACATTATTCTATTTATATTCATGTTATTAAATGATTCATTTGATGGTTATTAAGTTCTGGTCATATGATTCGACCGATTACATTGTGGTAAGAGACTTTGTCTCAACTACTATTTAGTTGTGACTAACTTTGTATGGTGCACCTAATAATCCTTATGTGGTGTACCTACTGACCATTTGAGATCAATTTTCATTTGAAATTATATTTATATTAAATCTTTATAATCTAATATCATGGATATGTTTTTTGTCTAAACTGTATACCATTTTACATACAGTGTTTCTTTGGAAAGTTATTTTAATTATGGAAATATTAAAGAATCTGTATACTCTACTCTATACGGATATTGAATATGAATATTTATCTTGTATTTAATAAATTTATAAATAATTATTTGGACATTAAGTGGTGGGTGGGGCCCTTTATATCCCCTCAATGTATCAGTAGGTATCATGAGACAAATTAGTTGGCGACAAACCCTTTGAGTTTGTTTCCAAAAATCAGGCGGGTTTCTACCCTGAGAACTAAACCGTTTTTACGGTATTATGGTATCATGTTGCAGATACATGATGTAAAATTAATAATTATTCTCTTTATTCATTATCAGTTATTAATATCCATGAGGTTTTCACTATGAAAAAATCTATGGATGCAGTTTCATTCTCAGTTTATTAATGGTGTGAGTTTTTCATTTATTCACCATGCCATGTTGATTATGTCAAATTGTTTACAATTCAGTTATTATTGATTCATGATTCCTCTGATTGTAACCCTTACTGAGCATTTTATCTCACCCCTTTCATTGTCTACCTTCAATAGGTGATGAATAGGAGATCATTTATTGAGTTCCTTTAGATGCAATTTTTAGTTTTTGTTATGTATTGTATTTTGTAACCTTCTCTAATGTAATTTGAGTTACATTTATGTATCTTGTTTCTTAAATACTACTAAATTGATCGTTCCTTCGAAATTTTCATTCCTTCTAACCATGCCAATATAACAAGTAATGAACCCTCTCCAGTCTAGAAGGGTCAGGGTGTTACACCCGACTTCAGTAAAAATTCATCCATCCCTATTGATCATTGAGAATGGTTTTTAAGAAACTCATAGACATCATTTTTTATAAATTTTTATAGGATAAATAAATATTTTCATGATGGTGGTTATTCAACTGTTGATTGAGTATACTACACATTGGTGAGGGTGAAGAAGACCTTTTATACCTTTACATTTTCACTTTTGATGGATTTCAGGTTGGTTGTAGATAGTGTTCAGGACAAGGTAGAAAAAAATAAATATTGAAAGGTTTGGGTTTAATTATATATAAAGGAAAGGTTAGTTAAAACTTGTTGAATATGAAAAATAATCTCATCAATCTTGTACTTGACTTATATAATTAGGAGCTTAGTGATTGTCAAATAAGTTTTCATGCTCCTGATAAATTTATATTTTCTTTCAACAATATCTTGTAAGAGAGCATTTTGGTTCATGTAATTATCCAATTACCAGTAAAGTGTCGATTAAACTAGAGTGTGAGAATGATTTAGGTAGTCCATTTCATTTTTGGGTCTTGAAATTTCATGAATGGAATTGATTTTCATTTTCAAATTCTTGATCAAAAAAATGACCCAAGTGAAACATGTTTACCTATAGAAGGTACTATGTAGGACTCCCAACATATTATGAGTAAATAGCACAATACTTAAACTTATTAATAGTAGGTTATTTAATTTAATGAATGATAAGGTGAATTTCTTGATATCTTTCTTCTAGTATTTTTTGGGATGATCGTTGTTCTACCCCCTTACTTGAGTTCTTTATCTTTATTGTTTGATGTAATGAAATCACCACATATAAAAATATTGCAGAATTGTTTATCTATATCATTGAAGTGATAAAAATTGTTGCCACTTTTTTGAATTTTTTTGATTGGCATGTCAGATTCAGAATAATAGAGAAACCCATGATTGGATTTTATAGAATTGATTATAGAGAATAATTCTAGTAAATCATGAGAATAATTTTAGAAATATATTTCAATGATTTGATAATTCTTACATTGTAAAACAATTAATTTAGTGTATCAACTATATTTCTTCCCTAGTATCCTCACATAAAAAAACCAAACTTATGACATGATGTTTTTAATTAATTTTTAGGAATATGATTAGGAATGTAAGGACCCAACCTTACATGTTACAGATTCTAGTTATTTTTAAAACTAGAAATCACTTTTTTTTCTCAAATATATTTTAGGTTTAGAGTTTTAGATAATTAGGAAAAAAATATTACATATTAAATCCATAAATTATAAGTGTAAACTTATACTAAGTATCCATTTTTCCATAAACAAAAATCTTTAAAATAAAACATGATTTCTTATGATGATATATCTTCACAATTTACCCTTGATCTCATCCTTGAACCAAATCTTAATTAAACCCTGTGATTTTTTTTTAAAACTTGGAATGAGAAAAAAATCCCAATAAGGGACTTAAAATAAATGAAACCATTAGTCCAGTGAAAATTCATAAAACATTTCTTAAAAAACATACATTTTTTACCCTAAAAAATGGATCATCATTTCAAAAATATCATTATCTTACATTTTTAAAATCAAATGAATTTCATGAAAACTCATAAGAAATCATATAAAATATAAATAGGTAACTTGGGAAATAATTATACTCAAATGGACTAATCATGCATTCAACTTCCATACATGTCACACTTATAAATGGAATATCCATATGACTGACTTCCATACCCAATGCATTGGAGGTTATAACGTAACCACCCGTCCTTGGTTTATAACGTAACCAATCGTCTAATATCCAAGTTACATTATATAATCATAACATAGGAAATCTTTCAATTATCAAAATTTCACTCATAAAATTTCATTTTTACTCATATGAAAACATTTCAAGTTTTTGAATTACCAATCAATTTTCAAAACCCATTTAAAACATTTAAAAAAATCTTTTTAAATCAAAGTGTCCCATACCAATTTGAACCATTTGAGAGAAATTAGAAAATTAAAATTTTAAAACATTAATTTACATATAAATACATTTATAAAAACCATTTAAAAAACATTAACATGAAATAGAAATATTTAGAAGAATAAATCTTTAAAACATTAAAAATAATGTTTTACTTAAAGAGTCCCTTACCTTGAGTCCAAATCATCATGTACAATATTTATATTATTGAAAAATAAAATTAGGTTAATTATTTACTTACTATAGAAAATTTTTCAAACCTATTATTCTTTTTATATCACTTATTATCATGTTATAATAATTACTTAATTATTTAATTTCATGTCAGATGTTTTGTCAATATTCGGTACTTGAGTCCAAAATAAACTTGGTATGATGTGAAAAGTCAAAATGTTCATAATTAAATCATATAAAGAGTAATATTAATGACATAATAATTACTTTTATATATAAATTATATTTTTAAATCCATCCATTACATAAGGATATGAAAAATGAACTATGTTACAATCATGGAGAAGGTAGGCCGTACGTACGCATGAGTAACGTTTCCATTTTTCAATGATCATTATGAAAAAATGGTAATTATTATTTTATCTTTAAATAATGGTAATAATATAATTAATATCATATTAATAATTTAAATACAATTATATATATTATCTATGTGATGTGGTGATGAAAAATGAATCACATCGCTTCGTGGAGGTGATAGTTTACACATACACACGAACGACGTTATCATTTTTATGTGCATGGAAATGTAAGAATATAAATGATATATTATATTTTAATAATGTTAAATAGTTTATTAATATCATATATAAAATTTAATTCCATCATTATAACCAGTCTTGAGAGACGGTGATGGAAAATGAATTATATCAGTTCACGAGGCGGTAGTTCACCGTATACACAAACAATAATTCTTTTCCTATTTGATGGAATTAGAGATGAATTTAGGTGATGATGTTAAAATTATAAAATCTCAATATATTTAGGATATTGGATTTATTATTTCATCATAGTGGAAGAATATTTGAAGGAATTGGAATAATAAATAAAATAGAAATACTTAATTAAAACGATACCTCTTCTTCGGAGGATCTCCTTTGATTAACACCTTAACACCTATAAGAAGGGTGTTATGCATAAAATAAGCCTCTAGAATTTGGGGAGGGATTTTCGGAAGGTATTAGGGAATATATTTTCTAAAACAAAAAGGTTTTTAAGTGTATTTAAATGAGAATAATGAGTTCCCTTTTATAGGAGAGGGGAGGGGAACTCTTGAAAATATTTAAAATATTAAATTAATATAAATTAATTTTATAATCCAAATGAATCAAAAATTATTAATTTAGAATATAATATGATTTTGGGTTGAAATAACTTCATTAAATAAAAACTAGACAAATTTTGACTATTTATTTAATCCTTATCTTTTTTAACTCTTATTTAACCTTTTTAATTCTTACCATAATATCATGTAATTTACATTTTGAGGGTTAATATAATTACTATGAAATGAAAAACAACACATAAATGAGTAAATGATGAAATTTTAATACTTATTCCAATAATTTGGCCTAATTTTATATTTTTATGAATTTTATATCATTTAATATAATATTATTTATGTTAAAATACCATTAATGTCAATTTTGATACTATTCATCACTTGACTTTTTAAAAATATCATAAAAAATTATATCTTCAAAATGAATCTTTTAAATAATCACTAACATGTCAAAGAAATCCAAAAAATTCGTGTATGGAATTAATTATATCAAATTATATTTATTTTAATATTTTTAATATCATTTATTTGATTCTTTCATTAATTAAACAATTACCGCATCATCACTATGTCACCCTTTAAGGTAATTATTTTATCACTAAAAATTATAAATAAATTACCATGATTTATATAAACATTTTATATTTATAAATTTGAACATATATCTTATATAACCCCATATTAAAAATATTTCTCTTATTAAAAATAAAAGTATGACAAAATTGACTTTCCTTTGAGTATAATATTATTAAGGTTATATTCTCATACAAAAGGCCATAAATGGTCTCATAAATGATAATTTAATGACTAGGAATGAAAAATAATCATCTAATAATTTTTTTTATAAGTGTTAGGGTAATTTTATAATATTTATAATATTATTTTTACCCTTAATTACCCGATTTACCCTCAACCATGGTAATAATTTATTTACTAAAGCTACTATTCATATTGTAAAAAAATTAAAGGGAAATATTTAATAAATTTGGAAATTATTATTCAAAATATGGAAACATTTTTCAAAATTCAAAACATATAAATTTCAGAAATTAATAAAAAAAGCAACCCCGTTGACGGAACAAGAAAACATGTTTTTAAAGCAAAAACCTTCAAAAGATTGAAATATTTTTATATAGAAATTCAATGAGAAATTGATTAATATGACATAAATTGGATATAATTTTAAAAATTGATCTAATTATACTTTAAAACCAATGAAAAATATAATTTAACACCATAAATAAATTTGATGAAAAAACTGTTTTCAATTAAAATGCAACATTTTTTCACTATTCATCAAAACATGAAACTTATCAGAAAAATACCAAAGAATCAACCCAATTAAATTTTTTTTATCCCTATTTCAAATAATAAGTTTATTTTTTCAAAAATAATTTATAAAATTTTCAAAAACTAGATTTAAAACAAGTACGCCATCAAAAAGCGGTAAAACTGACTTTTTAGAAAAATACTACTTTTATATGGAAAATTGAATTTTTTATTATATCATTTCTAGAAAACAAATAATATGAATTTTAAAAATTATATTGAATATTTCATATATATTTTTCATTAATATAACCCAATAATAGTGATTTTTTTATTTATCATTATTAAACACACATGTGTATATTTAAATAGTTTTTCAAAAAAAATTCCTTTTATTTTAAAAAGGGGTTTATTTTAATTTATAATTAATTGGTCACCAAATATTTATATATACATTAGAAAACCATATTTTAATAATTCAATTAATAATGTTCATTCCCGCAATTCTAACGATTAGGTTATAACGATAACATTTAATTAATAATATTTAGTTTTTCATTTAAGCTCGATGTGGTGTATTGTGTACACTATCAAACATAGTGTTTTTTTATTAAAATATCGAGATTTTAAATTATAACCTCATTTATTGAATCCTAAAAATTTGAACTTGGGGTAAAAAACTAGGGGTTCGACTTTTCAAAATACCTTTATTGAAATCCCACATTGAAAAAAGGATTAATGAAACTTCCACTTTAAAATAAATAAAGGGAAGTATGAAGGTCACATGAGATAACACATAATAGGGTTACATATTGAAAAAAATGGATATGAAATAAAAAATAACTATCAAGTTATGATGGAGAGTGATAGAGAACATGATAATGATAAAGTTAACAATCACAAATCTATTAATCCATGATGGGTTAGAAGGTCATTGATTTATTAATTAGAGAAGTAAACAAATATTTTTTTTGTTTTAAGATATTTTTCATAGAGTTGAAGAATTATTTTACTGCCTGGACTAGGAACATAATGAAATATATTTACTTAAAAATTAGAGTTTCATCGTTTAATCAATTTCCACTCAAAACTCATATTTCTCCAAATGATGAGTATTTAAGTTCAAATTTTCATGCATGAAGCAATAGAATAAACTTCCATAGACTCAAATAATCTATAAATGATTAAATTTATATTTCTCCAGTCTTGAAACTTTAACCAAAACCAAAATGGCTATGATAAGATAAAAAAAGTTTCCAAAAAGAAAAAACCATTGTATGTTGAAAAACTACTTTTTAATATCTAAAATTTAATAGTAATACCCAATGTACAACATAGACAAAAAACATCTTTAAAATTACTAAAAAATATTATAACTAAGATTAAAACCTAAAAATCAGAAGGATTTGATCACATAATCTTCCAAGATATGCTAATTATTTCTATAAATAACCCAAATCACTATAATTACACACTAAAATCATAGATTCTTCAAAAATATAATTCAAACTTTACTTATCAAATAAAATCCCATAGTATTATATTTACCTTGATCTTATATGGTTCCTAAAATAGTGAACGTCTTCCTAAATAACATTAATCACTTAATCAACAAATCATTTTCCAATACCATGGTTATCTATTCAATAAATACATATTACCAAAATAAAATTATCCTTCATATATCAAATAATTTAACTAAAAATAAAAATTCATACTAACTAGGAATTCACTTAGTCGAGTGGTAGGCGATGCACCCTTGTCACCCTCTGGTTATGGGTTCAAAACTCACAGCCTTTTTGAATGTGATGGGTTGTCACCCATTCCGTGTGTTTTCCTTTTTATACAACTATATAATTATTATAACATTTAAAAAATATGATAAAGTAATAAAAAATAAACATAACATGTTTTAACCTCAAATTTTATCTCATACCTTTCATTTTGTATCCCAAAAAGCAATAACCCATAATTACCTCAAAAATAAATGTCACTAAAAATACCATTAGTCACCTTAAAATTTCATAACTTAAATTCTAAAAAGGGTTTCTAAGACATTAAAATTCTGATCAACCTAAAAATTATAAACTCATTATGATATCCCCAACTCTTAATAAAAAATACCAATCTCCAAATTTGTCTAAACCCTGCTCTGATACCAACTGTAAGGACCCAACCTTAAAAATTACATATTCTAGTTATTTTAAAACTAGAAATCACATTCTTTTACCAAATATTTTTTAGGTTTATATTTTTAGAGAATTAGGACAAAATTTTACATAGTAAAATCATAAATTAGAAGTGGACACTTATACTCATTATCCATTTTTTTAATAAAACAAAAATCTTTAAAATAAAACATGATTTATTATGTTGATATATCTTCACAATTTCCCCTTGATCTCATCCCTGAACTAATTATTCCTTTAACCTTGTGAAAAATATTTTTAAACTTAGGATGAGAAAAAAGCTCAGTAAGGGACTTAAATGAAAGGAAACCATTATCCCAGTGAAGTCCCATAAAACATTTCCTAAAAACATATCTTTTTACCTTGAAAAAGGGATCATAATTTAAAAAAAAGACCATTATCTTACCTTTAGAAAATAAAATTAATTTCATGAAAAATCATAATCAAGCATATAAAATATAAGTAGGTAACATGGGACATAATTATACTCAAATGGAATAACCATGCAATCAACTTCAATATATGTCACTCCTACAAATGGAATATCCATTCGGCTGACTTCCATACCCAATGTTTTGGAGGTTATAACACGACCATCCGCCCTTGGTTTATCACATAACCAACCATATTGGTTTATTACATAACCACCCGTACAATTTCCAAGTACCATCATATAATCATAACATATAAAATACTTTAATCATCATCATTTCATTCATAAAATTTCATTTACAATCATATGAAAACATTTCAAGTTATTGAATAAAAAATCTATTTTCAAAACCCATTTAAAACTTTTAAAAATATATTTTTTTAAATCAAAGTGCACCATAAAATTTTGAAACATTTTATATAAATTAGAAAATTAACATTTTAAAACATTAATATCCATATAAATAAATTCATACAAACCATTTTGAAAATATTAACATGAAAGAGAAATATTTAGAAGAATAAATCTTTAAAACATTAAAAATTATGTTTTACTTAACGAGTCCCTTACCTTGAGTCCAAATCATCACTTAAAATATTTATAATCATGAATAATAAACTTTGGTTAATTATTTTATTACTTTAGAACCTTTTTCAATTCTATTATTCCTCTTATATAACTTATTATCATGTTATAACAACTACTTAATTATTTAAGTTCATGTTAGATGTTTTGTTGATATTCGGTACTTGAGTCCAAAATAAACTTGGTATGATGTCAAAAGTAAAAGTAGTCATAAGTAAATAATCTATAGAATAATATTTATAAAATAATAATAAATTTTATATATCAATTATATTTTTAAATACATCTATTACATAAGGATATGAAAATAAACTATGTTACAATTATAGGGATGATAGGTCGTATGTACACATGAGCAACACTTCCATTTTTCAATGATAACTATGGAAAGAAGGTAATTATTATTTTATCTTTAAATAATGATAATAATATAATTAATATCATATTATTCATTTAAATACATTTATATATATCATCCATGTGATGTGGTGATGACAAATGAATCACATCACTTCGTTGATGTGATAGTTCACACGTATGCACGAATAACGTTATCATTTTTCCATGCATGGAAATATAATAAAATAAATGATATATTATATTTTAATAATTATAAATATATCATGAATATAATATATAAACTTTAATTCCATCATTATAACTAGTCGAGATACGGTGATGGAAAACAAATTATATCAGTTTGAGAGGCGGTAGTTCGACGTACACACGAACGATAATTCATTTCCCATTTGATGGAAGTGGATATGTATTTAGGTGATGATGTTAAAATAATAACATATAAGTATACTTAGGATATTTTAGTTATTATTTCATCATGGTGTAAGAATATTTGAAGGAAGTGGAAGAATAAATAAAATAGAAATACTTAATTTAAATGATACCACTTCTTTAGACGATCTCATTTGATTAACAACTTAACACGTCTAAGGATGGTGTTATGCCTAAAATAAGGAATCTATAATGCGAGGATCGATTTTAGGAAGGTATTAGGTCAGATATTTTCCAAAAAATGGTTTTTAAGTGTATTGAAATGGGAATAATGAGTGGCCTTTTACAGGAGAGGGGAGAGGCACTCTTTTAAATATTCAAAATATTAAATTAATATAAATTAATTTTATAATCAAAATGGATAAAAACTTATTAATTTAGAAAATATGATGATTTTGGGTCTAAATTACTTCATCCAATAAAAATTAGACAATTTTTGACTATTTTTTTAATCCTTATCTTTTTGTTTTAACCCTTATTTAACCTTTTTAATTCTTACCATGATATCATGTAATTTACGCTTTGAGGGTTAATATAATTACTATGAAATGAAAAAAGACAAATAAATGAGTCACTTATGAAATTTTAAGACTTATTCCAATAATTTGGATAAATTTTATATTTTTATGAATTTTATATCATTTAATAAAATATTATTTATTTTAAAATATCATTAATGTTAATTCTGACACTATTTATCACTTGATTTTTTAAAAATATCATAATAACATGATATATTCAAATGATATTTTTTTAATCATGAATAATATGTCAAAGACATATAAAAAATTCTTGGATGACATTATTTATATCAAATTATATTTATTTTAATATTTTTAATATAATTTGTTTGATTATTCCATTAATTAAACAATTACTACATCATCATTATGTCACCATTTAAGGTAATTATTTATCACTAAAAATTATAAATAAATTATAATGATGTATATAAATATTTTATATTTCTAAAATTGAACATATCTCTTATATAACCCCATATTAAAAATATTTCTCTTGTTAAAAACAAAATTATGAAAAAATTGACTTTCCTTTGAATATAATATTATTGAGGTTATATTCTCATACAAAAGACCATGAATGGTATAATAATCAATAATTTAATTCTTATAGATAAAAAATACTCATAAAAAAAATTATTACAAGTATTAGGGTAATTTTCTAGTATTTATAATATTATTTTTACCCTTAATTACCCGATTTACCCTTAACCGCGGTAATATATTTTTTACTAAAGTTACTATTACTATTGTCCAAAAATAAAAGAGACCTATTTAATAAATTTTTAAATTATGATTAAAAATATGGAATCCATTTTTCAAAATAAAAAATACATAAATGGAATAAATTATTAAAAAAATTAATCTCATTGACGGAATGAGAAAACGAGTTTTTAAAGTAAAAACCTTCAAAAGATTGAATTGTTTTTCATATCCTAATTTAATGTGAAATTTATTTCTATTAAATAAATTGGATTAAATGATAAAAAATTGATCTAATTATACTTTAAAACCAATAAAAAATATAATTTAACTCTATAAATAAATTTGATGAAAAAACTATTTTCAATTAAAATGCAATATTTTTTCACTATTCATCAAAACATTAAACTTATCAAAAAAATACCAAAAATTAAATCAAAGTAATTATTGATATTCCAATTTCAAATAATAATTTTATTTTTTCAAAAACAGTTTATAAAAGTGTCAAAAACTATATTTAAAATAAGTGTTCCATCAAAAGGCGACAAAACTGTCTTTTTAGAAAAATACTTCTTTTATGTGAAAAATTGTATTTGCTCTTATATCATGTAAATAAAACACATAAGATGATTTTTTAACATTATATTGAATATTATATATATATATATATTTCATTAATATAATCCAACAAGAGTGATTTTTTTATTTATTGGTACTAAACACACTTGTGCACATTTAAATAGTTTTTTCAGAAAAACATTTCCCTTTATTTTAAAAAGGGTTTTATTTTAATTTATAATTAATTGGTCATAAAAGAATTATATATACCTATGAAAACCATATTTTAATAATTCTATTAATAGTTTTCATTCTCTCCATTCTAATGGCTAGGTTATAATGGTAATATTTAAATAATAATATTTAGTTGTTTGGTTAAGCTCGATGTGGCGTATCATATACACTATCGAAAATAGTCTTTATTTATTAAAATATTGGCATATTACAAGGAATATGAGTGAATTTATTAATATTATCTTTTTTGATTTTTAGATACAAATCTTATTCTATGTTTTTTGGCACATTGAGTTGTAAATGATTTTGGAAACTGAATGTTATCTGGTGATGTGAGGTTTATACGTGGGTAAATTTAGTCATTGATGCCCCAATAATATAGAGCTGAACTATCATATTATCCATGACGTGAGGATACTCTATGGAATATTGAAATTGGGATGTCTTTTAATTAAGATCAATTCTGTATTGAGGATAAGTGGAATCATTTGTTATACTTCTATTGGTGAAAAATGGGATTGTTTCAAGTAAATATATCAATTATGTTCTTTAAGATATTTATAAGAATATAGGATTTTTTTGATCTTTTTAAAGGTATTAAGAATATAGTGTGTGTTAAATCTATGATAAAATTTTAAAATGAGATTACTAATGAGAATTTTATTATCTTGAAGGGGTATATTTTTTAAATATCATCCATTTTTCAGTCCAAGGATTTTAAAAAGGACTCACTGGTTTAAGAAACTTGTTTGTAATAGATTAAAAAATCCTTCTTACCTTGTAAATGTACATAAAATAAACATCAATGATATCTCTATTTGTAAGTGATGAATGATAGCGGTTTAAAAAAGGTTACACAAAGAATGATGACTATGAATGACCTCAAAAAACAAAGGTTTATTTAAGGAATTTTATAAGGATTTGTTAACCTATTAATATAACATAATTTGGAACAACACTTTACACTTTTAGGTAATGAAAAAAATCTATGTATACCATTAAAAAAAATGAGTAAACTTATATATTGTAGGAATTAGACTCGAACAATGGATAATTGTTCAATACTTTTAGATCTCTCGATCAAATTCATAGATGAAAATAACAATAGTAACCCTAGAATTATAACCCCAAATCACCATGTAATCCACTAAAAAATTAACCCATTAGGAAACCAAATTAAGAAGACTTATATATCAATATTTATGATTCTAAGGAACATTAATGATAGAAAACCATATAGTATACTCTTTTTCAACCAAGAGTAGATATATCAATGACCCTTCCCGCGACCATTCCTTTGGTGAAAGGAAAGAGGATAATGTTGAACCTATGACTAAGGTACCAAAATTACAATTTATTCCCAAATATATGATATATTTTAGATACTTTTGAACCCCATTTTCTCAACTTTAACCCTCAACCTCTAAATATCGATTCATCGATGATCTGAGGTGAGTTTCCTTATTTACCAATATTATTGTTCTATCCCGTTCTCTATTTCCATGCTATAGAGGACTTGATTCATTCAATTATTTTGGAATTTATATAAATTATTAATGGAATATATTTTATGGGGGTGAAATCCTTAGGTATATTGGGTTTCTCATGAGAGAGGTGATTGGATATTTTATTCTATCATTCATCACTTCCAAAAAGAGATATCATTGATGTTTCCACCTGAGTATATTGTGCTGAAAATAGGTTATGTTTATATGTACACACCTTAGTTGTCACGACCCATCCTTGGGGCCTGTGCTGTGACTACCCCAAGCCTACCTTCCATAGGACAGGGGATGGAGACTAGCACTAAAGGCGTAAATCCCGATAAAAGGGAAGGCATTGCCTTTATATAAGTAAACAAACAAAACAGAGTACGCAAGCTAAAGTAAACACTAAGTAAACTGAGTACAAAGGTAAGTTCTAGAAAGTAAATGGTCCAGAATACAAACCCAACTGAAAAGTACAGCTACAACTGAACAAAAATACAACAGAAAAGACAAATAGCTGGAAGATAGGAGCAGCTCCTGGGTCGTCCACCTCGAATCCTACCTAAAGGGTAGGTACAGATAGCCTCCTCAATGCTCTCGCCCGCCAACCTCCTCCAAGTACCATCTCGTCATGAAGTCCACCTCCGGGTACTGAATCATCGTGACGTCCACCTCCGGGTATCGTCCAGTCCTCATACACTCGGTCTCTGTCAGTATTGTCTGTCGTCTGCATCCAACACAACGAGGTGCGGGCATAGACCGTGCAGGGGTGAGTATAACGATACTCAATAGGGACCCCGAAACCCTCAAGGTCTCACTAAATACAACAAGGATAACCACAAAGAAAAGATACAAACACAAAGTATCAACCAACTATACTTAGGTATATGTCCATACATATTCCTAATTCATCAATTCCAGTTTGGCTCCAACTCACGAGCCCAAGTACAACCTAGACCACACAGGAAAGCACAACCAGTCCACACAGAAAATCACAACCCAGTCCACACAGAAAACCACAACCAGTCCACACAGGAAATCACAACCCAGTCCACACAGGAAAACACAACCAGTCCACACATGAAATCACAACCCATTCCACACAGGAAAACACAACCAGTCCACACAGGAAATCACAACCCAGTCCATGTAGGAAAACACAACCCAATCCACACAGGAAAACACAACCCAGTCCACACAGGAAATCACGTCAATCACTTCGATGATAAAGATTGAAAGTCAAGACTCAGCTCACACAGGTATACTACTCATGAAGAGGGGTGGAGATGATTAGATATAGCCTTTGGATCATCTCCTCTGCCGAACCCACGTAGGATCCAAGTACAAAAGTCGTCACTGCCAAACCCACGTAGGATCCAAGTACAATAACCATCACTGCCGAACCCACATAGGATCCAAGTACAGTCGCCATCGCTGCCGAACCCACGAAGGATCCAAGTACAGTCGTCATCGCTGCCGAACCCACAGAGGATCCAAGTACGGTCTTCATCACTGCCGAACCCACGGAGGATCCAAGTATAGTCATCCTCGCTGCCGAACCCACGTAGGATCCAAGTACCGTCTTCATAACTACCGAACCCACGTAGGATCCAAGTACAGTTGTCCTCGCTTCCGAACACACGTAGGATCCCAGTTCAGTCGTCATCGTCGTTGCAGTCGCAGCCAGCTCTAGGGTTCCCGCACACAGCATGCTCGATTCCGGGAGGGTCAGCTCCATGAGACAAGGGTTCGATACATCAACTGTCACAAAGTCCCACGAAGAAGTATCTCAAAGGACCGCCTCGTCAAAGGGGTCTCAACGCAACATACGATGCGTCTATCAGATGCCCGGTCTGTGTGTTATTAGCCTTTTAGTCCTGGGGGCCCAGTTGGTTTCATGTACGAACCAATCTGACCGTATCTCAACTGTACCCTGAACTCTCATGGTGTATACTCAAGGGACCGTTACTCAACAAGATTACCAACACCGCTGACGGTTCATCAAACAGACATCTGGTCTGAGAGTTATTGGCTTTTCCGTTTGAGGGGCCCGGTTGGATTTCAGGTACAATCCAACCCAACCATACTCCAACTACGTCCAAACCTTAGGTGAAGTATACCAAAAGAACCTTCTCACCTAGAGGAATCCAACAAAGTCAACGACATGCCAATCGGACGTCTGAAGCTCAAGTTATAAGCGTTTCTGCTCTGAGGGCCTGGTTGGTTTCTTGTTCGAACCAACCCTTCTGTACCCAAACTTTTCCGAAACCTTGATTGTAATATACCAAAATGACCATCTCAATCCAAGAAATTCTACGCAACTGATGGTGCGTCGATCAGAGGTCCGTAACTCAAGATATGTCCGTTTAACCGAAAACGGTCCGAAAAATAGGGGGTCTGGTCCCGGTCCGACCCGACCCAATACCCCCTGGGTCGGCCTGAACCGGGTCGACCCGACCCGGGTCCAGGTCTGGCCCAGCTGGCGCGGCCCGACCCAGCGCTGGAGACCCGACCCGACGCGGGCGGCCCAGCCCGGCTGGGCGCGGCCGACCCAGCTCGTGCAGCCTACAGCCCGGCTCAGAACCCAGCCGCGACTCGGCGCTGGCCGAGCGGGACACAAAGGAGTGCGGCCCCCTTTTTCTAGCAACGGAGGACCCAGTGGGGTCCGCCCTAGCAGCAGGTCGGGGGGGGGGGGGTTATGCCCCTCGGTTTCTTCAAAACAGCCGACCTTAATGGCCGACCCCTTGGGTGACCACGGGACCCCCCTTGGGTCCCGACTCTTGATGGCACCGGCGGACGGCACGGACGGCCACCCTCCCAGATCTTCCGCGGCCTTAGACCACGAATTTATTCCACTGGCGCGGCGCAGCGGCGCCGTGCCCCGCCGCCGCGGCCCGCCCCGGCCGCGGCCCATGCACCTCCAGCGCGGCGTGACGGCGCCACGCCCCTCCGCCGCGACTCGGCTAGACCGCGGTCCCTGTAGCTCCAGTGCAGCGCGACGATGCCACACCCTTCTGCCGCGGCTCAGCTAGGCCGCGGTCCGGCTCTACTTTGTGCGGAACGACGGTGCCGCGCCCTTGCAACGACCCGACAATCACATGCTGAAGATCCGCTCGTGGTCGGCCCGTCGTCGGCCGGTTCTTCACAGTCCGCCTCCATCGTCCACAAACAACAAATGAGAGGGGAAGGGTCGGACCATGTTCATGCGGTCTGAGACCTTCCTCGTCATGATGGTATCATGCGGCCAATTGAACTCAAGATTTGAGGAACGATGTTGAACGGTATTAAAACATGAACAAAACAAACCCTACCTCAAAACGTTGATTTTTAACGACGTCACAGATGTAAGATGAGTTGACATCGATCATTGCGTCTACCTCACACTTGATAACAGAGTTTGAGCATCGGAGAATCGTCAGAATCTGACCTCTGTTGAAGGATTGTTCTTCATCGAAGATCTTGGAAGGCCCGTCGTTGGATAACCGTTATTCGCCGGAGGTTTAAAGTTCTCTCTAAATTCTCTAGAGGTTTCCCACAAGGTTCTCCAAAATATTTACCAACCCATAATTGAGTGAAGGCTCCTCAATATATAACACTATCATGCCCTTTTAGCTTTCAAACCCTTGATGGAAAAATAAATTAGGGAGGTGAAGGGTTGTCATAATAAGGAGAGTTGTCATATTAAATTGAAGAGGTGTTAAAGGGGGGTTGGAGAGAGTTATGGGAAGTTGAGAGGTTGGGGATCGTGTGGGCCCCACCTCTCATATATCTGCACATGGGAGGATTTAACTTCTTTAGATATAAATTTTTTTATCAAATTTATTTAACTTCTTAACTAAACTCCAAATTTTAATCTCACAACCTACTTTAAACGCATCTACGGTAAAGGTCTCCTTAAGCAATTATCAGCGTTGCGATTTTATCAGTGCCCTCAGATTTCAATTCCGAGCACTAGTTCAAAAATAGAAAAACCCGCTCGTTCGTTCACTGAACGTACCTGATCTAAACTTCGGAAATTGTTTCCGGGCACACCGGGCCTCAGAATCAGGTGCCGTCAGAAGCCACAGACTCGTAAAATTCCAGATAAATTAAGAAAAAAATTCCCTTGAAATTTCTAGGTCTTTAAATTAGTATGGTATATCCATTTATACTTTTTGTTAAAAACTTGGAATTATTGTATGATTGGTTATGGATGGGTTGGTTTTCAACAATTATGGTAGTGTTTTGTTGTCGATGATGGTGAGATGTGATGGGTGGCACAAACCGAGAGTGGGGCTTGCATTTTTTAGATATTTGTGTTGGGGATGTTGATAGTTTGGTTAGTATGGGTTGATTTCTAGGATTTACCATGTTTCCTTTGGTTATTTCTTGATGGATATATTTCTTGATGATTAATTATTTTGATTTTTCCTATTACAGTTGGCCTTTTTATCCTGAGTGCATGTTCCTTGTTGCATTTCAAGTTGAGTCCTAGAACACTTGAATTATGGAATGGTAAATGAATTTATAAATCAATTTACGTGATCATGTGTTGAATTTATTAATAATATTTAAAATGAAAGTAAAACCTAAATTAGGTTGGGATAGATGCTTTAGGATCATGGAATGGGAATATGGAATTTGTAATAATGAACCCAAAATCACTTTGATTCTTGATGAGATGAAATGATTAAACCAAAACTAATGGTAGTGTAAATAAATGATTGGTAATTTAATAAATTTATAAATTAATTTGGTTAATTTTGGACCTTGATTCTTATATATTATTTTATGAGATCTATCTTTCTATACCTTAGCGATGGCATCCGAGTGTCATGTGGGATGATAACTACAGTTCAAGTATAAGGATAGGTAGTTTCCTATAGTTTTGTTTTGTGACATACTATTCATTATATTTTATGATTTCATATGCTCCACCACTAGATTATGGTGGGTAGGAGACACCCAAATGTTTTGGGTTCCAGGTGTTTTTCCTAACATATAGGTTGGTGAGTGAACAAATGACTTACTACCCACTCTACCTTTCTCTCCCTTCATATGTAGCATGATGTGTAGGCATATTCAGGTTGTGATGAATGGAGGTATAAGGTAAGAACCTACATAGGATATGATGACTCTTAGTTTTACCATACATGTACATGCATGATGTTGTAGATTGAGGTTATAACATGTACATATATTCCGATTATAGTAATTGTGGTACTATGAGTTTACTTTCATGAGCGGTAGTGGCTTGAGGTATAATTCATGATACAATAGTTGTAATGGATTCCAAAATGACTATTGGTTATGGGTGTGACTGAGATATGTGTGCATGGAGTGCAGGATGAGATGATGATATGGATATGATATGGTTTCCCTGATGAGGAATATGACTTATATAAGGTATTAAATCACATACTGTTTGATGTTGAGGTGTGAGAGAGAAAAACCTATAGAGAAGTGGATGAAAGGTATATTTATTATATATATGATTTTGATATATAATGACTTCTATGAATTACTTGGTGATCAGGACTTAGTGAGTATACGATGTAGTTTTACCTATTTAGGTAACGATTTAGTTTCCTCTATTTATTTACAAGGATTTACTATGCTTCTTTCAAATTTGCATGAGAGGTTTCAGGGTGGATCCTACTAAGTATTCCTGTATGCTCATGCTATATATATAAAAACTATTTTGCAGGTCTGTAGGAGCTGTTTGGTGATCAAAATGGGATTTATTATATCAAAGTGGTTGTTCAGGAGTTGTTAGATTTCCTTTTCATTTATTAGGATTTGTTCTTGGTATTTTCAGTTGTTTCCATTTTTTATGAAATTAAATTCATGTTTGAGATGAATTATTTATTATTTATTATATGGAGTTGGTTGATGGATCTTATCTATCATCCTAAAATTTATGTATTGAGGATAATTTCCTCCTTTTTTATACATTCTATACCCTCAATAATAGCCTCCAACCTATGACCTATTAGAGTGGGATTCAGGGGTTATCCTCATCTTCCTTGTTGGCTAAGGAGGGGTACCAGTGGAGGGGGGGGGGTGTGACATAGAACACATGGGGGTTGAATTAATATGATGAATGCGGAACTATATGAGGCATTAATCATGTATTTTTAACACATTTGTAAATGTATGTAGTTCTCTAGAGAATCCCGAAGGCTATATATAGGAGCCTACTACCATATGATGGTATATGATTGCCTGTTCATTCTTGAACAAAACTACCTCGATCCCTGATCTCTATTATTATTCACCCTTTTCCTTAATGAGGCATTAACATTTTGTGGGTGATGAGAGGACCTTGCTCAAGTATCGATTGATTCAGCACAACCCATAGATACCTCTGAAGGAGGGATGTCTTTCAGCTGCCTCTCATGTGATCTTCATCAAGCACACAAAGATGAAGATAAAAACATCAGTGATAGGGTGTAAGGTACACATACAATAGTTTTTTTATTTTACAGTTTACATGATTTTGTTTATCAAGAATGGTGTTATTGGATTTGAGTTTCTTTTATGATTTCATTGATAGTTTAATCATTAAAATATCTTGATAAACCCATCATAAATATAAAATATTTTTTTATTTCTCTTTATCACTTATATATCTTCATATATTTTATATGAAATCTATTTATACTTTGACTTCAGATGAATTATTTGAAGTATCAATCAGATAGTTATAAAACAACGAGTCTTAAAAAAACTATTTTATACCAAACATCACATGTTCTATTTTAAAATATCCACTTAAAAATTAAGGTATATGCATACTTCACATATTTAGACAAATTTTAAAACTTTTCATATATACTATAGTATATAAGTAATCAGGAAACTAATATAAAAATTAATTTGGTATGAAAACCATAAATACTTTATTATATCTATTTTTGGATCCATTTTAATTTTTATGGATCCCAAATACTCTAATATCCTTTTTTGTATAAATTTAAATAATGATAGTCATCATATTGATGTTCCATCATTAGATGGTCGTTTACCTTGATAATTTAAGGATGGTATGTCAATGTATCACTCCTTTCATCATTTTAGATTCAATAGTATTTTACCCATTTGATGTTTTGGATAGTTAATCCTCTTTCCATGAAACCATGTTTTGAAAACATCTTTTTCATCCTTCCTTTTTATTATTCTTTTAATATTTTTTCTAAAGAAATTGAAATGTATGTTAGATTAAAAGAAAATAATTATGATCATTAAAATATGTCAATATGGATAATGAGATATGTGATATCTAGTGAACAAGACAATAATCATAATCATGTAGGCGATACGACCATGGAGGTGGTGATGGTGTAAAATGGAAGGTATGCCTAAGTCTTAGGGATGAAGAACATAAAGTGATAAAGAAATAGTGACATTATTACCACAAAGGGGAAATATTCCTTCCATAATAGCTAGGGATAGATTATTCTCAAATTATATATAAATATATTCATTGTGGGATTATGTGTATAAATAGGATTATAAGTTTTTAATCCCAAAGGGAAATGATTAACGCCATGTTTCCCAATCTTATTGACTCACAAAACCAACAACTTTTAAAAAGAAACTTTCAAAACTATGAATCTATAAAACCTAAAGTATATTTTATAATAAATTAGTTTTTTTAAGATACTTCAGTAAAGTTGATACAAACATTATTAAAGTATCTAATAGTAGATATAATTTAGGTACAAGTCATTTATTTCTTTATATCATAACTTCTCATTTTCTAAGAATGAACACACTGTTCATTTCTTCCTAGATCAGTTTTACTAAACAAATGTTTTCCCATCCAATTTAGGTTTCTATTCAAAGATATACCATACAATTCATCTTTAATTTATACAATATCCTTATTCAAATTATATCATAATTTATCCATGACAAGACTTGACACACTTTTAAGGTCATTGGTACCATATAATTCCTCTTCCAAACCACTAGATCTTTTAGGGATAAAACATTCATTTGAGGTATTAGAAATAAGATTCATCATGTAACTCACTATAATCCAATAAAATCACCAATTTAATGATAAAAAAGATTAAACATAGTGACATTTTTTACTTAAATTGCTATAAATATTTTTATTGATTTTCCTACAACATATTTTTTCTTGGATTTTATATATAAAACACTTTTATTAAGTTTAATGGGAAAATGTAACAAGATAACACATAGGATGAAGCCTACTATAAAAATTTATTAGACAATATTACAATCGGGTTAAGACCAAGGCTAGCCCAAACCCATACCAAACAATATAAAACATAAACAAAAAATAACCTTCTCAAGGAAAGTCTAACCCAAACACCAGATAGATAAAACCAAAACCTTTATGGCTTGCTTCCACTGCCGTGAACTACCACTATACACTACCACAAGACCGTCGTTGAGTGTTTCTGAAAAAATAAAAATGAAGCTTCATCACCACCTACAAAAAAATCCACACCAAACACACACCATAGATTGAATCCCTAATAACCAAATTAATCAACAACATCAAGGGACATTGCTGTTACCATGGAAAGGAATACCACCACTACAAGACAATGCCAAAGCTGAAGTAGATCCAAGATAAATAAAAAATAGAAATAATTAAAAAAGGATAAATAAACATCACATAATAATGATTATAACGTTGAGAAGAAGAGACTAATAAGGCATGAAGCCCAAATCCTTATAGGTTGAACCCGCCTTTGAATTTCACCAACACTGAAGCACCTTCCAAAAATCATCTCCGCCACCATTATCACACCAAATAGATCCAAACCATCTAATCTAAATTCTTTAAGGATAATGAAGGTGATAAAATGACACTTTAGGCTATAATACTCGCAACAAACAATAAGATAAAGAATAGATGATGGTGTTTCTATAAAATCCCTCTAGAAACATTATGAGAGACTCCCAAGATAATAAAACAACCCTAAAGATTTTTAATTTATATTTTACCTTATAACATTCATGTGGTCCACAAGTGTGTTATAAACTAATAGAGTTAGGGATGAATCATTATACTCATTTTAATTTTACAAGATATTATGAGTTAAACCTATTACACCCATTAAGATTCTAAAATTTATCTCTTTATCTTTAAGTATAAACCTCACATTTCTAGAAAAATATAAAAATAATCAAAATAATGCACAAAATTTTATAAGGATTGTCATAAATGTTGGTCAGTGTGTCCATGATGTGAATAGTATCATCCAAGTCACATAAAACCAATATTATAATCTAGCATATTACAAGATGGATTATATAGTCCTTTAACTAGTTATAAGAGTAAAGGATTATCTCCCTTCTTAAGTTTTTTTGTTTATTGCCTGCTCTATTTGGTTGATAGTCCTTGGGTGGTCACTTCCCTTCAAAGTGACTATGTTCAGGTTTCCAAAAACCTTCAACATGGCTATTATAAAAAATAACTATCTTTCCTCCTCTATTAAATTTATTAGATTCTCATAAAGGACTATAATTGTTTAGTTAAGCACTGAAGATGAATAAAATACACTTTAAAACCTCATGAATATGCTTCTAAAAACTGATGGTTATATTCTTGGAAGGATTTATTTAGAAAATTGTTGTTAAGATGAATACCAAAATTCTCATATCAAATCCATGTGCGAAATAACTCATGAAATAATGGTTTCAAGAACATAATATTTTTCCCATCAACTCTCTAATTCTATGTCACTTATGGTTGGTTTTTGTTCTTATAAGTGATGATGATATCTGATGATCTTGTCCTTCGAGAATAATAGTTCATATTTGACCACACAATTTCACCATAAGGATTCATCTCTCTCTTCCACCCCCCTAAACCTTATTTTTTTGGGTATTGGTTGCACTTCACTCTATATTCACATCATCTGAATACACCCAAAATGTTATCTCATTGTTGATTTTAATTGATAATAAAATAACTAATCATTATCTTCTTAATAAAAGTTTTCTTTGATTGTTTGAGTATCCTATAATTAATATCAATAATTAATATTTACTAACTTATAGTTTAATGGTTCAAAATAAGTTTTTTTTGTGAATTTAACAATCTCTATTAGTTTAGGGAAGTTTCTAGATAATACTAATTCATGGGTGAAATAATAACCATGTCACATCATGCTGTGGTAATACGTTTAACTTAGTATGTCTGGTGGAAAAAAATACTATTTTTTCATATGTTACCTCAATTACTATTACATCTACCAGAAACTCACATCTTCATTATGCATCTTATAGTACCACATACTATAATTGTGTCCAATAAACCCTTGTCAGGAGAATATGTTTAATTGGATCACTAGGTTATTTAATGATATTATTAAATCTAAAAAAATTCCTGATGAATGGAGGAAGAGTTCTCTAATACCAGTAAATAAAAATAAAGGAGTCATTTTAAGTTGTGGGAATTATTAAGGCATTAATCTTATGAGTCATACCATGGAACTTTGGGAGATAGTGAATGAATAGAGTATTCAAAGGAAAATTAAAGTTTCTGATAATAAATTTGGTTTTATGCCTGGACGTTCAATCACATAAATAATTTATTTGATCATAATCCTGATATAATATTCTAAAAAAATCCAAATATTTTCATATGGTTTTCATTGATTTGTAAAAGGTATATTATAAAGTTATTTTATAAGTTTTATGGAAATATCTCAAAATAAAAATAGTGTAGTCAATGTATATGAAACTCATATATGACATGTATGAAGGGAGTTTAAATTGAGATAGAACTCTATTAGGCGACACTACAAACTTATATATCTCGATTGGACTGTATCAAGGTTCTACTATAATCTCATACCTTTTTTTATTTGGTCTTATATGAACTTAAAAAACATATTCAAGATGAGATACCTAATTTATTTCTTTTTTGAATGACATAGTTCTTGTTGAAAAATCTGAAGATACTATTAATTTAAAGTTAGATCTTTGGAAAGATATTTTAGAATCAAAAGGTTTCTATCTTAATAGGGATGAGAAAGAATATATGGAGTGTCATTTTAGAAAATTATTATAATGTAATTCTATGGATGTGAAGTTGGGAGACCAGGGTATTTCAAAATTTGATTGTTTTTTATATTTATGTTCTTTTCTACAATGTGATGGAGATATTAATGTAGATGTATCTAATAAGATTAAAACTAAATAGATAAAATGGAAAAAAGATTCTATGGTGCTTTGTGATTATAAAATTCCTTTTAAATTGAAGGTTAAATTTTATAAGACTATTATTAGACCAACTATTCTATATGGTAGTGAGTGTTAGCCTTTGAAAGGATATCTTGAATACAAAGTAAGGGTGGAAAAAATGAAAATGTTAAGATGGGAATGTGGAAATTCTCAAGATGGATAATATTATAAATGAATGTATTCAAGAGAAAATAGGAGTAGATCTGATTGATGAGAATATGATTGAGACTAGATTAAGATAGGTTGGACAAGTTAAAAGAAGACTTGGGGATACACCTGTTAATGGGGTAACTTAATTACCGTTTCACTTATTAAAATAGGTGGATGTAGACCTAAAAGGAAACTTAAAAAATCATTCAAGATGATCTTATTATATATGATTTTAATGAAAATATGGTCTTTAATAGAGCTAATTGGCGATGTTTAATCCTTGTATCTGACCCCATTTAATTAGGTTTAAGGATTTTTTATTGTTGTTGTTGTTATTTATTTCTGGTCATATTACTATATCTGCATCCAGGAGAATTGTGTTAAGTAGAATACATCTAAATAATTCAATTAGTGACACAATAGAGATTATGCATTGTATCAGGTAGTTATTCATCATGTATATTTATATGCACTGTATTGGGTAACATTACATTTAATAGACTCTCATTTCATGAAATAACATGAATAAATCACCTAAATGGTACATGAATCAATCCTGACATGACCCTAAGGACATTATCGATCTCTATGGACTGAAAACTAGTGTTAAGGAATCAAAACCAACTAGAGGGGATGATTTATCCATAAGGAAAACTCATCAAGATAAAGCAGTGTATATAAAACAATAAACAATCAGTATGCAAAACAATCATCAAGGGAAAACACCACAAGTAAATAGATAAAAGTCTCAAAATAGGTATGTCGACTCAAGACATCAAAAGAGACCATCCATACATAAACCTAGAAAATCCATGTAATAAGTGGATCACACATTCCACTGATCACCACCAACTCCTGAGGTCTGCTAATCAAGAACATCCACCACATTCGAGTGGTGCTTTCCCTTTTTTGGGAAAAAATCTCTCAAGGCATCATTGAAGCATTTTTGAGGTGATTGTGTTTGTTGACAAAGTGGGTCTCCATGTTGTGTTTGTTGACAAAACAGACCATGATGTATGAGTGTATTGACAATGGGGGGTTTACATGGTGATTTAGGGTTCAAGGGATGATTTCAACAATCCATGATTGATTGAAGAACCTCGAAAAAGGAATGAACGATCTGAAGGAGGTACAAAAAAAGCAGATTCAAGGTTGCGCCGTTTTCCAGTTTTTCCCAAATTTTTGGGCCTGAAAATCAGAAAATGAAGAGATGTGTTTTTGACAAAGGGAGGTGCGTGAAAAATTGGAGTGGTGTGCGAAAAATAATGTGGGGTGTGAAAAATTAGCAGGCTGCGCATAGAATATAGCGGCACACGAAAAATGAGCGCGGTGCGTGAAAAATCAGCACGGTGCACAGAAAAATAAAGTGTTGCACGAAATATTTGCGCAGTTCATGCAAAATATTTGCGTGGTGCGTGAAATATCATCGTGTTGAATTAAATAAAGCATTGGTATTTTTCACACAAGAAGTTTTTCAAGATTAGAATCTCGAAAATTGGAAAAGGCATGAGGTGTGTGAAAAATTGGAGCAGTGCGTGGAAAATGATGTTGCACGGAAGATGTGTTTTTCGCGCTCGAAGTGAATTACGCGCTCAAGGAGGATTTTTTGAGCGGGGTCGATTTTTCCAATAAATATGAAGTGACCCCCCTCCATTTGAATAATCTCACGGCATAGAGAGTATCCGAGATCTGGAGTGCGAAATTGGAGTGCACAAGAGAGTTGCGTGAAAATAACCAGTTTGCGCATAAAATAACTGTTTGCGCGCAAAGAATAGGTTGTGCGAAAAGAATATTTTTTGTACAAAAAGAAGAGGTTGCGCGTAAAAGTAGGCCGTTGCGTGAAAAAAGAAGTGTTGTGCGAAAATTGAATTTCACGCAAGAATGGAAAATTACGCGCAAGGCAGTGTAGAGGTTGCGCGTAAAAGCAGTTGCACATAAAATGATTTGCTGCGCATAAAAGGAGTATTGCGCGTAAAAGGGGTGTTGCGCGAAAATTGAATTTCACGCAAAGGAAGAGAATTACACGCAAGGTGCAGTAAGGGCTGCGCATAAAAATTGCAGTTTCCCGGTACATCTAATGAAAAGTGAGATTCATATGCGGGTGAAAGTTGGACGTCAACAGAGCATCTATCAACAGTTAAGGATGCATATTTCATTAGAGATAATGAAGAGACCTACAAGTCTATAAAATGTGAGTGGATCTTCTGAAGAAGAAGTGATAATGCTTCAGTTGAGAGAGCAGTGAAGTTTCATATTGTGAGTGGTTGTAAACCAAGAGGGACAGTGAGTCTGCTCTAAACTTGTAAACAATAGTGCGCTTATAGTGAAATTGGTATATCAGAATACTGCCGGTGTATGCTCCTTGGACGTAGCCCAGTGAGGGTGAACCAAGTAAAAATCGCTGTGTTTTGTGTATGCTTTAAGGTTTATTCATACTTTGCATCAGGAAGAAGAGAGAAGAGGGTTTTGTCAAACAGCAAAACAAGATCAAAAAGGGGAAGTTGTTTTAATGTGTCATACCCTGATTCACCCCCCCTCTCAGGGTATCTCACCTAGTGGACCTAAAAATTGGTATCAGAGAAAAGGTTGATATCAGTGTTTCTCTCTTAAATGGAGTTCACTAATCATAAATGGATTCCGATCTTTGACGGGAACAATTTTCAGCTATGGAAGAATCAGATGCAACACTACTTCCGGTCTTTGGGAATGGATGTGTTTACTACGGCAATGCACGGTATCACGACTGATATTAATAGTGGTGCATTATCAGAAGCTGAGTGAAGATAATTGGATGTTGATGCAAAGGTAATAAATGATTTAGGAGGAGACCTATCTAATGCTATATATAACAAGGTGATGTCATGAAAAACATCCCATGCTATGTCGGAGAAGTTTTTGAGCATATATGAAGAAGATACAAAGGTCAGATAAGTGAAGCTGCAAGTGTTATGGAACAAGTATAAAGATCTATGAATGAACCTGAATGAGTCTATTGATGGATTCTTTGACAGGGTAAATGTTGTTGTGGAAGATATGTGGGGTCTGGGAGAATTCATTGAAGACATAAAGATCGTAAATCGCATCTTGAGGAAACTTCCACCTTAGTTCAATCCGAAGGTTTTAGTACTAGAAGATAAAGATCCAAATGAGCTAATACTGGACAATTTGAACAGTACCTTGGTTGCATATGAAATGAGAAATGATGATAACGAGGCTGTGGAAAAGGGGAGATCCAAATAAGTGGCATTCAAGGCCATGAAGAAGCTCACCATTGAAGATTCTTCGGAAGAAGAAGAGATATACGAGGTAATGTCATTCCTCTCCCCAAACCTTCAAAGAGGAAAATGAAAGTTTAAAGGGAAACTTCCACTGGCCTATTTTCGATGTGGAAAGGTTGGTAATCTTAGAGTAAGGTGTCCCAAAAAGTTCCAAGAATATGATGATGTCGACAAAGTAAAAATTCCCAAGAAGAAGTCACCAGCCTATGGGAAAGGAAAGAAATAGTTCAAGAGAAATTTATTTAAGAAGAAAAATCTCCTTTCAAAAGAATACGACAGTTAAGATGAGTCTAAGGCTGAGGAGGCTAAAGAGATAGAGAACTATAAGGATCGTGGAGAAAATTCTATGGTGGCAGTTGTCGGTAGTTCTTAGGAGAAGGTTGAAACCGAAGGTGATGACGAAGAAGAAGAAGTTGAAGGAAGAATAGATATGAAAGCTGAGTTAGAGGCTTATCTTGAGGATATATATGTTTGGAGAGCCAAAAAAAAAAGAAAGCTAACATTGTTGTTCATGACGCCAAACTCTATATACAGCAACAGGAAGAAGAGAAGTCTGAGTTGATGGAATAAATTGAGAAACTCAAGTCATCAACACCAAAAAACTCAGAATCAGTTAGTGAGTATAAAATCAATATTGAAGAATAGAAAAGGGAGATCGATGGATTGAAAAACACAAGGAAAGATCACGTCAAGCGTATCGAAGAGCTTGAAGAGGAAGTTGTTGGTCTGCGGAGAAAAGTTAAAGACCAGGAAAAAGCTTTGATTCTCAACAAATTCTTGGGAAATTAGGTCATTCCAAAGACTGAAAAGATTAAAGAGGAGCCTAGTAGTTCAGAAGGAAATAAGAAACAATTGAGCTCATACGTTAAGGCTGATTCAGGGCTTGACCAGAAACAAAAATCTGTGAAAATTGAAGTCAGAGTGCAAACACCCATCCCAAGATTGAAGGTTGACTTGGGCACAAAGAAGAATAAGAATATTCAGAGATCCCAAGGGGAAACTCACAGTGTAAAAGTAACATGAAGGAATTCACCTGATATCATGTATTATTGTTGTGGAAAGATGATACATTCACAGTATGTGTGTTCCATAACCAAGAGATATCGAAGGGCACAATAATAGGGGTGGAATCCAAAAAGAGAACGATTTTCTAGAGTATATTTCAAAGGACACTATTTTTGGTGCGGAGGATTTGGGCACATGGCTATGTACTGCACTTCGACCATACAAAGGAATATTCCAAAGCATAATAAAAATGTTCGCAAGCAACAAATCAATGAACCAATAGGTGAGTTGAAAACACAAAATAGATTTGCAGATTTGCAAGATGAAGCTGGTCCATCATATTATGAGAATGAACAGAAGTCTCAATCCATGACAAGTTTCAAGGAAAAAACATGGACCAAGAAGAAAAATGATGAGAAGGCAGTGGTGGAAGAAATTGACCTTAAAGCATCAGATCGCTCTGCTGTGTGGATCATTGACAGTGGTTTCAAATATCACATGACATGTAATAAGGATCTTGTTATAGGCGTAAAATATGACAAAGAAAATGTTTTCAAGTTTGGAAATGATGAATTCCTGAAGATTATTGGCTCAGGAAAGGCCAAGTTTGGGGGCAAAGAGATGAGATGTGCTGATGTCTTATTAGTAGAAGGCCTCAGTCACAATTTGATCAGCGTCAGTTTACTATGTGACTTAGGAAATTTTATAAGGTTTACTAAGAAGATGTGTGTCGTAAAATGAAGAGACATGGAAGTGGTTCTATAGGGAAAAGAAACAAAGGTAAATCTCTACCTAGTAAGTGGAGAAGAAGATATGTGTTTTCTCTCCAGAGAGGAAGAAAAAAATCTGTGGCATAAACAACTTGGTCATCTATGCCAACCATACCTGGAATATCAGGTAAAGTGTGATGCAGCAAGAGACCTCCCTAAGCTATCACATGATCGTACTCATATGTGTGATGCATTACAACAAGGGAAGATCATCAGAAAGACGTATAAGTCAAAGGAAAAAAAGTCAACAAGAGTGCTTGAATTGGTGCATGTTGATGTTTGTGGTCCTATCACACCAAGAGAAATTTATGGAAAGAGGTAATATGTTCTTTTCATTGATGACTATAGTAGAATGGTATGGGTATTTTCTATTTACCAAAAGTCGGATGTGTTCAGCTTCTTAAAATAGTACCAGAGGGAGTGCGAAAGGATGCTTGGACATAAAATTCTGAAGTTTTGTAATGATAATGTTATGAAATTCACAAACAGTCAGGTGTAAGACTATCTCGAGAAACACGGGATAAGGCATCAAGTTTCCTCAGTGAGGACTCTACAATAGAATGGAGTGATTGAAAGGAGAAATCAGATCATCAACAACATGGCCAAAACGATGCTCATAGAAAAAGATCTACTAGAGAAATTTTGGAAGGAAGCCGTTTTGACATCGGTCTACATTTATAATAGAGCTCTATTGTGTACGAAGGAAGGAAAGACTCTGTACAAGATGTGTTATGGAAATAATCCAACATTGAAATACTTTCGAATATTTGGAAGTAAGTTCTTTATCCTCAATAAGGAAAAACACAGGAAATACGAGTCATGAGGAGATGAAGGGATATTCCTTCGCTACTCAGGAAAAAGTAAGGCATATAAATGCTTTAACAAAATGCTGGAAAAAGTAGTTGAGACCAATGATGTCACTGTAGTGTATAATGAGGAGATCATTCAACAACGAAGTGAACAATTTCCTGATGAGAGTGATGAAGAAGAAAGCAACGCAGGGGGAGAAAAAGTGGATGATGTTGATTTATAAGAACATACCGATGATGAACATGAAGAAGTAAAATCCATATCTATACAAAAGACAAAGATTCGAGCTGAAATTGACAGGTAGAATATCATAGGTGGTTAGTTAGCTCCAGTTCAGACAAGGAGAATGAAATCTCTATCGCATATATCTTTCTTATCTCAGGTTGAGCCGAAGTGCTTCGCTGATGTAGCTGAAGATGAAAACTGGCTTCAGGAAATTAATGAAGAGCTTGATCATATTGAGAAAAATCAAACGTGGGATATTATTTCGAGGCTAGCTGATAAGAATGTCATCGAGACTAAATGGGTCTATCGCAACAAGATAAATGAAGATGACACAATGTTTCGGAACAAATCACGACTAGTGTTAAAGGGATACTCCCAGATAGAGGGAATAGATATTGATGAGACATTTGCATCGGTTGTGAGACTAGAGACAATCATATTATTTCTAGCCATTGCAGTGCAACGAAAGTTCAAAGTTTTCCAGATGGATGTCCAATCTGCATTTTTGAACGGGGTTCTGGAGGAAGAGGTGTATATAGAACAACAAGATGGTTTTTTCATTCATGAGGATGAGAACAAGGTTTGCAAACTAAAGAAGGCGTTGTATGGGCTGAAACAAGCACCAAGAGCATGGTACTCAAGGCTCAATCAGTAATTGAAAAATCTTGGTTTCCAGTGTGGGGGAGTTGATTACAATATCTATTTAAACAACAATAGTAATAAAAGGATGATGGTACTAGTTTATGTCGATGACATAATATTTGGAGGATCAGATGAAGCTCAGTGCAGATAGTTCTCCGAATTCATGAAAAGTGAGTTTGAAATGTCAATGATTGGAGAGCTAACATTTTTCCTTGGTCTAAAGGTGACACAAAGAAGGAATGGAACATTCATTTCTCAATCCAAATATTCCAAGGATGTTCTGAAAATATTTGGAATGGAAAATTCCAAGGATATGAAGACTCCGGTTTCTACCCGGATGAAATTGTCCAAAGATGAGGATGACAAGGCAGTTAATATCACAGAATACAGGAAAATCATTGGAAGTTTGTTATACTTGACTACGACAAGGCCTGACATTGTATTCACCACATTCCAAGCAGCGAGATATCAGAGTAATCACAAGGAAATCCACATGCTTGTAGTTAAAAGAATACTTCAGTATATCAAGAGCACGATGGATTTTGTCTTGATATATAATAACAAATCTCAGTTAGAATTAATAGGATATACTAATGCGGATTGGGCTGGTTCAACAGATGATAGGAAATCAACATCAGGAGGTGCTTTCTATCTTAGTGGTTTGTGTATTTATTGGCTAAGAAAGAAGAAAGATTGTATTTTATTGAGCACCATAGAAGCTGAGTATATTTTCTCCACTTAAGATTGCATACAATTATTGTGGATGAAGTAGCATCTTGAAGATATGGGGGTTGAAGTGAAGTCTCTGATCAGAATCTAGTGCGAAAACTCAAGTTATATAAATCTCAGCAAAAATACCATCAATCAATCCAGGACAAAGAACATTGAGATAAATATCATTTTATTAAGGAGAAGGTTGAGCAGGGAATCTTGAAGTTGGAGTATGTGCCTACAGAACTACAGGTTGCAGACATTATGAAAAAAGCCTTACCCAAAGAATCTTTTAAGAGACATCGGCTGGCTCTGGGAGTTCAGTCGACTCCCCACACTTGAAAAAGTGTGGATGTGGGACCCCTCCCCTCTCCCCAAGGTATTGCATGTTTTTCTCTAATGCACTAATTTTTTTTCTTTCCGATGTTGCAGACCACAATGGAGTGACCTTTGGGTTCGTTGACAAAGGGGGAGAAATAGTGACTCCTCAAGTGAGAGAAAATGTCTTAGTCAAAGACACAGGGAGAAGCTGACTGGTGGAGAAGCGAGATAGGGGGAGAGCAATGAGATAGGGGGAGTTGAATGAAAAAGAGGAGTTGGAGTTGTTAGCATACAATGAGAGTTTCAAATATGACGATGCTAGAAGTGATCAATCAAAGAATAGATATCACGAGACGACAACTACAGATCGTGATAAAAGTAGATGAGTGATAGTGAGAGAAGGTTTCTAGCGATCCACAATAGGTATTAGTTTAGTAATTGGTATCATTTTGGTATCAACAGTTGGTGTCAGAAATGATGTGTTTCATTGATGAACTTCTCATTTACTCTTGTTTCTCATGCTGAGCATTGCTCAAGTGGGCTTAGAGTACGTGTTAAGTGAATCCTTGAATGCTATCAGAATCACAAGAGGCGAATGATGGTAGCGGTTGGAAGGAGCCTTAATGAGATATCAAGTGAATATAATTTTTATGATAATAGTTTTCAACAAACCTAAAGGGGGATATTTTTGGGCAAAAATCCCTCAAGGCATCATTGAAGCATTTTTGAGGTGATTGTGTTTGTTGAAAAAGTGGGCCTCCATGTTGTGTTTGTTGATAAAATAGACCATGATGTATGAGTGTGTTGACAAAGGGGGGTTTACATGGTGATTTTTAGGGTTCAAGTGATGATTTCAACAATCCATGATTGATTGAAGAACCTTGACAAAGGAATGAATGATCTGGAGGTGGTACAAAAAGATCAGATACAAGGTGGAAAAATTTTCTAATGTTTGCCAAATTTTTGGGCCTGAAAATTGAAAAAATGGAGAGATGTGTTTTTGGAAAAGGGTGGTGCGCGCAAAATTGGAGTGGTGCGCGAAAAATAATATGGGGCACAAAAATTAGCAGGTTGCGTGAAAAATATAGTGGCGTGCAAAAATTGAGCACGGTGCGTGAAAAATCAGCGCGATGCGTGAAAAAATAAAGTGTTGCGAGAAATATTTGCACGGTGCACGCAAAAGGAATGTGGTGCGTGAAATATGAGCATGGTGCATGAAAAAGAAACTGGTGCATGAAATATCAGCGTGTTTCACGAAATAGAGGATTGGTATTTTTCATGCAAGAAGTGTTTCGAGATCATAAGCTCAAAAATTGGCAAAGGCATGAGGTGCGCAAAAAATTGGAGCAGTGCGCGAAAGACGATTTTGCGTGGGAGATGTGTTTTTCACGCTCGAAGTGAATTATGTGCTTAAGGAGGGTTTTTTGCATGGGGTCAATTTTGCCTATAAATATGAAGTGACCCCCCTCAATTCGAAGAAGCTCAAGCCACAGAGAGTATCCGAGCTCTGGCGCACGAAATTGGAGTGCACAAGAGATCTGCGTGAAAACAACAAGTTTACGCGTAAAAGAACTGTTTAAACGAAAAGTAGAGGTTGCGCGAAAAGAAGACTTTTTGCGTGAAAAGCTGAGGCTACATGTAAAATTAGGCCGTTTCACTAAAAATGAAGAGTTGCGCGAAAAGTGAATTTCATGCAAGAATGGAAAATTACGCGCAAGACAGTGTAGAGGTTGCGCGTAAAAGTGGTTGTGCGTAAAATGATTTGTTTCATGTAAAAGGAGTGTTGCGCGTAAAAGGGGTGTTGTGTGAAAAGTGAATTTCACACAAAGGAAGAGAATTACGCACAAGGTGCAGTAAGGGCTACAAGTAAAAATTGCAGTTGCCCGGTACATCCGGTGCAAAGTGAGATTTATCTGCGGGTGAAAGTTAGATGTCAACAGAGCATCTATCAACAGTTAAGGGTGCAGATTTCATTAGAGATAATGAAGAGACCTACATGTCTATAAACTGTGAGTGGATCTTATGAAGAAGTAGTGAGAACACTTTAGTTGAGAGAGTAGTGAGCTTTCATATTGTGAGTGGTTGTAAACTAGGAGGGACAGTGACTCTGCTCTGAACTTGTAAACAACAGTGTTCTTATAGTGAAATTGGTACATCGACATACTACCGGTGTATACTCCTTGGACGTAGCCCAGTGAGGGTGAACCGAGTAAAAATCGTTGTGTCCTGTGTATGCTTTAATGTTTATTCATACTCTGCATCGGGAAGGAGAGAGAAGACAGTTTTTTTAACAGTAAAATGAGATAAAAAAGGGGCAATTGTTTTAATATGTCATACCCTGATTCACCCCCCCTCTCAGGGTATCTCACCTAGTGGACCTAACACCCTTTTTTTGGACCTGGTATAATAAAATATACAAATTTTTAAAGGTTAATAAAGAGTGTGAGAAATAACTCCCAATAGGATCTCACCACGCATTTCCTAAGTAATCTATAACCAATAAACCAAATACACCCAATTTAAAGTAAAAAATGGCATGGAAATCATTTATTACTTCATATCAACAAATGTTTTTCAAAAAATTTCAATGGATATTATAAAATAGTTATACAAGTACATTTACATAAAAAGAGTCACAAACAAGAATATTTTTCAAAATAGACATGAATAAACATTTTATTAAAACAAGCATAAAAAACTCATTTCAAAATCATTGGCATGTAATACTAATTTTCAATAATACCACTGTGGTTATAAGCCTCGAGGATTAAATATGTTGATTCATGAGGTTTTACACAATATTGATGAAATATAGATCCTAGTGTGCACACATACCTAGGGATCATGATTAGGAGGAATAAGAATACATGCCAAATAATGAACCCCCTTCCCTCAAGTAGTTTCAATATCCTTGTCATCATCAAATCAATCCTAGGTAATCAGTTTTACCTAGCATGCATATCCTCCTACTAACTAACAAGGATCTCATGTGCTTGAAGGTAATTGAAATAATTGTCATGACACATCGAATTTATTATGTTTTAAAGTTTATTTATTGTATAGGGAAGACCCTTGGTCATCTATCAAGGAGCATTGGAGGGTTAAAGTGTGTATTTTTAATAAAAAGAACTAAAATATGGGTGGTTTTGAAAACAATTTTAAAAATAAAGTAACTTAATTAAAGAGTTTAATAATTGAAAAAGAAAGGTGGTGTTTTTAGAATTATGATAGAAGTATATCATTTCAATTTCACTACACACCATTGTTAGTTCATCATTCTAAAAAATACACAGGGTTTAATGGAATCCTTTGATTGAGGGTTTTTAGGATCTCGATTCCCCTATTTCATTTTAAAACAATGCATAAAGAACTGAACCTTGACACAATAATAATGTTTTCAAGGTTTGGACATAAAACATAGAGTGAAGTCTTAAAAAGTATACTGATATCTCATGTATGTGTGAGAGAAAGAGGATGCTTGTCTTGTCCAATCAGAACAACCCAAGATTCCCACTTAAATCTCAACTTGATCGGTATTGAAATAAAAAATGTTTCACTTTATTAAACCAAATAAATGAATTAATAGGAGAATCATGTTAAGAAAAAACATAAGTAAAATATTTCACACAAAAATTACAAAAAAACTAGTAGAATAAATAGTGCTAAAACACCCTCTAAAGTGTGTGTAGCTTCTTTAAAATGACAGTCCACTGTTTAGGTTTCCATTGAGAGGAGGAGGAGGCTCGGGTGGATATACTTATTCATTTAATATCTATTTATGAATATAGGGAGATAAATAAACTCCAAGGTGATGAGATGAATCCCATAGAACTACAAAATAGAATCACTTCACTCCTTGGTCTAACTTGAAAATGAGGTGCCCAAGGTTCCCTTTTATATCCAAAATTGGAAGTGGTTTTGGGAACCCATATTTTATGATACCAATTAGACCATGGTTTTGAGTGGTTATGAAGCCTTATATTGATTTATAAAAAAAATAAAAAGTTATTAATCCACATATTTTATATATCTCTTTCAATTTTCATATCCATTTAATATATAGAATTGGATAAATTTCCAAAATACAGAATTTTTTTTGACTTCATGCAGATTTATTTTATTGGAAAAATAGGTCTAGTTGGGACCTTTAATTGACGAATTGGGATTTAGTGTATTCACAAGAGTTGTAGACCACTAAATTATAGATCATATCACAACATTTTTGACTAATTATATGCACATATTGGATGAATTATGTGTTTGATTCCACATTTGTTCTTGGATTCCTGCGCAGTTTAGCCCATTTTTCCTCAACTTCATATTGGGCCCTCCAAATAACCTCCACCTATAATGAAAACATCAAAACAAGTGAAATATTCCTTTTCAAAAATTATAAACATTAAATAATTGAATTAAACATGAATTTAAATTTTTTATTATATTTGGAGTTTACAATAGAAAATCAGTTTAATACAGTGGTGTTAGAGTGAAATAAAATAGTGAATTATGGTGCGATCACACCCCCAAACCTAAAAATTTACACTACCGAGAAAAGAAATATTTCCAAAAAATGATGACTATAGATATTTCCAACTTTATGGAGATTTTACATTGAAAATTTAATTCATGATAGTAATCTGATCAAAGTAAAAACCACACCAAGGAGTTATTCTCATTGATCATAGAAAAATATGTCTCATAAATTGTATCAGAAAGAAATTCCAGGAGATACATGATACAAATATAAGAAAATAATTCAAAGGTAAACCATGTTAGTAAATCTCAATGTGTGAGTGAAAACCATTTCATACAATTCTTTCCACTTTCTATACAGTAAATATATTTTATTTTAAAATGTTCATGAATATATGATTTTGTCCACCGAACCTTCCCTATATCCTTTATAATCAAATTTCATGACCCAATTACTTAAGAATTCTCAGAATTAAAACATTAAGATATCAAACTAGATATCCCTATATTTTATATATTTCATCACTCCCCTCATTTATTATTTTTGTTTTTCTTGTTTTTTTTAAAAAGTTTCACTTGGAACAAATCTCACACTCATATCTCAACCCTTGTTTGATCTCCTCACAACACTAATTGTAATAGTTATAACAAGATAAACGGTCGAGGAAGAGTGGTTTTTGACCTTTCCAATAAACAACCCATACTTTTTGTTGTTTTTGTTTTTGTTTTAATTTTTTTGAGGTCCTACAACAGTTGGGTAACAGGTATACACACATAGGTCAATCCGTTACATTAATGAAAAGGATAAAATAAGGAATCAACGTATGGAAAAATAATTTTAGAAATATGATATATATTAACCTAACTTATATTTACCTTCTATTAAGTAATAAAAATTCACACTTCATGTTTGGGTGAAAATATGTGTGGAGATATTAAGTTACAACATTTTCCCAAAAACTATCCACACAAAGGGTATCAATCTTCTCAAAGGTTTCGAAGTGATACAACCAATTATATCATCAAAAAATAACCAATTTACTAGAAAAAGTCACCCATTAATGTTAAATTAATTATAAAACACACATTCCATCAGCGAAACAATTTTTTTAAATGTTAAACCAACTTGAAGTAGGGAAATCCATCAATAATTTTCAATAATTTCCATGGTTAAGTGGGCATAAAAAAATGAACATTCCAGCACAAAATTAAGGGGGAAGGGGGTAACAATACTATTCATCAAGTGAAAAAAAGAAAATGAATAAAGATGATAAAAATTCAAAACTAACCTAGGAAAGTGGAAAAAAAATTAAAATACTATACAGTAAGTGAAAAAGAGAATAAAGGAAGAAAGATGATAATAATCCCTAACTGACCCAGGAATATACCTACCCCCCCACACACCTAGAGTTTTTAGTGTCCTACCTATAATAAAAGTGAATGTGGGAAGGTAGGATAAAACCTGGTGGGTTTCATTTGTAGGTTGCTTCTTCAACTTGGAGTTCCTCTATCAAGGACTCTGTAATGGATTCATGAAAGTGCTTCAATCACTGCCCATTAACAGTGAATGTTTGTTTTGTTTCTTCCTTTTAAACCTAGAAAACTCTAAATGAATAAAATTATTAATAGTTTATGGGCCAAACCATCAAGAATGAAGATTATTTGGATGAAACTTTAGACTTTCATTTAAAATAATGGCCTTATTACTAATGTGAAATTGACTATGATGGATGAGGTGGTTATGGGAGGCCTTAGTTCTCTCCTTATAAATTCGGGAGTTCTCATATGATTCTATTATCATTTCCTCTAGATCTTAAATTTTTAACCCCATTTAAACACCTGAACTAGAAATATTATAATTTCATTATTTAATGTCCCAGTAGGCCCGATGATCTATCTCAATAGGAAGGTGACAAATCTTTACAAAAACTTTCTAATATGGTGACATGCTAATGGGAGTTTTGAAAGTAGTACGGTAAGCCCATAATGAATCATCGAGTCTAAAGACTCAAATATTTTCTATTGGGTTGAACCATTTTTTCAAGAATTTGTTTTACCTCTATATTTGACACCTCTACTTGACCATTGGATTATGGGTGATTTGTAGTAGAAACTCGATGACTATCCCCATACTGATGAAAAAGTTATTGCATTGTTCAGTTGCAGAAATGAGAACTCTGGTCACTAATAATAAAACTAAGAAATCCAAACCTATAGAAAACTTGGGTTTTCAAAAATTCCACCACTATTTTTGAATCATTATTCCTAGTGGATCATGCCTCTACCCATTTTGAAAAATAATCCATTTCCAGAAGAATGTAAAAATTCCCAAATGAATTGGGGAATGGTCCCATAAAGTCAATACCCCAAATATCGAAAATATCATGAAAGAGAAAGGGTTGTTGTAGAATTTCATTTCTTTTAGATACATTACCTATTATTTGATATAGAGGACAATATTTACAAAATTCATGGGAATATCAAAATAGTGTTAGACAAAAGAGGCCAGAATTGAGGACCTTGTGAGCAGTCCATTGAGGACCAAAGTTCCCCCCACAAGCAAGAGTGTGGTAGAACCTAATGATAGACTGAAACTCACTATTAAGAGCAAAAATCATGAGAACTTTGTCGCTATATGTGCACCAAAGGTAGGGGTCATCCAAAATGTACCAACGAGACTCATTTTTTAGATGATCAACTTGGTTTTTGTTAAAATCAACAAGAATGCATGATGATACCAAATAATTTGAAATTTATGTATACCAAGGAATAACATATTTCACTTAGTACAATTAATCATTAGAAAACATGTCATTTATGGGAATTCAATGGGATGATTCAATGTTTGTAGATGAAATGATCCTATTGATATGGTTAGCCACCACATTCTCTTCTCCTTTTAATCCCTAATTTCAAGATTAAATTCCTAAAGGAGGACCATCCAATGCAAACACAACAAAAAGAAATTATTTTTCAGTTGTGATATAGTTTGGTTGGAAAAGGTCCAGTGTATGTGAGGAATAGGCTATGACATGTGGATCTTGATCGACCTATTATGATAAGACTTTCCCAACTACATAGTTAGAGGCATCACACATGTTCTCAAATGGTAAATCCCACTGAGGTGGTTGGATTAACAGGGGTGATGTGTGACTCCATTAAATTTGTTAAAAGTTTCCTTAAAATTTTTATTAAACAAAAATTCTTTTTCTTTTTGGAGTATGTGGGAGAGGTGGAGTGAAATATTACTAAAGTCATGAATGAAATGAAGGTAAAATCTGGCATGACCTAAGAAAGACCACACATCCCATACATTTTTGGGGAATGGAAGGGAAGAAATAAAATCCAATTTTTATTTATCTACTTGGATACCATCCCCATAAATGACATGTCCAAGTACTATACCTTATCACACCATGAAAAATAATTTATCATAATTTAAAACAAGATTATTTTCAATACAATGATGTAGTACAGAACCAAAAATACACAGAAACTGATCAAAAGAGGAGACATAAATAATAAAATCATCTATGAATAATTCCATAAAATTATCTAGGTAATCATAAAAATACAAATCATGCATCGTTGGAAAGTACCTTGAGTATTTCACATACCAAATTTCATCCTTCTATATGAAAATATGACAAAGGGGCAAGTGAATGTTGTATTTTCCTGATCCTTGGGGGAGATATGGATCTGAAAATTTCTAGAATACCCATCAAGGAAACAGTAGTGAGAATTCTCCACTATCCTCTCAAGCATATGGTCAATGAATGGAAATCATAAATAGTCCTACCTAGTTTTTTGGTTTAGTTAATGATAATATATATAGAAATTACAACTATTCTGTACATAGGTTGGAACCAATTAATTATTTTCATTTTTAATTATAGTAAGACCAGTTTTATTGGGAACCAACTATACTAGAATGAACCATCAGCTATTAGAGATGAGGTAAATGATTCTAGAAGACAATAACCTTTTTACCTCATTTTTAAAAACATTTTTGAGGTTTGGGTTCAGTCGAAGTTATGTTGCCTCACTGGTTTAGCATCATCATTTAATAATATATTATGAATGAAAATTGATGGTCTAATATCAGAAATGTTTGAAAGTTTCCATCCTAATGATTGTTTATACTCCCTTAAAAGGTTAAGTAGTCTCAATTCATGTTTTAGAGGGAGTGAACTAGTAATTATGATAGGTGTCTTGGTTCCATTATAATGTTATGAATTTTTCAAATTTTTAGGTAGTGGTTTAAGTTCCAAGTAAAGGGGATTTTGGATTTATGGGAGTGAATGTTAAAGTGAGAGTTCAATGATCTCATCTAAATGCTTAACAGTAACATACCTAAATTAGGAATAAGATTTTATAAGATGAGCAGTATCGTCTATGGTCATGGGATCCTTAGTGCTCAATAAATCATTAATTAACAAACATGAATGAAATTTTTCTAGACCAATACAATATTAAATGCATGATTCATTTCCTATAATTTCTATCAATAATAAAAATTCATAAAGGGGTCTAGGGTAAAGAAAATATATTTCTTTGGAGGAAGGGAATACATAAATTAAATTAACTGGGAGAGAGGAGTGTTCTTATGAGGGGTGATTCATGGAACCAAGTATGTTGTAGCATACAATGTCACCACCAAAATCCATAGATAATGTACCATTGTGGACATTAATTATGGTTTTTTAAGTTTTTAGGAAAGGTATCACCAATATAATTAGGGCATGTTCATTCATCCTATCATCTCAGATATTAATCACGTTAAATTCAAAATTAAAATTTTCTATAATGACCCGGCCTTAAAACATTACATAATCTTGAATTAAATGAATAATTCACATTGAGGATCTTTTCAGGTTTAGAGTTTTAGAGAATTAGGACATAACTATTACATCTTAATGATTACAAAGTAGACACATCTACTTAGTTCCCATTTTTTCACAAAAATAAAAACTTATGAACAAAAGAGTCATGTCTAGTTCCATGTTTTAGATAGCATGACATTTCCTTGATCCCATCCTTGACCCTATTCTACTTTATGTCCTGTGAAAAACATTTCAAAAACTTGGGATGAGCATAAAAAGATCAGTAAGGGATACACAAAGAAAGAAAACATTAGATCATCAATATATACATAACATAAGCCTTTTAACATATCCCATGAAATCATAAGATTTTTGAAATACACATAGAAATCATAAAACATAAAGGTAACTTGAGGCATTCATAACATTCTTACAAAGGGAGTAAACATCATGGTTACGTTTGGAATACCCATCACAGTATATCCCCTAAATATCTTTGGATAAACCTTATAGTTTAACTCCTTTGCGTTACCCAATGCATTGGAGATCTATCTCAGGCTCACCCACCCTTAGTTTATCATGGAACCACCCAACTTCATAAAAAATTCCCAAGAACTATAACATAATCGTATCACATAAAACATGCGTAAAGGAAACATAACATTTCCACATTTTAATCAAAAGATATCAATACAACACATTGATATAATCAAAACATTATCAAAACCATTTTCAATAACAAAATAAAAGAAAATTAAAACTTGGTATTTATTTTTCATTTAAAAAAATTTAAGGCTTGTAGAGGAAGCCGAAACTCAAATAATGGTCACGGCGGCAGAGAAGTCATTGTCACCGCATACGTACGACAAAAACATTCCTTTTGTCGTTTAGTAAAACGATTCATGTCAAAAAATTCCCTTTTAATGAAATTAAAAGTCAAAAGGGTTTTATACACCATATAAAATAAATTCATGTAGAAATCAAAAGATTCCTCAATGAAAGGAGATTGAGACGAAGTCCCGTACAAAGACGATATCCTTAGATTAATGATAAATCAATTACATAATTATGTGTGCCAAATATAAATACACTCAATATAAGTGGATATTAAGTGTAAAATAATCAGAGGTCATCCACACATATTCATATCACAACATAATCAAGTAGTAGAGGTTTAACCCTAAGAATTGAAATTGGGTTAAGAAGTTCCCTTACAGAAATTCGACAGCCTAACAACGTCACTTTAAAATCCAAAAAATGAGTTGATGAGAGATAAAAATGGTATCTCATTACTTGAACATACAATTTACAGAAATAAGGATATATAAGAATATATCCCAACATTAAGAATATGTAAATTAAAATACCTAGCAAAAATAAGTCTTTTAAAAAGAGGAGGGTGAAAGGTTCCCTTACCGATTTCGGTAACTTTCGAAACGTACACCCCATGAAAGAAGGAATATACAACGTTGATGTAAATACCCATAAACGAAAGTATATTACACAAATATTAGAATAATGGGTAGTACATACACCACTCAAAGGAGATAGTGACAAATATAGCATGAATCTCATGGGAATAAATAGTGAAATAAAAACCCCAAACCTTGTTGAAATAAATCGAGTCATATGACCAAAATATAATAAGAACCAAATGAATCACATAATACCATGAATATAAATATAATTATGATAATATATATCAAATTTAAGTACACAATACACCATATGAAATAAATAATTTGCGAACAATGGAAATCTCATGGAATTAAAAGTGAGATAAGAAATCCCCTTACCTCAAGTCCAACTTGTCTTATTCGTTTCTTTATATTCTTGAATAATAAACATAGGTCAATTTATAATTTATTAAGGACTTCCTTTAAAGTTTATTATTCAATTAATATCACATATTATCATGTTATAATAATTAGTTAATTATGTGAGTTCATATCATACGTTTTGTCGATGTTCGGTACATGAGACAAAAATGAACTTGTTTGAAAAAAATTGCCCATGTAGTTATAATTACATCATCTAAAGAATGGTATTAATGATTTAAATATTATATATATCCATTATATATTCATTTTATACTATTACATAACAATTGGAGATAAAAAATGAAATGCACCATTCATGGAGAGGGTAGGCCGTACGTAGGCAAGAACGCTACTTTCATTTCTTTGTCATATTAAAGGAATTAAAACTAAATGAGACTGACCGCGTTGTCATGACACGTCAAATTGATTATGTTTTTAATGTTTATTTATAGTCTAGGTTAGACCCTAGGTCATCTCTCAAGGATCTTTGGTAGGTTTAGAGTGTGTATTTTTAATAAAAATGACTAAGAGAGGGGGTGGTTTTGAAAAGAGTTTAAAACAATGACTTAGTTGAAATAGCTTAAAAGTTGAGTGACCTAGTGGATTTTAAAAAATATGAGATAAAAGGGTCGATGTGATTTCACTACACACATATCAAGTTCATTGTTCATAGAGATTCATCTTAGGTTTAGAGTAATTATTTGGTTGGATTTAATTGGAATCCCGATTAATTCCTAAGCTTTTATTTCAATGCTTTAAGGACCAAACCTTGACGTAAAAATCGTATTGTCAAGGTCCAGTAATTATGAATGGAATAAGAGCTTCCAAATAATATTGAAATCTCAATAAGGTGGTTATGAAAATGATTCTTGTGATGTCCAATCAGAACAACACAAGTCACACACTCAAAACCTCACACCGATCAGTTAGAAATTAAGAGCATAACACTCACATGAATCAAATCAAGCATTCAAACCTGAAATAAAATAATATACATGGAATTAAATGTTTAAACACCCAAATTACTCCAAACCAGTAGCTAGTGTATGCATCGTAACTCCCTTGACATGTGTGTAGTTCCCTCACAACGAACACCCAGCTTTTAGCTCGACATCGAGAGGAGGAGGAAGCTCGGGTGGAACTCCTTCTTCATACTTGATTCCCCTATGAGGATAGGGGACTACAGAACCTACAAGGTGATTAGGAGACTCCTCTAGGACTAAAAATTGGCAGCACTTCACTCCTTGGCCGAACTTACAAATGGGGAACCCAAGGTGCCATTTTATAGGAAAATTGGAAGGTGGTTTTAGGCACACAGATTTCATCAATCCACTTGTATCACGCGTTTAGGCCTTCAGATAGTATTATCTTTCTTTGGAGAAAATAGAAAATTTGTATCCCTACCTCTTGAATGTCTCCACAGAAAGTTTGGAACCATTTGGAAAACTATAGTTCAGGATATTGATAAAATACAGAACACCGTATTTGACTTGGTCTAAATTCGGTGGCTTGGACAGATCAGTCCGAATGAGCCCCATATAAGTGGAATAAGGATTGGGTTCCTTAATATGAAATTTATCCTATTAAATTTTGGACAGGACAAAAAATTCCAGCCCATTTGGATTCACGGATTTGGTGTAATATGCAAAAAAGTGGACATATGTCCATGGATTCATGCAATTTTGGCCCATTTTTCTTCCACTTCATCAAAGGCCCTCCAAATCACCTCCACCTACATTGAAATAATAAAAACAAGTAATATTGTCCATTATAAATTTGATTAAAATTAATTAAATGATTCAAACATAAAGTTAAATTTATTATTATATTTGGAATATTCATTACAAAACTAGTTTAAAACAGTGGTGTAAGGGTGGAATAAAACAGTGAATCGTGGTACGATCACACCCCCACACCTAAACATTTGAACTCCTGGAAAAAATAACATATCCAAATAAAATTATTCATATATATATATATTTCCAACATAATGAAGATTTAATATTTGAGGAAATTTTATTTAAAGTAATGTGATCAATGCACGAACCACACCAAGGAGTTCTTCCCAGTGAAAATGGAAAAAGATGTCTCATAAATCACATCACAATAAAATTAAAAGAGATTTATGACACCAACATGAGCAAGTAATTCAAAGGTCAACCATTACACTAAATCTCCATGTGTGTGTGTGAAAACCATTCCATGCTATTCTTTCCACTTTCTATCAAATAAATACAGGTTATTTTAACATTATTCAGCTTTAAATGATTTTTCACCGAACCTGTACTACATCCTTTGCAATCATATTTCAAGACCCACTCATTTAAGCATTCCCAGAAGTCAAACCATAAGATCCCTACCTAGATATCCCCATATGTTGCACATTTCATCACTCCCCTCATTTATTATATTTTTTTGAAGTTGCATTTGGAACAAATCTCACACTCATCTCTCAAACCTTGTTTGATCTCCTCACGACACTATTTGAAATAGTTATAACAAGATAAAAGGTTGAGGAGGAGTGGTTTTTGACCTACCCAAGACACAACCAATTTTTTTGAGGGCGTACAACAATCAGACATTAGGTACACACACATAGGTCAATCTGGTATAGTAATGAAACAGATCAGATAAGGAAAGAACGTATGGAAATATCATTTCAAGTTGAAAAATATTAACCCAACATATATTTATCTTATATTAAGTAAGAAATATTCACACTTTGTGGTTTGGTGCAAAAATGTATGGAGATATTAGTTACACAGTTTTCCCAAAACTACTCACACAAGGGGCATCAATCATCTCAAATGTTTCACAGTGATACGACCATTTATATCATTGACATAAAACCAATTCACTAAAAAAATAACTCCTTGATGGAAAAATCATACACAAATTCTTTTTAGCCTTCGTTATGGTATTTTTACTTTCCCCACTTTATGGTCACCAAATCATGGAACTTCGAAATTGTTGATGGGGAAAAATGAAAATACCACAAAGAAGGCTAAAAAGAGAAAACAAAAGGAGAAAATGATGAAAATTCCTAACTAACCCAATAATGTATCCACCCCCCACACCTAGAGTATGCAGTGTCCTCACTATAGTAAAAGAAAATGTGGGAAGGAAGGATAAAACCTGGTGGATTTCATTCATAGTTTACTTCTTGAACTTGGAGTTCCTCCATCGGGGACTCCAGAACTGGTTCATGAAAGTGATTCAGCCGCTGCCCATTGACAGTGAAAGTTTTCTTGGTTTCTTCATTTTGAACCTGAACAACACCAAATGGAGAGATGTTAGAAACAATGTATGGTCCAAACCAGCGAGAACGAATCTTAATGGGATGCAATTTCAGACTTGCATTGTAGAGGAGGACCTTCTTCCCAATATGGAACTAACGATGAAGGATAAGATGGTCATGGAAGCATTGGTTCTCTCCTTATAAATCCTGGAGTTTTCATATGCATCTCTTCTCATTTCCTCTAGCTCCTGAATCTGCAACTTCCTTTGAGCACCCGCACTAGAATGATTAGAATTGAATTGTTTGATGGCCCAATAGTCCCGGTGCTCAATCTCAACAGGGAGGTGACAACTCTTTCCAAACACAAGACAATAGGGTGACATTCCAATGGGAGTTTTGAAAGTAGTACGGTAGGCCCATAATGAATCATCGAGTCTAAGACTCCAATCTTTCCTGTTGGATTGGACCATTTTTTCAAGAATTTGTTTTACATCTCTATTTGACACCTCAGTTTGACCATTTGTCTGTGGGTGATACGCAGTGGATACTCGATGACTAACCCCATACCGACGCAAAAGTGACTGCATTGTTCGGTTGCAGAAATGAGAACCCTGGTCACTGATGATGAACCTAGGTAATCCAAACCTACAAAAGATATGAGTTCTCAAAAATTCTACAACTATTTTGGAATCATATGCCCTTGTGGCCCGTGCCTCTACCCATTTTGATACGTAATCAACGGTCAAAAGAATGTACAAGTTTCCAAAAGAATTGGGAAATGGCCCCATAAAGTCAATACCCCAAACATAAAAAATGTCATGAAAGAGTAAGGGTTGTTGTGGTATTTCATTCCTTTTAGAGACATTCCCTATTCTTTGACAACGAGGACAAGATTTACAAAATTCATGGGCATCCCGAAAAAGTGTTGGCCAAAAGAGACTAGAATCAAGAACTTTGCGAGAAGTCCGTTGGGGACCAAAGTGGCCCCCACAAGCAAGAGTGTGGCAAAATCTAAGGACAGACTGAAACTCACTATCGGGAACACAACACCTAAGGACCTGATCGCTAAATGTGCGCCAAAGGTAGGGGCCATCCCAAATGTACCAACGAGACTCATGTTTTAGATGTCTAGTTTGGTTTTTGTTGAAATCAGTAGGAATGAAAGATGCTACCAAATAATTTACAATTTCAGCATACCAGGGAATAAAATCTTGCACTTTGTACAATTTCTCATCAGGAAACATGTCATTAATGGGAATACAGGGGGATGAGACAATGTCCGAGGATGGGGGGATCCTACTGATATGATCTACCACCACATTCTCTGCTCCTTTTTTATCTCTAATTTCTATATTTAATTCCTGAAGGAGGAGCATCCAACGAATGAGACGTGGTTTGACTTCCGGTTTCTTTAGGAGATACCAGAGGGATGCATGGTCTGAGAAAACAATTACTTTGGACCCTAGAAGATACGACCTGAATTTATCCAAGTCAAACACAATGGAAAGAAATTATTTTTCAGTGGTGGTGTAGTTTTCTTGGGCAGGGTCCAAAGTATGTGAGGCATAGGCAATGACATGTGGAGCTCGATCGACCCTTTGTGATAAGACTTCCCCAACTGCATAGTTAGAGGCGTCACACATGAGCTCAAATGTTAAATCCCACCGAGGTGGTTGGATTACCGGGGGTGATGTGAGACTCCATTTTAATTTATTAAGAGCTTCTTCACATTCTTTATCAAAAAAAAAATCTTTTTCTTTTTGGATTAAGAGGGAGAGGGGAAGTGCAATATTAATAAAATCACTAATGAAACGACGGTAAAATCCAGCATGACCTAGGAAAGACTGCACATCACGTACATTTTTAGGGAATGTTAGGGCGAAATGACATCCACTTTCGATTTATCTACTTGGATACCATCCCCAGAAATGACATGCCCCAAAACTATACCTTGTCGCACCATGAAATTACATTTCTCATAATTTAATACAAGATTCTTTTCAATACAGCGACATAGGAATGAACCAAGACTACTTAAACATTCATCAAAAGAGGATCCATAAATAGTAAAATCATCCATGAAAACTTCCATGAAATCCTCCAGGTAATCCAAAAAAATACTAACCATACATCGATGGAAAGTACCCGGAGCATTGCATAGGCCAAATGGCATCCTTCTATAGGAAAATGTGCCAAAGGGTCAAGTGAAGGTTGTCCTTTCCTGATCCTCGAGGGAAATATGGATATGAAAGTATCTAGAAAACCCATCAAGAAAACAGTAATGGGAATTCCCTGCTAGCCTCTCTAGAATTTGGTCAATGAATGGAAAGGGAAAATGGTCCTTCCTAGCGTGTTGGTTTAGTCGGCGATAATCTATACAGACACGCCAACTATTCTGCACACGAGTTGGAACCAATTCATTGTTTTTATTTTTAATTATAGTTAGGCCAGTTTTTTAGGAAATACTTGAACGGGACTGACCCATTGGCTGTCATAGATGGGGTAAATGATTTTAGCAGCCAATAATTATGTTACTTCATTTTTAACTACTTCTAAGAGGTTTGGGTTCAGTCAACGTTGTGCCTGCCTCACTGGTTTAGCCTCATCAGTTAATAAAATATGATGTGTACAAATTGATGGGATAATACCAGGAATGTCTACAAGTGACCATACCAATGCTTGTTTATGCTCCCTCAAAAGTTCAAGCAATCACAATTCATGCTCAGGAGGGAGTGAACTAGAAATGATGACGGACAACTTGTTTCCATTCTCAAGATATGAATATTTTAAATTTTGAGGCAGTGGATTTAGTTCCAATTTAGGTGGATTTTGTATTGATGGGAGTGTTTGTGAAAGTGAGAGGGCACTAATCTCATATAACTGCTCAATAGTATCATCCTCAGATGAGGAATTAGATTTTACAAGCGTAGCAGTATCATCGATGGTCATGTGATCCTCCGTGTTCAAGAAATTATCAATTAATAAACATGCATGACACTTTTCTAGAACACTGCAACAATCAACACATGATTCATTACCAAGAATTTCAATCAAAGAGGAAAATTCAGAAAGGGGATCAGGGGACAGAAATGAAGTGATTTTAGGGGAAGGGAGTACATCAATTGAATTTACCGAGAGAGAGGAATGTTCTTCTGAGGGGTGCTTCATGGAATCAAGGATGTTAAAATGGACTATGTCACCACCAAATTCCATAGATAATGTACCATTATGGACATTAATTATGTCTTTGGAGGTTTTCAAGAAAGGTCTCCCCAATATAATTGGGTCATGTCCATTCATCCTATCATCTTCCATTTTTAGCACATAAAAATCAACAGGAAATATTAAATTCTGAACCCTCACAAGAACATCCTCTAACACACTAGAAGGGTGTGCCATAATCTTATTTTCTAGCTGAACAAATATTCCTATGGGATTTAGTTCACCGACCTGAAAAGAAGAGTATATGGAGTGAGGAATCACATTAATAGAAGCACCCAAATCTAGCATAGCATTGGAGAAAGAATACTCCCCTATGGTGCACTGAATCGAGAATGTTCCAAGATCGTTGCACTTGGTGGGAAGTGATGGTTGTATCAATGCTGAGACATTCCTCCCCAGGCTCACCTTCTCATCACCTCTAAGTCGCCTTCGGTGGGTACACATCTCCTTAAGAAACTTGGCATATCTTAGAATTTTCTTGACGACATCAATCAATGGAATGTTAGCATGAACCTTTTTGAAAGTCTCCAAGATTTCTTTATCAAGTTCAGTTTCCTTTTGTTTCCTTGGTTGGGTGGCTCTTTGGGGAAATGGAAGAGGAATTCTTGGGCTTGGTAACTCATCAATAGACACACTCTTTCCTTTGGTAGGACTTCTATCAAGACAAGGTTCTACCTCATTTGAACCTTTTTCAGTGGTTGGGATGGTGGTTTCCTTAGGAGAGGATAACTCTAATAGAGGGTTCATTTGGATTTTAAGTTGAGTTCCACTCCTAAGGGTGATGGCACTAACATTTCCCTTATCCCTAGGGTTGAAAAGTGGTTGAGATGGTAGTTTACCAGAACCATGGCTTTGGATTTCACCCACTGAGTTAGCTAGTTGGCCTAATTGGGTTTTGAGGTCTTGTATGGCTGCTTGGGTAGTTTTTTGAAATTAGAGATTATTGGAAGCCATTTGTTTCATCATATATTCTAGGCTAGGTTCAATTTTTAGAGGGGGTTATTGGAAAGGCCTTTGGGGTGGTTGAAAATTTCTGGGTGGTGGTGGTTGATGAATACTTTTCCCTAGTTGGTTCCATGGTTGATGAGGCTGGTTTGAATACCCCCCTTTCCTATAGGCTTGGTTGTCTTTCCACCCAGGGTTGGATGGATAGTAAGGTTCTTTCCTAATGGGTTGGTTATAGGGGCGTCCTGGGAATATTTCCTCACAACTCTCAGAAGTTTCTCTCAATTGGGGGCATTGGTCAGAATAGTGGGTATCAGAAGAGAATATACCACAATGTATAGAAGGATAAGATTGGAATTTCCCTTGGGAAAGAGAAAGTTGTCATAGAAGGGTACTCACCTCTTCAAACTTTGTGTCCACCTTCTTCTCAAATTCAGTACTTTGCATCTCATGGACACCTCGAATGGGTACACTGGAACTTGAACTGAATTGTTGAGTGTTCTGTGCCATGGTATCAATTAGGGTACTTGCAGCAATTGGGGTTTTATCCACTAGTGCACCACCTGCAGCAGCATCAATCATGTTACGATCTATTGAAATTAAACCTTCATAAAAATATTGTATTAAAATTTGATCGCTTATTTGGTGGTGTGGATAACTTGAACATAATCTTTTAAAGAGTTCCCAATATTCATGAAGGGTTTCTCCTTGAGATTTTCTTATCCCACATATTTCTTTCCTTATTGTTGCAGTTCAAGAGGATGATAAGTATTTTTCAAGAAAAAGTCGTTTCATGTCCGCCCAACCTCTATTAGGTGAATTAACATAATACAACCAATCTTTAGCCATGTATTCTAATGAAAATGGAAATGCCCTAAGTTTTACTTGTTCTTCATCCACATTAGTAGGTTTTAATGTTGAACACACAATATGAATTTGTTTTAAATGCTTATATGGATCTTCTCCAGGCAGTCCATGAAATCTTGGTAATAAATGAATTAAACCAGATTTTAGTTCAAAATTAGGTGCCTCTCCTTGTAATTGAATGTAAGTGGGTTGGATATCAACATCAGGTGAGGTTAGTAATTTTAGTGTTCTATTATTTTCATCCATGTTATACAAGTTATGTTCAGTTTTAACTTTGGTTTCAGAAGAAGAAGAAGGATCAAGAAGAATTTTAAGATGTGATGTCTCCTCCTTCAAAGTGTGGTCTTGTATGTCACAGTTTCGTTGATGTAGGATCCTCTCCGGTTCGGGTTCGAAAGTTTGTAGGTCTCCCAGGATAGAACGCGTCATACACAGAACCTACACAATAAATAAATTAGAACACAAAAATAAATGCAAAGGTAGAAGATAAAACAAACAAATATTCACAAAAATTACAAAACTTTTATCAAAAACACGCACAAAAAACCAAAGTGCTCCCCAGAAACGGTGCCAAAATTTGACCGTGTTGTCATGACATGTCAAATTGATTATGTTTTTAAGGTTGATTTATAGTCTAGGGTATACCCTAGGTCATCTCTCAAGGAGCGTTGGTAGGTTTAGAGTGTGTATTTTTAATAAAAATGACTAAGAGAGGGGGTGGTTTTGAAAAGAGTTTAAAACAATGACTCAGTTGAAATAGCTTAAAAGTTGAGTGAACTAGTGGATTTTGAAAAATATGAGATAAAAGGGTAGATGTGATTTCACTACACACATATCAAGTTCATTGTTCATAGAGATTCATCTTAGGTTTAGAGTAATTCTTTGGTTGGAGTTAATTGGAATCCCGATTAATTCCTAAGCTTTTATTTCAATGCTTTAAGGACCAAACCTTGACGTAACAATCGTATTGTCAAGGTCCAGTACTTATGCATGGAATAAGAGCTTCCAAATCAAATTGAATTCTCAATAAGGTGGGTATGAAAAGGATTCTTGTGATTTCCAATCGGAACAACACAAGTCACGCACTCAAAACCTCACACCGATCGGTTAGAAATTAAGAGCATAACACTCACATGCATCAAATCAAGCATTAAAACCTGAAATAAAATAAGATAAATGGAATGAAATGTTTAAACACACAAATTAATCCAAACCAGTAGCTATTGTATGCATCGTAACTCCCTTGACATGTGTGTAGTTCCCTCACAACGAACACCCAACTTTTAGCTCGACATTGGGAGGAGGAGGAAGCTCGGGTGGAACTCCTTCTTCATCCTTGATTACCCTATGATGATAGGGGCCTCCAGAACCTCCAAGGTGATTAGGATACTCTTCTAGGACTACAAATTTTCAACACTTCACTCCTTGGCAGAACTTGCAAATGGGGATCCCAAGGTTCCATTTTATAGGAAAATTGGAAGGTGGTTTTAGGCACACAGATTTCATCAATTCACTTGTACCACGCGTTTTGGCATTCATACAGTCTTATCTCGCTTTGGATAAAATAGAAAAGTTGTATCCCTACCTCCTGAATTTCTCTAATGAAATTTTGGCACCGTTTGGACAACAACAACTCAAGATATTGATAAAATACATAACACTGAATTTGACTTGGTCTAAATTCGGTGGCTTGGACAGATCAGTCCGAATGAGCCCCATATATGTGGAATCAGGATTGGGTTCCTTAATATGAAATTTATCCTATTAAATTTTGGACAGGAACACAAAATTCCAGCCCATTTGGATTCACAGATCTGGTGTAATATGCAAAACAGTGGACATATGTCCATGGATCCATGCAATTTTGGCCCATTTTGCTTCCACTTCATCAAAGGCCCTCCAAATCACCTCCAACTACATTGAAATAATAAAAACAAGTAACATTGACCATTATAATGTTGATTAAAATTAATTAAATGATTCAAACATAAAGTTAAATTTATTATTAAATTTTGAATATTCATTACAAAACTAGTTTAAAACAGCGTGTAAGGGTGGAATAAAATAGTGAATCGTGGTACGATCAGAGACATATATATATTATAATTCCAGTATAATATATATGTTATATAGGTAAAATAAGTTCATTAATTACATTCTTTATAAATTCCATGTATGGCATGAATGAGTCACATCACTTGAGGGGGCGATAGTCCACACTTCCTCAGATGAAATTATCGCAGTTCCACAACATGAAAAACATAACGATGTGATTTAAAAATAAAATTAAGAAGAATATAGAAAAAATAAATACCATATATATCATATATAAATCCATTTACATCATAATTTCCACCATGAAAGTGTTAAAAGAAGATTGAACAATCATCGTTTCGTGAGGCAGTAATTCGCCACCCACAGAAAGAATATGTTCTTTAACCATTAGACGGAGGTGTGTTTAAGTGTAGGTATAATACTTATCATAAAAACATCCTAGTATATTTAGGATACTGGTTTTATTATGGTATCAAATAATAATAAGATAGTGGTGAGTGAAGAAGGAAAATGAAATAAAGAAACTCGAGAGAAGACATTACCTCTAAATCGGGTAACTCTTTTTGATTTGAGTCAAAGGCTTCCTTGGAAAGACTTCTGCCCAAAGTGAGGATTATAGGAGTAAGAGAGGTATGTGGAGAGATAATATGATCATATTTTGGATGATACAAGGGCTTGAGAGGTGTGGGTAAGAGGGTAGAGGTGGGGGCCTTTTATAAGAGGGAGGAGGGTCACTTTTGGAAAGTCTTGAAATGTTACTTTATTATAAAATGGTTTTCGGATTTTAAAGGTCCCACAATGATATATTTGTAGGATAAGTAGATAAGGGTTCTAAATATAGAAATAAAATATATTTTTTACAAGTGTAAGTTTTATATTTTACCTTATATTTTCATTTTATTTAAATCATTCATTAATGAGGTAATCACTACATCATCATGGTGTCATAAATAAATTTATTTATTTAATCTCTAAAAATTATAAAAAAAATACCAACATGTAGGAAATATTTTTAGCTTTCCAATGAATATTTATAGTCTAAGATAAAATCTATGTAAACAAAATTAAAATTGTTTTACTTAGGATATACAAACCTTTGTTATATTTCTCTTCTTTTTTATAAATAATGTCATAAATGTCACTATTACACCCATGTGACTCCATGGGCCCTCAAGTTCGGTAAAAACCTTCCCATGGTCGGCCATGACTCAAACAAGAGGATTTGGACACATGTTGGGGTCATTTTATATTATTATGATATTATTTTATTACCCTTAACTACCTGATTACTAATTAATTACGATAATTAAAAATAATTACCATCGTTACTATTCATAATGTCAAAAAACAAAAGAGTCTTAATTAAATAATTTGGATCTTATGATTCCAAATAGGGAATCCATTTTACCAAATTATAAACACATAAATTGCAGTAATTAATTTAAAAATAATTCCCGTTGTCACAACCAAAGACGAGTTTTTAAGAAGTAAAAATTTATCAAAAGATTGATTTGTTTTTACAACCAATTGAAAAAGTGAAATTACTTCCAATGAACAAAATTGTATTAAGTGATAAAAACATAATTCAATTACACTTTAAAACCAATTAAAAGGACCATATAACTATATAATTAAATTAGATGAAAAAGCAGTTTTGAAGTAAAATGCAATATTTTTCACTATTCATTAAAAATGAACATTTGTCAGAAAAATACCAAAAATTTATCCAAAGTAAATTTGATAATAAAAATTAAAAAATGATTTAAATTTTAAAAAAATTCAAAACATATAAGTTGCATTAATTAATTTAATAATTAATTTCTGCTGTCCAAACAAATATCGTGTTTTTATGAAACAATATCTATCAAAATATTGACACTTGTTTATGTCCAATTTCAAAGTAAAATTAATTCCAATGACCACAATAGGATTAAATGGTAAAAATATATTTCAACTAAACTTTAAACCCAATTAAAAAGATAATATAACCATATAAATAAATTATATTAAAAGGAGGTTTTGAACTAAAATACATCATTTTCACTATTCATAAAAAATGAACTTTATCGGAAAAATAACAAAAATTTACACAAAGTAAATTTTGATGTCTCGATTATAAAGAAGGATTTTATTTTGTGAAATATAACATATAAAATTGACAAAAAGTAGTTTTAAAAAGGGTTCGCCATCAAAAGGTGGTTAATCGACCTTTTAAAGAACATTAGAATATTTATACTTAAAATCAAATTCTTTTCTTATTTTTAGCCTCTAAATTTTATTGGATAAATGTAAAAATATTTAACAAACATATATAATAATTTTGTAGTTAGTTCTGTTCATTCCCGCCATTACAACGGCTAGGCATTAACTACCATTTAAAATAATATTATTATATTATTAGTGTGCAACGTAAGATTTCAAAGAAACTTGTTGTTGCATATTGGGTGCGCCATCAAACATATAATTCCCTTTAAAGTAATATTAACATTTTATTCAAAAATATTAATAAATATGAAAATGTCATATTCTTTATTTACCTGGGATGTTACATCCTTCCCCCCTTTTGGGAATTGCGTCCTCGCAATTTTAAAATTGGGCTTGGAAACTTTATTGAAAGCCCCACATCAGAAAAGGAGTAAATTAAACTATCACTTTAAAGGAAAGAAAGAAAAGTACAAAGGTCACCTGAGACAACAGATAATAGGATTACATGAAAACATGGATATGGAAGAGAGAAAAAGGGTCAAGTTCTGATGGAGAGTGATAGAAAACATGTCTAGGAGAAAGTTAACCACAAGAAAATCACAAACTTGTGATGGGTTAAATGGTATTTGATTCCTCAGTAGGAAAAGATAACAGACAAAGCTTTTGTTTTAAGTTACTTTTCATTGATGAATTTATTTATGAGCTTAACTAAATCATAAGGAAACATACTTACTTGTCATGTAGACTTTCATCTCTTACTAGATTTCTTACACAAACTCATATTTTCCCCAAAAGATGAGTATTTAGGATGACTTGTTCACATTAAGAGAGCTATAATCAACTTCTTGGGAATCACCTAATCCACAAAAGATGAACTATATATTTCCCATGTCTTTAGACCTTAACCAAAACCAAAATTGTTAGTACAAGATCAGATAATCCTCAAAAGGATAATATTTCACAAAAATAAAAACTACCCTTAATCTCCAAAATTTGTCCAACAAAACCCAAAGTTCATCAAAGACCATTCAATAAACAGATATCCATAAAATTATTCAAAGTAATCCAAACTAAGATTGAAACCCAAATCTCTGAAGGATTTAATCAAATAGTCTTAAAAGGTAAATCTTAACATTTATCTCCAAATAACATCAGTTACTCTTAAAGTATCATACTGAAAAGTAATTAAACTAATCACATATCCTCCATGATAGGTTAATCATTTCACAAAATCAACCTATTCCTGATTCATAAGATCATCTAACTAAAAATAATTAGTCTTACTAACTAGGGACTTCATGTAGTCTAGTGGTAGGCAATAAATACCAGTCACACTTTGGTTGTGGGTTCGATTCCTATATCTTCTTCTGACGCGATGGGTTGTTACACGGTTTGTGTGTTTTCCCTTTTTAAAAACTACATAATTTTATAATATTCCCAAAAAGAGATAAATTCATTAAAAATAACCATAACATATTTTAACCACAAAGGTTATCTAATAACTTTTGTTTTGCATCCCAAAATGTATTAACTGGTAATTGCCTCAAATTCAAGGATCATATAAACCCAAATGGTTCTTTATAACTATATCCACAAAAGAAAAGATAATTATTCCTTGAATAAAATTTTCATATATCAAACATCAAGGTTACACATACTATAAAAAGTATTCTAATGTAATCCCATCATCAAAAGAGCCTTAATACTTTTAATAATTTCACCATCCTAAAATCTACCATAAATCTTGAATCCCTTATATATTGACTTATTACTCATTCAACATTATTCATGATCCATTAACTATTCATTTCCAACTTATTCTGAAATACTTCTTTCCTACAAAAAAAATCATGAATCATATCCTAAGATTCAATAATAGGAAAACATATGTTAAGAAATAATCCATACATTTCATTGGTCGTTATCAGTTTCTTCATCCTCAATCGGAATGACATTAGGTATTGGTAAATGAATATTTGTACGATCCTGGTGATCCCATTCCCGAAACATCTTCGTAGGACATGTGTTTGTATAATGACCATGCACACCACATTTAAAACATTCAATTGATCCTTCAGAAATAACTTATTTCCCTTTCCTAGAGTCAACTAGATGCTTACTTTTTCCATGGAAGGTTCTTTCTTTATGACCTTCATTTCCACATCTATAGCATCTTTCTATCCCTTTGAAACATTTTCCAAGGTGTTTCTTTCCACATATTTAACACATAGGTTTTTGAACACACTTACCTTTATGATTATTACCTGAACTTCCGTAGGGATTAGTTTCTCGCATATATGACACATTATAAAAATAACTAAGGTTCAGGTGGTCAATCATGACTCTAGATAGTTGGTTGAGAATAACCACAAGAGTTCTCATTGCTGCTCCCATATCATTTAGTTTCTCATTCAGAAAACCGTCATAGTTTTCTTCACATCAACTATTACTTTGGTGCCTTGTAAAAACCGGGTTCTTATTCTTGAGGTACGGGTTTATTATTTTCTCTTTTCCTTAAGTGTTTTTGAGAAAACAAGGAAAATGGGGAAAATCCTAAATTTTGGGACTACACGCCGTGTCCTTCTCCACACGCCGTGTACTTTGGCTATGTGGGATGAGTACATAGGGTGTGTAGCCCTGTCGGTGATGAAAGGTGAAAAAATCAACTACACCCCATGTAGTGGGTATTTACACAACGTGTAGTCAGTCAGAAGGTGAATAGTAAGGAAGTGGAGGTAGCTTCCAGCTGGGAGATAGTACACACTGTGTAATCAGGAAAAAAACGCTGTGTGCTCATGTCGATAGATGAACAGTGCCACGCTGGCGAGAAGCCGCCGTAGGAACAGTTAAAAAACGGAAAGTACACACCGTGTAGTCTGTTTTTTTTGCTTAAATTGGGCAGTAACCTCCCCTGTTCACAAGGAAGGCTTAGAACCGGAGGAGGAGTCAGGAGAGAGGGACAAACCTATGAGGAGATCCAGATCGCACGCCGGGAATCCGTTTCCACCTATGTCGATCTCGTTGGGATCGTACAAGTAAGTCTCTTCATCTTTTTAAGCTGTTCTTACCAATTCTTTACCGAGGGAAAGATATTTACGTTTTAATGGGTTTTCTTCTAACACAGATCTACGTCGTCTTTGAGCGTTTCTGGAAGCGACGTTCACGTATACCGATCAGGGGTGTTTGAGGTAGGTGGATTAGTGTTTAATTTTCCAACTGCTGTGCGTTTTTGTGTATCGTTGAGCTATGAACCCATGTTGGGGTATCGTGTGGCTGAGGCCTTAGCTGTTTTAAATACCTAGAATTGTATAGGTAATTAAATGTGATAATAAACTGCTGTTTGGGATCAATACTTGGATCCAGGACCACCCCAGGGGTGCGTTCCTTTGTTTATCCGTTTGGCCAGGATACCCGAGGGTATTCCATGTTTATTTTGAACATTACTTTTTCCTTGAGAGGAATTTTATGTGAATTTCTTGTTTATATGTTGGGTATGACCTAGTTACTTGTTTATCCTAAGGGCGGTGTTTCCTTTGGCCTGAGGGCAGTGGTTATTTCAGCCTGAGGACAACTTCTTTCGTGCGTGTGGGCAATAGACTATGTGCCTGAGGGTGACACTTTGTACGCATGAGGGCAATATCTGTTATGCCAGTGGGCAAGTACCTACAGGTTACGTTTTTGATTACCTGAGGGTAAGGGTTTGCGTGTCCGAGGACACTAACTGTTTACATATAAATTCACTGTGGTGGTTTCCTTATAATGAACGATTAAATGAATATTAAAATGGAAATATAACTGGTAAAGCTAGTTACTTTTGAGAACTGCTTAGTTATTGCATTTACTTTTGCACATTGCTGCTGCATGTTTACACACAGTTGAGCACGGGCTTTTGGTGGGTGCCTATTGGGATTTATTTCTCACACCCTGTTTGGGTCATGTCTTCGACCCAAATAGATTACATTTCTGCAGGTGTAGATAAGGGAAAGGGTCCCTATATAGGTACTTGATTACTGCTGAGAAGTTGGGGAGCATGAGACCAGGCTTAGGCTCGTGATGCTACTGGCTGTTTTGTTTTGTTTTGCTGTACTATGTATTGTACTGTATTGTATTGTTGTGTAACATGTTCTGGCTGTTTTCTTATAAATTGAGACATGTTGCATCATTATCTATATAACTGTTGGTTATCTTTTACTATAGTTGTTTATTTTAAATGTGTATGGTTTATTGCTTCCGCTATTGTTGTACGTTTTATTTAGTATTCCGCTGCGCTACGCTTTGACAAATGAGGGCATAGTTTCCCCACTATCATACCTGGGCCCTCACTGCTAGTCGGCAGCCTCTGGCGTTTGGGGAAATGAGCTTGAGGTCATGTGACCAACCGGGTTCGGGGCACTTGTGGAGTGGCACCCGGATCCGAGAAGTTACAAAGTGGTATCAAAGGGCGTTAGGTTTATTTTCTTTCACTTACTATTTGGAGCCTTAGTCAGGGATAGGATGGAAATGGTAGTTGGTAATAAGCTGTGCCCGGGAGTAGCTAACCCATGTACAGGGAAAAGCCAATTTACCTCGTGTTGTAATTTTTTTGATTTTGCAATTTACAGTTGATATGATTTCACCATTGGGTGACACACTTGTGATTGTGCTGTTTATATTTAATCCATGGGTTCTATTTAGTTGCAGCCCGATGAGATGAGAGTATGCCATCTCATGCATCATTTAGGCATATGCTAGAAATCACATGCCATGCATAGTTACATGCCATGTAAGTGCAGTAGAAATTGCATGATGTTGTGATAGTTGTTGTGCTAGAAAAGCATGCTATTGTGATAGCTAATTTGATAAATACTTTTTTTGTGATAGGGTATTTTTGTGTGAGCTTGTTGATATAATGGACGCCAAACTTTGGTTTTTGGGGAGTATGGGCCCTCATTAACCAGAATTTGGTGGATCATTGACTGTGTATCTTGTTATAACACATATATGATATCAAAATTTGATTCGTGGGGAGTATGGGATCTCACGAGTAGGAATTTGGAACTTAGGTGCTGTTTTTCAGTATTTTCTAGGATTTATAGTAGTTTCAGAGGCCTACTATCTGGAAAACCCAGGATACACACCGTGTAGTTCCTTGGACACATGCCGTGTGATCTTCTGTTTGGGAAAAAAAGAAAACTTTTTAAGTACACACCGTGTACCCTCAGCACATGCCGTGTAGTCTCTTCCCAGGTCATGGACCATGTGGGCGGGGACACGAGGAAGGTAAATGCTTGGGAAAAACACACCGTGTACCAGATGTACACACCGTGTAGTGTTGACCTAGAGTCCGCCTGTGTAACTAACAAACACGGACGGAGGAGACCTTAAGACATACACGCCATGTCCACTATGGAACACACCGTGTAGTCTGACCTGGGATCCATCCGTGTAACTAACAACACGGGTTGGTTTAATCCTTTCGTGTACATGCCGTGTGTATATGTAACACACCGTGTAGTGTGAGCCATGTATCCAGCCGTGTAACTAACAAAATGGGTTGGAGGAGCTCGTCCAGTACACGCCATGTGCCTGAGGGACACGCCGTGTAGTCTTGTCCGAGGATAGACTGTGTGGACTTAGCCATGTGGCTGGGAAATGGGGTGGTGTACATGCCGTGTGCGGGTGTAACACGTCATGTAGTATCAAGCCGAGTAGTCGGCCGTGTCATGAATGACACAGGCAGTTGGAAAATTACACCATACACGCCGTGTAGATTATATACACGCCGTGTAGTTTTTTTCAACAGGAGCCGTGTGGGTTAGCCATATAGAAGGACCCGGGAAAGGGAAGAGAAGTCAGGTACACGTCGTGTAGTCAGTATACATGCTCTGTAGTCTTTTTTTTTTCAAATCTTGAATGCCTTCTTCCTTCTGTTCCCCTTTTGATCCCTTTGTTTTTTCAATCTTTGATAATATTGATCTAAGGTGTGCATTTGACCCTGTAGAGTCATGCCGCCAAGAAGACCACGTGTTGTTTTCCAAGAGAGCGGCAACAAGTATACTCTAGAGATGGTGGGCCATGGGCTACCAGTTGATCCTCCAGTACTACCAGATGCGGTGCCAGCCGTTATACTGGACGGAGGCGCGGAGGCGCAGTTTCGTGAAGGCTTTATGCGGTTTATGCAGACCTTTCAGGGAGCACTGTAGGCTGCCACATCTATGGCTGATCTACCTCGTATATTCCAGTAGCAACTTACGCCTACGTTTTCAGGGGATGGTGGATCACAGGCTTCAGAGTCTTGGCTGGATTCATTGCAGACTATTTTCGAGCATCTTGAGATGCCTCCAGGGAAGAGGGTCAAGCTCATGACTTATATGCTGCGTGATTCCACCAAGAGGTGGTGGGATGTTACCAATATGTTAGAGAATCACAGAGACATGGCGTGGGAAGATTTTTAGACATCCTTCTATGAATTCTTCTTCTAAGAGACGCTGAGGGCAGATCGAGCTCGAGAGTTCATGAATCTGCAGTAGGGCGCTATGTTGGTGATGGATTATTCTGCTCGTTTCACCAAGCTTCACTGTTTTGCACCCGTTCTGGTGGGTGATGAGACGTTGAGGGCCAGACACTTTGAGGATGGTCTTCGATATGACATCTGAGCAATGGTGAATGTTTTCAGGTTGCCTAAAGTACATGCTATTGTGAACCAGGTGCTGATTATAGAGAGGAACCTTTGGGAATCTAGTGGTGTAGGCCAGGGAAGTTCGAAACTAGTTTATGGTACTCTTTTTTCCGGTAAGAGGAAGATATAGATGGATTTATTTCATGGTTGCAGTACCAGATAGAATAATGTTTTAGGTGGTCAGGTCGTGTGCTACCAGTGTGGTAAAGAGGGGCACAATAGGCCGTAGTGTCCATGTGATCCAGTGGAATGCCGAGATTGCGGCAAGATGGGTCATCTGCAGCACTTTTGCAGGGCATTTCTACGAGTGGCTAGTGAGAGGGGTTCTATATAGACTCCGTGTGCGGGAGCAGGACCAGCAGCTTCTTACCAGTCGGGAAACTGGAACATGTCAGGGCGTGCATGCAAAGATGGTGGTTGTGGTCATGGTTTCTAGACACCAGGATCTCAGAGGCAGCAGGGCGGGACAAATCAGGGTATCCAGGCTGTGTCGTAGGGCTGCGACACTGGGCAGGCATATGCAGTGCAACAGACCCAGCAGGAGCAGGATCCCAGACCTTCTACTGTCAGAGATACTATTCTAGTAGCTTTTGTTTTATCTTCAGTACTCTTTGATATGGGTGCTACAAATAGCTTCATATCTGTACCCGTTGTGGAGAGACTTGGGCTCTATGTTTCTTTTTCTTCTACTGTTATGACGCTAGACACTCCGTTGGGAACTAGAATGGTTGGTGTGCATCAGTACAAGGAGTGCCCCTTGAGGTTGGAGGGTGTCACTTTCTTTGGGACCTCTATGTCTTAGATATGACAGCTTATGACGTTATTCTCAGGATGGACTGGTTGGTTCCCTTTCGAGCCTTTGTAGTTTTCTATCGTCGCAGGGTGAGTTTCATGTCACTGGAGGGTAGAGAGTTTCTATACAAGGGTAAATGGGATGCTCAGGAGAGTTGAGCTGGACCAGAGCATCTTGGGTGAGGCGGAGTCACAACCCAGATTGCGAGTTTATATCTGGATGATCAGGGGACTTTTCAGACAAATTTCCCTCCAGTGGTTGATTGTTTCAGGGATGTCTTCCTAGACGACTTTTCGGGTCTACCTCTGGAGCGTGAGGTGGATTTCTCTATTGAGCTTATTCCAGGAGTAGCGCTAGTGTCCGTTCCTCCTTATAGGATGGCTACACCAGAGTTGCAGGAGCTCAAGAGACAGTTAGATAAGTTATATTCAAAGGTGTTTATATAACCCAGTACTTCTCCTTGGGGTTCTCTGGTCCTCTTTACGAAGAAGGCAGATGATACCCTCAGACTCTGTGTGGATTATCGGAAACTGAACCAGCTGACGGTTAAGAACTGATATCCCTTGCCAAGGATTGATGATCTTTTTGACCAACTTTGTGGAGCACGAGTGTTCTCAAATATTGACTTGAGATCAGGGTATCATCAGTTGTGCGTGAGACCATCAGACATACCACTTATAACTTTTCGGAGCAGGTATGGTCTATACGAGTACTTGGTTATGCCGTTTGGACTCATGAACGCACCGGCAGTTTTCATGGCTCTGATGAATCGTGTGTTCCATCCATATCTGGATTATTTTATGGTAGTATTCGTGGACGATATCTTGGTGTACTCTCACACTCTACATGACCATGCCACCCATCTTGAGATCGTATTGAGTACACTAAGAGAGCATCGACTATATGCTAAGCTCTCCGAGTGCCACTTTTGGATGGACCATATCCACTTCTTGGGTCATATCATCTCAGAGGCAGGAGTTGTCGTGGACCCAGAGAAGGTGAGAGCAGTAGTTTCCTCGAATCAGCCTAAGAACGTGTTTGAGATACAGAGTTTCTTAGGGGTGGCTGGTTACTACAGACGCTTCATCTAGGACTTCTCCCACTTAGCAGCGCCATTGACAGGTTTGACTAAGAAGGGTGTGAAGTTCGTTTGGTCAGAAGCTTGCGAGACAACCTTTCAGGACATGAAAGGAAGGTTGACATCAGCACCAGTCTTGATACTTCCAGAGAAAGGGAAGAGCTATATAGTTTACTGTGATGCATCAGGTATTGGGCTGGGAGAAGTGTTGATGCAAGGCGATCAAGTTTTTGCGTACGGGTCTCAGCAGTTGAGTCCGCATGAGAGGAATTACCCGACGCATGACCTCGAGTTGGCTGTAGTTGTTCATGCGTTGCGATGTTGGATACATTATCTCTTGGGAGAGCATTTTGTGGTTTTAACCGACCAAAAAAGTCTCAAGTACATATTTACTCAGCGTGACTTGAACCTGAGACAACAAAGGTGGGTTGAATACCTTCATTCCTTTGACTTTGAGCTTGCCTATACACCTGGTAAAGGTAATGCAGTAGCTGATGCACTGAGCCGGAGGACTCAGATACAGGCAGTGCAGGAGGCCAGTGGTGAGTGGCAGCACATGGATTTGTTCTATGAGATGCATTTGGAGGTGCACGACAGTCAGGGGAAGACCTATCTTTTATCTTTAGCTGTGACTTCTACCCTCCTGGATAGAGTGAGTATGAGAAAACTATCTAATTCAGAAGGCCTAGTTCTACGGGAGTCAGTGGTAAGTGAGGACCCTCCTCCTAGGTGGACGGTAGGCGATGATGAGGTACTGCGTTTCCATGGACGAGTATGGGTTCCAGGGGATATACGCGAGGAGATGATGTGGGAGTTTCATGCTTTAGCTTGGGAAGTTCATCCCAGGGTTACCAAGATGTACCATGACTTGAGAAGGTAGTACTGGTGGCTGAGTATGAAGAGAGAGATAGCTGGTTTTTTTACGAGATGTTCCACCTGTCAGCAGGTGAAGGCGGAGCATCAGAGGCCAGCTGGACTGTTACAGTAGTTACCCATCCTAGAGTGGAAATGGGATGATGTTGCGATGGACTTCGTGACTGGGTTGTTGAGGTCACCTTGAGGTAATGATGCTGTGTGGGTTTTTGTGGACATACTCATGAAGGTAGCTCAATTTTTTCCGATCAAGGAGACCTTCGGTGTGGATGAGCTCAGAAAGTTGTATATCCGAGAGGTCATACATCTTCATGGGGTTCCTCGTTCTATCATTTCTGATAGGGACACCCATTTGACGTCTCATTCCTGGAAGAGTTTTTAGAGGGAACTGGGTATATTGGTTCTTCTAAGCACAACTTACCACCCTCAGACCGATGGCCAGTTATATTTTACTATACAGGTGCTTGAGGACATGCTGCGTGCATGCGTCCTAGAATTTGGGGGCTCTTGAGAGAACCATATACCCTTAGTCGAGTTTGCCTATAATAATAGTTTTCAGGAAACTATTGAGATGGAACCTTACGAGGCTTTATATGGTAGGCCATGACAATCACCCTTGTGCTGGTTAGAGGCAGGTGATGCAGCTTTACTAGGACCACGTCTCATGCAGGAGACATCTGAGCAGGTCCAGTTGATTCATAAGCGGATGGATACCGCATAGTCTCTTCTGAAATCTTATGCTGATCGCCACAGATGACACTTGGAGTTCGTGGTCGGGGATCAGGTTTTCTTGCATGTTTCACCGAGGTTGGGACACAGGCGGATCAGGAGACAGGGTAAACTTTCACCGAGGTATGTGGTGCCATTTGAGATTCTAGAGAGAGTCGGGCCGGTTGCCTATCGGTTTTATTTACCACAGAGGTACCGGGCCATGCACGACGTCTTCCATATATCTCAGTTGCACCGTTATCATTCAGACCTGTCTCACGTCTTTCATCTAGAAGAGGTTGAGCTTCAGATAGATGCATCCTTTGAGGAGAATCCGATTCGTATCGTGGATATGAGCACGAAGGTTCTCCAAGGCCGGTTAGTTCCTCTCATACGGGTGCTATGGCAGCATGGCCGAGTGCAGGATGAAACTTGGGAGCGGGATACCGACGTACGTGGTTAGTGGCCAGAGTTGTTCACAGCTTTATCTTCTCCACCCTTGGAAGGGCAATTCAGGGATGAATTTATTTAAGGGGGAAGTTTGTAAGAACCTGGTTCTTATTCTTGAGGTACGAGTTTCTTCTTTTCTCTTTTCCTTAAGTGTTTTTGAGAAAATAAGGAAAATTGGGAAAAATCCTAAATTTTGGGACTACACGTCGTGTACTTCTCCACACACCATGTACTTCGTCCGTGTGGGATGAGTACACAGGGTGTGTATCCCTGTCGGCGATGAAAGGTGTAAAAACCGACTACATGCCGTGTAGTGGGTATTTACACGCCATGTAGTCAGTCGGAAGGTGAATAGTAAGGTGATGGAGGTAGCCGCCAGCTAAGTGAAAGTACACGCTGTGTAATCAGGAAAAACACACCGTGTACTCATGTAGATGGATGAACAATGCCACGCTGGCAAGAAGCCTCCGTAGGAACAATTAAAAAATGGAAAGTACAGGTCATGTATTTGAGAAGCACACGCCGTGTAGTCTATTTTTTTTGGCTTAAATCGGGAAGTAGCCTCCCCTATTCACAGGGAAATCTTAGAACTAGAGGAGGAGTCAGGAGAGAGGGCCGAACCTTCGAGGAGCTCCAGATCGCACTCTGTGAATCCGTTTCTGCCTCTGTCGATCTTGTTGGGATCGTATGGGTAAGACTCTCCTTCTATTTAATCCATTCTTACCAATTATTTTGAAAGGGAAAGTTATTTACATTTTAATGGGTTTTATTCTAAACCATATCTACATATTCTTTGGGAATTTCTAGAAGCGATGTTCACGTATACCGATCAGGGGTGTTTGAGGTAGGTGGCTTAGTGTTTAATTTTAAAACTGCTATGCATTTTTGTGCATCGTTGAGCTACGAACCCATGTTGGGGTGTCGTGTGGATAAGGAATCAACTGTTTTAAATACCTAGAATTGTATAGGTAATTAAATGTGATAATAAACTACTATTTGGGATCACTGCTTGGATCCAGGACCACCCCAGGGGTGCGTTCCTCTGTTTAGTCGTTTGGCCAGGATAACCGAGGGTATTCCATGTTTATTTTGCACATTACTTTTGCCTCGAGAGGAATTGTATGTGAATTGATTGTTTATATGTTGGGAATGGCCCGGTTACTTTTTTAGCCTGAGGGCAGTGTTTCCTTTAGCCTGAGGGCAGTGGTTATTTCGGCCTGAGGGAAAATTCTTTCGTGCCTATGGGAAATAGACTCTATGCCCGAGGGAGACACTTTTTACGCCTAATGGAAATATCTGTTATGCCTGTGGGAAAGTAGCTGCGGGTTATGTTTCTGATTACCTGAGGGTAAGGGTTTGCGTGTCTGAGGACACTGACTATTAACATAGAAATTTACTATGTTGGTTTCCTTATAATGAACGATTAAATGAATATTAAAATGGCAATATAATTGGTAAAGCTAGTTACTTTTTAGAACTGCTTAGTTATTGCATTTACTTTTGCACATTGTTGCTTCATGTTTACACACTGTTGAGAATGGGCATTTGGTGGGTGCCTATTGGGATTTATTTCTCACACCTTGTTTGGGTCATGTCTTCGGCCCAAACAGATTACATTTCTGCAGGTGTAGATAAGGGAAAGGGTCCCTATACAGGTACTTGATTGCTAATGAGGAGTAGGGGAGCATGGGACCGGGCTTAGGCTCGTGATGCTACCAGCTGTTTTGTTTTGTTTTGATGTACTCTGTATTGTACTCTATTGTATTATTGTGTAACATGTTCTGGATATTTTCTTAGAACTTTAGACAAGTTTCATCATTATCTATATAACTATTGGTTATCTTTTACTACAGTTGTTTATTTTAAATGTGTATGGTTTATTGCTTCCTCTGTTGTTGTACATTTTATTTAGTATTCTTCTGTGCTACAGTTTGAAAAATGAGGGCATAGTTTCCCCACTATCAGATCTGGGCCCTCGCTGCTAGTCCGCAGCCTCTGGCATTTGGGTAAATTCGCTTGAGGTCATGTGACCAACCGGGTTTGGGGCACCCGTGGAGTGGCACCCAGATCCGGGACGTTACATGCCTGATAGATCCATCCATTTACTAAAACCAAAAAGGTCAGTGTGAGTATATCAGTAAAATCATCCTATAATACTAAGGTATAATTATTCATGTTATCTTAAACTCATTCACTTTATCTAAAAACTATGACTCTTTCTTAAATCCTAACCATTATGGTAATGTAACTTAAGATTAAAGAATACCCTAACCTCTAAAGTTATCTAAACCGACCTTTGATACCAACTATAAGGACCTGAACTTAAAACATTACATAATCTTGAATTAAATGAATAATTCATATTGAGGATCTTTTCAGGTTTAGAGTTTTAGATAATTAGGACATAACTATTACATCTCAATGATTACAAAGTAGACACATCTACTTAGTTTCCATTTTTTCACAAAATAAAAACTCGTGAACAAAAGAGTCATGTCTAGTTCTATGTTTTAGACAACATGAAATTTTCTTGATCCCATCCTTGACCCTATTCCACTTTATTTCTTGTGAAAAACATTTCAAAAACTTGGGATGAGCATAAAAAGCTCAGTAAGGGATACACAAAGAAATAAAACATTAGATCATCAATATATACATAACATAAGATTTTTAACATATCCCATGAAATCATAAGATTTGTGAAATACACATATAAATCATAAAACATAAAGGTAACTTGAGTAATTCATAACATTCTTACGTAGGGAGTAACCCTCATGGTTATGTTTGGAATACCCATCACAGTATATTCCCTAAATATCTTCAGAGAAACCTTAGCGTTTAACTCCTTCACGTTACCCAATACATTGGAGAGCTATCTCGAGATCACCCGCCCTTAGTTTATCATGGAACCACCCAACTTCATAAACAATTCCCAAGAACCATAACATAATAGTATCACATAAAACATGTATAAAGGAAACATAACATTTCCATATTTCAATCACAAGATATCAATACAACACATTGATATAATCAAAACATTATCAAAACCATTTTCAATACCAAAATAAAAGAAAATTAAAACATGGTATTTATTTTTATTTTAAACAAATTTATGTCTGGTAGAGGAAGCTGAAACTCAAATAATGGTCATGGCGGTGGAGAAGTCGTTGTCACCGCATATGTAAGACAAAAACATTCCTTTTGTCATTTAGTAAAAATATTCGTGTAAAAATATTCCCTTTGAATTAAATTAAAAGTAAAAATGGTTTTATACACTATATAAAATAAATTAGTGTAGAAATCAAAAGATTCCTCAACGAAAGGATATTGAGACGAAGTCTCGTACAAAGACGGTATCCTTAGATTAAGGATAAATCAATTACATAATTATCTATGACAAATATAAATACACTAAATATAAGTGAATATTAAGTGTAAAACAATTAGAGGTCATAAAAACATATTCATAGCGCGACATAATCAAGAAGTAGATGTTTAACATAAAGAATTGAAATTGGGTTAAGAAGTTCCCTTACAGAAATTCGACAGCCTAACGACGTCACTTTAAAATTTAGAAAATGAGTTGATGAGAGATAAAAAGGGTATATCATCACTTAGACATAAAATTTACAGAAATAAGGATATATAAGAACATATCCTAACATTAATAAGATTTAAATTAAAATACCTAACAAAAATAAGTCTTTTAAAAAAGGAGGGTGAAAGGTTCCCTTACCGATTTGGGTAACTTTCGAAACGTACACCCCATGAAAGAAGGACTATAAAACGTTGATGTAAATAACCATAAACGAAAGTATATTACAAAAAGAGTAGAATAATAGGAAGTACATACAACAATCAAAGGAGATAGTGAAAAATATATCATGAATCTCACGGGAATAAATAGTGAGATAAAAACCCCTTACCTCATTTTAATAAATCGAGTCATATGACCAAAAGATAATAAGAACCAAATGAATCACATAATACCATGAATATAAATAGAATTATCATAATATATATCAAATGGAAGTAAAAAATACACCACAATCAATAAATAATTTGTGAACAATGGAAATCTCACGGAATTAAAAGTGAGATAAGAAATCCCCTTACCTCAAGTCCGACTTGTCTTGTTCGTTTCTTTATATTTTTGAATAATAAACTTAGGTAAATTTATAATTTATTAAGGAATTCCTTTAAAGTTTATTATTCAAGTCATATCACATATTATCATGTTATAATAATTAGTTAATTATGTGAGTTCATATCTTACGTTTTGTCGATGTTCGGTACATGAGTCAAAAATGAACTTGTTTGAAAAGAATCACCCATGTAGTTATAAGTAAATAATCTCTAGAATGGTATTAATGATTTAAATATCATATATATCCATTATATATTCATTTTATACTATTCCATAACATTTGGAGATAAGAAATGAAATTCACTGTTCATGGAGAGGGTAGGCCGTATGTAGGCATGAACGCTACTTTCATTTCTTTGTCATATTAAAGAAATTAAAACTAAATGAGACATATATATATATATATTATAATTACTGTATAATATATAATTTATATAGGTAACATAATTTCATTAATTAAATTCTTTATAAATTCCATGTTTGGCATGAACGAGTCACATCACTTGAGGAGGCGGTAGTCCACACTTCCTCAGATGAAATTATCGCAGTTCCACAACATGAAAAGAATAACGATGTGATTTAAAAATAAAATTCAGATGCATATAGAAAAACTAAATACCATATATATCATATATAAATACAGTGACATCATAATGTCCACCATGAAAGGTGTTAAAAGAAGATTGAACAATCATCGTTTCGTGAGGCAGTAATTTACCACCCACAGAAATAGTATGTTCTTTAACCATTAGACGAAGGTGTGTGTAAGTGTAGGTATAATCCCTATCATAAAAACATCCTAGTATATTTAGTATACTGGTGTTATTATGGGATCAAATAATAAGAAGATATTGGTGAGTTAAGAAGGAAAATAAAAGAAAGAAACTCGAGAGAAGACATTACCTCTAAATCGGGTAACTCTTTTTGATTTGAGCCAAATGCTTCCTTGGAAATACTTCTACCAAAAGTGAGGATTCTAGGAGTAATAGAGGTATTTGGAGAGATAATATGAGTAGAGGTGGGATGATCCAAGGGCTTGAGAGGTGTGGGTAAGGGGGTAGAGGTGGGGGACTTTTATAAGAGGGAGGAGGGTCACTTTTGGAAAGTCTTGAAATGTTACTTTATTATAAAATGATTTTCAGATTTTAAAGGTTCCACAATGATATATTTCGAGGATAAGGTGATAAGGGTTCTAAATAAACCCATCCAATATGTTTTTTACAAGTTTAAGTATTATATTTTACCTTATCTTTTCATTTAATTTAAATCATTCATTAATGAGGCAATCACTACATCATCATGGTGTCATAAATAAATTTATTTATTTATTGTCTAAAAATTATAAAGAAAATACAATTATGTAGGAAATATTTTTAGATTTACAGTGAATATTTATAGTCTAAGTGATCATTTATGTAAACAAAATTAAAATTGTTTTACTTAGGATATACAAACCTTTGTTATATTTCTCTTCTTTTTTAAATATAATGTCATAAATGTCACTATTACACCCATGTGACTCCATGGGCCCTCAAGTTCGGTAAAAACCTTACCATGGTCGGCCATGACTCAAAAAATAGGATTTGGACATATGTTGGGGTCATTTTATATTATTATGATATTATTTTATTACCCTTAACTACCCGATTACTAATTAATCACGATAATTAAAGATAATTACCGTTGTTACTATTCATAATGTCCAAAAACAAAAGAGTCTTAATTACATAATTTGGACCTTCTGATTCCAAATATGGAATAAATTTTACCAAATTTTAAACACATAAATTGAAGTAATTAATTTTAAAATAATTCCTGTTGTCACAACCAAAGACGAGTTTTTAAGAAGTAAAAATTTATCAAAAGATTGATTTGTTTTTAAATCCAATTGAAAAGTGAAATTACATCCAATGAACAAAATTGTATTAAGTGATAAAAAAATAATTCAATTACACTTTAAATCCAATTAAAAGTACCATCTAACTATATAATTAAATTAGATGAAATATCAGTTTTGAAGTAAAATGCAGTATTTTTCACTATTCATTAAAAATGAACATTTGTCAGAAAATACCAAAAATTTATCCAAAGTAAATTTGATATTCCAAGTTCAAAAATGATGTCAATTTTACCAAATTAAAAACATATAATTTTCATTAATTAATTTTATAATTAATTCCCGCTGTCAAAACAAATAGTGTGTTTTTATGAAATAATATCTATCAAAAGATTGACACTTGTTTATGTCCAATTTCAAAGTGAAATTAATTCAAATGACTACCATTGGATTAAATGGTAAAAATATATTTCAAATAAACTTTAAACCAAATTAAAAATATAATCTAAACATATAAATAAATTAGATTAAAAGGAGGTTTTGAATTAAAATACATCATTTTCACTATTCATGAAAAAACGAACTTTATCGGAAAAATAACAAAAATTTACACAAAGTAAATTTTGATGTCCAGATTCTAAATAAAGATTTTATTTTGTCAAATATAACATATAAAATTGACAAAAAGTAGTTTTAAAAAGGGTTCTCCATCAAAAGGCGGTTAATCAACCTTTTAAAGAACATTAGAATATTTATGCTTAAAATCGAATTATTTTCTTATTTCAAGCCTCTAAATTTTATTGGATAAATGTAAAAATATTTAAAAAACATATATAATCATTTTGTAGTTAGTTCTCTTCATTCTCACCATTACAACGGCTAGGCGTTAACTACCTTTTAAAATAATATTATTATATTATTAGTGTGCAATGTAAGATTTCAAAGAAACTTGTTGTTGCCTATTGTGTACTCCATCAAACATAGAATTCCATTTAAAGTAATATTAACATTTTATTCAAAAATATTAATAAATATGAAAATGTCATATTCTTTATTTACCTATGATGTTACATTTTCACCCTCACAAGAACATCTTCTAACACACTGGTGGGGTGCATGGTACTTCAGTTTTATAGTTGAACAAAAATTCCTATGGGATTCAATTACTTGACCTGCAATGAAGAGAAAATTTAGTGAGGCATCACATTTATAGGAGCACCAAAATCTATCATATAATTAGAAAATAAATACTCCCAAATGGTGCATGGAATGAAGAATGTTCCAAGATTGTTGCATTTGGTGGGAAGTTATAGATTAATAAATGATGATATGTTCCTACCAAAGATCACCTTTTCATCACCTCAAAGTCACCTTTGGTTTGTACACATCTCCTTTAGAAACTTGGTGTATCATGGAATTTTATTCAGGGCATCAATCAAGGGGATGTTAACCTGTACGTTTTTGAAATATTCCACGATTTATATATCAAGTTCAATTTCTTTTTTGTTTCCTTGGTTGAGTGTAAATTTGGGGAAATGGAAGAGGAATGGTTTGGATTTGTTGTTCATCAAATGAAACTCTCTTTCCTTTGGTAGGGATTCTCTTAGGACATGGTTTTTTCTCATTTGGACTATTTTTAATGTTTGGGATGGTGCTTTCCTTAGAAGGGGATGACTCTAATGAAGGGGTAATTTGGATTTTAAATTGTGTTCAACTCAAAGGGTGATGGAACTGGCATTTACTTTATCCTTAGGGTTTACTAGTGGTTGATAAGGTTGTTTACCTCACCCATGACTTTGGATCCCCCCAATGAGTTGGAGAGTTTTTTTAATTAGGGTTTTAAGTCTTGTATGGAAGCTTTGATGGTTTTTTGGAATTGGAGGTTATTTATATCCATTTCTTTCATCATGTCCTAATGGTCAAGTTCGGGTTTTGGAGGGATCTGTTAGAAAGGCCTTTGTGGTGGTTGAGGATTTATAGGTGGTAGTGGTGGATGAATACTCTACACTGGTTGGTTCCATGGTTATTGAGGATGGTTTGATTAATCCCTTTTCCATAAGCTTTGATGTCTTTACACCCAGGGTTGGATGGATAGTATGGTTCTTTCCTAATGGGTTTTTTATAGGGTCGGCCTGGAAATATTTCCTCACAACTCTCAGAAGGTTCTCTCAGTTGAGGGAATTAGTCATAATAGTGGGTGTTGGAAAAATAGATACTAAAATTGATGGGGGGGGATATTAAGATATCCCTTTGGAAAGAGAAAATTATTGGATTAGGTTACTTACCTATTCAAACTTTGTGTCCACCTTCTTCTCAAAATCAGAACTCTTCACCTCATGGACACCTCTAATGGGTACACTAGACCTTGAACTGAATTTTTGAGTGTTCTATGCCATGTTTTTTATTAGGGTTATTATAGTAATTGGGGTATTATTAATTATTGAAACACCTACAACAACACCAATCATGTTACGATCAATAGGAAGTAAACCTTAATAAAAATATTATATTAAAAGTTGATCAATTATTTGGTGGTGTGGAAATCTAGAACAAATCCTTTTAAATATTTTCCAGAATTCATGAAGTGTTTCCCCTTGTGATTGTCTTATCCCATAAATTTATTTCCTTATTATTTCAGTTTGATAGGATTGGAAATATTTTTCAATGAAAAGACATTTCATGTATGCCCATCCTCTTATTGGGGAATTAACATAATATAACCAATCTTTTTCAGTGTATTCTAATGAGAAAGGTAATTACCTAATATTTACATGTTCTTCATCTACATTTTTAGGTTTTAATGTTGAACACACAATGTGAAATTATTTTAAGTTCTTATGAGGGTCTTCTCTAATGAGTCCATGAAATCTTGGTAATAAGAGAATTAAAATGGATTTTAGTTCAAAATTAAGTTCTTTACCTTGTATTTGAATGTATGTGGGATGAATCTCTACATCAAGAGAGGTTGGTTATTTTAATGTCTAGTAATTTTAACCCATATTATGAAAGTTTATTTTAATATTGATATTGGTTTCATAAGAAGAATAAGGATAAATAAGAGTGTCAAGGTTTTGTGAGTCCTCCTTCAAAGGATCATTCGATTTTTTTGGTGTCAATAATGAAAGATCCTATCTGGTTCATGTTAAAAAGGATGCAGTCTCTCTGATGAAAATTGCATCATGCACGAGGCTTACAAAATGAAGATTTTAGAAAACAACTTAAAAAATGATGGAAGAAAAGAATAACAAAAATATTTACAAAATACAAAATGTTTTTATAAAAAAATCACACTAAAAACAAAATATATCCCTAGAAATGATGCCAAAATTTGATAGTGTTTTCATGAAATGTCAAATTGACTGAAAATTTGATTTTTATTTGATTTTCAAAAGCTGGTTTATGGTTTAGCAGTAACCTACACACCTAGAGGGAACAAAAAAAAACCAATTACAATTTAAAAGTTCTAAATTCAAAAAGTACATAACATATAAGAAGATCATGATTGAAGATCACCCACATCACCCTATCACCATCCATCATCATCATGATTCACCATCACCATCCATCACCACTGTCGATATCGCCATCCAACCACCATAAAAACCAATTACTGGAGATTGTATGAGTCTATCAAACCTGTCATAAAAAATTACACTAAACCATGTCATCATCACCCCCAATGAACCAGAAATAACCAAAAAACTAATATAGAGAAATATCACCTCAATGAAAAGCATAAAAAATCAACACAGTACCATTGAGAGCAACACTGACGACCACCACCATAACTAAAATTGAACAAAAAAAACCAGAAATACAATTCAAAACACCACTGAACGAGAAAAAAAAATATTGACCATAGATAATAAGAAAACAAACCTTCACTATAAGTATGAGAAATAAATATGAAATAACAACGCCATAGATGAAGGAAATGTGCCTAGAACACTGATGGCCACAAAACCACACCTCCCAAAACTTCAATGTTACCACCACTCTAGATCCAACCAAGAGAAGAGAAGTTAACATGAATTCAGAGCAGTAGTTTGAGTGATTGAGAGCTCTAAATGATGAAAAGATCGATGAGGTAAAAAACTGGGAGCCTTAAAAGTAGAGGAAAACTGACCCAGGTAGCGCCTTAAGACCCTTCAATAGCCGAATCGCAAAACTCAAAACCTATTTAGACCACCGTTCCATATCTAAACTAGAGAGGCATTGAGGAGTGTGAGTTCAGATTTTTGGAAATATTTTCTGAGGGAATTAAAATAAAACATCCATCATCAGGACCCCAATAGATCTTTGAAGAATATGTCGTCGACATGAATGAAAAACTTGAGAATAGAGAATCCACACTAAAGTAAAAAAGATGTAGGAGGTGAGAACATGGTAGTAAAGGAAGTAGTAGAAGAATTACATTGACCAGATGTGCCATAAACTCCAAAATTAAGGGTTTCAAGAGGAAACCATAGGCATATCCAAGGGTGATAGGAGGAGATCTAGGAGGTTTAAAGTGAGTATTTTTAATAAAAATGACTAAAATAGTTTTTTTTGAAAATATTTTTAAAAATAAAATATCTAAATAAAATATTTTAATAGTTGACAATGGAAGGTGGTGTCTTTATAATTATGATATAAGGATGTCATTTCAATTTTAGTACATTCCTTTTTTAGTTCATCGTTATGAAAAATTCATGTGTTTTAATGGAACCCTTTAGTTAAGGGTTGTCAGGATCTTGATTCCCCTATTGCCTTTTAAAATGATGCATGAAGAACCAAAACTTGACAAAAAAATTGTATTGTAAAGGTTTGGACCCCAATAATATAGTGAAGTATGCTAAAGCATATTGACATATCATGTATGTGTGAGAGAAAGAGGATGTTTTTCTTGTCCAATCGAACCAACCCAAGATTACCACTTAAATATCAACCCAATCGGTACTAAAATATATTTTTTCACTTTATTAAACCAAGAAATGAATTAAGAGGAGAATAATGTTAAGATAAAACATAATTTAAATATTAAACACACAAATTACATAAAACCAGTAGAAGAAAAAGTCCCAGATCTCCCTCCCAAGTGTGTGTAGATTCCTCGAAATGACTATCCACCATTTAACTTTCCATTAAGAGGTGGAGAAAGATCGAGTGGATCTACTTCTTCATTTTAGCTCTCCATATGAGGATATGGAGATACAAAACCTCCAAGGTGATGATATGAATCCTCTAGAACTCAAAAATGGAATCACTTCACTCCTTGGTCAAACTTGAAAATGATATGCCCAAAGTGCCCTTTTATAGGAAAAATTGGAAGTGGTTTTGGGCACCTAGATTTCGAGATACCAATTGGAACATGATTTTTAGTGGGTATAAAGACTTATATTTATTTTTAAAAAACTAAAAAGTTGTTAACCCAACTCTTTTATATATTCTTATCAATTTTTACATCCATTTAATCTATAAAATGAGGGATATATCCAGAATATAGAACAAAATTTTTGACTTCATTTAGATTATTTTTCTTGGAAAGATAGATTATGTTGGGCCCTTAAATGGATTAATTTGTATTGGTTGGATTCAAAAGAGTTATATCCTACTAAATTTTGGATTAGACTACAAATTTTTATCCCAATTGGATTCCTAAATTAGCATCAACACACGTTTGAGTCCATATGTGTGCTTCGATTCCTGTACAGTTTGGACCATTTTACTTCAACTTCATCCCAGACCTTATAAATCACCTCCACATATAATGAAAACATAAAAAAGTGAAATATACATTTTTAAAAGTGATAAAATTAAATAATTTAATAAAAAATGAAGTGAAATTTTTTATTATATTTGGAATTTACAATAAAAAATCAGTTTAATATAGTGGTGTAAGGGTGAAATAAAACAGTGAATCATGGTGAAATCACACACTAGTGCAGAAAACGTTTTTTACGTCACAATTTTTTACGCCGGTTATATATAACCGACGTAAAAATGCGGCGAGTAGATTTTTAACGTCGGTTATTTTAATAACCGACGTTACAAATCGTGCATGTTCGATTTTTACGTCGGTTATAAGATAACCGACGTAAAAAACCAATGCGCGGGGGGTTTTTTACGCCAGTTATTTGGAAACCGACGTAAAAAACCAAAGCGCGGGGTTTTTTACGTCGGTTATTTTATAACCGACGTAAACCCCCCCCCCCCCCCCCGTTCTTTGGTTTTTTACGTCGGTTATTTGATAACCGATGTAAAAAACGCGTAGATATCGAGTTTTTTACGTCGGTTTCCAAATAACCGACGTAAAAAAACCCCCGCGCATTGGTTTTTTACGTCGTTTATCTTATAACCGACGTAAAAAACGAGATATCTATGCGTTTTTTACGTCGGTTATAAAATAACCAACGTAAAAAACCAAATCACGAGGGGTTTTTTTACGTCGGTTATAAAATAACCGACGTAAAAAACCAAAGCGCGGGAGCTTTTTACGTCGGTTTTAAAATAACCGACATTATAAATTTAAAAAATAGTTTATAACGTCGGTTATTATATAACCGACGTTATAAAACTTTTAAAGAAATTAAAGCCCTGTGGATTGTCATTTACAATTTTTCAATTGACAGTCTGCCGGCTCGTCTCTCTCACGCAGTAAACCCTAATCGGCTCGTCGATCGACCTACGTTAAACTCATTTTGGCTTAATTGTTTATCTTCTTCACTCCTCTCGGATCTATCATCTCAACTCGCAACATTCAAGTAAGCCTTCCACGAATTTATTTCGTTCGTTTTTTTTCACGGATATTCTATAATAATGTTTTGCGATTTTTGTACATTTAATGTAAACAAGATATAGTGGTTTCCAAGTATGCACCTCATTACTATTTTCATAAGATGGTGATGAGATAATATAAGATACATATGATTCATTGATGGAAGTGATACAATTTCACATGGTGTATGATGATTTATGGGCGGGGTGAGACCATGACATTAGCATTGGGGTGTGAGAGGAAAACTAGTGGAGAAGTGGTATCAGAGAACCTTAATTTTAATATATATATATATATATATAATTTTTATACAAAAAGTTTTATTTATATGAATTATTTTGTGAGTGATCCATAGTGAGTATATGAAACTATTTTTCCTTGTTTAGGTGATGATTTAGATTCCTTTTTTCATAGGACTTTAGTGTGCTTCCTCAACATTTTCATGAGATGTTTTAGGGTGGATCTTACTATGTATACATGTTATGCCCACCATACATAAATACAAACAATTTTTTTGGTTTTTAAACTCAATTTTTAGTTTTTTATAGATGTTAGTAGCATGGAAGTGTTGTGGAGTAGCGCATTGGGGTGTGAGAGGAAAACTAGTGGAGAAGTGGTATCCGAGAACCTTAATTTTAATATATATATATATATATATAATTTTTTATACGAAAAGGTTTATTTATATGAATTATTTTGTGAGTGATCCATAGTGAGTATATGAAACTATTTTTCCTTGTTTAGGTGATGATTTAGATTCTTTTTTTCATAGGGCTTTAGTGTGATTCCTCAACATTTTCATGAGATGTTTTAGGGAGGATCTTACTATGTATACATGTTATGCCCACCATACATAAATATAAACAATTTTTTTGGTTCTTAAAAGCAATTTGTAGTTTTTTATAGATATTAGTAGCATGGAAGTGTTGTGGAGTAGCTTTCATGAGTATATAGAGTTTATTGTTTCTTCCTAGTTTTACTTTTTAGTACTAATAATCTTCTTTTTGGTTTATGTACAACAATACATATATGAATTCATGCATAATTATCTAAATTTATTCATTTTGAACTGAGGAGGGTTACTTTTGGTGGGAGCAGATCCTAAATGATATGGTATAAATTCATTCTGTCATAACCATAAATAAAATATATTTGTATTTTATTTATCATATACATCAACTTATACTCTTCTTTTTCATCACAAACCCTTTGAGAATAAAAAACCAAACTAAGGGCTTTGGTATCCACATTGCCTTTTTTTATAGAATATGGGACATCAAAATCAAATGATTGAACATATTCCTCCCAAAAACACTTCCATTGATTTTTATAATTGTGTGAAAATATTTACCAAATGGATTTAGGGTCTACAGAAACCATTAATAACATGTTAAATAGGTAGTTTATCTAATATATTAAAACATCAAAACCGAAATCAATATTAAACTATGTAGGCGTCATGATTTTCTTTGATTCAATGAAATTTAAAACTGTTATATCTAACTATATTTTGTTTTAAAAATAATATTCAAGCATATTTTTTTAAACACCTATAGATTTGTTTTATTTTTTAAATTGTTTTACATTCAAATTATTATTTTTTTCATATAAACATATATTTGTCTTATCTTAAAAATATATATTTTTTGTTGATATTTGTTATAGGTAATAATGAGTCGAAGTTAGATTACGGAACATCAAATGAGCAATGAATTTGAGGAAGGTGTTGATGCCTTTTTGGAATTTGCAAAACGAAATGTTCCAAGTAGTGACCTTTTTTTCTGTCCATGCCTGAAATGTTTGAATATGAAGAAGTTGAAAAGTAGAGACATAAAAGATCATCTGATTTGTCATGGTTTCAATCTGAGTTACAACCCTTGGATTTGGCATGGTGAAACTAGACGGAATGTCATTAATGATGATGATTCGCAAGATGGTAACTCCGATGGAATTGAAGAAATGATTCGCGATATTGTAGCAGAACAAATTGAGATAGAACCGACAGTTGCGCGTCTATATGGTGATGCTGAAAAACCATTATATCCTGGTTGTACATATTTTATGGTTTTGTCGGTGGTGTTAAGATTGATTAACCTGAAGGCGAAGCATGGATGGAGTGACAGAAGTTTTACAGAGCTGCTACAATTGATGAAAGACATTCTTCCAAAAGATAACGATCTTCCAGATTCACATTACAAATCCAAGAAAATATTATGCCCGATGGGATTGGGATACAAGAAAATACATGACTGTCCGAATGACTGCATTATATATAGGAAGGAATATGAATTTCTATCAGAGTTTCCTAAATGTGGGACATCACGGTATAAGGTGAAAGAAAAATCACAGGCTGATGTAGAGATTACAAAGCCCCCTTCAAAGGTATTTCGGTATCTTCCTATAATTAATCATTTCAAACATTTATTTTCTAATTCACATGATGCAAAAAGGTTAATATGGCATGCTGAAGAGTGGGTATGTGATGGAAAAATACGTCATCCAGCTGATTGTCCACAATGGAAGAAAATTGATGCGCGGTATTCTACATTTGGAAATGAAATTAGAAATCTCAGACTAGGGTTGTGCACAGATGGAATGAATCCATACCGAACACTCAGTGGCACACATAGTTCATGGCCTGTTTTATTGGTAATTTAAAACCTCTCTCCTGATGTTTGTATGAAGCGCAAATATTTCATGTTGAGTATAATGATCTCTGGTCCAAAGCAACCCGGTAATGATATTGATGTTTACTTGTCACCGTTGATTGATGATTTGAAACTGTTATGAGCTGATGGTATTAGGGTGTATGATTCTTATAAAATGGAATATTTTCAACTGCATGCAGTGCTTCTGTTCACTATAAATGACTTCCCAGCATATGGAAATTTGTCTGGATACAGTGTTAAAGGGCATAAAGCATGTCCAATTTGCGAACAACAGACGTCATATTTTCAATTGCATAATGGGAGGAAAACAGTGTAAACGGGTCATCGAAAGTTTTTGCCTATGGAACACCCTTATAGAAGACTAAAAAAGGCATTCAATGGATCACAAGAATTTGATACTACTCCAAAACCTTTATCCCCTGATCTGTATTTTGAGAGGGTGAAAAACCTTGACGTGACATTGGGAAAGACACATAAATCTGGTAATGATAGACATATTTGGAAGAAAAGGTCAATTTTTTTGAGCAACCATATTGGAGGTATCATGAAGTTAAACATAATATTGATGTCATGCACGTTGAGAAGAATATCTGTGATTCTTTGATTGGAACATTATTAGATATTAAAGGAAAGACTAAATATGGGTTGAATGCAAGATTAAACTTACTATCAATGGGAATACGTTTGGAGTTAGATCCCACTCCTAAAGGAAGATGAACATTTCTTCCCCCGGCTTGTCATATATTATCGAAGAGGGAGAAAATTAGCTTCTGTCAGTGTCTTCATAATACCAAAGTGCCTCAAGGTTATTCTTCTAATGTAAAATTTTTTGTCTCATTGAAGGACTTGAAGTTGATAGGTATGAAATCACATGATTGTCACATCATGATGCAAAAAATTCTACCAGTTGCATTGCGTAGAATATTGCCCATTCGTGTCAGAAAGACTATAATGAAGTTGTGTTATTTTTTTAATTCAATTTGTAACAAGGCGATTGATGTGAATGCTTTGAACATTTTGGAAAAGGATGCAATTTTTATACTTTGTCAATTGGAAATGTATTTTCCTCCAACTTTTTTTGATATAATGGTGCATTTAATGATTCATCTGGTTCGAGAAATAAAGCTTTGTGGACCTGTATATCTTCGTTGTATGTATCCTTTTGAAAGGTATATGAAAATATTAAAGGGGTATGTTAAAAATCTATATCGACCTGAATCCTCCATTATTGAAAAGTATATTTCTGAGGAGGTAGCAGAGTTTTGTACGAGCTACTTGGCTACGGCGCAACACATATGTTTGCCTCCATCTCGCCATGAACGAGTTAATAATGAGGGAAAGGGGATTCGCGGCTTGAAAGTCAAATCATTGTCAGCTGAACAGATGAAGAAGTTAGAATCATACATCTTGAATAACATAGCTGATTCTCAACCGTATATCACATTGCATATTAATGAGTTGAAACAATTTCATCCAAAGAAGAAAGAAATGTGGATTTTGAATGAGCATAACAAATTTTTTTTTTCATGGATTAAAAAGACTTTTCTTGGTAGATCAGATGTATCAGAGACATTAAAATGGATAGTGGGTGGTCCATGTTTAAATGTGATAACATGGTCCGGTTATGAAATTAATGGTTATACATTTCATACAAAAGCTCAGGATAACAGAAGTGCAGTTCAGAATAGTGGTGTATTGGTGTTTGCAGAAGCAATGCATTTTTCGAGTGCTAAGGACAAAAACCCAATTTTTGCATCAAGTGCATATTATAGAGTGATTGAAGACATATGGGAGGTTGATTAATTTAAAATTAAAGTTCCTGTTTTTAACTATAAATGGTTTAACATTAACAACAGTGTCAGACACGATGAATTTGGAATGACACTTGTCAATCTGAATAGATTGGAAGACACAGCTGATTCTTTTATAATGGCAACACATGAAAAACAAATTTTCTATGTAGTAGATCAATCAGATATGCAGTGGGATGTTGTTTTACAAGGGAAAAAACAATATGTTGGTGAGGATGAACTTGATGAATATGATGATTTATGTGATATCCATACTTCCATGGAAATATTAACAGAACATAATGATGATCATGTTGAAGACATATTTTGTGCCATAAGGAACGATCACGATGAAGGAATTTGGGAAAACAATCCATTTGTACATTCCTAAAATTACAGGTAACATATGTTTATTTCTTGTTTACATTTATTTTTTCCATAAATGTTAGATATTGTAAGTTTTTTATTTATGAAAACATGTTTTAAAATAAAATAAGTATATGTTTTTGTATGTTTTAAGTTTGTTTAGTTTACTTTATCATGTTTATAACCATTACATGAATTTTAAAATGCTTATTTTTGTTCACTGACAATTACTTTACCATGTTTACAATGTTTACCAGGTTTACCATTTTTACCATTTTTACCATCTTGACCATCTTGACCATCTTTTCCATCTTTACCATTGTTTAACATGCTTACCATATTACCAATGTTTACTATTATGTAACTTAGTACACTTTTCTATTTTCTGATTATAGTAGTATTAAAATATTTGAATTTGTATATTTGTGAACTGACATTTGTTTTTTTGATTTGAAGGATAATGAAAGATCATTCAGATGATCAACCACATGATTCTGGAGAGGAGCATATTGCTGGTCATACCTCTGGGGATGAACATTCAAATGATCCTATTACGACAAAGAGTTCAAAGGTTGGTAAACGTGGGTGCACACGTTTACCAAAATTATCACTTGCCCGTACGCAGGATCAGAGGATAGTCGTTGAGTTTGATGATGATGATATTCCTAGAGGTCCAAATGCCAAAGATTTTAAGAGTTTTTCTGCAACTTAGGCTAAGACCAAAGTAATCATTCTATATGATTATTGGAGAGGTGTGGATAAAGCGATTATCCATCAGTTGTGGGAGACGATTTTGGTAAGATCTTTTGTCACTGTTTGACCATTATTTTAATGTTTCTAGTATATATAATATGTTTAACCTCTTCTTTATCAGATGAAATTTGATATTCCTGACACTAGAGGAGTCAGGAAGAAATGCTTATCATTGGATGCCAGGAGATGGAGGGATTTCAAATCAACCCTCTCATCTAATTTCATTTATGGTCATAGGAGTCACGACAATCCATGTCGTATATATCCTTTTATAGATGAAGACACATGGAGACAATTTTTTGAAAGTAGAAAAAAGAGTCATTTCTGGTAAGGGAAATGTAAACTTTTATAAACTTTCTTATATAAATGATTTTATTAATGTTTTGTTATGATTTATTATTATTAAATTACAGCAAACAAGGAAATCTCATCAGGAGATCCAATCTAAAAATGTATACCCTTATAGTTTATCTCGGGGAGGGTATGCATTATTGGAAGAACAAATGATGGCGGAAAAATTTCAACAACTAAGAGCTGAGTCTTCAAGCTCTGGAGAGGTGGCCCCTCCATCCCCTCCATCTAGACATGAAAAATGGAAGAGAGATCAGAAGGGAAAAAAGGGAAATATCTTTCAGAAGAATCGAGAATCGTAGCTGATAGGATTTTAAGATATCTATTTAATTTATTTAAGTTAAATTTTTTCTTCATATAAGTTTCAATCATTACAGAAATGTTCAATTAATTAATACAGGACTCTCTTGAGGAGCATAGTTCAGAGGGGACAGTTATAGCTACTGGGAGGGAAGATATTTTATTTGCAGCATTGGGAAGGCCCAAACATCCTGGTCGTGTAAGAGGATATCTGGCGGGTGTATTGGTAAGAAAAGTGTTTCCACGTTCTTCAATTTCTAACATTGAGGGGGTTTATAAAAAAAATAGAATCCTTGGAGGCTGAAGTTAAAAATTTTAATGCGACGATGGAGGACAAGATTACAGAGTCAGTGCAGTCTATGTTTGCAGAAATGCAAAGACAATTTCAGACTGCAGCTCCCACTCCTCCACCTCCCCCTGCAGACCCCATTATTTATCCTCCACCTCCGCCAATAGCTCCCACTCCCCCACCTCAGCCTGCGGACCCCATTTTTTATCCTACGCCTCCGCTACAGCTTCCTACATATTACGAGTTATATGCTGATGATTCTCAACATCATATAGTAGCATACGATTTGGTATATTGTATAGGAGATACAGTTCATCATCAACAATTAGAGGTAGAGAATCAGAGGGTCATTGTAAAGGATATTATAGATAGATCAGCTAGGGTACCAATACCTACAGATGAGGTGGCGAAAGTTGGACAGAGTATCGGCCATTTTTTAGTTTGTCCATCCAGACTTCTTCGACTCATTACCATAGAGGTATGAATGCTATATCTTTTATTTTATTTTTTTATTAAAGTTGTTTTATCATTTGAAAACTACTATATTTTTCAATTTTTTTTTCACAGGAATACTTCAGAGGTAAAGAAATACTGTATAGACAACAACAAAGACAACAGGCTATGACATCAGATACAGATTCCAGTGGTCTTGACAGATTGTCAAGATATTCACATTTGTTGTTGGGTTTTTTATGAGTTTCCAATGGAATCTCATGTTTGTGGACGTGAAATAAGTGTGGGGATTACAAAAACTGATATCATGGAGCTTGTTACTGGAGATAAGTTGGGCATCAACGCGATGCAAATTTTTTCCATGTAAGTCTTAACACCTTTTCCCTGCGTTATATTTATTAAAAATGTATACTTATGTATGTTTTGTATTAGGTATCTTTATAAAATTTGTGAGAGGAATGAGCTGACAGAAGTATATGGATTCATGGACCCACAATTGATTTCCCCTGAAGCATGTGCATTGAATGAGGAACAAAGAATGGTTTATATTGCTGAAAGATTTGAAAATAATATAATCACACAATGTTGGATGATGCCTTTTTGTGAGAGGTATGAAACACATTTCTCTCAAAGAGTTAATTATATTTTAACATAAAAAACCACTAACATTAAATTTCCTTTTATCAGTGATCATTGGATGTTAGGGATTTTTTGCCCAAGAGAGAAATCTCTTTATTGGATATGCTCTGTTCATGGTGATGTGCGGGAAAGTTTTAAGAATATATTGGAAAAGTAAGTTTCAATTTCTCAATAGTTTTATATATTATAATGAATTTTAAATTTACCCCATTCGTATTATTTTCTAACAGTGCATGGGTTTACTTTCGAAAAAACAAAAAGAAAAGAAATGCAAAGATCAAATATGTAAATGCGAAGGTAAATTTCCATTTATAATTTGTACTTTTTTATTTATTAAATAAAAATAATATATTGAATTTACACTCATTCAAAAAGAATTGTCATGAACAACAAGGAATCATCGAATGCGGATATTATATGTTAAGATTTATGTATGAAATAAAAACAACTGGGACAATTGTAAATTTTGACCTGGTACGATTTCCTATTAAACTTTGCCATAATATTTCAATTTGATTTATTCATTATACACATTAACTATATTCTTTTTCATTTGTAGCTTTTTGATGACCCTCAACCCTATACTGCTAAAGACATCAAACACATACAAGTGGAGTGGTCAAATTATTTTACAGGTTTGATTGAATTTTAGTTTTTTGTAATGTAAAATGTAATTTTGAATATTGTCGTTTTAATTGTGTATTTGGTAGTTTTTTAAGTTGGATTTAGTTTTTTTTGAAGTTGACAATGTAAGTTTTGAATGTTATATAAGTGAATGTTTAATTTTTCTCTATTTTTTGTTTTGGTATACTTTTGATGGTTTTTCTGGTATGGATTTGGGTCTGTGGGGGAGGGGTTCCAAGGGTGTGGGGGTGTGTTCAGTGGGGTCGGGGGGTGTCCAGCAGTCTAGGAGGGCTGTCCGGTGGGGTGGGAGATAGTCCTGGGGGGTGACAGGGATGTCCAGGGGTGTGGGAAGGCGGTCCAGGGGTGTGGGAGTGCTGTCCAGGGGTGGGGGGGGGGGGGGTTGTCCAGGGGTGTTTGGGGCTGTCCAGGGGTGTGGTGGGGGCTGTCAAGTGGGGTGAGGGGGTGAGGGGGTGCTGTTCAGGCGGGTGGGGGGTTGTCGAGGGGTGTTTGGGGGTGTCTGGGGGTCGGGGGGCAGTCCAGGAGTGTGGTGGGGGCTCCAATGGGGTGGGGGAGGGTTGTCCAAGGGGTATACATGAGGGTGGGAGCTCCAATGGGGTGGGGGAGGGCTATCTAGGGGGTATACATGAGGGTGAGGGATCCAACGGGGTGGGGGAGGGCTGTCCATGGGGTATAAATGAGGGTGGGGGCTGTCTAGTGGGTAAGTTTTATATGTTATCTATGTACATGCTTAATTTTGATCTACTTCTGTTTTTGTGGTACAATTTCTTGATTTGTTTTCTTGTTGATTCTGCTGGAGAGAAGATGACTGCATTTTGTTTAAAAAAAATTTTGGGTTTATCATGTCAGTTATTAAATAACTGAAGTTATAAAATGCCTGGAAAATAGTTTATCACATCGGTTATTTAATAACCGACGTGATAAAATGCCTGGAAAATAGTTTATCACGTCAGTTATTTAATAACCGACGTGATAAAAGGCATGGAGAATGGTTTATCACGTCGGTTATTTAATAACCGACGTGATAAAAGCCCTGGATAATGGTTTATCACATCGGTTATTTAATAACCGACGTGATAAATGGCCCAGAGAATGGTTTATCACGTCGTTTATTCAATAACCGACGTGATAAACGGCCTGTACAATGGTTTATCACGTCGGTTATTCAATAACCGACGTGATAAATCGCCTCCCGCCGGTTTATCACGGCGGTTATATAATAACCGACGTGATAGACCCCCCCTCCCCCGGTTTTTCATGTCGGTTTTATATGAACCGATGTGATAAACCACGCTCACCCCAGTTTATCACGTCGGTTCTTATAGAACCGACATGATAAACCCCCCTCACCCTGTTTTATCACGTCGGTTCTATATGAAACAACGTGATAAACCCCCCTCTCCCCTGTTTATCACGTCGGTTGTTTAATAAACGACATGATAAACCATTTTCCAGGTCTTTTATCATGTTGGTTGTTAAATAACCGACGTGATAAACCCTTACCATTTTCTTTATCACATCGTTTCTAAAATAATCGACGTGATAAACATCGCAATTTTATGTTTTTGATGTCGGTTTTTAAATAACTGACGTCAAAAACCTTATTTATAACGTCTCACGTATTAACGTCGGCTAGAAACCGACATAAAAAATGAAAAATAACTGACGTAAAAAACATTTTCTGCACTAGTGACACCCCCACACCTAAACATTTACAATCTTAGGAAAATAAATATTTCAAAAAAATGATGCATGTATATATTTACAACTTCATGAAGATTTTACATTAAAAATTTAATTCCTTATAGCAATGTTATGAAAGTAAAAACCACACCAAGGAGTTATTCTTAGTGATCATGGAAAAATATCTCATAAATTATATTAGAAAGAAATTCCTAGAGATGAATGATACTAATTTGAGAAAATAATTAAAAATTCAACCATGTCACTAAAAATTCATATTTGTGTGTGAAAAAAATTTCATGAAATTCCTTCCACTTTATATCCAGTAAATATAAGTTATTTTAAAAAATTTCTGCTTATATAATTATGTCCACCAAACCTGCCCTATATCCTTTGCAATCAAATTTCAAGACCCACACATTTAATAATTCCCAAAAGTCAAAACTTAATCTCCCGACATAGATATCCCCATATGTTGTACATTTCATCACTCCCCTCATTTTTTATTTTTGTTTTTGTTGTTTTTTTTTCAAAATTTTCACTTGGAAAAAATATCACACTCATCTCTCAACCCTTTTTTGATATCCTCATTACTAAATTGTAATATTTATATCAAGATCAAAGGCCAAGGAAGATTAGTTTTTGAACTTCCCAAGACACAACCCATATTTTTTTTGTTTTTTTTTTGTTTCTTTGAGGGCGTACAATATTTGGAAAATAGGTACACATGCATAGGTCAATACGGTATAGTAATGAAAAAGATCAGATAAGGAACAAACATATGGATTTTTTTTATAAAGATGATATATATTAATCTACCTTATATTTTACTTCTATTGAGTAAGAAAAATTCACACTTCATGGTTGGGTGAAAATATGTGTGGAGATACTAATTGACATAATTTTCCCAAAAACTACTCACACAAAGGGCATTGATATTCTAAAAGGGTTCAAAGTGATAAAATCATTTATATCATTGAAAAAAACCAATTTACTATAAACAATCATACCTTAATGTACAATTCATTCTAAAACACATATTCTATCATTGAAACAATTTTTTTAAATGTTAAAACAACTTGATATAGATAAATTCCTCATGCATTTCCAATAATTTCCATGGTTAATTAGGAATCCAAAAATGAACATTCTGACATAATATTGATGGGAAAATGATGGAGGGGGAGGTAACAATTCTATTCAATAAGTGAAAAAAATAAGAAATATGATGAAAATTCCTTACTAACCTAGGAAAGTGGGGAAAAGTAAAAATACTATGTTGAAAGCGAAAAAGATAAAAAAGGAATAAAGATGATAAAAATTCCTAAATAACCGAATAATATAACCATACACACACCTAGAGTGTGCAGTTTCCTCACTGTAATAAAAGATAATGTGAGAAGGAAGGATACAACCTGTTTGGTGTCATTGGTATTTTTCTTCTTGAACTTGGATTTCCTCCATCAGGGACTCTAGAATGAATTCATGAAATTTCTTCAACCACTTCTCATGGACAGTAAATTTTTTTTTGATTCTTTATTTTGTACCTAAATAAAACCAAATTAATAAACATTAAAAATAGAATATTAACCAAACCAATGGGAATTAATCTTACCTAGATACAAATTTAACCTTGAATTGAAAATGAGGACCTTCCGACCAATGTGAAATTAATGATGAATGATGAGGAAACCATGGAAAGACTTGGTTCTCTCCATATAAATTCTAGAGTTCTCTTATGAGTCTCTTCTCATTTCCTCCAACTCCGGAATTTGTAACTTCCTTTGAGCACCTACACCAAAAGATTATAATTTCATTATTTAATGGCTGAGTAAGCACAATGCTCTATCTCTCTAGGTAAGTGATAACTCTTTCCAAAAACTAGATAATATAGTGACATGCCAGTAGGAATTTTTAAAGCAATATGGTAAGCCCATAATGAATCATTGAGTCTAAGACTCCAATATTTTCTATTGGGTTGAACCATTTTCCAAGAATTTGTTTTAACTTTCTATTTTACACCTTGTCTTGAACATTAGTTTATGGGTGATATGCAGTAGAAACTTGATGTCTGACCCCATACCAACACCAAAGTAATTACATTGTTCAATTTCAAAAATGATAACCTTGGTCACTAAAGATGAACCTAGGAAATCCAAACCAACAGAAAATACGGGTTCTCAAAAATTTCAAAATTTTTTTGAATCATCATTCCTAGTGGCTCGTTCCTCTACCCATTTTGAAACATAATCCAATGATAAAAGAATTTATAAGTTCCCAAATGAATTGGGGAATGGTCCTATAAATTCAATTCCCCAAACATTGAAAATTTAATGAAAGAGCAAGGTTTGTTAAAGAATTTAATTTCTTTTAGATACATTCCAAATTATTTGACAATGAGGAAAAGATTTATAGAAATCATGGTCATTCTGAATAGTTTTGGACA